>OY804590.1:46970677-47663892 GCA_963680875.1 Bathymodiolus brooksi | reverse complement strand
AAATAGTCAATCCAGGACGTGGATAATGTATAAATAGTCAATCCAGGACGTTGATAATGTATAAATAGTCAATCCAGGACGTGGATAATGTATAAATAGTCAATCCAGGACGTGGATAATGTATAAATAGTCAATCCAGGACGTGGATAATGTATAAATAGTCAATCCAGGACGTTGATAATGTATAAATAGTCAATCCAGGACGTTGATAATGTATAAATAGTCAATCCAGGACGTGGATAATGTATAAATAGTCAATCCAGGACGTGGATAATGTATAAATAGTCAATCCAGGACGTGGATAATGTATAAATAGTCAATCCAGGACGTGGATAATGTATATATAGTCAATCCAGGACGTTGATAATGTATAAATAGTCAATCCAGGACGTGGATAATGTATAAATAGTCAATCCAGGACGTGGATAATGTATAAATAGTCAATCCAGGAAGTGGATAATGTATATATAGCCAATCCAGGACGTGGATAATGTATAAATAGTCAATCCAGGACGTGGATAATGTATAAATAGTCAATCCAGGACGTGGATAATGTATAAATAGTCAATCCAGGACGTGGATAATGTATAAATAGTCAATCCAGGACGTGGATAATGTATAAATAGTCAATCCAGGACGTTGATAATGTATAAATAGTCAATCCAGGACGTGGATAATGTATAAATAGTCAATCCAGGACGTTGATAATGTATAAATAATCAATCCAGGGCGTGGATAATGTATAAATAGTCAATCCAGGACGTGGATAATGTATAAATAGTCAATCCAGGACGTTGATAATGTATAAATAGTCAATCCAGGACGTTGATAATGTATATATAGTCAATCCAGGACGTGGATAATGTATAAATAGTCAATCCAGGACGTTGATAATGTATAAATAGTCAATCCAGGACGTGGATAATGTATAAATAGTCAATCCAGGACGTGGATAATGTATAAATAGTCAATCCAGGACGTGGATAATGTATAAATAGTCAATCCAGGACGTGGATAATGTATAAATAGTCAATCCAGGACGTGGATAATGTATAAATAGTCAATCCAGGACGTGGATAATGTATAAATAGTCAATCCAGGACGTGGATAATGTATAAATAGTCAATCCAGGACGTGGATAATGTATATATAGTCAATCCAGGACGTGGATAATGTATATATAGTCAATCCAGGACGTGGATAATGTATAAATAGTCAATCCAGGACGTGGATAATGTATAAATAGTCAATCCAGGACGTTGATAATGTATAAATAGTCAATCCAGGACGTGGATAATGTATAAATAGTCAATCCAGGACGTGGATAATGTATATATAGTCAATCCAGGACGTTGATAATGTATATATAGTCAATCCAGGACGTGGATAATGTATAAATAGTCAATCCAGGACGTGGATAATGTATAAATAGTCAATCCAGGACGTGGATAATGTATAAATAGTCAATCCAGGACGTGGATAATGTATAAATAGTCAATCCAGGACGTGGATAATGTATAAATAGTCAATCCAGGACGTTGATAATGTATAAATAGTCAATCCAGGACGTGGATAATGTATAAATAGTCAATCCAGGACGTTGATAATGTATAAATAGTCAATCCAGGACGTGGATAATGTATAAATAGTCAATCCAGGACGTGGATAATGTATAAATAGTCAATCCAGGACGTGGATAATGTATAAATAGTCAATCCAGGACGTTGATAATGTATAAATAGTCAATCCAGGACGTGGATAATGTATAAATAGTCAATCCAGGACGTGGATAATGTATAAATAGTCAATCCAGGACGTGGATAATGTATAAATAGTCAATCCAGGACGTGGATAATGTATAAATAGTCAATCCAGGACGTTGATAATGTATAAATAGTCAATCCAGGACGTGGATAATGTATAAATAGTCAATCCAGGACGTGGATAATGTATAAATAGTCAATCCAGGACGTGGATAATGTATAAATAGTCAATCCAGGACGTGGATAATGTATAAATAGTCAATCCAGGACGTGGATAATGTATAAATAGTCAATCCAGGACGTGGATAATGTATAAATAGTCAATCCAGGACGTGGATAATGTATAAATAGTCAATCCAGGACGTGGATAATGTATAAATAGTCAATCCAGGACGTGGATAATGTATAAATAGTCAATCCAGGACGTGGATAATGTATATATAGTCAATCCAGGACGTGGATAATGTATAAATAGTCAATCCAGGACGTGGATAATGTATAAATAGTCAATCCAGGACGTGGATAATGTATAAATAGTCAATCCAGGACGTGGATAATGTATAAATAGTCAATCCAGGACGTGGATAATGTATAAATAGTCAATCCAGGACGTGGATAATGTATAAATAGTCAATCCAGGACGTGGATAATGTATAAATAGTCAATCCAGGACGTGGATAATGTATAAATAGTCAATCCAGGACGTGGATAATGTATAAATAGTCAATCCAGGACGTGGATAATGTATAAATAGTCAATCCAGGACGTGGATAATGTATAAATAGTCAATCCAGGACGTGGATAATGTATAAATAGTCAATCCAGGACGTGGATAATGTATAAATAGTCAATCCAGGACGTGGATAATGTATAAATAGTCAATCCAGGACGTGGATAATGTATAAATAGTCAATCCAGGACGTGGATAATGTATAAATAGTCAATCCAGGACGTGGATAATGTATAAATAGTCAATCCAGGACGTGGATAATGTATAAATAGTCAATCCAGGACGTGGATAATGTATATATAGTCAATCCAGGACGTGGATAATGTATAAATAGTCAATCCAGGACGTGGATAATGTATAAATAGTCAATCCAGGACGTGGATAATGTATAAATAGTCAATCCAGGACGTGGATAATGTATAAATAGTCAATCCAGGACGTGGATAATGTATAAATAGTCAATCCAGGACGTTGATAATGTATAAATAGTCAATCCAGGACGTGGATAATGTATAAATAGTCAATCCAGGACGTGGATAATGTATAAATAGTCAATCCAGGACGTGGATAATGTATAAATAGTCAATCCAGGACGTGGATAATGTATAAATAGTCAATCCAGGACGTTGATAATGTATAAATAGTCAATCCAGGACGTGGATAATGTATAAATAGTCAATCCAGGACGTGGATAATGTATAAATAGTCAATCCAGGACGTGGATAATGTATAAATAGTCAATCCAGGACGTTGATAATGTATAAATAGTCAATCCAGGACGTGGATAATGTATAAATAGTCAATCCAGGACGTGGATAATGTATAAATAGTCAATCCAGGACGTGGATAATGTATAAATAGTCAATCCAGGACGTGGATAATGTATAAATAGTCAATCCAGGACGTGGATAATGTATAAATAGTCAATCCAGGACGTGGATAATGTATAAATAGTCAATCCAGGACGTGGATAATGTATAAATAGTCAATCCAGGACGTGGATAATGTATAAATAGTCAATCCAGGACGTGGATAATGTATAAATAGTCAATCCAGGACGTGGATAATGTATAAATAGTCAATCCAGGACGTGGATAATGTATAAATAGTCAATCCAGGACGTGGATAATGTATAAATAGTCAATCCAGGACGTGGATAATGTATAAATAGTCAATCCAGGACGTGGATAATGTATAAATAGTCAATCCAGGACGTGGATAATGTATAAATAGTCAATCCAGGACGTGGATAATGTATAAATAGTCAATCCAGGACGTGGATAATGTATAAATAGTCAATCCAGGACGTGGATAATGTATAAATAGTCAATCCAGGACGTGGATAATGTATAAATAGTCAATCCAGGACGTTGATAATGTATAAATAGTCAATCCAGGACGTTGATAATGTATAAATAGTCAATCCAGGACGTGGATAATGTATAAATAGTCAATCCAGGACGTGGATAATGTATAAATAGTCAATCCAGGACGTGGATAATGTATAAATAGTCAATCCAGGACGTGGATAATGTATAAATAGTCAATCCAGGACGTGGATAATGTATAAATAGTCAATCCAGGACGTGGATAATGTATAAATAGTCAATCCAGGACGTGGATAATGTATAAATAGTCAATCCAGGACGTGGATAATGTATAAATAGTCAATCCAGGACGTGGATAATGTATAAATAGTCAATCCAGGACGTGGATAATGTATAAATAGTCAATCCAGGACGTGGATAATGTATATATAGTCAATCCAGGACGTGGATAATGTATAAATAGTCAATCCAGGACGTGGATAATGTATAAATAGTCAATCCAGGACGTTGATAATGTATAAATAGTCAATCCAGGACGTGGATAATGTATAAATAGTCAATCCAGGACGTGGATAATGTATAAATAGTCAATCCAGGACGTTGATAATGTATATATAGTCAATCCAGGACGTGGATAATGTATAAATAGTCAATCCAGGACGTGGATAATGTATAAATAGTCAATCCAGGACGTGGATAATGTATAAATAGTCAATCCAGGACGTGGATAATGTATAAATAGTCAATCCAGGACGTGGATAATGTATAAATAGTCAATCCAGGACGTTGATAATGTATAAATAGTCAATCCAGGACGTGGATAATGTATAAATAGTCAATCCAGGACGTTGATAATGTATAAATAGTCAATCCAGGACGTGGATAATGTATAAATAGTCAATCCAGGACGTGGATAATGTATAAATAGTCAATCCAGGACGTGGATAATGTATAAATAGTCAATCCAGGACGTTGATAATGTATAAATAGTCAATCCAGGACGTGGATAATGTATAAATAGTCAATCCAGGACGTGGATAATGTATAAATAGTCAATCCAGGACGTGGATAATGTATAAATAGTCAATCCAGGACGTGGATAATGTATAAATAGTCAATCCAGGACGTGGATAATGTATAAATAGTCAATCCAGGACGTTGATAATGTATAAATAGTCAATCCAGGACGTGGATAATGTATAAATAGTCAATCCAGGACGTGGATAATGTATAAATAGTCAATCCAGGACGTGGATAATGTATAAATAGTCAATCCAGGACGTTGATAATGTATAAATAGTCAATCCAGGACGTTGATAATGTATAAATAGTCAATCCAGGACGTGGATAATGTATAAATAGTCAATCCAGGACGTGGATAATGTATAAATAGTCAATCCAGGACGTTGATAATGTATATATAGTCAATCCAGGACGTGGATAATGTATAAATAGTCAATCCAGGACGTGGATAATGTATAAATAGTCAATCCAGGACGTGGATAATGTATAAATAGTCAATCCAGGACGTGGATAATGTATAAATAGTCAATCCAGGACGTGGATAATGTATAAATAGTCAATCCAGGACGTTGATAATGTATAAATAGTCAATCCAGGACGTGGATAATGTATAAATAGTCAATCCAGGACGTGGATAATGTATAAATAGTCAATCCAGGACGTGGATAATGTATAAATAGTCAATCCAGGACGTGGATAATGTATAAATAGTCAATCCAGGACGTGGATAATGTATAAATAGTCAATCCAGGACGTGGATAATGTATAAATAGTCAATCCAGGACGTGGATAATGTATAAATAGTCAATCCAGGACGTTGATAATGTATAAATAGTCAATCCAGGACGTGGATAATGTATAAATAGTCAATCCAGGACGTGGATAATGTATAAATAGTCAATCCAGGACGTGGATAATGTATATATAGTCAATCCAGGACGTGGATAATGTATAAATAGTCAATCCAGGACGTGGATAATGTATAAATAGTCAATCCAGGACGTGGATAATGTATAAATAGTCAATCCAGGACGTTGATAATGTATAAATAGTCAATCCAGGACGTGGATAATGTATAAATAGTCAATCCAGGACGTGGATAATGTATATATAGTCAATCCAGGACGTGGATAATGTATAAATAGTCAATCCAGGACGTGGATAATGTATAAATAGTCAATCCAGGACGTGGATAATGTATAAATAGTCAATCCAGGACGTGGATAATGTATAAATAGTCAATCCAGGACGTGGATAATGTATAAATAGTCAATCCAGGACGTTGATAATGTATAAATAGTCAATCCAGGACGTGGATAATGTATAAATAGTCAATCCAGGACGTGGATAATGTATAAATAGTCAATCCAGGACGTGGATAATGTATAAATAGTCAATCCAGGACGTGGATAATGTATAAATAGTCAATCCAGGACGTGGATAATGTATAAATAGTCAATCCAGGACGTGGATAATGTATAAATAGTCAATCCAGGACGTTGATAATGTATAAATAGTCAATCCAGGACGTGGATAATGTATAAATAGTCAATCCAGGACGTTGATAATGTATAAATAGTCAATCCAGGACGTGGATAATGTATAAATAGTCAATCCAGGACGTGGATAATGTATAAATAGTCAATCCAGGACGTGGATAATGTATAAATAGTCAATCCAGGACGTGGATAATGTATAAATAGTCAATCCAGGACGTTGATAATGTATAAATAGTCAATCCAGGACGTGGATAATGTATAAATAGTCAATCCAGGACGTGGATAATGTATAAATAGTCAATCCAGGACGTGGATAATGTATAAATAGTCAATCCAGGACGTGGATAATGTATAAATAGTCAATCCAGGACGTGGATAATGTATAAATAGTCAATCCAGGACGTGGATAATGTATAAATAGTCAATCCAGGACGTTGATAATGTATAAATAGTCAATCCAGGACGTTGATAATGTATAAATAGTCAATCCAGGACGTGGATAATGTATAAATAGTCAATCCAGGACGTGGATAATGTATAAATAGTCAATCCAGGACGTGGATAATGTATAAATAGTCAATCCAGGACGTGGATAATGTATAAATAGTCAATCCAGGACGTGGATAATGTATAAATAGTCAATCCAGGACGTGGATAATGTATAAATAGTCAATCCAGGACGTGGATAATGTATAAATAGTCAATCCAGGACGTGGATAATGTATAAATAGTCAATCCAGGACGTGGATAATGTATAAATAGTCAATCCAGGACGTGGATAATGTATAAATAGTCAATCCAGGACGTGGATAATGTATAAATAGTCAATCCAGGACGTGGATAATGTATAAATAGTCAATCCAGGACGTTGATAATGTATAAATAGTCAATCCAGGACGTGGATAATGTATAAATAGTCAATCCAGGACGTTGATAATGTATAAATAGTCAATCCAGGACGTGGATAATGTATAAATAGTCAATCCAGGACGTGGATAATGTATAAATAGTCAATCCAGGACGTGGATAATGTATAAATAGTCAATCCAGGACGTGGATAATGTATAAATAGTCAATCCAGGACGTGGATAATGTATAAATAGTCAATCCAGGACGTGGATAATGTATAAATAGTCAATCCAGGACGTGGATAATGTATAAATAGTCAATCCAGGACGTGGATAATGTATAAATAGTCAATCCAGGACGTGGATAATGTATAAATAGTCAATCCAGGACGTGGATAATGTATAAATAGTCAATCCAGGACGTTGATAATGTATAAATAGTCAATCCAGGACGTGGATAATGTATAAATAGTCAATCCAGGACGTGGATAATGTATAAATAGTCAATCCAGGACGTGGATAATGTATAAATAGTCAATCCAGGACGTGGATAATGTATAAATAGTCAATCCAGGACGTGGATAATGTATAAATAGTCAATCCAGGACGTGGATAATGTATAAATAGTCAATCCAGGACGTGGATAATGTATAAATAGTCAATCCAGGACGTGGATAATGTATAAATAGTCAATCCAGGACGTGGATAATGTATAAATAGTCAATCCAGGACGTGGATAATGTATAAATAGTCAATCCAGGACGTGGATAATGTATAAATAGTCAATCCAGGACGTGGATAATGTATAAATAGTCAATCCAGGACGTGGATAATGTATAAATAGTCAATCCAGGACGTGGATAATGTATAAATAGTCAATCCAGGACGTGGATAATGTATAAATAGTCAATCCAGGACGTGGATAATGTATAAATAGTCAATCCAGGACGTGGATAATGTATAAATAGTCAATCCAGGACGTGGATAATGTATAAATAGTCAATCCAGGACGTGGATAATGTATAAATAGTCAATCCAGGACGTGGATAATGTATAAATAGTCAATCCAGGACGTGGATAATGTATAAATAGTCAATCCAGGACGTGGATAATGTATAAATAGTCAATCCAGGACGTTGGATAATGTATAAATAGTCAATCCAGGACGTGGATAATGTATAAATAGTCAATCCAGGACGTGGATAATGTATAAATAGTCAATCCAGGACGTGGATAATGTATAAATAGTCAATCCAGGACGTGGATAATGTATAAATAGTCAATCCAGGACGTGGATAATGTATAAATAGTCAATCCAGGACGTTGATAATGTATAAATAGTCAATCCAGGACGTGGATAATGTATAAATAGTCAATCCAGGACGTGGATAATGTATAAATAGTCAATCCAGGACGTGGATAATGTATAAATAGTCAATCCAGGACGTGGATAATGTATAAATAGTCAATCCAGGACGTGGATAATGTATAAATAGTCAATCCAGGACGTGGATAATGTATAAATAGTCAATCCAGGACGTGGATAATGTATAAATAGTCAATCCAGGACGTGGATAATGTATAAATAGTCAATCCAGGACGTGGATAATGTATAAATAGTCAATCCAGGACGTGGATAATGTATAAATAGTCAATCCAGGACGTTGATAATGTATAAATAGTCAATCCAGGACGTGGATAATGTATAAATAGTCAATCCAGGACGTGGATAATGTATAAATAGTCAATCCAGGACGTGGATAATGTATAAATAGTCAATCCAGGACGTGGATAATGTATAAATAGTCAATCCAGGACGTGGAACAATGCTATATATACTCAATCTAGCACCTGGACAATGATACTAATACTTTCAGTAATTCTAATGGATAAACATACAACGCATTCACGAAGCATCACAAATGAAAACAAGTGATTGGTGGAAATAATGTTACTGCTAGAAAGAGGCACACTTCCCACTGGAAATTGGGTTCAATTCATGATACTTTGATGATCTTTTAAACTTGTTTGATGACTCGTAACCTAAAGCCAAGCGTAATCAGTTGTTTAGCTGACAGAAAGAAGTCTTTCATCTGTATATTCTGTGAATAGCTTTATCTTCATATGTGTTCTAAGAATAGATTGACCTTATTCACAAGGCACTTAAGTATTGCAATACAGTGTAAGTAGTTCTAATCGAGAATTTGATTGATTGATTGATTTTTGGTGTTTTAACGCCACTTTCAGCAATATTTCAGTTATATCATGGCGACCAGTTTTAGTGGTGGAAGAAGCAGGCGTACCCGGAGAGAACCACCTACCATGTGCAAGCAACTGGTAAACTTTATCACTTGCGATTGCGAGTCGAATGCATCTTTTTTTGTAATTTACAAAGCAGGGCGCGAACCCACTCGAGAATTTGACTTCTGCGTTCCTTTAAGTATTACAAAAAGGAATTGAAAAGCAAATACACAAATCCAACACTTAAAGATGGCTAGTTGTATAATTACTTGTGTCAGGTGTTTCAATATGACATATGTCCTACAGGTGTGTTGTAGAATGACAACCACTAGATTAATGTATAGCTACTATAAATAGCTATGTATTCCTTTAGGTTCTGTGTCTCATGTAAATACGACATTTATAATTTAATCAATATCATATATCAATTATCAACAACTGTATACGTGTTCGCCTCGGGTACTACTAAACAGAGTCCGAAGAAGTCCGGTAGAGTCCGGAGGCTTAATATTAGTTTATATGTATATTAAATGATGTATTCCTGTGGTATTGGTTGTTTTTTATATATTTCTTATAATTTCCAACAAAATAAATACTAAATAATAGGTTTTTATTGAAATATACAAGGTGATCAGCAATCGTTCATAGATTCAAAATGGCGGATATAGAGTCCGGTAGCAATATCGTTGATTTACAGCATGTATTCTGTACATTTAATGATTGATTATTATTGTATATGTGTTTATCTATACAATATTCATATATACAAGATGATATGTAAATAGAGTCCGGTATTCAAAATGGCGGACAACAGAGTCCGGTGCGATTTATGTTGATTTAATATGTGTATACTGTATATAAATCAATGGTTACCAATATATACAACTTGACATAAAACAGTAATTTCTAATTCGCAATTTATGATTGTTGCTTGTTTGTTTGATGGTGTTTAACGCCACTTTCAACAATATTTCAGTTATATCGTGGCGGTCAGTTTTATTGGTGGAGGAAACCGGATGACCCAGCGAAAACCAACGACCTGTCGCAAATCACAACATCAACGGTGATAGGTACTGATTACATAGGTAATTGAAAATCCAACTTAGGGAAGTACCAAGCACCTCTAAAGGTAAAGGCAACAATGGTTTTTATTTTACCACAGAAATTTCTCCCCCAAAGGATAACATTTATTTTCAAAAACATCAATCAATTCATGCAATAAATTGTACATTTTAGATTCTTTTTCAGAATATGGTCATATCAAGGAATTTTTGTCTAATATAACTGTGCTTGCTATTAGAATATCTTTATTTTTGGACCTATATTCAGTATTTTCTTTAATCTCAACATAA
This sequence comes from Bathymodiolus brooksi, assembly GCA_963680875.1. Classification (NCBI taxonomy): domain Eukaryota; kingdom Metazoa; phylum Mollusca; class Bivalvia; order Mytilida; family Modiolidae; genus Bathymodiolus; species Bathymodiolus brooksi. The sequence continues at coordinate 47,653,108 of OY804590.1, read as the reverse complement.
TCCAAGGGGTGTTGTGCACGGTATTGATATCCTTCCCCTGGCTCCTTTTGGTATATTAATATAATGTATTATAATATAATTACCCTGCCATACAATCACAGTGTGCTACAGCAACTGTACCCTCATTGGTGAGAGCAATCCATGGGTGATGTGGTGTGTCATTCACTCTCATGGATGGTGTGACATCAGCTTTGAGGATGATGTGTTGAGAATGCTCTGGGCTGTAGCTTTGAACCAGTTTTACCCATCCAGACAGATAAAAGATATGGGCGTCTAAACTTTTGAAAGATCTCATGCTTTCTCTGGTGAATATACCTAAAAGAAATCAGAAATTGCTACTCAATTTGTCCTTATATTATATTCAGAAATATATTACAAAAATGGCTTCCCTTAATAATAGTAGTCAGTACACAAATAATTAAAGTACCATATGGGCAATAGTATTCTTTAGGGTAAATGGGCAGAAAGTCACAAGACATAAAGTCACAATTTTTATAGATCAAAAAGTCACAATTAAAATTTTGGGTTAGAAAATGTTATAACAATAAAATGTCACAATACACATTTAACATGTATGTGGGGCAATAAAAGTTAAGACTTTTTTAATATTATTGTTAGCACATGCACTCGTGACACAGAATTACCACCACCCCTTTTTTTTAAACTTTCGGAGTACATATTTATTTTCAATAAAGTTTCTTTATTATTTAATCTCTTTTTCTTTAATTTGTTGTGGATAATAAGAGTATATATAGGGTCGACACATGTAACTTGCTGTTAACATATGGATATGCTCAAGCTAAATTAAGGAAAAAGGGATGAAATATATAATTTTTATGAAAAATAAATATGTAAACAGAAAGTTTGATTAAGATTATACCAATCACAATATGGTTATTTATATTAATACTTATTAGACAGATTTTTTTAAACTGTTTTTGTCTTTTTAATTGATAATTGACCCAAGTTAGCCTAAATAAATGAAATGTGACTTAATGTCATTAAAAAACATACATGACTTCTATAAATTTTAATTTCTTATCTAATTTGTACACCAATAAAAATGACAAGTATTTAAATAATGTTACTTTTTGTCCAATGAAGTTGGAATTTTACTCTATTATTTTTTTTAATTCTTCAAATTATAAATTGTGACCTTCTGTCCTACATTCTTAAATGGATGGCATTCTTTGATGCTAAGAAATATGAGGAACTATTTATAACATGTCTAGAGGTTTTTCAAAATCAGAAAATATCAGAATTTTGACTTTTTGTCTTGTGACATGACTGAAACAGTATTAAATATTAAATTCTATGTTTAAAATATTAAGTTATATTTATGTACAACCAATTCTAGTCAATTTCATGTCCTAATGTCAGCTGATAATTAGAATTAAAAAAAAAGTATATATATATCAAACAACTTGTGGTGTAAATATTTTGTTAAGACTGTGTGAACCTTTAACAATTGAATAAATATATTTGGTATAAAAAAATATTTCAAGAAAAAATCATTCATGACATTTTAATTCTGTAACAATATGGTTAGTTTGTTATTTACATTGAATGACATCTCAAAATAGATGGCTTCACAGTAGGTGCTCTTCCTGTATAATCAGTAATTAATTGGCTACATCCTGTAGACTGTATATTACAACTGTCAGACAGATTGTCATGACAAACAATTTTAATCAGCCATCATAACATACATTGTTTAATCTTTATGTTAAATGAAAAAATCATTATAATTGTGAAGTCAATTCAAGCTTTTAGCTTTTATTTACTACACAACTTGGAAATAAAAATTAATGTTTAAATTCTATTTAAAAAATAGGAATTATTATTTTATTTTTTTATTTCATCAATGATCTGATTAAAAATTGTATGATCATGCACAATTTAAGTAGTTTAATAATTTCAAGGAGAAAAAATCAACAAATACAATATAAGTTATTTGAACAAATATTTACAAACATGATGATGAAAGCTATGCCTACAGTGTCAAAAAGAAAGAGACGGAAATTTGTCTGGTCTATCAATAATTGGCTTTTAATCTAACAGAAGTTTCACTTTAAGAATAATGGTACTAAAACATATTTCCTCAACATGTTGAACTCCAGTCAAGTAGTTTACTTTTTGGCTTCAACAAATGTTGTTTGTGTAAGAACACAAGAATTGTATTTCAAATCAAATATTTTATAAAGAATAGATAAGATAAGATAAGATAAGATAAGATACTTTTAACATATATAATTATTTAAAACATAACATATGTTTAACAAAGACAAAGATACAATAACATATATTTATAACATGTCATTTAGGTATACGGACAGAAAGTCACAGGACAAAAAGTCACAGTTTAAATTTTGCATTTTGACAAAACATATAGGACAAAAAGTCACAACATAAAATTTTGCTTTATTTTTTGTGGCGTTCGTGTTCAATTCTGTTTATTTGTTTTGTCCTTGTTGCTTCTATTGTCTCTTTTTGTGTAATCTCTGTATCACCATGTTTTTTTACCTATGATTTTCTGGATTATCACTTTGGCTTGTTGCTTCCGTATTCGTTTGCCGATGTCATATTGTAAATAATTACACCTTTTTACATACACTGTAATCAAAGGGTTCTTTTTATTATACATATGCTTTTACTTTCAAACTTCGTTCATCACATTAATGAATGACATATTGAAAGGAAAGGCAAATGGATAGTTAGAAGACACTTTATTTTATAGTGTTAAAGGGTATAAATATTTACACAATGACTTGTAAGTCCAACACAAAAAAACAGTCTTTACAGTTTGACCCAAAGAAATAAGAATACAACTTTTGTTGTTCTTCATCCTGAAGTAACGAGGAGGTTTTGAATAGCGAGTACTTGAGAAATAACATATATCACACTGCAAGTTGATAGCTTAAACTGTAATAAAGTTTAAAACAGCCGAAGCAAGTCATTTCGTACCATAACCATTTCGTACCATTGCCATTTCGTACCATAATTTACCATTTCGTACCACACAATTGCAATTTCGTACCGTAACCAGAAACCATTTCGTACCATATGAATTTTACACCATAACCATTTCGTACCATAATTTACCATTTCGTACCACAAAATTGCAATTTCGTACCATATGTATTTTGCACCATAACCGTTTCGTACCATAACCAGAAACCATTTCGTACCATATGTATTTTGCACCATAACCATTTCGTACCATATGTAATATTGCTCGGTAGCCAATTTGTAAATAGAATTACCCTATGACCATTTCGTACCATATGTGATATGGAAGTAGATACACTATGACCAATTCGTACCATATAGAAATAGAATACCACTATGACCAATTCGTGCATATATTTATTATGGTTAAGATTGTCTCCCCAGTTGTAGATACTTGGATGTTTTGAAATGTATGAATTGAATTTAACTCTTTTTTATGATTTGTTGCAATTTTGTTTTTCAATGTAATTGGTGTTTCAATGAGTCATCAATTAAATAATTATTTCCATCTAGTTGAATAAGAAAACAACACTCTATAATTGTTAAACAAATACATTTTATTACATATATTTATGGATACATTTTACATTTAACAACAAGAAGATCAACAAATACAAATACGATGCAATGCAACAGTTTACTGATCTGGTATATACACTAATCGGCCACATAGACGTAGGAGACGGCCGACGGAAATACTACCCTCTACGTACTGCTCCCACTGGTTAAACAGAAGTCGTTGAGTTGTTCTGACATGTCTACGCTGTAGTTTCTTAAGTTTACCTTCAGAAACTAGTTGAATCTGGATAGGCAGGAGATTGGCTTCTTCTATTAACAATGGTGCGATGGTATACAACCCCTTGTTTCCGCTACCTGATTTCTTATCTTTGTTGAGACGGTGATGCCACCCCTCGACGTCGTTGTTTGTACGGGTAGGGCGCATAAAAACAGACCACGAGTGAACTGGCCAAACGGAGCTGGTGATCCAGGTCTTTTCAATGTACTTGGTGAGGTCCATTAACATTGGCGACTGCTCTGGATCAAGTAATTTGATTGGATAAACTAGCAGGAAATATTTGTAAAAACAAAAAAAGTGCATGGCTTTTTCTTTAGAAAATTAGAGCTTGGGTAACTTTTGTTTGAATTTCTCTTCAAACGATATGAGCTTGGACTTCCTTTCATTTCATTTCCTAAACACTACCTTTGATCTAATAGCAATAAAAGCAAATGGACAATGATTAGTTCTTTTATTTTTTAATTACCATCTTTGATTAACTGTTAAGCAAATCATGTAATAAATTAAATGCAGACAAAGCTTTATTACTTCAAAGGTTCCACAAGTTGTAACGAAATAATTATCTTTATTAAATAAAATGATAAATAATGTTGAAATCACTGAACATTTAATAAAATTAATAATATGTATATACAAATACAAATACTTTATTAGCACAAACTCATCAACAATAAATGGTTATGGCTCAGAATATATGATAATACACAATAACATAATATACATGTATATTTTTTTTTGTTCGTTTTTTCCCCGTCTTAAATACATACTTTTTACGGTACCAACATGCAGCATGTACTTGGGTATAACATTTATTTGAATATGATGTACAATAAGGATAAATGTACTATCTTCATAAGATTCTGCATATGGTACGAAATGGTCATCTATTGTATCGAACTGCATATGGTACGATATGGTCATATAATGTATCGATCTGCATATGGTACGAAATGGTCATAATGTGTCGATCTGCATATGGTACGAAATGGTCATAATGTATCGATCTGCATATGGTACGAAATGGCAATGGTACGAAATGGTTATGGTACGAAATGGCAATGGTACGAAATGGTTATGGTACGAAAATGATTTTCACTATGGTACGAAATGGTTATGGTACGAAATGACTGTAATTCAAAACAGCAAAAAGAACCATATACTATATTACGGTCTGTTTTAAGGACAATGCATATAGCGAAATTATGCATACATGCATGTATCAGTGTATACATATTGTGACTTTCTGTCCTACCTGCATACGTACATGAATCTAGGTGTATACATATTGTGACTTTTTGTCCGCCAGGATTAAAAATATAGATTGTGACTTTTTGTCCTAGGAGTTCTGTGACTGTTTGTCCTGTGACTTTCTGTCCGTTTACCAATAAAACATACTGATTACTATCAATGGTCTACATATTATACAAAAAAGTGTTATCTTCTTAATCTATTTTGGAGATGTTTTCTGGAAATTTTCCAAACTACTGCAAGCTAATTAAGTTTGCACTGAGGGTGAAAAATGAAATACCTTTAATCGTTCAAAATTTTTATTATTTTTGAACACGCACATCATACCTATAAGATCCCAAATGATCAGGGATAGTTTCCCTCATTTTGATTGAAAATATATATTTAAAGATAATGCTGTCAAAAATTCTGTAGTATGGGACAATCACTTATGATTATTTAAACAATTTTCCTTACAAGAAAAACTTGATATTTTTTGTCACATATAGGACTGACTATATAGTGTACGCATGGGACCAAAGTTTGCAATATTTCTTTTGTTGTGGATTTCACTTACATTTAATTTAGAAAATAATGGATGGCATTCATAATATTCTTAAGCAGCGTTTGCTGAGGATCAATTATTACTAAAAATAAAGTCCATACCTCTTGATTTAGATTAATATTTAATATTAATGTATAATTATTAATTGTAATAACCTTGTTTTTCTACTTGATTCAATGTTTATATCCATACCATGGACATGTATAATTATTAATTGTAATAACCTTGTTTTTCTACTTGATTCAATGTTTATATCCATACCATGGACATGTATAATTATTAATTGTAATAACCTTGTTTTTCTACTTGATTCAATGTTTATATCCATACCATGGACATGGTCTCAGATAGTTGACTTTGTTCTTCATAATAATTTATGCAAAGAGTTTGTTTCCAATAATTTTTTTTTTAAGTTTCATGATATGTAATAATTTCTGTCTTTTCATAATCCTTATTACAATATATAGTGCATTTCACATGCTGAGTGATATATATAATTACTTAGTTTTAGTTATTATTAATAGTAAAGATACTGAATAAAATTTATAAACAAAAAGAAGAATAAAAAAGTAATTACCAGGACTTTCTATCAGGTATGAATACACATCCCCATATTGAAGGTCTGGCCACATGCACGGATTATTTTCCCAAACACCTGCTGGTAACTTGTAAGGGCACTCTTTACAGTTCACTACACTTAATTTAGCCTTATATCGAGATAACGATTCACCATTTAATGTCTCTTGGTAGCTGTAGGACATGATTATCACTATTATATATATATATATATTTCACGTTTGTTTATTGTAAAGTAATGATAAGGTTTTAATTACCACTCAATTTATAGATAACTCACCTATTCTCCACTGAAGCCATGTGTATCCACGTGATCGCTTCACCGCCGAAAGATGGCCGACTCGTTGTTGTTAGGGGAAGTGACGTCACCCCGGAAAACAGAATACGATCATGGCCACGACGGTCCCTCTCAATTTATGAGGAAAACACAAAAATACAAGAATTGTTCAGATGTAATAAATAAAAATGAAAAACTATGACTTATTGTATTTTGGAAGAAAAAGACTGAACAAATTTTGAAGACATGTGTCTTTAGATCAAACAAAGCTATACATTAGACTTTATAAAGAAGACAAAACTTCCAAATAAATCAGTTCTAATAATACTGTTGGAGAACTAGATCTTTAGTTTTATATGTATGTTTTGTGGATCGTTTTGTCCTTTTGTACTTTTTCTTTTGGTCATTGTGTTGTCTGTTCTTTGTTTGTCTGAAACGACCATGTTGTCAACAAATTTATTTATAGTAACAGTGACCTTGACCTTTGGCCTAATGACCCCAAAATAAATAGGGTTCTTTCCCTTCCACAGGGGAATCATGTGGTCAAGTTTGATAAAGATCCAATATACAGAACTATTCAAGTTATCATGTGGAAACGACCCTGTTGTCAAAAATTCTATTTATAGTAAGTGACCTTGACCTTTGACCTAGTTCTTATCATGTGGAAACGACCCTGTTGTCAAAAATTATATTTATAGTAATGGTGACCTTGACCTTTGACCTAATGACCCCAAAATAAATAGGGTTCTTCCCCTTCCACAGGGGAATCATGTGGCATAGCTTGGTAAAGATCTGATATACAGAACTAAAGTTATTGTGCGGAAACCTGTGTGGACACCCGCCCACCCGCCATACCCAATCACATAATACGGCCCATAGGTTAAAAAACTAGAGGCTCAGTGGGCTGAGCCTGTGTCGCTCACCTTTCATTCTGCTTTGAGGAAACTTAATACAGAACCTTCCATAGGTGCTTCCCACTAAGGTTTGGTCATTTGGCTAAGCAGTTACAGAGAAGATATTTAGTAGTCGATCAATCAGAAACAAGAATGGCTTGTGGTGGCCATGTTTATTAACGGATCGGAACTAAATGAGCAATATTTATAGATGACCTTCCAAGGATGTTTCCTACCAAGTTTCGATTCATTTGGCAAATTGGTTTCATAGAAGAAGATTTTTTAGAAATCAACCAATCAGAAACAAGAATTGCCTTTGGCGGTCATGTTTGTTAACAGATTGGAACTAAATGAGCAATATTTATAAAGGCCCTTCCAAGGATGCTTCCTACCAAGTTTCGATCCATTTGGCCAAGCGGTTTCAGAGGAGACAATTTTTTTTAAGAAATCAACCAATCAGAAACAAGAATTGCCTGTGGTGGTCATGTTTGCTAACGGATCGGAACTAAATGGGCAATCTTTATAGAAGATCTTCCAAGGACGATTCCTACCAAATTTCGATTCATTTGGCCAAGCGGTTACAGAGGAGAAGATTTTTTAGAAATCAACCAATCAGAAACAAGAATTGTCAGTGGTGGCCTTTTTTGATAACGGATCGGGACGAAATATGCAATCTTTAGAGAGCACCTGCCATAGATGCTTCCTACTAAGTTTCGGTTCATCTGGCCAAGTGGTTTCAGAGGAGAATATTATTTTTAAATCGGCCAATCAGAAACAAGAATTGCCTATGGTGGCCATGTTTGTTAACAGATCGGAACTAAATGAGCAATCGCTATAGAGGACCTTCCAAGGATGCTTCCTACCAAGTTTCGATTCATTGGGCCAAGAGGTTTCAGAGGAGAAGATTTTTAGAAATCAACCAATCAGAAACAAGAATTGCCTGTGGTGGCCATGTTTGTTTACGGATCGGGACGAAATGAGCAATCTCTATAGAGGACATGATATAGATGCTTCCTACCAAGTTTCGGTTCATTTGGCCAAGCGGTTTCAGAGGAGAAGATTTAAAAAGATCGGCCAATCAGAAACAAGAATGGCCTATGGTGGCCATGTTTGTTAATGGATCGGGACAAAATTAGCAATCTTAAGAGAGGACCTTCCGTAGATGCTTCCAACCAAGTTTCACTTCATTTGGCTTAGGGGTTTCAGAGGAGAAGATTAAAATGTGAAAAGTTAACGGACGACGGACGCCAAGTGATGGCAAAAGCTCACATTGTCTTTGGCAAGGTGAGCTAAAAATGTTGGCATAGGTTGAACAGGTTAATTATTATACATTGTATATAAACATGACTTGTGTTGTATAAACATTGATTGATTTATTGTGTTTTAACACCACTTTCAGTAATATTTCAGCTACATCATGGCAATCAGTTTTAGTGGTGGAGAAGCCGAAGTACCCGGAGAGAACCACCGACCATGGGCAGGTAACTGGTAAACAGCTTTATTATATGATTGAACTTTGTCTAGTTTCTAATTGGCTGAATCAACTTGAAAAGTAATGTGTACGTGCGATGTCAACCTCAAATGAGCTAAAATTCGCTCATAGGTAGTGTGGACTGTAATGTCACCCCAATTTGGGCTAAAAATAGAAATATAGATTCCAGAATTCCACGGTCCAATCAAATTATACGTCTCTGGGCAACATTGGCCAATCAGATGCGTTCTTACTAATTACCTATGGTACACAATTAAATTAATAATGGCAGACATTGGGCAGATAGGGGTGTCTGGAGAACAAAGTCGGCGCTGTTTGGTGTTAATTCAAATTTGATTTAATGTCATATAATAAAACAGTTAATGACTTTCAATTTCGGTGAATAAAAGGATTGATCAACCCATGGAACATGATATTCACCTCGGATGCCTCGGTGAATATCATGTTCCATGGATTGATCAATCCTTGTATTCACCTCATCGAAAGTCATCAATTGTATAATATCACTTTCGGCTGCGAGTCTTGTATAAACAGATTTGGTGCTGTTTAATTATTGTTAAATCAGGGGAGATATCAATGTACAAAAAAATGTACATAAGTCCACAGCAATAATATTAATTTTAAAAACAAGACAAGTAATTATATAAAGGTATACTTTATTATCATTATATAACTTGTATCAATTAACTAATGTGTTATATTTATTTTCTTTTGACAGCTGGATAGTGAGTAAGTGAGTGATTGTTGCTTAATGCCAATTCAGCAATTTGTCAGCTATATCATGGAACGTGAGAACAAGTTAATTTTCAATGAGATGATGATGAGGTCCGCTTTGTACTGGACCAACACGCTGAGTTGGATTTTTATAGTGCTAGCTCACTGAAACAACAGTCCGCGGGTAGACATGTCAGTCAACTCGGACACATTATTCTGATTCCGAGCCAACCAGTCTTTGCTTTTTCTCCTGAATGCTGTGTGCTTAGCAGAGAAGCAACAAATACCAATTTTATAGTCTTTAGATTGACCCGACCGGTGCTCAAACTCACGATCTACCGCACTCGAGGCAAGCATCCTAATCATTACACCACTGGTGCGGTTCCAGATAGATAGTGAATACACAATACATGTACATGTATATTGTAGGAAAATATACAATATATAATAAGATATAATATATTTGTCTTTGCAATACACATATTCTGGGCCGGATTAAAGCAAATTTATGCCCCATGCACAGGCCAACCTTAGTGTCCCGCACCTTCCACTGGCATAATGTAAAAACCAACACGACCCCTTCATGCCAAGACTCAACATAATTGTCAAATGCCTAACATTAAATTCTGGCCAAGCCTCTTATATTAAAATCATCTAAATATCTGTTTTTCATATTCATTTAACACAGTGACTGTACTCTATGCTTTAGAACAGACAACAGTATAAACAGATTATTTACTTATAACTAGGACAACAGATACAATGCAAGTTTTTAACTTGATATTTAATTTTTAAATGTTATAAAGTGAACAATACAAACAGAAATACTTAAAATTTTATCTTTCAACAGGAGCCAGTATTGTCAATATTTAAACAAGAAATGTGTGCATCACAAAATACTGTCTATATAAATTATCAAACGGTATAATAGTAATGACCACAAAATAAATAGGGTTCTTCCCCTTCCACAGGGCAATCATGTGGCCAAGTTTGGTAAAGATCCAATATACAGAACTATGGTAAAGATCCAATATACAGAACTAAAGTTATCATGCGGAAACGACCCTGTTGTCAAAAATTTTATTTATAATAACAGTGACCTTGACCTTTGACCTAATGACCCCCAAAATAAATAGGATTCTTCCCCTTCCACATGGCAATCATGTGGTCAAGTTTGGTAAAGATCCAATATACAGAATTAAAGTTATCATGTGGAAACGGCCCTGTTGTTAAAAATTCTATTTATAGTAATGGTGACCTTGACCTTTGACCTAATAACCCCAAAATATATAGGTTTCTTCCCCTTCTACAGGGGAATCATGTGGCCAAGGTTGTTAAAGATCCAATATACAGAACTAAAGTTATCGTGCGGAAACTACCCTGTTGTCAAAAATTCTATTTATAGTAACAGTGACCTTTGACCTAATGACCCCAAAATAAACAGGGTTCTTCCCCTGCCTAAGTTTTGTAAAGATCCGATATACAGAACTAAAGTTATTGTGCGGAAACCTGTGTGGATGCCCGCCCGCCCGCCATACCCAATCACATAATACGGCCCGTCTCGAGATGGACGTATAAAAAAGAAACAAAATTACACCTTAAAGAGTTTTCTCCTACATTTCTTATTAGCAAAATCTTTGATTACATCCTCAAAGTTAATTTGGCACAACAAATCTGCTTCAATCATGAGCAGAGATAAAAGATTCCATCCTAAATGTTAATTTGGCACAACAAATCTGCTTCAATCATGAGCAGAGATAAGGATTCCAGTATCTCTTGTCTCACTCTTGTTCTGTTTGGATTTTTTATAGGCTTCATTTGTGCAGTTTGTGATCATTGATGTTAAAAATATATGCAAGCTAATCTCTGTGTTTGCAAAAGCACATTAAATGTTGTATTCTGCAATTACTTGATAGAGTTCAGCATGACTGAATCTGGCTTTTGTTGCACTAAACTTATGTCGAATATATGAGTGAAACTGTTGAAGCTCAGTAGATAAATTACTGTTCAAGTGATTGGATAAGCATCAATTAGTTTTTGACAACACTCTGAGTGCCTTATACTAGCTTCAGTAGATGAGGAAGTTACCTTTTCTGGTACATCAAATAGGCAAGAGAATTTGTCTGCTATATCATTGTGTACCTGTCCCCTCATTGTCATCTCTGTTTTTAATATGTCAATAATCAGGTAGAAAGTAGATATACGAAATTTATCTCTGGCACTGAAACATACTTCTGGTGTATTTCATTTTTCCTACAATTTTGGAGTTTTTTTGTGTGTTTTTGAGGCTGATATCTGACCGATAAAATAAATTGCTTTGTGGCCAGATTTTTGTGGTGCCCCTTACTGTAATCCAACTTATTTTCGCTGCTATTATGTTTCGCGTTTTTCTGCTTCAAGACAGTTTCGCGGAGATTTAATTTCGTGATAACCAAAATGCTAAAAGTTAAAATTTTTCGCGGTATGACTTTGGTCTACATCGCCGCCGACATCGGTTGTTTTTTTATAACAAGAGTTGTCTTTCGTAATATATTATTGATCGTTCGATTGACATACCCCATTGATTTCATGAACACTTTTTATTAGTTCCAATGTGTAAATTTATTAAAATAAACAAAACAGACGTTCAGTGTTCAAAATGTCTCTTCAAAAGTGGTTGATAAAATGATAGACCAAGATGTCATAATGTTGTAGTTGATCTCGTTTGTTTTTCCAATGATTATCAGATTATCCCCGTTCATTTATAGTTTCAATTATCAACGTACTTATAGGTGACAGCAATTATTGATTTTATAATCCCAGCTGATTATTACAATCAAACGCTTTTAATTACCTGTCAACATTATGCTCACGGCACTTTATACTACAATATACATGTATAATTATAAAACCTGTTTTGAACACATTAATTGTCAGTATCTTACAAATAAAGTTCTTTTGAAAATTAATTATGTTAATTTACATGACCCCCCAAATTTAACTACGTATACATGACTTTGTGTTGTCTAACGGATATCGATCTATACCAGAAAATACATTACGCTATATAGGTGTTTGCTAGGCTATATATGTTCTTGTTTCTTACACTTTAGACCGACTTGTTCGCGGATATAAACTTTCGCGATTTTGTACTCTATCGTGAAAGTCACGAAGGTTTATAGCACGCGAACAAAAGTTGGTTTACAGTACCCCTTGATGCCCTAAGCATGTGCTTATTTTGCCTAAGGGTTAATCCAGCACTGCACATACTGTTATTCTTTATTAAGCGTATGCTCTACTTCAATCTGGATCAATGAGACTGTTATTTGTTACTTGTTTTTGTATACTACATCTTTTAGACGAATAAATCTATCATTTATCCTACAATTGGGTTATTTTTTGTCATAATAAATGGGTTGAAATAAATTGTTGCTGTATTAATTATGACAGTGTCATAATAACACTTTTCACATTAGCCTAATAAAGCTATTATGCCACACCCCTGTCATAATAACATTTTTCACATTACCCTAATAAAGCTATTAAGCAACGCCCCTTTCCGGAACTACTTTTGAGGTATCAATTGGGTTTCCGTTATCTTTTTTAAAATTTTAAATCAAATAACATTTTTGTGTGAAAATTTTATTGCAGGATAAATACAATATTGCATTGGTGCATATTTATTGACCTGTTCAGATCAGTCCATCTTATCATCAGGACATTTGGGCTAGGGTTAGGGTTTTGGTGTTTAACGCCACTTTCAACAATATTTCAGTTGCATCGAGTACACCTCACCATAAAATTAAATTCATAACAAGACCAATATCGTGTCTGGACCTGCGTCGCTGCAAAACATTCCAGTAATGTATGCATTTTTATACACTGATAATGCCTGGACACAAAATCTGGATGGATGTGATTCCTTTATACCCCCAGTCTTTGTTTGTGGGAGTATAATAACAGGTGAACATCTTCAATATGTATATAAACACTGTGCAAAGTTTGAAAAATATTAACTGAACACTTTTTGAGTTTCAGATTACACATACTAGGTATCGCCCATGTGATAGAGTGATAAAAAAAAATAACAAGTTCAACATGCAAACAATCTAAGAAAACATTTGTCAAAACTGTCCATAATAGGAGGTGTATGTCTTCAGTATGTCTAAAAACACTATGCATGCAAAGTATGAATAATATTGATTGAACACTTGCAGTTTTAGATTACACCAACTAGGTACAGTCAATGTCATACAGTGATAAAAAATGACTAAGTTCAACATACGGAAAATGTACGTAAAAATTTGTCAAATCTGCCCATAATAGAAGGTGCACATCTTCAATATGTACACAAACACTGTGCAAAGGTTAAATACTATTGGTTGAACATGGTTGGAGTTTTAGATTACACCAACTAGGTACCGTCAATGTCATATAGTGATAAAAAAATGACTAAGTTCAACATACAGGAAATTAAAGAAAAAAATTGTCAAATCAGCCCATAATAGGAGGTGCATATCTTCAATATGTATACAAACACTGTGCAAAGTCTGAATAATATTGATTGAACACTGTTGGAGTTTTAGATTACACCAACTAGGTACCGTTCATGACATATAGTGATAAAAAATTACTAAGTTCAGCACACATAATATATATGAAAAAATCTTCAAATCAGCCCATAATAGGAGGTGCACATCTTCAATATGTATACAAACACTGTGCAAAGTCTGAATAATATTGATTGAACACTGTTGGAGTTTTAGATTACACCAACTAGGTACCGTTCATGACATATAGTGATAAAAAATTACTAAGTTCAGCACACATAATATATATGAAAAAATCTTCAAATCAGCCCATAATAGGAGGTGCACATCTTCAATATGTATACCAACACTGCAAAGTTTGAATAATATTGATTGAAAACTGTTTGAGTTACAGATTACACTAAGTAAGTACTGCCTTGCTGGGATGGACGTACGGACAGACGGATCTAGAAAGCAATTCCTATACCTGCTTCCGCCTTCGGCGACGCAGGTAAAAACATACATTAATATCATCTTTTTAAAAATTGACTAAAACAAATTAAAATTAAAATTAAATTCCTAATTTTTGATATTCAATAATATACTCGGGATAAACCTGATCAAACGTAAATATAACATAAATATTGGGATTCTGTGGACTGTCAACGCACGAGTCGAAAAGTTCAAACGGATCTTTAGGATTTCTGGGTGGAGGACGAACAAACGAAGTACTTCCTGGTGCATAATCTCCTGGGAGTACACGTACAACAAACATATGTTTCTTCACGCCAAAATCTGTGTAGCTGTCGGCAGTCTTTGCCTTCTTAGCGAAGTAACTTCCCTTGCCATATTTGTTACCAGTCTTAATGCCGCTAAATCTAAAATCAAAGCCTTGTTTACAAATTGCGTCAATAAATTTCTCATTGGTGCCGTGAAACAGTTGAAGTTCGGCAATGTCATCACCTCTTCTTTTCCTTTTCATCTTTTCTCTCTTGCTGCAAATTAAAAAGAAATAGCATTTATAATATAGACTTAGGGTATGTTATAGTGTTTAATGCCACTTTCAACAATATTTCAGTTATATCGTGACGGTAAGTTTTATTGGTGGAGGAAACTGAAGTACCCGCAAACAAACACCAACCTACCGCAAGTCACTGACAAACTTCATCATATAATGTTGTATCGAGTACACCTCACCTGAGTGGGATTCGAACGATACCAACTACCATACGATCACGACGGCCCCTATTTGTAATTAATAATATTGATTTGGAATTAAAGAATTAATATAACCACATCTGATGTGTAAAGATTAGCTTCTTAGTTTCAAGTGTGGTAGATTGTGGGTTCGAACCCACGGTTGGGTCTTCCAAAGAATATTAAATTGATATTTTCTGCTTCTCCGCTAAGCATGCAGCATTAAGGAGTAAGATCAAAGACTGGTTAGTAATCAGGATAAAATGCATCCCAATGGAGTGACATGTTTGCAGGTGGATTGTTGTTTCAGTGAGATAACATTATAAAAATCCAACTAAGCATAGTTGGTCCAGTACAAAGTGGACATTATCATCATCATCACATCAAAATGTAACTAATGTTCTCTCCATGATACACATGAAAAAATGGATCATTTGACGTTAACCAAACAACAATCATTCATTCATTTATAGCATAAATACCCTTTTTTCATGGTAGTTTATAAATTTGCATATGTATGTTTTTATTACAATTAGCATTTTTAGAAACTTAAGTGCATAATGACATCCAATAAAAATACAATTCTGTACAACCAATAACATTCTTTCAGTTCAAATACTTGTGTACATAAGCAAAAAATAACTTTCATTATTACATAAATGTCCATGAAATGCCGATATTTGCACATTGCAGAAATACTGTCAACCAGTGATGTCATAGCACCAATATTGTCATACTCAACATTATCCCCGGTTTGAAAATTATAACAACTTTTGATTGGTTAAAACGCCCGGCATAAAAAACCCATATTCCCGTGTGTTGCTAGCCCATATTACCGGATGTCACTGTAACTAGCCATTTAACCAATCAAAAGTCGTTATAATTTTCAAGATGGGGAAAATACATGACGTCAAAGCTCACGACGTTGCACGCCTAAATCAAATTGAGTTGATTTTGGTCATATATTGAATACAAAGCTGTTAACTTGATCAACTGTAGGGCTCTACCAAAGGTAGTACCCGACACCATGTAAAAAACACTCGAAACTTTTCCAATAATGTACAAGAATTTAAGTGTAAAATCTATGTAATAAATCAACAGTATAGCTACATTTGCATAACGAATATAAAAAATAAATCATCCGTCACTAAACAACACTGATAATTCACACATGCATTAACGCACATTCATGAATTACTGTGTTGCTCGGCTACGCATGATTTATTTTCAATATTCAGGATACAGAGAGTAGTTATACTATTGTAAATCATCGTAGGTTTAGTAAAATTGTTCTCCTCTTAAATATTTGTAATTTACATTTTTCCCAACTGTTTGGAGCTTAGACTTGCTGCAAGTCCCTTTTTTTTAATTAATAATCCCTTTAAATAAATTGTTGCTATGACAACTGAAATCTTGACTGACCCCTTATATTTACTATCCACATGTAATCAGTTGAGAAATGTTGTTAGTAAATGTATGTGGTCAGTCAAGACTTGAACTTTTACAGCAGCATCTTTTTAAGGGATTATTAATCAGAAAGAGACATGTAGCAAGTCTATTTGGAGTTGAGTATCACTGAAGTTCTTAAACACAGCACCAAGTAGACATGCACATTATATGCATATTGTGTTAGTATAATTGTTTTGTATCATCTCGAGGGCCCGGCTGGCTCAATGAGCTAGGTATTTGGATTACCTAACAACTCATACAAGCCTATCACCAATACGGTGTGGGTTCACGCCCAGCTTTGTAAATTACAAAAAAGGGTGCACTCGACTCGCTGCCGCAAGTGATAAAGTTTACCAGTTGCTTGCCCATGGTTGGTGGTTCTCTCCGGGTACTCCAGCTTCTTCCACCACTAAAACTAGTCGCCATGATATAGCTGAAATATAGCTAAAAGTGGCATTAAACACCAAAAATCATTAATAAAACAAATCAAATCATTGTATCGTCTCGAGTTAATTTTGTAAACCGTATCGTCTATGAAGTATTTCTTAATGGGATTTTGTATTTATTAACAAAGACGTCATAGGGGTTTTCTGCATTCCAAGATGATGACGTCATGAAAGTAGAACAGACAAAAGTACACCTTGTATAACATACATACATGTATATGTTACAAGGTTTTTTTATCTGATGGGTTGTATTCAATGGTAAAGATATTGTATTCCTATAGCATACATCTTTAATGTTACATATATGCAAGCATCTTATCACCCTCAAAATGTCTACATATTGTCTTATTTCTTAAACAATTACTTTCATTAAGTATCTTAAAATATAAATGTCATAGAACTATGAAGCGCTAACTGACCTCTGACCTTTCATTGTTCTGTATAATTTAGAAAAGATGAATTTAAATGTCGTCTGAAACTAAAGGCACAAAGTCCATTATATTTCAGCCTTTTCTATTGTCTTCATTTGATTTATACATGCAAATAGTTTATTGATGAGTTGTGTTATTTGTTCCAACAACCAGCAGAAACGGTTTTCAGAAATGTTGTGCCATACAACAAAGAAAATAGGTCCTATAGGGATAACCCATGATTCCCTCAGGTGTCTGAAACAAACTTAAAATACGTCTTCCAAGATTCAGGATTATAATATCAGTTTGTTTGCATTATTGATGGCTTATGAAGGATTGATTTGATCGATTGATTTATTTGTGTTTAACGCAACATTCAGCAATATTTCAGCTATATCATGGCAACCAGTTTTAGTGGTGGAAGAAGCCGGCGTACCCGGAGAGAACCATCGACCATGGGCAAGCAACTGGTAAACTTTATCACTTGTGGCTGCGAGTCAAGTGCACCCTTTTTTGCAATTTACAAAGCCGGGCGCAAACCCACGCCGTATTGGTGATAGGCTAGTATGAGTTGTTAGGTAATCCAACTACCTAACTCATTGAGCCACGTGGGGCCTACAACTACCTAACTCATTGAGCCACGTGGGGCCTACAACTACCTAACTCATTGAGCCACGTGGGCCCTACAACTACCTAACTCATTGAGCCACGTGGGCCCTACAACTACCTAACTCATTGAGCCACATGGGGCCTACAACTACCTAACTCATTGAGCCACGTGGGGCCTACAACTACCTAACTCATTGAGCCACGTGGGCCCTACAACTACCTAACTCATCGAGCCACGTGGGGCCTACAACTACCTAACTCATTGAGCCACGTGGGCCCTACAACTACCTAACTCATTGAGCCACGTGGGCCCTACAACTACCTAACTCATTGAGCCACGTGGGGCCTACAACTACCTAACTCATTGAGCCACATGGGGCCTACAACTACCTAACTCATTGAGCCACGTGGGCCCTACAACTACCTAACTCATTGAGCCATCAGGGCCTTTGAATGGTACAGATGTATTGTTTGTTTGTTTGTTTGATGGTGTTTAATGCCACTTTCAACAATATTTCAGTTATATCGTGGCGGTACAGATGTATTGCTTCTGAAGATTAACTACCTGACAAAGTTCATCCACAGTTCAGCATTTTCTATTCTCTTTATTTGTACAATGTTAGCTGATGCAGACATGGTCTCAAAGAACAAATTCTTCAGCTTCTTGTATTCCTGACTAGAGGAGGAACATGCTGACTGAAATAATATACAGTAAAGGTATCAAACTACTAATTCACCAATCAGAGCTTAGAACATACATTCATCTTGTGCCATTTTGTCGATTTCAATTATAGAATATGGTGATATCATTATTGGATGTTTTTTAATCCTACAAATATTTCCTCATAAATTTTGGTAGTTTCAGTTAGAATACATGTAAAATATACTTATAAAACAATGCTTAGCATGTTCTGTTAATTTTTCAAATTGTCAATTTGGATTTCATGTATTACTTGGCTTTTAATTTTTAATTTTTTTTAATGCTACATGTAGCTAAACAAATATTCGTGGGAAATAACAATCTTACCGAATGAAAGTGGTCACTGATTTCATCTGGCCTCTTTTTGGGGTCAAAAGACCAATGACTAGGTATATAAGAGAGAGGGTCGTTGTCCAGTGGAGCCGGAACAACCATGGATGTGGATGTAGTCTTAGTTTTACCGGTATCTGCAGATCTACAAAACAAAAACATTGATAATAACTGACAACAGATGTTATCTAGTCTTAATACACGTATTACTTGTATCAGGTGGCCCTATTACCTTAGTACATGTACTACCGTATTTGTATTCGGTGGTTCTGTACCATCAGAGTATGCCAGAAACATTTCTAAAACTGGAACAATTTTTTTTATTTAAATCTAAAATATGCCTTCAAGAATCTGACTACAAAAGGACAGTGTTGCAATAAATGTGTTGGCTGTTGTATGAATATATGTATTTTATGCTTCAATAGAGGGTTTGAGATTGTGAGCTTGTACATGTATCACTACATGTTACGACATAATAAAATATGCATCATGCGATTTACGTTCCAGTTACAAGAAAGTGGCATACGTGTGAGTATCACACAAATAACAATTTTTTTTGAAAATAACAAAGGGTACAAAAATGTAAGTATTCATCAAATTCATGATTAGATTCATTACAATTGTCAACGCTTTCATTTTTAACCAGAGCCATTTGATCGGAATTTTCTATTCATTTGCTCACTTTCAGATTATAAATGAGTGGCATTCCTGTGCACTTTCCACCATTTTGGAAAATAAACTGAACCAAAATATAGAACTTAAAAACTAAAATACCAAAAAATGTATATTTAAAATATGGTGAGGTATAAAAGGTACACTTTGAAAAAAACCCATTAAAACTTGCCAAAATTGCATATTCAATATTTATTATGGGGAAATAATGCCTTCTTGAAAAGGGGAGGGGGGACTTGAATCGTGTAAAATGAAACTTGTATATTAACTGGGCAGAACAGAAGAGCAAGGCCATGTATACGCAAAACATTTTAACTTGAGTATTTCTTAAGTTAAGATTTCACTAAAGATTTTCTTAGTTAACTTAAGTATTCCTTAAGATTTCACTAAAGATTTTCTTAGTTAACTTAAGAATTCCTTAAGATTTCACTAAAGGTTTTCTTAGTTAATTTAAGAATTCCTTAAGATTTCACTAAAGATTTTCTTAGTTAACTTAAGAATTCCTTAAGATTTCACTAAAGGTTTTCTTAGTTGGTATGCACAAACAAAATTAAGTGTTTCCCAAACTAAGAAAATCTTCAGTATTTTTAACAATAGGAAAGATTTCATGCTTGTACAAAGTTATCATTCAAATATTAAATAATCTTTAGAAGAGTGCGCTTTCCATTCAAATAAGAGGAAAAAAATAACAATCTTAAAAAAAATAGAGAAAAACAGCACAGAAAATATAGTACACATATCAAATTACTACGGAGCCCGTTTACTGACATGAGTTATCATTTTTTTATTTCGTTTACACAAGAAATACTATTTCGCTTTAATGAAATATTATTCTGTTTTTTCAAATTATTATTTCGTTTTTTCTAATTAATATTTCGAAAAAATGAATTAGTATTTCGTTTAAATGAACTAATATTTCTCATGTTAGTAATCAGGTTCCGTAAATTACAAAATGTAGTTTTATTTTGATAAAAAAATATATATATCAAATGCTAATACATAGATAATTAAACTTCATTGATTCATTGATTTTATACTTTTTAAAATCATTTTTCTCATGCAATTTCCAATAGGGTGGTGTGTGAGCTTGCCAAAATGGGCTCTGACATTTAAAACCTTGAATTAAAAGATCATGACATAGTCTGATGGAAATCAAGATCCTGTTTTAGAGCAGGTACATAAATGTGGTGGGGTTAAACCGTTTAATGGGATCCCATCCACCCCCTTTCTTATTATTGGATCCCTAATGTCAATACATATATAAATAATAACTAGAGGCTCAGCCCACTGAGCCTGTATCGCTCACCTGACAATAGAATGATACTGAAGCAAATTCAAAGGGAGATAATCATTACCTTAAAAAATCAGCAGCCATCTTGAATGGAGGGTGGGGCTGTCCGACACAATTTTGAAAGGGACACACCCAGGGACCATCTATGCCAGGTTTGGACCTTACAAAGATGCTTCCTGCCAAGCTTGGCTCTATTTGGCCAAGCTGTTTCAGAGGAGAAGATTTTTTTAACATTAGCCAATCAGAAAAAAGAATGAATCTTGGCGGCCATGTTTGTTGGCCGAATGGAACCAAATGGAGAAGCTTTATAGAGGATCTTACATAGATGCTTCCTGCCAAATTTGGCTCCATTTTGCCAAGCAGTTTCAGAGGAGAAGATGTTTTTAAACAGTAGCTAATCAGAAACAAGAATTGTCCTTGGCGGCCATATTTGTTGGTGGAATGGAACGAAATGGAGAAACTTTATAGAGGACCTTACATAGATGCTCACTGCCAAGTTTGGTTCCATTTGGCCAAGTTGTTTCAGAGGAGAAGATTAAAATATGAAAAAGCAAACGGACGGACAACGGACGCCAAGTGATTGCAATACCTCACATGGTCATGTGAGCTAAAAAATGATGAAAAAATGGCAATAATGCCTAGGATGAAAAGTATTAACATTTTTAATATTTGATGAAAAAAGGGCAATAACTTCAAGATGGGTAATCAGATTTACTTTAAAATTGCAGGCTAGGTAGATCTTGACATGCTGAACATGTTTGCTGTTTAAACTTAACATCTTTCTTTTATAGTTTTTGAAATAAAGGACAAAAAGTATTAAAATTTAAAAAATTTGATGAAAAAAAGAGCAATAACTCCAAATTGGGTACTCAGATTAACTTCAAAATTGCAGGGTAGGTAGATCTTGATATGTTGCACATTTTTGCAATTTAAACTTAACCTTTATCTCTAATAGTTTTTGAAATATCAGACAAAAATGTTTAAATAAAAAAAAAAAAATGATAAAAGGGCAATAACTCCTAGACGGGTAATCAGATTTACTTCAAAATTGCAGGGCATGTAAATCTTGACAAGCTGAACATGTTTTCAGTTTACACTTAACATATTCTCGCTTTAAGGTCACATGACTTTTGAGGGATGACTAACAGCAAAACACGTGTTCGGTTTGTTTACATGAAAAACTTTAAAATGTTGAATGAGAGTCCACCTCAGTTGGAATAATCATAGAAGAAAATAACATTTCTGGTTAATATATGTAAAATATTTCCCTCTAGGTTGAATAAATATTTTATTTCAGATAAAAAATCGCCGTGCAAAACCTCCGGTAAAACTTAAACATACCGAACACGTGTTTTGCTGTTAGAGTCATCTCTCAAAAGTCATGTGACCTCAAAGCGAGTATACCACAAAGACAAGATGGCGGGACTAAGTAGGTGAAATCAGTTAATATCGAAACATTTTTCATTATAATGAGCTAGAAATGAATAATAATAAGTAAGTAAATATGAAAAGCGATAGATAAATATGTAACGAAACGAGTTATTCACATGACTCCGCTCTCACAAAGCGTTTTGTTGTGAAAATTACTGTTGAAAGGTGCGGCGAATTCTTGGTGCAGTTCCGCAAATTTTTGATAGGGTGAAATCCGTAGTCCTATGGTCTGCCAAGAAAAAAAAATAAATAAAAAGACCATAAAGGGCTACGGTTCCGCAGCTAAATGAGATGATGATGATAATGAGGTCCACTTTGTACTAGACCAACACACTTAATTTGGTTTTTTAGTGCTACATGTAGCTCACTGAAACAACAGTCCGCAGATAGACATGTCGCCCCACTCGGACACATTATCCGGATTCCAAGCCAACCAATCTTTTCTTTTTCTCCTTGATGCTGTGTGCTTTGCAGAGAAGCCACAAAGACCAATTTTCTTTTCTTTGGTTTGACCAGATCAGGGCTCGAATCTACGATCTACCACACTCAAGGCCTGCCCGCTAACCATTACACCACTGATGCAGTTAGTTGTAAATTAAAAAAAGATAGAAGTCTGTTTTCATTGTATGGTAATGCATCATTTGCAAATTTTTGAAATCCGTAGCCCTATGGTCTGCCAAGAAAAATAAATAAATAAAAAGACCATAAAGGGCTACGGTTCCGCAGCTACATCTCATTGAAAATCAACTTGTTCTCTCCATGACATAGCTGAAAAATTGCTGAGTTGAAGTTGAACAATAATCACTCACAAAATTCACAACTTGCTCCCATACTGGCAGTATACCACACATTCTGAACATTTCTGAATCATGTCGTCTGCCCTAACATGAGTATATAACAGCACATTCTTAACATTCCTGAATCATGTCATCTGCCTTAACCTGAGTGTATAACAGCACATTCTTAACGTTTCTGAATCATGTCGTCTGCCCTAACCTGAGTGTATAACAGCACATTCTGAACATTTCTGAATCATGTCGTCTGCCTTAACCTGAGTGTATAACAGCACATTCTTAACATTCCTGAATCATGTCGTCTGCCTTAACCTGAGTGTATAACAGCACATTCTGAACATTTCTGAATCATGTCATCTGTTCCAACCTGAGTGTATAACAGCACATTCTGAACATTTCTGAATCATGTCGTCTGCCTTAACCTGAGTGTATAACAGCACATTCTTAACATTTTTGAATCATGTCGTCTGCCCTAACATGAGTGTATAACAGCACATTCTTAACATTCCTGAATCATGTCGTCTGCCTTAACCTGAGTGTATAACAGCACATTCTTAACATTCCTGAATCATGTCGTCTGCCCTAACCTGAGTGTATAACAGCACATTCTGAACATTTCTGAATCATGTCGTCTGCCCTAACATGAGTGTATAACAGCACATTCTTAACATTCCTGAATCATGTCGTCTGCCTTAACCTGAGTGTATAACAGCACATTCTTAACATTTCTGAATCATGTCGTCTGCCTTAACCTGAGTGTATAACAGCACATTCTGAACATTTCTGAATCATGTCGTCTGCCCTAACATGAGTGTATAACAGCACTTTCTTAACATTTCTGAATCATGTCGTCTGCCTTAACATGAGTGTATAACAGCACATTCTTAACATTTCTGAATCATGTCGTCTGCCTTAACCTGAGTGTATAACAGCACATTCTTAACATTTCTGAATCATGTCATCTGCCTTAACCTGAGTGTATAACAGCACATTCTTAACATTTCTGAATCATGTCGTCTGCCTTAACATGAGTGTATAACAGCACATTCTTAACATTCCTGAATCATGTCGTCTGCCCTAACCTGAGTGTATAACAGCACATTCTTAACATTTCTGAATCATGTCGTCTGCCTTAACATGAGTGTATAACGGCACATTCTTAACATTTCTGAATCATGTCGTCTGCCCTAACATGAGTGTATAACAGCACATTCTTAACATTTCTGAATCATGTCATCTGTTCCAACCTGAGTGTATAACAGCACATTCTTAACATTTCTGAATCATGTCGTCTGCCCTAACATGAGTGTATAACAGCACATTCTTAACATTTCTGAATCATGTCGTCTGCCTTAACCTGAGTGTATAACAGCACATTCTTAACATTTCTGAATCATGTCATCTGCCTTAACATGAGTGTATAACAGCACATTCTTAACATTTCTGAATCATGTCGTCTGCCTTAACCTGAGTGTATAACAGCACATTCTTAACATTCCTGAATCATGTCGTCTGCCCTAACCTGAGTGTATAACAGCACATTCTTAACATTTCTGAATCATGTCGTCTGCCTTAACCTGAGTGTATAACAGCACATTCTTAACATTTCTGAATCATGTCGTCTGCCCTAACCTGAGTGTATAACAGCACATTCTTAACATTTCTGAATCATGTTGTCTGCCCTAACCTGAGTGTATAACAGCACATTCTGAACATTTCTGAATCATGTCGTCTGCCCTAACATGAGTGTATAACAGCACATTCTTAACATTCCTGAATCATGTCGTCTGTTCCAACCTGAGTGTAACAGCACATTCTGAACATTTCTGAATCATGTCATCTGCCCTAACCTGAGTGTATAACAGCACATTCTTAACATTTCTGAATCATGTTGTCTGCCCTAACATGAGTGTATAACAGCACAAACTTTTTTAAGATACAACAAACATCCATTTGTATTTTTCATTTGTTAAAGTTTGAATATTAAGATGGCTTCTGTAGATATCTGATGAATTATTTGGTATGTATTGTGACATCAAAAGTAAATCGTCATCATTTATATTGCCCCGTAGATCAGGCGTTTAACAGTACCTTAATACCTATCTTTATACTAGACAGCAAATCGTGAGCTCGTATTTTTTAACAGGTGAACGTATCAAGAAATGCCTCAAAAACGTTTTTGTCACGTTACATAGCATTATCTCAAGTGAAATCAAGTTTATATGTGTACATGTAGGTACCAGTACAAGTAAGCAATCTCTATTAATTAGGTTTAGGTTTATGGTGTTTAATGCCACTTTCAACAATATTTCAGTTATATCGTGGCCGCAAGTCAGTTTTATTGGTGGAGAAAACCAGAGTGCCCAGAGAAAATCACCCACCTGTCGAAAGTCACTGACAAACTTTATCACATATATATCACCTGAACTGGATTTGAACTCACAACGTTAATGGTGATAGGCACTGATTGCACAGGTAGTAATAAAATCAATCCCAGATTGGTAGTGTAATCTCAATACACTGACAAATTCTGACATCATAATTACATTTTTAACCTATGAGAACAACTGAAAACATACATAGACATCAAATTTTTTATCACACAAAACATTTCAAAAAGCCAGAAAAAATCAAAAGTAATTTTTTAGGCTATCGATATGTAACAAAAACTGAGTAATTGATTGCTCAATGTTGTCATGTAATTCTGATAAAAATGACCGCCACGATATAACTGAAATATTGTTGAAAGTGGCATTAAACACCATAACCCAAACTCTAACCCTCATGTAATACTTACTTTCTCTTTCTTGTGTCCACTTCTGACTGTTGAACTAGAGTAGGACGTCTTCTAACTATTCTCTCAGTCTTATGAACCAAATTTTTCTGCATCATTCTATTGTAATCCATAACATATTCATGTCCCATGGTAGAAAACTTCATCTGACCGATTGGGTTTTCCTGATAATGTTGTTCTAAACTTTCGCAGTCAACCATAGCTTTATACCCTGTCGCATTCTACAATTAAAATCTATAACAATTTTAAAATTGTCTGATTGTTGTTTGTAATAAAGTGAAACAAATGCAAATCTAATTAAGCATTTGATTATGGTTTAATTTTCACTATTTACATAATATATACATTTGAAGAAAAACAATTCATAAATTCCTGACACAAAAACTTTGTGAATGAAAAAATCATTTGAGACTCACAAAGACAAACTTTGTATGTTAAACATCATTTGAGACTAACTCAAAACTTTTAGAGACGAACTCTGACAAAGACAAATTTTGTCTATTAAAAATCCAGTGAAACTGACAAAGACAAATTTTGTCTATTAAAAATTCAGTGAAACAGACAAAGACAAATTTTGTCTATTAAAAATCCAGTTGACAAAGACAAACTTTGTCTATTAAAAATCCAGTGAAACTGACAAAGACAAATTTTGTCTATTAAAAATCCAGTGAAACTGACAAAGACAAATTTTGTCTATTAAAAAAACCAGTGAAACTGACAAAGACAAACTTTGTCTATTAAAAATCCAGTTGACAAAAACAAACTTTGTCTATTAAAAATCCAGTGAAACTGACAAAGACAAACTTTGTCTATTAAAAATCCAGTGAAACTGACAAAGACAAATTTTGTCTATTAAAAATCCAGTGAAACTGACAGACAAATTTTGTCTATTAAAAATCCAGTGAAACTGACAAAGACAAACTTTGTCTATCAAAAATCCTGTGAAACTGACAAAGACAAACTTTGTCTATTAAAAATCCAGTGAAACTGACAAAGACAAATTTTGTCTATTAAAAATCCAGTTGACAAAAACAAACTTTGTCTATTAAAAATCCAGTGAAACTGACAAAGACAAACTTTGTCTATTAAAAATCCAGTGAAACTGACAAAGACAAATTTTGTCTATTAAAAATCCAGTGAAACTGACAGACAAATTTTGTCTATTAAAAATCCAGTGAAACTGACAAAGACAAACTTTGTCTATCAAAAATCCTGTGAAACTGACAAAGACAAACTTTGTCTATTAAAAATCCAGTGAAACTGACAAAGACAAATTTTGTCTATTAAAAATCCAGTGAAACTGACAAAGACAAACTTTATCTATTAAAAATCCAGTGAAACTGACAAAGGACAAACTTTGTCTATTAAAAATCCAGTTGACAAAGACAAACTTTGTCTATTAAAAATCCAGTTGACAAAGACAAACTTTGTCTATTAAAAATCCAGTGAAACTGACAAAGACAAACTTTGTCTATCAAAAATCCAGTGAAACTGACAAAGACAAATTTTGTCTATTAAAAATCCAGTGAAACTGACAGACAAATTTTGTCTATTAAAAATCCAGTGAAACTGACAAAGACAAACTTTGTCTATTAAAAATCCAGTGAAACTGACAAAGACAAATTTTGTCTATTAAAAATCCAGTGAAACTGACAGACAAATTTTGTCTATTAAAAATCCAGTGAAACTGACAAAGACAAACTTTGTCTATCAAAAATCCTGTGAAACTGACAAAGACAAACTTTGTCTATTAAAAATCCAGTGAAACTGACAAAGACAAATTTTGTCTATTAAAAATCCAGTGAAACTGACAAAGACAAACTTTATCTATTAAAAATCCAGTGAAACTGACAAAGGACAAACTTTGTCTATTAAAAATCCAGTTGACAAAGACAAACTTTGTCTATTAAAAATCCAGTGAAACAGACAAAGACAAATTTTGTCAATTAAAAATCCAGTGAAACTGGCAAAGACAAATTTTGTCTATTAAAAATCCAGTTGACAAAAACAAACTTTGTCTATTAAAAATCCAGTGAAACTGACAAAGACAAACTTTGTCTATCAAAAATCCAGTGAAACTGGCAAAGACAAATTTTGTCTATTAAAAATCCAGTGAAACTGACAAAGGCAAACATTGCCTATTAAAAATCCAGTGAAACTGACAAAGACAAACTTTGTCTATTAAAAATCCAGTTGACAAAGACAAACTTTGTCTATTAAAAATCCAGTGAAACTGACAAAGACAAAATTTGCTTGCTAGAAATAATTTGAGACTGACTCAAATACATTAGAGAAAAAGTAAAAATAACAAGATATGATTATAATCTAACGATTATGAAGTCTCCCAAACCGGCCACTGACACTATCTACCCACATATCAAATTTTGATGATATTGGACAATGTTGAATTTTTACCCCCCCATTTTTATGCCGTGTTTTGGCAGCCATTTTGAAAATGGCAGACATCTTGAAAATTTTGAAAACGCAGAATTGCTCCTCTAATGGTGACCTATCACTGTGTCAAAATTTATGTCTCTATCATTATCCAGTTAGAAGTTATCAACATTAATGTACGAAATTTCAAGTTTCCCATAGGATTCTATAGTAACCCCCACCCCCTTTGAACCCCCAAAAATATGGCTTTGACCCCCTTTACCACAAATCTGAAAACTTTAGGATCAACTAGAAACATATATCTATAACTCCACCAAGTTTCATAAAATTCTGTCCTGTAGTTCCTGAGATCTGCCGTGGACAAGTTCATGGTGCACGGAAAGAAAGGAGAATAATAATAATAATAATAAGAAACGGAACAAAAACAATAAGTCTCCAAACGTTGGGAGACTTAATTAGGTCTTATCTTGACCACAGCTAATGAACAACTGATTGAGAAATGTTTATGGGTTTGTTGATTACTTGATTTCTGTAGAACATCTGAGAATGGTGAGAAGTAGGACAAATTGGGTTATAAAAAATAATACTAATTCTAAATCTACACGAAAATACTTTATCACATTGCTTCAGGACAAGAGAACAGTTTTTCAGCTTGAATTTTTTTTATAAACAATAAATAATGTTGGCAAAAAGGTGGTCATGAGATGGGTTACTCTCACATCATTAAACATGTGTGGCCAGGGGACTAAATCCGACTTTAATGATCAAATATTAACCAATATCCTGATTTTAAGTCACAATTCAACTAAAATATAAACTTTAACAGTCCACACGATGAGCACCAGTCTAAGACCAGTAAAACTTTGTTCGGACTAGTAAATTTTTCAGTTTTTTTAAGAACTAAATAAAAATAAATTCAACAATTTGATTCGAACCAGTAAATTGAAATTTTCATTTCAAGAACTGCTTTAATAGTCCTTTTTGGTTTTCAAGGGCAGAGGTGTTCGTATGAACCTCTGGAAACCCCCTGCATACTGGTAGGCATTTGTATATTAATTACACCTAAAATAAGAATCCTGGATTTTGATTGGATAATATCCGGTGTATTTTTCGTGTATTTTCATATTTGGGATTAATTTCGTTCATTTTTACCGCTGCCGGGGTATTTGCATGAGGATTTAACTTTTTTACCCTCGCATGCATCAAACCGCTAAATTCATTCGGAATATTTCTTCTTTACCTTTATACGTAAAGTAACGTGATTAATCAAATTTGAAACCCAGAAGTGTTCTGGAGAAAGGATTTAACTTTTTTTCCCTCTGCTGTGGTATTTGCGAAAACGTATTTCGCTTTTTTACCCTCACGTGCCACAAACCGCCAAATTCATTCGGAATACTTCAACCACTGTCTAACAAAACAAATCGAAATACTACCACTGTATCTGCTGAAGGGAACAGTTCAAAGCGTCCTTTAGTATTTAACAACTGCCAAGTTACAAACAATAAAAAAAGAATATTCCTGAAAACGACAAACAAAAGGTATTATTTATTTAGCCAGTGTTCTAAATAATATTCGGGGTAATTAAACAGATATGTCATATTTGGGAGGGGTGTTTGCGAAAAATACCAGTTTTGAGACTAAATTTATATCGCCTTTCAGCTCGGGAAATTTTTCGTCTCTCGACTTTTCACAAATACCCCTCCCAAACATGATATATCGGTTCATAATACATAAAATCTCTCGTATTTTAAATTCCTAAGAGATTTAACAGGTTTGTATTTTAATGTGTTAATATTTACGGAATCTCCGTATATTATCCACTTGTTCCGTTGGTCTCTCCAGTACCACTTCCATTGTGTAGCTAAAGGTTGGAATTTCTGTACTGCTGACGATTCTGTTGATAATCGTCTAATCTCTATTATCGCTGAACTCTTCATTTCTCCAATCATCTTCTCAAAGTTAACTTGAAGTACATGTTTGCTGTTAAACAAAGAAAAATCCTGTCAATTTCTTTGTTATTGTGGAAACCTTAAAGTTGCAAAAAAAAACTGTAGGACAAACATGGTGACGACGAATATTAGTCTTCATAGGGGGGATGAGGGTTATGGTATTTCACACAACTTTCAACAATATTTCAGTTATATCGTGGCAGTCAGTTTTATTGGTGGAGGAAACCGACATATCCAGAGAAAACCATCAACCTGTCGCAAGTCACTGACCAAATTTTTATTTTTTTACTCTTTATAATGTTTCATCAAAATGTGACGAGATAGAATTTCTGTCATAGCATTTATTCTGACTGTAAGAAATATTACTTTAAATCTATTTCAATGGAAAAAAAATATTACAATAATTATTTCTGACGGAATAAACAGAATACAATATTTTGTCCTTAATGAATAAATATCAAGTAGTTTTTTATGATAAATTATCCAAAGGAACAAATATAAGTTCACAAATGTTCAGATTTCTTGAAAAGAACATTAGAGAATACCGAAGGGGCAATCTAACATGGACAATCCAGAGAAACTGAAGAAGCATAATTGCTATGCAAAATATTTATTGCTTAAGTACATTTTTAATTAAATTCTAAATTTTACTTTTGTAGTGTTGATACATACTTTTCAGACATTTTGCAATATTATTTTTTCATGTATGGTATCATTCTTAATGATCCAACATCAATAGAGAGGATGATTGTTGACTGGTTATTAGACATGTATACTGTAAATTTGAAATTTTTTTCCTAATTTCTTTAATGTAAATCCAAAATCAAAGTGTGAATTCTATCAGAAATGGTCTGGTTTTATAATCTACCTTAATTACATTAGCTTATGGTGTAATACCACTAAACATGGGTACCAGTCGAAAAGGTTGTATGAGAAAGTAGTACGTAAACACAAAATGGATTCCTACATTGTTGGATAAAAAATAAACCCTTTTAGATACTGCAAAATACTGAATGTCAGCAGAAACTTACAGATTTTAGGATAATATTAAGCCCATATTTGATGTCCTTCTGGTTTAAAATACACAAATAGATTGCATTGGAAGGAGACCACCTGAATTTGTGTTAAATCGAAAGTGAAAGTAGGATTTTTGACGGTAGACATCTTCGGACTGTCTGTGTTTTCTTATATGCCATTAAATGTATGCTGATTTTCAGATTTAAGCTTCCAATTAGGTACCCCTTCCATGAGATATGAGTGTCGCTTAGATTAAACTTAAGATGAATCCTGTATGAAAGCTCAAAAAGATTTTATTTAACCTTAAAGACTATGGAGAATTCTTAAGTGGTATTACTCCTTATGCTATTATTTCTATGGAGGCCATCTTGGTTGTGATCGTTTGGTAGTTGGATTAACAACTACATTTGTACCTGTGCAATCAGTGCCTATGACCACTAAAGTTGTGAGTTCGAACCCCGTTCATGGTGAGGTGTACTAGATACAACATTATGTGATAAAGTTTGTCAGTGACAGGTCGGTGGTTTTCTTAGGTTTCCTCCACCAATAAAACTGACCGCCACGATACAACTGAAATATTGTTGAAAGTAGCATTAAACACCATAAACCAATCAACCATTAGCTTATGCTATTATTTCTATGAATAAACTAGAAAAGAAGTATGCCCCCGCACTTGATAATTATGGACAAAGTTGTTTTGTTAGGAGTGATTTTTTTAAAATGAAGTGTGTCTGTAAGACACAAATAATGCCCCCGCCTGACCATAAGAAATTATAAACAAGTCAAAAACTGTAGTAGGAGCCATACAAACCATGTTTCCATTTATAGCTAGTACGAAGGAAATGAAGTCCAACTTAACCTGTCATTTTGTGAATATTTGACAAAAATCCCCCCCTCCCCGACTTTTTGTCGCGGGGGGCATACAAAAATGACTAAGTCCAACTACCTGTCATTATCAAATATTTGATGAAAATCAAAATCCTGTGGACATGAACACCTCCATAATGTGTATAAACATCATACAATATATTAAAGCTGTAGCTCCAAAACTGTAGGAGGCGATAGACAGACAAACCAGGCCATGTATCTATATCCGGACGGACGAACAAAATTACTAAGTCCAACTACCTGTTATTTTGAGAATATTTGATGAAAATCTAAATCCTGTGGACATGCACACCTCCATGATGTGTATAAACATCCCGCAAAATATTAAAGCTGTAGGAGGAGATAGCCGGACAAACCATGTATCTATATCCGGTCGGACGGACGGACAAGGGTAAATTAATATATTTTGATTCTTACTCAAATTCTATATAACATTCTTCTTTTTCGACATCACTGAAGTTCAATTCTAACTCAAAATTAGCAGACGATCTGAAATCTGTCCAGGAATCATCCATTGTATCACCTTGTTGTCTAAACTGCCACTGGTACATGGAATCTTTGTGATGTCGTCGACAACTGTTTCCAAATCCACACCTTCCTCTCAGATGGTAGATACAAATTTCTGTTGAGGTCGTGTGCAATGTTGGCTCTACCAGATCAACAACATCTCCAGCCACAGAGAGATTTGTAATTCCCAAAAGATTTGGATTAGAATTAAATCTGAAACAAGATCAGGGATGATTCCGATTAGAAAATAAAATAACTGAAAATCAATGAAAATAGCTGAAGCCATCTACACCTCCTTTTTAAAAGGTTCCCTTTTGAACTGTTCTGACAGTGTCCTGTAACTTTCGGAATATTTTTGTCAGAGGAATATATAAAATGTAGCTGAAAATCAGTTAAATAACTGAAAAAAATAATTCCTGCAAAATGTCTATTAAGTTATCCTTTTATATTGACTTTATTTTGTGGGTGAGTCAACATTTTCACTTCTCTCTTATAGAGTGAAACCTTTTGGAAGCAAACCCTGAATAAAACAGAATTCTGTAAAAACCTAACTTTAAATAAAACCCTAATGTAAGAAATCTTTGTTAATTTAACATGCATATGCAGTATAACAGAACACCTGTCTATTCAGAACACAAAACCAGATCACAAGGAGGTTTGGTTTAGACAGATTTCACTATTTTCATCCTTATTTTTTTTTTCAATTTTCACTATTCAAGTGTGACTTACATCTTTCTTTGTCACCTACCAATATGTTTGAACCAATATGATAATTTTTTGCCATTTCACTGCATCATATTAACAAACCAGCACAACATATTTAACAGAAATTTGCATTTTATTGCAAGGTATCCTAGACTGTAAATTGTAGATAGACATTGTTGCACATGATGATAAAGGTAGGGTTTTCAGTAAAAATGAATTGTCTCCCTTAAAAGAATTGTCATTACCATGGTAATGACCACCATTTATTTCTTGATTACTGGTATATTTCTAAATCTTGTCAGCTGCATCCAATGTTCATACAAATTGTTTTTTCATGTCTCAATTTAAAATATTGGAAGGGCTAAGTTTATTGTTGGAGGAAACTGGCAACCCACCCCACAAGAGGTAATGTTCAAATTGATATGTATAATGGTGACTGACACTGATTGCGAAGATAGATGTTAACTCAACAAGATATGATTACAATCTAACGATTATGGAGTCTCCCAAACCGGCCACTGACAACAGGTTTAAAAAATAAATCAATTTTTCAATGTCGGGAATCAATTCAGGTCTTCATAATCTACCTACATATGAAATTTCGTTGAAATCGAACAATGTTGAATTTGTGGGGTATTGTGGTGGCCATTTTGAAAATGGCGATCGGTAGAAATTTTTTCGATGTCAGGAATCAATTCGGGACATCGTAATCTACCTACATATGAAATGTCGTTGAAATCGGACAATGTTGAATTTGTGTGGTATTGTGGCAGCCATTTTGAAAATGGCAACCGGTAGACTCTTTTTAATGTCGGGAATCAATTCGGGACATCATTATCTACCCACATATCAAATTTTGATGATATCAGACAATCTTTAATTTTTGCGGCCATTTTGAAAATGGCGACCGCTAGAAATTTTTCAATGTCGGGAATAAATTCGGGACATCATAATCTACCCACATATAAAATGTCGTTGAAATCGAACAATGTTGAATTTGTGCGGTATTGTGGCGGCCATTTTGAAAATGGTGACGGCTAGAATTTTTTCAATGTCGGGAATAAATTCGGGACATCATAATCTACCCACATATTAAATGTCGTAGAAATCGGACAATGTTGAATTTGTGCGGTATTGTGGTGGCCATTTTGAAAATGGTGACGGCTAGAATTTTTTCAATGTCAGGAATCTATTCAGGACGTCATAATCTACCCACAAATGAAATGTCTTTGAAATCGTACAATGTTGAATTTGTGCGGTATTGTGGTGGCCATTTTGAAAATGGCGACCACTAGAAATTTTTTAATGTCAGGAATAAATTTGGGACATCATAATCTACCCACATATCAATTTTAGATGATATCGGACAATGTTGAATTTTTGCGGTTTTGTGGCGGCCATTTTGAAATGGCGATCGGTAGAAATTTTTCAATGTCGGCAATCAATTCGGGACATTATTATCTACCCATTTATCAAATTTTGATGATATCGGAAAATGTTGAATTTTTACCCCCCATATTCTATGCCGTGTTTTGGCAGCCATTGTGAAAATGGCAGACATTTTGAAAATTTTGAAAACGCAGAATTGTTCCTCTAATGGTGACCTATCACTATGTCAAATTTTATGTCTCTATCATTATCCATTTAGAAGTTATCAACATTAATGTACGAAATTTCAACTTTCCCATAGGATTCTATAGTAACCCCCACCCCCTTTGAACCCCTCAAAATATGACTTTGACCCCCTTTACCACAAAGCTGAAAACTTTAGGACCAACTAGAAACATATATCTATAACTCCACCAAGTTTCATGAAATTCTGTCCAGTAGTTCCTGAGATCTGCCGTGGACAAGTTCATGGTCCGCAGAAAGAAAGGAGAAGGAAGAGAAGAATAAAAATAATAAAAATAATAACAAGATATGATTATAATCTAACGATTATGGAGTTTCCCAAACTGGCCACTGACAACAGGTTTAAAAAATAAATTAAAAGCTACCTTTGAAATCGAACAATGTTGAATTTTTGCGGTATTGTGGTGGCCATTTTGAAAATGGAGACCGGTAGAAATTTTTCGATGTCGGGAATCAATTCAGGACGTTGAAATCAAACAATGTGGAATTTGTGCGGCATTGTGGCGGCCATTTTGAAAATGGTGACCGGTAGAAATTTTTCAATGTCAGGAATCAATTCAGGACATCATAATCTACCCACATATGAAATGTCATTGAAATCGAACAATGTGGAATTTGTGCAGTATTGTGGTGGCCATTTTGAAAATGGCGACCGGTAGAAATTTTTCGATGTCAGGAATCAATTCGGGACATCACAATCTACCCACATATGAAATGGCGTTGAAATCAGACAATGTTGAATGTGTGCGGTATTGTGGTGGCCATTTTGAAAATGGTGACCGGTAGAAATTTTCAATGTCAGGAATCAATTCGGGACATTATTATCTACCCACATATCAAATTTTGATGATATCGGACAATGTTTAATTTTTGCAGTATTGTGGTGGCCATTTTGAAAATGGCGACCGGTAGAAATTTTTTCGATGTCAGGAATCAATTCGGGACATCGTAATCTACCTACATATGAAATGTCGTTGAAATCGGACAATGTTGAATTTGTGTGGTATTGTGGCAGCCATTTTGAAAATGGCAACCGGTAGACTCTTTTTAATGTCGGGAATCAATTCGGGACATCATTATCTACCCACATATCAAATTTTGATGATATCAGACAATCTTTAATTTTTGCGGCCATTTTGAAAATGGCGACCGCTAGAAATTTTTCAATGTCGGGAATAAATTCGGGACATCATAATCTACCCACATATAAAATGTCGTTGAAATCGAACAATGTTGAATTTGTGCGGTATTGTGGCGGCCATTTTGAAAATGGTGACGGCTAGAATTTTTTCAATGTCGGGAATAAATTCGGGACATCATAATCTACCCACATATTAAATGTCGTAGAAATCGGACAATGTTGAATTTGTGCGGTATTGTGGTGGCCATTTTGAAAATGGTGACGGCTAGAATTTTTTCAATGTCAGGAATCTATTCAGGACGTCATAATCTACCCACAAATGAAATGTCTTTGAAATCGTACAATGTTGAATTTGTGCGGTATTGTGGTGGCCATTTTGAAAATGGCGACCACTAGAAATTTTTTAATGTCAGGAATAAATTTGGGACATCATAATCTACCCACATATCAATTTTAGATGATATCGGACAATGTTGAATTTTTGCGGTTTTGTGGCGGCCATTTTGAAATGGCGATCGGTAGAAATTTTTCAATGTCGGCAATCAATTCGGGACATTATTATCTACCCATTTATCAAATTTTGATGATATCGGAAAATGTTGAATTTTTACCCCCCATATTCTATGCCGTGTTTTGGCAGCCATTGTGAAAATGGCAGACATTTTGAAAATTTTGAAAACGCAGAATTGTTCCTCTAATGGTGACCTATCACTATGTCAAATTTTATGTCTCTATCATTATCCATTTAGAAGTTATCAACATTAATGTACGAAATTTCAACTTTCCCATAGGATTCTATAGTAACCCCCACCCCCTTTGAACCCCTCAAAATATGACTTTGACCCCCTTTACCACAAAGCTGAAAACTTTAGGACCAACTAGAAACATATATCTATAACTCCACCAAGTTTCATGAAATTCTGTCCAGTAGTTCCTGAGATCTGCCGTGGACAAGTTCATGGTCCGCAGAAAGAAAGGAGAAGGAAGAGAAGAATAAAAATAATAAAAATAATAACAAGATATGATTATAATCTAACGATTATGGAGTTTCCCAAACTGGCCACTGACAACAGGTTTAAAAAATAAATTAAAAGCTACCTTTGAAATCGAACAATGTTGAATTTTTGCGGTATTGTGGTGGCCATTTTGAAAATGGAGACCGGTAGAAATTTTTCGATGTCGGGAATCAATTCAGGACGTTGAAATCAAACAATGTGGAATTTGTGCGGCATTGTGGCGGCCATTTTGAAAATGGTGACCGGTAGAAATTTTTCAATGTCAGGAATCAATTCAGGACATCATAATCTACCCACATATGAAATGTCATTGAAATCGAACAATGTGGAATTTGTGCAGTATTGTGGTGGCCATTTTGAAAATGGCGACCGGTAGAAATTTTTCGATGTCAGGAATCAATTCGGGACATCACAATCTACCCACATATGAAATGGCGTTGAAATCAGACAATGTTGAATGTGTGCGGTATTGTGGTGGCCATTTTGAAAATGGTGACCGGTAGAAATTTTCAATGTCAGGAATCAATTCGGGACATTATTATCTACCCACATATCAAATTTTGATGATATCGGACAATGTTTAATTTTTGCAGTATTGTGGTGGCCATTTTGAAAATGGCGACCGGTAGAAATTTTTCAATGTCGGGAATCAATTCGGGACATCATTATCTACCCACATATCAAATTTTTATGATATCGGACAATGTTGAATTTTTGCGGTATTGTGGTGGCCATTTTGAAAATAGCGACCGGTAGAAATTTTTCAATGTCGTGAATCAATCGGGACATCCTTATCTACGCACATATCAAATTTTGATGATATCGAACAATGTTGAATTTTTACCGCCCATTTTTTATGCCGTGTTTTGGGCAGACATTTTGAAAATTTTGAAAACGCAGAATTGCTCCTCTAATGGTGACCTATCACTATGTCAAATTTTATGTCTCTATCATTATCCATTTAGAAGTTATCAACATTAATGTACGAAATTTCAACTTTCCCATAGGATTCTATAGTAACCCCCACCCCCTTTGAACCCCTCAAAATATGACTTTGACCCCCATTACCACAAAGCTGAAAACTTTAGAACCAACTAGAAACATATATATCTATAACTCCACCAAGTTTCATGTTGAATTTTTACCGCCCATTTTTTATGCCGTGTTTTGGCAGCCATTTTGAAAATGGCAGACATCTCGAAAATTTTGAAAAAGCAGAATTGCTCCTCTAATGGTGACCTATCACTATGTCAAATTTTATGTCTCTATCATTATCTATTTAGAAGTTATCAACATTAATGTACGAAATTTCAACTTTCCCATAGGATTCAATAGTAACCCCCACCCCCTTTGAACCCCTTTACCACAAAGCTGAAAACTTTAGGACCAACTAGAAACATATATCTATAACTCCACCCAGTTTCATGAAATTCTGTCCAGTAGTTCCTGAGATCTGCCGTGGACAAGTTCATGGTCCGTGGAAAGAAAGAAAGAAAGAGAAAGAGGAGGAGAAGAATAATAATAATAATAAGAAGAAACGGAGCAAAAACAATAAGTCTCCAAATGTTGTTTGGGAGACTTAATAAGAAACGGAGCAAAAACAATAAGTCTCCCAAACTTTGTTTGGGAGACTTAATAATAAGAAACGGAGCAAAAACAATAAGTCTCCCAAACTTTGTTTGGGAGACTTAACAAGCATACAATCACTGGCATGGCTGCCACTTGAGCGATCAGGCTTTTCTTTTGTGTAAGGATACAGATCGTGATCAGGATATTATTTTGTGTAAGGTTACAGATCGTGAACAGGCTATTATTTTGTGTAAGGATACAGATCGTGATCAGGCTATTATTTTGTGTAAGGATACAGATCGTGAACAGGCTTTTCTTTTGTGTAAGGATACAGATCGTGAACAGGCTATTATTTTGTGTAAGGTTACAGATCGTGAACAGGCTATTATTTTGTGTAAGGATACAGATCGTGAACAGGCTATTATTTTGTGTAAGGATACAGATCGTGATCAGGCTATTATTTTGTGTAAGGATACAAATCGTGATCAGGCTATTATTTTGTGTAAGGATACAGATCGTGATCAGGCTTTTCTTTTGTGTAAGGATACAGATCGTGATCAGGCTATTATTTTGTGTAAGGATACAGATAGTGATCAGGCTATTATTTTGTGTAAGGATACAGATAGTGATCAGGCTATTATTTTGTGTAAGGATACAGATCGTGATCAGGCTTTTCTTTTGTGTAAGGATACAGATAGTGATCAGGCTATTATTTTGTGTAAGGATACAGATAGTGATCAGGCTATTATTTTGTGTAAGGATACAGATCGTGATCAGGCTTGTCTTTTGTGTAAGGATACAGATCATGATCAGGCTATTATTTTGTGTAAGGATACAGATCGTGATCAGGTTATTATTTTGTGTAAGGATACAGATTGTGATCAGGCTATTATTTTGTGTAAGGATACAGATAGTGATCAGGCTATTACTTTGTGTAAGGATACAGATAGTGATCAGGCTATTATTTTGTGTAAGTATACAAATCGTGATCAGGCTATTATTTTGTGTAAGGATACAGATAGTGGTCAGGCTATTTTTTGTGTAAGGATATATACAGATAGTGATCAGGCTATTATTTTCTTCTGTGTAAGGATATAAGCAAGGAATGAGTGAGTAATTGTTGTTTAACACCAACTCAGCAATTTCTCATCTATATCATGACAAGAACATGTTACATTTTTTATGAAATGATGATGATGTCTGCTTTGTACTAGACCAACACGCTGAAATAGATTTTACAGTGTTAGTTGAACTAAAACAACAGTCAACGGGTAGACATGTCGCTCCACTCAGACACATTATTCTGATTCCGAGTCAACCAGTCTTACTCATTAGTGCTGCATGCTTAGTGGAGAAGCAACAAATACCAATTTTATAGTCTTTAGTTTGACCCAATCGGGACTCAAAGCCACGATCTACTGCACTCGAGGCGACCATGCTGACCTTTGCACCACTAATGAGGTTAATATAAGCAAGATTATCACATACCAAAATGATAATCTGATTAAAAACTATGAATATTAAAATCAAATGTGAAACCTTTTCATTTGGAATCTAGAAGTAGTTTTTCTAGCTGAACCAGACTGGACACTCCCAGAATCACTGCCACCCACCATCGACACACCACATTCTTGTAAGTCTGCCAGTATTTCCTTAGGACTTCTTCTTGCACTAATACCATATCTTTCCAATGAATCTGTAACAAAGTTTGCAATTAGCTTTAATTAAATAGCAAAATGTCATACCATGGGACAACAATATTGTGTTATCATTGTCTATAATATAAAATGTATATCACTATTAGTTTCTTTTTTTGCTAAAAGATTCATGTACATACATTATACATAATTAAAAATTCTGTAAAAGTGTGATACCATATCAAAAGGATGCTTTATTCCAGATATAATTAAAAGTCTATTTCTCATTCTTGAAAATATTTTTTTTTTTTTTTTTTTTTCATTACTTTGGATGTGCTTGGACTCTGTGACCCCTGGGGGGTCGTCATTTGTGCAAGTTTGAATCTGCATATTACAATGATGATTCGTTCTATATACTATATAGTATTTCCACGACTGGTTCTGAAGAATATTATACAATTACTATCTTTTGACGAGGTAAATGTGTGGATTTATTGACTTCTGAAAAAAATTATTTGAGCCTGCAGGGTGAAGTGAATATCATTTTTTTAAAAGTCAATTAATCATAATACAGTAATTGTTTTCTTCTATATTTTGAATAAAAAAACATATTCAATGCCTCATATTTGATATTCAGTGGCAGTAAATGTCACACGTTACTTTTTTTAGAAAAAGGAATTCAATCAGAAATGTTCTATTATAAATTACTAAAAAAAAGTAACGCATGATATTTACCGCTAGTGAATATTAAATCTGAGGCATAGAATACGTTTTTTAATTCAAAAAATTACTTTAAGTTGAAATCTATTATAATAGAATTTACTAATATAGAATAATATTTTTTAGCATTTCTCTGTTAAATTTTAGACTTTTTAGGGCTCAGTCATATAGATCAATGAATCTTCATTTGTACAACACCGAATGCTCATTTTCACTGAAATAATTCTTTCCATGTACAATTATATGTCCATCGTCTGTACAAAATAGAATTTTGTCCCTCATTTAAAGATGACGGTCATTTTCCAACATTGAAACTGACCTCAAAGTTGTTTGTTCATATAAACCTTGACGAATGTGGACGAGTATTAATATTACACACAAGAATTCAGCATCTAAAAAGTCCAAAGAATGGGTGCACACTATATATAAAGGTGTGCTATACACAGTAATTTATGGTATTACAAATACAGACAAACCTGCCCATGAGGTCACCTTCTATTAAGCAGTAACCTGTTTTAAAAGGTCAAATTTTTCTTGGCACAGAAAATTTCATATGAATTGAACCTCTTTTAAGAGGTCACCTGTCATAAAAGGCCACTTTTTCTATGTCCCAACGGTGACCTCTTAATACAGGTTTGACTGTACAACAAAAATACCTTTAATTTGGGAATTTGTCAGATCATGACTTCTTTTGCAGCCCTTTCCAAATTTACATGTTCCACTGATGTAATGGCGACATAAATGAAGAAATTGACATTTCTGACTAGACCCTTCTTTTGTGCATCTGTTCCCTACGTTGTAAAATTTACACAGAAATGGCTTGGTTAT
Source organism: Bathymodiolus brooksi (assembly GCA_963680875.1). Classification (NCBI taxonomy): domain Eukaryota; kingdom Metazoa; phylum Mollusca; class Bivalvia; order Mytilida; family Modiolidae; genus Bathymodiolus; species Bathymodiolus brooksi. The sequence goes on along the minus strand of OY804590.1, from coordinate 47,610,925 downwards.
GTCGCATCGACTTTTTATACTCCTGAACAAGTTCCGTAACTCCTCCACTCTCAAATCGTCAAGATAATGTTCTTTCAGTAGAGTCCTATTGTGTGCAGTCGTCAAATCATGACCAAACTTACATTGTCTTCCCGATTTAGCTATATGGCACGAATTAGACAATAAATAGAATTTACACACATGGAGTCTGTTACAAATCGGTGCTCCCCTACATGTCCCACGACCTGAACAGTGTGTAGGGCAAAGTTCAAGCTTGGTAAAAGCAGCAACAAAGGTAACAACTCCATCTTTTTCAATGTCAAAATTATTCGGATAGGACTTTAAAAATGGAATTAATGAAGTTTTAAACTCTCGTGCAAGACCTTTCTCTACCGATGTTTGTAAATTTCTTAGAGTGTCTGTAAGTCCATTAGATGTTGCCAGATGCACAATTGATTGTTTGACAATCTGTACATCTAAATTTCCATCTGATGATGGTGGTCGTCTTACTAAGTGTTCTTCTGGAATATAGTATGCCATACTTGTCAGACCAGTTCTTTCTTATTGTCTTGCCATGATCTCATCAAAGTAATAGCTATTAAACCTGAAATAATATAAACATTAAAATTAGTGTTATAAGAGAAAGATAGTCCTTTTTTGGGGCTAAATTATCGTAAAAATCAATTTGACGATTGAGAAGCAGAGAAGTAACATACTCATGATCTACCACACTCTTGGCTTGAATGCTGACCATCACACTACTGAGGAGGTCATAGACACTGAGACAAAGAGGCTCACCTACATGTAAGCCTCAATTGCTCGCCTTAAAGTCATTTGGACTAAACTGTACTTTCAGAGAAGACTTTTTAAAAAATTCAGCCAATCAGAAACAAGAATTATCAACAACATCCATGTTTTTCTCTCTCAAAACAAAATGAGGACACTCTGTAGAGGGCAAATCATTTGGATTTTATATTTGTAGTTAGAGAGGAGAAGATTTTATATTTGTAGTTATAGAGGAGAAGATTTTATATTTGTAGTTAGAGAGGAGAAGATTTTATATTTGTAGTTAGAGAGGAGAATATTTTATATTTGTAGTTAGAGAGGAGAAGATTTTATATTTGTAATTAGAGAGGAGAAGATTTTATATTTGTAGTTAGAGAGGAGAAGATTTTATATTTGTAGTTAGAGAGGAGAAGATTTTATATTTGTAGTTAGAGAGGAGAAGATTTTATATTTGTAGTTAGAGAGGAGAAGATTTTATATTTGTAGTTAGAGAGGAGAAGATTTTATATTTGTAGTTAGAGAGGAGAAGATTTTATATTTGTAGTTAGAGAGGAGAAGATTTTATATTTGTAGTTAGAGAGGAGAAGATTTTATATTTGTAATTAGAGAGGAGAAGATTTTATATTTGTAGTTAGAGAGGAGAAGATTTTATATTTGTAGTTAGAGAGGAGAAGATTTTATATTTGTAGTTAGAGAGGAGAAGATTTTATATTTGTAGTTAGAGAGGAGAAGATTTTATATTTGTAGTTAGAGAGGAGAAGATTTTATATTTGTAGTTAGAGAGGAGAAGATTTTATATTTGTAGTTAGAGAGGAGAAGATTTTATATTTGTAGTTAGAGAGGAGAAGATTTTATATTTGTAGTTAGAGAGGAGAAGATTTTATATTTGTAGTTAGAGAGAAGATTTTATATTTGTAGTTAGAGAGGAGAAGATTTTATATTTGTAGTTAGAGAGGAGAAGATTTTATATTTGTAGTTAGAGAGGAGAAGATTTTATATTTGTAGTTATGAGAGGAGAAGATTTTATATTTGTAGTTAGAGAGGAGAAGATTTTATATTTGTGTTTTAGAGAGGAGATGATTTATATTTGTAGTTTAGAGGAGAATTATATTTGTAGTTAGAGAGGAGAAGTTTATATTTGTGTAAAGATTTTATATTGTAGTTAGAGAGGAGAAGATTTTATATTGTAGTTAGTGAGAGAAGAATTTTATTATTTGTAAATAGAGAGGAGAAGTTTTATTGTAGTTGAGTAGATTTATATTTGTAGTTAGAGAGGAGAAGATTTTTATTGGTGTAGTTAGAGAGGGAGAAGAGTTTATTTTGTGTAGGTTAGAAAGGAGAAGATTTTTATTTTTATATTTGTAGTTAGAGAGGAGAAGATTTTATATTTGTAGTTAGAGAGGAGAAGATTTTTATATTTGTAGTTAGAGAGGAGAAGATTTTATATTTGTAGTTAGAGAGGAGAAGATTTTATATTTGTAGTTAGAGAGAAGATTTTATATTTGTAGTTAGAGAGGAGAAGATTTTATATTTGTAGTTAGAGAGGAGAAGATTTTATATTTGTAGTTAGAGAGGAGAAGATTTTATATTTGTAGTTAGAGAGGAGAAGATTTTATATTTGTAGTTAGAGAGGAGAAGATTTTATATTTGTAAATTAGAGAGGAGAAGATTTTATATTTGTAGTTAGAGAGGAGAAGATTTTATATTTGTAGTTAGAGAGGAGAAGATTTTATATTTGTAGTTAGAGAGGAGAAGATTTTATATTTGTAGTTAGAGAGGAGAAGATTTTATATTTGTAGTTAGAGAGGAGAAGATTTTATATTTGTAGTTAGAGAGGAGAAGATTTTATATTTGTAGTTAGAGAGGAGAAGATTTTATATTTGTAGTTAGAGAGGAGAAGATTTTATATTTGTATTTAGAGAGGAGAAGATTTTATATTTGTAGTTAGAGAGGAGAAGATTTTATATTTGTAATTAAGAGAGGAGAAGATTTTATATTTGTAGTTAGAGAGGAGAAGATTTTATATTTGTAGTTAGAGAGGAGAAGATTTTATATTTGTAGTTAGAGAGGAGAAGATTTTATATTTGTAGTTAGAGAGGAGAAGATTTTATATTTGTAGTTAGAGAGGAGAAGATTTTATATTTGTAGTTAGAGAGGAGAAGATTTTATATTTGTAGTTAGAGAGGAGAAGATTTTATATTTGTAGTTAGAGAGGAGAAGATTTTATATTTGTAGTTAGAGAGGAGAAGATTTTATATTTGTAGTTAGAGAGGAGAAGATTTTATATTTGTAATTAGAGAGGAGAAGATTTTATATTTGTAGTTAGAGAGGAGAAGATTTTATATTTGTAGTTAGAGAGGAGAAGATTTTATATTTGTAGTTAGAGAGGAGAAGATTTTATATTTGTAGTTAGAGAGGAGAAGATTTTATATTTGTAGTTAGAGAGGAGAAGATTTTATATTTGTAGTTAGAGAGGAGAAGATTTTATATTTGTAGTTAGAGAGGAGAAGATTTTATATTTGTAGTTAGAGAGGAGAAGATTTTATATTTGTAGTTAGAGAGGAGAAGATTTTATATTTGTAGTTAGAGAGGAGAAGATTTTATATTGTAGTTAGAGAGGAGAAGATTTTATATTTGTAGTTAGAGAGGAGAAGATTTTATATTTGTAGTTAGAGAGGAGAAGATTTTATATTTGTAGTTAGAGAGGAGAAGATTTTATATTTGTAGTGAGAGGAGAAGATTTTATATTTGTAGTTAGAGAGGAGAAGATTTTATATTTGTAATTAGAGAGGAGAAGATTTTATATTTGTAGTTAGAGAGGAGAAGATTTTATATTTGTAGTTAGAGAGGAGAAGATTTTATATTTGTAGTTAGAGAGGAGAAGATTTTATATTTGTAGTTAGAGAGGAGAAGATTTTATATTTGTAGTTAGAGAGGAGAAGATTTTATATTTGTAGTTAGAGAGAGAAGATTTTATATTTGTAGTTAGAGAGGAGAAGATTTTATATTTGTAGTTAGAGAGGAGAAGATTTTATATTTGTAATTAGAGAGGAGAAGATTTTATATTTGTAGTTAGAGAGGAGAAGATTTTATATTTGTAGTTAGAGAGGAGAAGATTTTATATTTGTAGTTAGAGAGAGAAGATTTTATATTTGTAGTTAGAGAGGAGAAGATTTTATATTTGTAGTTAGAGAGGAGAAGATTTTATATTTGTAGTTAGAGAGGAGAAGATTTTATATTTGTAGTTAGAGAGGAGAAGATTTTATATTTGTAGTTAGAGAGGAGAAGATTTTATATTTGTAGTTAGAGAGGAGAAGATTTTATATTTGTAGTTAGAGAGGAGAAGATTTTATATTTTGTAGTTAGAGAGGAGAAGATTTTATATTTGTAATTAGAGAGGAGAAGATTTTATATTTGTAGTTAGAGAGGAGAAGATTTTATATTTGTAGTTAGAGAGGAGAAGATTTATATTTGTAGTTAGAGAGGAGAAGATTTTATATTTGTAGTTAGAGAGGAGAAGATTTTATATTTGTAGTTATAGAGGAGAAGATTTTATATTTGTAGTTAGAGAGGAGAAGATTTTATATTTGTAGTTAGAGAGGAGAAGATTTTATATTTGTAGTTAGAGAGGAGAAGATTTTATATTGTAGTTAGAGAGGAGAAGATTTTATATTTGTAATTAGAGAGGAGAAGATTTATATTTGTAGTTAGAGAGGAGAAGATTTTATATTTGTAGTTAGAGAGGAGAAGATTTTATATTGTAGTTAGAGAGGAGAAGATTTTTATTTGTTGTTAGAGAGGAGAAGATTTTATATTTGTAGTTAGAGAGGAGAAGATTTTATATTTGTAGTTAGAGAGGAGAAGATTTTATATTTGTAGTTAGAGAGGAGAAGATTTTATATTTGTAGTTAGAGAGGAGAAGATTTTATATTTGTAGTTAGAGAGGAGAAGATTTTATATTTGTAGTTAGAGAGGAGAAGATTTTATATTTGTAGTTAGAGAGGAAGATTTTATATTTGTAATTAGAGGAGAAGATTTTATATTTGTAGTTAGAGAGGAGAAGATTTTATATTTGTAGTTAGAGAGGAGAAGATTTTATATTTGTAGTTAGAGAGGAGATGATTTTATATTTGTAGTTAGAGAGGAGAAGATTTTATATTTGTAGTTAGAGAGGAGAAGATTTTATATTTGTAGTTAGAGAGGAGGACGATTTTATATTTGTAGTTAGAGAGGAGAAGATTTTATTTTGTAGTTAGAGAGGAGAAGATTTTATATTTGTAGTTAGAGAGGAGAAGAATTTTTATTTGTAGTTAGAGAGGAGAAGATTTTATATTTGTAATTAGAGAGGAGAAGATTTTATATTTGTAGTTAGAGAGGAGAAGATTTTATATTTGTAGTTAGAGAGGAGAAGATTTTATATTTGTAGTTAGAGAGGAGATGATTTTATATTTGTAGTTAGAGAGGAGAAGATTTTATATTTGTAGTTAGAGAGGAGAAGATTTTATATTTGTAGTTAGAGAGGAGAAGATTTTATATTTGTAGTTAGAGAGGAGAAGATTTTATATTTGTAATTAGAGAGGAGAAGATTTTATATTTGTAGTTAGAGAGGAGAAGATTTTATATTTTTAGTTAGAGAGGAGAAGATTTATATTTGTAGTTAGAGAGGAGAAGATTTTATATTTGTAGTTAGAGAGGAGAAGATTTTATATTTGTAGTTAGAGAGGAGAAGATTTTATATTTGTAGTTAGAGAGGAGAAGATTTTATATTTGTAGTTAGAGAGGAGAAGATTTTATATTTGTAGTTAGAGAGGAGAAGATTTTATATTTGTAGTTAGAGAGGAGAAGATTTTATATTTGTAGTTAGAGAGGAGATGATTTTATATTTGTAGTTAGAGAGGAGAAGATTTTATATTTGTAGTTAGAGAGGAGAAGATTTTATATTTGTAATTAGAGAGGAGAAGATTTTATATTTGTAGTTAGAGAGGAGAAGATTTTATATTTGTAGTTAGAGAGGAGAAGATTTTATATTTGTAGTTAGAGAGGAGAAGATTTTATATTTGTAGTTAGAGAGGAGAAGATTTTATATTTGTAGTTAGAGAGGAGAAGATTTTATATTTGTAGTTAGAGAGGAGAAGATTTTATATTTGTAGTTAGAGAGGAGAAGATTTTATATTTGTAGTTAGAGAGGAGAAGATTTTATATTTGTAGTTAGAGAGGAGAAGATTTTATATTTGTAGTTAGAGAGGAGAAGATTTTATATTTGTAGTTAGAGAGAAGATTTTATATTTGTAGTTAGAGAGGAGAAGATTTTATATTTGTAGTTAGAGAGGAGAAGATTTTATATTTGTAGTTAGAGAGGAGAAGATTTTATATTTGTAGTTAGAGAGGAAGAAGATTTTATATTTGTAGTTAGAGAGGAGAAGATTTTATATTTGTAATTAGAGAGGAGAAGATTTTATATTTGTAGTTAGAGAGGAGAAGATTTTATATTTGTAGTTAGAGAGGAGAAGATTTTATATTTGTAGTTAGAGAGGAGAAGATTTTATAATTTGTAGTTAGAGAGGAGAAGATTTTATATGTGTAATTAGAGGGAGAAGATTTTATATTGTAGTTAGAGAGGAGAAGATTTTATATTTGTAGTTTAGAGAGGAGAAGATTTTATATTTGTAGTTAGAGAGGAGAAGATTTTATATTTGTAGTTAGAGAGGAGAAGATTTTATATTTGTAGTTAGAGAGGAGAAGATTTTATATTTGTAGTTAGAGAGGAGAAGATTTTATATTTGTAGTTAGAGAGGAGAAGATTTTATATTTGTAGTTAGAGAGGAGAAGATTTTATATTTGTAATTAGAGAGGAGAAGATTTTATATTTTGTAATTAGAGAGGAGAAGATTTTATATTTGTAGTTAGAGAGGAGAAGATTTTATATTTGTAGTTAGAGAGGAGAAGATTTTATATTTGTAGTTAGAGAGGAGAAGATTTTATATTTGTAGTTAGAGAGGAGAAGATTTTATATTTGTAGTTAGAGAGGAGAAGATTTTATATTTGTAGTTAGAGAGGAGAAGATTTTATATTTGTAGTTAGAGAGGAGAAGATTTGCTTAAACGACAACGGACACTAAAATAAAAGTTTGTGTTTTTCGATTCAATATAAAACCATAAATCACAACGGCATAAGTTGCAATATTCCTTTCCCACTGCCTGTAGGAAGTTTTATCATACACACATTTGTATATTTCGCAATAATAACTGGAAACTGACAACAATAAATAAGGTACAGATCAAAAGTAAACGTGACGTCAGAGGCATCAGACATAATCATCAGAGGCAAATTGCTCAAGTGTAAATTTTCATGTAAACATAGACACGCAATTATGGATTTAGACTAAGACTGTAGTAGTTGCAAGCTCTATAGATGAAGTTCAATGATATGAGTTTGAACCAATGGTAAGAATTCGTACCTTGTATTTATTTTCCCAAAATGAAATACAAAATGTAGGTGAAATTTACAAGGAGTATATCTTATAAAAAAAAAAAACTTGTTATACAATTTGCAGGAATTTCTTGAAAGAATAAAAATTGGAGGAATCAACATCCCCCCACCACCACCAAACAGAATCAAAATAGAATAATAAAAAAAAAAAAAATCAATCAGAAAGTTTACACAGACAAAAAGACAGAAGGGAACATTCAATATAATTAAATAAATAACATATATTTCAGAGGGTGACAGAGATATTGTAACCCCCTGAAATACATTGTCAATCTAGAATGATTTAGATACTATTTTTAGTACATGTACTTTAGTGATTGATGGTTATTTAATATACAATTAATGCCTGCACTTAAGGTGAACAATTATGATGTTGACTTAAGTGCAGGCATTAATTGTTTTATTATACTGAAACTCTATTTTTTTTGCCTCACTCTTATTTTGTTTGATAAATGCGAACATTTCTGTAAATGAACAGTCGGACTGGTTCCACTGGGCACACCGGCGGTGGCCATTTAATACATACTTACGTCACGTTCACGTTTTAGATCATGGTCATTTTACTGATATCGTAAGCGCTTTGGCGAGCTAGATCACTGTTCCCCCTGTCATCAGTAAAAAAAATGATGACCGGTGAAATAGAGAAAACAAGGAATTTAGGATTTATTAGTTAAAATATTACACTTGATTTTCTATTCAAAAAAGATACTGAAGTATAATAATGCCAACTAAGCAATTTTTCAGCTTTTTCATGGTAAGAACAAGTTAATTTTCCATGAGATAAGGTTCATCATCTATGTGCTGGACTAACACTCTTAGTTAGATTTTTGTAGACCTAGCTCACAGTCTGTGGATCAACATACAGTCGCCCCACAACGGACACATTATCCCGATTCCGAGTCAACCATTCTTTGCTCTTTCTCCTTAATGCTTCATGCTTAGTGGAGAAGCAACAAATACCAATTACATAGTTTTTCGCTTGACCAAATTTGGGCTCAAACCCACGATCTACTACACTCGAAGCAAGCACTCTAATAAAAATATAACCATTACACCACCGAAGCGTTTTTTTAGCATTAGTAATAGGGGGTTTCTATATTATATGACTTTAATGGCAAAATAAATAAAATGCCATACAGCAAATAAAAAGGAAGATTTTCTTATTTTTAGTGTGACATGTAAGAAATGGTCTGAAATTTTCACTACCGGATGTTTCATCCCATAACCAAAACGGACCATAACAAAAACGGACTATTGAAATAAAAAATGTAACTTTCTTGAATAAATATTATTTCTATGATTTTATGTATTTAATTATATGTATTAATTTGCTTAGTGTGTTTTAATTATAGACATGTTCGTTTGCACATAAATTTGCAAAAAAAAAAAATAAACATTGCAAGCACATTTTTAGTCAAATCATCCAATTAATTGTTTACACACTTAATTACAATTATGATTAATTTGCTTTTTATTTGATTAAAAGTTAATTAATTTTAAAGAATTTGGTTTAATGTAATCAACTTTAATTTACAAAGATTATTAAACCCTCAATGCTTTAATCTTAGTTTCACCCAAGGAATGTGGGCTTGGGTTGATAAAAAGAAAAAAGAGCATGTACATAGTAATTAAGATATAATTAATCAATTGCAGTACAAAAACAAGTAAATTATTTGATCTTTGGTTTAAAAGAATATGAAGCTTGTTTTCATTCATTATCATTCTCACAATGGGGACAGACCACTGTGCAGATTGCTCCAGAAAAGTAAATTCAAGACAACACACACCTCAGTGATTATTATACAATCACCTGATAATCAAATCATTTAATCTAATTAAAAGTGATTTGGGTGTCATAAACCAATTAAAACACCAATAATTACTTGGCTTCATTACCTGTACTAATTTGATTTATTCATAAATCTAAAAAGTAATTATCACAAATAAGACAGTTTAAAAAAAAAACAATAAAAGCACAATAAAAAATAAATAAATAAAGAGTCTTGCTATACATATCTTTTTCTGCTAGTCCGTTTAAGTGTAGTTCGTTTTGGTTATGGGATGAAACGTCATGTACTGATGTAATCGAAATTTTGTGTCCGCCTAGTCAAGGACGTATATAGAATATATACGTCCTTGGCCTAGTGGCCTAATTTTTTTTTATTGTCATTTATACTTTTTTACTCAACATGGACACATATATTTTATGCAAGTCTGTGTTAAGGTAATTGTAAATTAAATTCTTGCTTATTTAATAGTTCGTATTTGCGTCCGTCGATTCCAAGCCCAAATTCAAGTTACTTGGTATTATGGGAGTTAACTCAATATTTATGCATAAATGTGTCTGTATCCGTCATTGTTTGAAATGTACAGTACATCAATAATTTCACTAAGCTTATGCACAATGAAGCACCAGAATAAATTACGTTTACTTATCTTAATTCTTATTATTTTTATGGTCTTAATGGCTTTAATGATTTGTGTGACCTAAACAAAGTAAATATTGTTTAATCACCTGTGACCTGGTTTAATCATCAAGTTCAACTGATCAATCGAAATCCAACCAGGACTTCTAAATGATAGGTAGTAATAAATAAATGTGAGGGGAAAAAAAACAAAAGTTAGCACCAAGGTGACCAGTCAACATACGTTAAGGTTTCCCATGTTGTTTCTGCGAAATCAGGATGTATAGTCTCTATGAAAACGAAAGTAGAATGAAATCAAAATGGAGTAGCTAAAAACAGGAAAGTTTTAAAAATCAAAATAGTATTAGAATATATAGATCAACCAGAAATAAGAAGAAAAATAGAACAACTTACAATATTTTCGGACAGTCAAACAGCAATTGGAATACTTACCCTACATTGGAAAATTGAAAACCATAAAAGAATTACACTCGAAATTTTTGATAAAATGAAAAGAATACTAAAAAATGGAATCGAAATAAAAATTCATTGGACACCAGGACATGCGAATGTTAATGGAAATGAAATAGCTGACAGATTAGCTAAAGAAGCTGCAAAGGAAGCAGAACAAAATCAATCAGACTCTCACAATACTATAACTAAACAAGATGTGAAAAAAGCAGCAAGGGACCATATTACGGAAAAATGGCAAAACAGATGGAATTTCAGTAATAGAGGAAGATTCTACCACAATTTCCATCATCAAGTAAAAACAAAAAACCTTCATGACTTTCCAAACAAAAAAATTTCAACAGTAATTTACAACCTCAGATCAGGATATGCCAAACTTAATGATTACTGCCACAAATTAAACATCACAGAAAGTGCAAACTGTCAATGTGGAGAAAGGGTCGGAAACCGTTGAACATTATATTCTTCATTGTGACCAATATGAAGAAGCAAGAGAAAAACTAATTCATGACGTGTTTTTATTGTCTGGCTCAATGCACCTCAGTAGGAGCAGATGAAGAAGTTTCACTAACAGAAACGGAACGGATTCGTCTTCTAGCAGATTATATACAGGAAACCGAACGCTTCCACTTATAATTTATTTATTATTTTCTACCGTAATTATTTTATTTATTTTTATTTTATATCAGTGTCCACCTATCAAAAGTACAAGTGTGTTGAAATTACCCAGTGTAAATTGTACATGCGCTTAGACGATACCAATATTACAAGCGGGATAATCCAGTGTCTATATATGACACGAAGAATACAGAATACAGAAATATATGTATCAATACATTTATTTCCAAACATTTTTTAATGGTGAAATCTGACGTTAAAAATATATATTGAAATGAAGGGTAACTTATTTCAGTAGAGTAGCTTTTAGAATTTAAAACATAAGTAACGAAATTTTAACGAAGTCGGAATTGAAAATTTTATGTGCCAGACACAGGATATCCCCAATCGTCGCAACTTCGGCTGATTCCGTACCTTCATCATACCTCGTCCGTATTACGATAGCTCCCATTGGAACTACTTTCGGAAATCTTCAATGAAGGAGGTATTAAAATAATTTCACTTACGAATATTCGTCCAATAATAATATATTTCCATTCGTCGCAATGTCGGCTGATTCCATACCTTCATCAAAGATCAATATTTTTCAAAGCAAACTCTATACACTCATCTATTGTCGCCATTTTAGAACTTATTCGCGGTGTGCAATGTTTGATTGAAGTGATACGGTCTTCCGGCGAAGAAATGTGACGCGTAGACGCATATCAAATACCGTATTACATCCGAGGTGTTGAGGGAGAGAAGCGGACTAACCCGAGGTTTGCCGATTGAGCCACTTCAAAACAATCCAGTCTTCATTCACCTGTAAATCTACTGCCACCAAGTATGTTAATCGTTCAATATATTCGAGTTTGTATTGACTGGATTATTATTTTAATAATAAAAATAAATGTTTCTCAATATAAGACCTAAACTTTGATTTAAAAAGCCATAAATATATTGCAGTTGACATTTTGCATTTACGTACAATGAAGTATGATATTTTACTCATGATATAAGGCCTTGTTACGACTTCAATATGAAGAACAGCAATCAAAGGCTTTTGCTTGTTCCAGAAAAATATGTGTGATCTTGTTCAGTGCATATTACCCTATAATATAATTCGCTCAAAAGAGAAAGAACTAATTGGTAATCCTATAGGGAAGATTTATATATTACATGTACAAACAAATAGATCACGAAATAAATCCATGATTGCAAACAGTGAAATGCAACCGATGCCGGTTTTTACATGATCCGGAACGGGGCAGCAAAGACATGTAATAATATTCATTGCAATGGAGAGATGAGTCGAAAGAACAAAGTGTTAATATCACGTATTTAACATCAAGCGATTGTCAGTCCAGTCACGCCAATCCTTTTTTAGGGGGGGGGGTGCGCGCCTGGATCTGCGCCTGTATAACTTAGCTTAAAAAAAGGGGGGATCGCCTATGGTTATTAAACTTTTCTAAATCTATCTCCATAAGTAGATATTGATAACATTAATTAACAGTGGTATATGCAAGTAGTACTGGTGCACCGAACATCGGATGTTATAAGGGTTATGGTGCTTAACGCCACTTTCAACAGTATTTATTTATATCGTGGCGGTCAGTTTTTGGTAGAGGAAACCGAAGAACCCGGTGAAAAACCATCGACCTGTCGCAAGTCACTGACAAACTGCATCACATAATGTTATATCGAGTACACCTCGCCATGAACGGGGTTCGAACTCACAACTTTAGTGGCGAATGTCACTGTAAATCGAACTACCATCTGATCACGACCATGACGTCCCCCTATCATCGGAAACATCGACTGATTATCAGTCGGATGTCAGCGTCCGATCCGATGAAATCCATTCTTAAACATTGTGGTCGATTCCGATTTCTAATGTTGAAAAAAATATCTATGTTTAACTTTATTCTTTGTTTAACGCCGACACACATCTTGCAGTTTAAACTTTTATACCGGCATACTTCTAACACTCCGTCAATACACATACATGTATGGACTAGTCTATTTGTTGTCGGATACCCGGACTAGTCCATTTTATGTCCGGTGTTGCACATATGGGAACCGATGTTTTGTATATTTTTCTGATGAAAGTCACCGGTAATAAATCTAATATTCTGGAATAAAACATAAAAAAGTTATGACATATTCTATTTAGCAGAAATGTTTCAACAACCACGTTTTCTAACATTTGTGGTGTAGATATTTGAAATCAAAAGCGACAGCACTTTTATTCAACTCTTTAATTACTTCTTGAAATAAGACTATTTGAGTAGTTATAATCAGTGAATACATTTAGTAGTAATTGACACCGATCATCGATCTTGAAAATGTGACCGATATTCCAATCACTAAAGTAGGGCATGATAAAAACAGACATATAATAGAGTAATTAATGGCTTTGAAAAACATTATAAATTATTAAGACAGGAGCTGTCGCACACTATTTTTACGATCTAGAACCTAGTTCGAAAATTTCAAATGCAATCTGGTAAAGGAATTGGGTATTGACAATTCACTTGCCAACCCTACATATACCCCGACGACACTTACGAAAGAGGAAATCCTGGACAATAATAGGTCTGTTTTATGTTCCTTTGGAATTTCAACCAAAGATGAAGAACTGAATCTACCATTACGCTACTGGATTCCTAAATTACACAAGTGCCCTTTCAAACAGCGCTATGTTGCTGGGTCTGCCAAATGTTCCACGAAACTTCTTTCCAAATTATTAACATGTATTCTATCGGCGGTCAAAACTGGGCTTCAGAGTTACTGTGACACTAGCTACTCGAGGGGTGGTGTGAATCAGATGTGGATTCTGAAGAACTCTAAAGATCTGTTATAGTACATACAATCTAGGTCTCTCTCCTCCCGCAATAGCATTAAACATTTGACTTCTCTACCATCTACACAACTATTCCTCACTCTAAGCTGAAGGACAAATTAAGGGAGTTGGTCCAACTGTGTTTCATAAAAAAGAATGGCCAACGTAGATACAAATACCTTGTAAAAACCACACTGATTCTACCAAAAAAGTTCTCTGAAACTGATATCATCAACATGCTCGTTTTTTTTATTGACAACATATTTGTTTTCTTTGGTGGATGTGTTTTTCAACAAACAGTCGGCATACCTATGGGTATAAGCTGTGCTCCTTTTCTTGCCGACTTGTTCCTTATTCGTATGAGGCAGACTTCATACAAGGGCTTCTCAAGAAAAACGAAAAGAAGCTAGCCCGTTCCTTTAATTTCACGTTCCGCTATATATTGATGATGTCCTTTCACTAAATAATTCTAGGTTTGGTGATTTCGTTGATCGCATTTATCCCATTGAGCTTGAAATAAAGGATACCACAGATACAAATAGGTCTGCTTCATACCTTGACCTACACCTCGAAATTGACAGTGAGGGGCGGTTAAGAACGATACTTTGCGACAAAAGAGATGATTTCAATGTTCCCATTGTGAACTTTCTATTCATATGTAGCAACATTCCAGCAGCACCTGTCTATGGAGTACATGTGTATATCTATCAGTTGATACGATATTCCAGAGCTTGTGGTTCCTATCAGGATTACCTTGACAGAGGGTTGCTGCTAACAAGGAATCTACTGAACCAAGAGTTCCTCTTAGTTAAGTTGAAGTAATCACTTCGAAAGTTTTCCGGTCGCCACCATGACTTGGTTGACCGTTATGGAATATCTGTTTCACAAATTACCACGGATATGCTCCACTTGTCGTTAACACTTCCCGCTCCTTTCCTCGTTTATGATTTATCACCGGGTTTGTAACTAGATTAACACGACGGGCGTCACTAGTGGAGTAGGAACTGCCTACCCTTCCGGAGCATCTGAGTTCACCCCGCTTTTTAGTGGGGTTCGTGTTACTCGATCTTTAGTTTTATATGTATGTTTTGTAGATCGTTGTTTGTCCTTTTGTCCTTTTTTTTGGCCGTTGTTTTGTCTGTTCTTTTTCGATATACGGATTCTGATTGCCCCTTTGGTATCTTTAAACTCTTCTTAGAATTAATCAAACTTTTTTAAATTCTGGTAATACATGTGCATGTTTATAATATGCTTAGACACAGTTTCAAGTTCAAGGATTGATGTTGGAAATTCATCGTTCCGAATTAATATATCTATATTTTGAACAATGCAGTAATGAGCAGTATTTTCTAGTTGTTCACATTCTGAATTAATAATCAGTGTTCTTTTGGAAGAGACAATCTGTAAGCGAGCTACAACTGAGGCGAAGGTGTGCTAAAATATAATCTGAAATGATGATAAGGTCCGCTTTATACTAGACCAACACGCTTAGCTGGATTTTGATAGTACTAGCTCACTGAAACAACAGTCCGCGGATAGACACGTCGCCCCAATCGGACACACTATCCTTATTCCGAGCCCACCAGTCCAAACACTTGCTATTTCTCCTTAATGGTGTGTGCTTAGCGGAGAATCAACACATACCAATTTTATAGTCTTTGGTGTGACCCGATCGAGACTGGAATCCACGATCTACCACACTTGTGGCGAGCACGCTAACCAGTACACCACCGATGCGGTTGCATTGTTATAGAACATTTCTTCAACTTGTAGTAGCTTGTGTTTCTAATGAGGAGCATGGCGTGTTTCCCATGTCATTTTGTTTTTTTTGTTTTTAACGCCACTTTCAGCAATATTTCAGCTATATCATGGCGACCAGTTTTAGTGGTGGAAGAAGCCCGAATACCCGGAGAGAACCACCGACCATGGGTAAGCAACTGGTAAACTTTATCACTTGTGGCTGCGAGTCGAGTGCACCCTTTTTGTAATTTACAAAGCCGGGCGCGAACCCACGCCGTATTGTTGATAGGCTTGTATGAGTTGTTAGGTAATCCAACTACCTAACTCATTGAGCCACCCGGGCGGCTATAAGTGATCTGTGATATAATCCCATACTACCTCTCAATGTTCCATAAGTGGACTGATACCGGTAAGTGACATGAAAATTGTCTGCAAATGAAACCTTTTTAGCTAAATTTGATTCGGCGGAATACGTGATGATATTTTATTCATAATAAAGTACATGCATTTTTAACATGTTCATTCCAATTTTCATCTTCAGTTATGGCTATATCTATATGCTATACACTTGAACGTCTTTGATAGTTACATTATCTATATAAACAGGGGCCTATGGGTTTTGTCAATATGACAGAATATGAAAAACTACTTACAAGAATATGTTTTTGTGTCATTAATAAAAAATTGAGGATATCAAAGGGATAACCAGAAACCGCAAATCGAAGATCAGACAATACAATGGCAAACAAGACAACTTTCTTGTTTTTTATTTTTGGTTGGGTTTGTGTTGCTCATCTTTTTAGTTTTCTGTGTGTGTCTTTTTATTTGTTTTGTATGTCTTCGTTCTGTGTCTTGTGTATCCAATGTTGCCAGTTTCTCTGGATTGTCCATTATTGATTGTCCCTTCAGATTTCTCTAACGTTTATTTTCTAGCTATTAATATTATGTCACCGTTGTGGTTGTCCCCCCCGCCCCCCCCCGCATTTGTAACCTAATAATGTGATGCCAGGTATAATTCCGCCGGCATTTTTATCATTACCTCACTCGTACTTTGTTTATTTGTTTATAAAACAGCATTTTGGAAATAAAATTATATTCACATAAAACATATAAACTATAAAGATGTCCAGATGTAGGGTTCATCGGCAAAGGTAGAGAGTACTGCTCAGCTACAGACTAGGGACCTTTTCAAACTCATTGTAGGGTATTAGTTATTCTCATTGTTGAAGACCTTACGGTGACTGTGCAATGTATGGATTTAGACTGACGATATTTCGACCCTTTTGTCAATGCATGTCGTAGATAAGCACCAGTTATAATGTGGCCAGTCAGATTATATATGAAAGGAGAATTCGAGCTTGTACCAGTTAAATTGAAGTCGTCAATGTTGAGATACTACAATGCGTATTTGTATTTAAAAGTTTTGGTTGCATTATGTATAGAATAGGCAAACGAAATTATAAGAACAGACTGAACTATAAAATACAGAGGAATGATAGATTTGACTGATTTTATATGAAAGGTATTGCCTAGGTTAATGGCATTAAGAACTTTGTTGGCAATTGAAAGTTTAAGAAAGGAACGTTTATCTGTGTCATCTTTCTGCTTACCCTTCCAGAAGCACATGCTTTCACCCCCGGTTTTTTTTAGTGGGGATCGTGTTACTCGATCTTTCGTTTTATGTGTAATGTTTTGTAGGTCGTTGTTTGTCTAAATTGTCCTTTTTCTTTTGACCATTGTGTTGTCTGTCTTTTGATATACGGATTTGGATTACCCCTTTGGTATCTTCATACTCTTCTTAATGCCAGCATGCTTGAAAAGTTTGTAATGGGCAATATCCAAGACGATTACTAATATAAATTCGGATTGGTAACGTTTTTTTTCTCATTCACGAGTTGTACCAGAAATGAAGCTTTAAAAGTGAAAGATGCTTCGTGCGAATCTGATACATTCGAAACGGCTTCTGTATAAATGGCCGTAGGTCAACGAAGGAAACATCATGAACTATAGTTGCCTTATAATGAGACTGACCATGGCTTCGTCTACGCCGAGGAGAGTAGTTGAAAATGTCTACAACATTCACCGAGCTACCGATATGGCTTGATAACATATCCGTACCATCAACTTTGTCGCTGCAAACATAGACTGTTGCGATACCCAGTTCTGTTATGCAATAATTTTCATTTTGTCTACAGAGTGGATTGTTGGTCCTGTGGTCTAGTCTTCTATGATGCACATTCGAATTGAAAATATGGAATGATCGAGTTGGTAAACTATATCATTATCATTATAAATGACGCATGATCGATGAATGCACATCCGTTTGCCACTAGTGGAGCAGAATCTGTGAATGTTTCCGGAGCGCCCGATTTCACCAACGTTTTTACATGTCTTAATATGGGGCTCGTGTTGCTACTGTTGTCAAATGACACGTCTTTATTTTTTTTCTCGTGTTGTGATGTCCGCTGCAATTTCCGAGTAAAAACGATATTCAGTTCGTCTTTAACCCTATTTGTAGGTATTCATGTTTTATTTATGATCTTGTCGTTTAGCGGTTTCACGACGGGTGTCGCTAGTGGAGCAGGTACTGCTAACCCTTCCGGAACACCCCCGGTTTTTATTGGGGTTCGTGTTGCCCAATCCTCAATTTTCTGTGGACTGTTTTGTAGATAATTTGTTGTCCTTTTGCTCTTATTCGTTTTGCCACTGTATTGTCTGTCCTTAGATTTAAGGCTTCTGATTATCCCTTTGGTTTCTTCAACTTTTCTATGTGTAGCTTTCCTTTCGTTTAATCGACATATACCAACTCAAAAAGTTTACACTCTAATCCGCAAGCAATGTGGATTCCAAAGACGAATTACCAGAGAAATACAAGATGCCATGAAAAAATATGAATAATTGTTCGAAAGTCTACTCCAATCGTTTGAGCCGTCGTGGTCGTGATCGTATGGTAGTTGGATTAATAACTACTATTGCAATCAGTTCTATCACTACTAAAGTTGTGAGTTCGAATCCCGCTCATGCGAGGTCTACTGGATACAACATTATGTGATAAAGTTTAAATTGTCAGGTGGTTTTCTCCGATTTCCTCCACCAATAAAACTGACCGCCACGATATAACTGAAATATTGTTGAAAGTGGCGTTATACACCATAGCCCTAACCTCTAACCCCAATCGTTTGAAAAAATAGAAATATTCACTTAAATTTTGAGACCAGGGTGAGTCCATTACTCACGAGGAAGGCTAGAATGATAGTATTGAAGTGATAGATTAAATTAAATGGTAAAGCTTCCATGTGAATTATCCTCGACTCATGTTAAATTAATGTAAAGGTATCATTAATACTATCACTAGATGTATTTGTTTTGTTGTATTAATCCACACATATTCGAACATTCATCATTTAATCACATACAAATGTATTATAAAGGTTACCCACAAATATATACTAATAAGAGCAGACTTAGACGACCATTCAGGCATGCCGTCCAGATTCCAAATACACAAAACCACATCAATGATGTAATTGGTTAGCTTTCTCGCCTCGAGTGTTGTAGATCGTGGGTTCGAGCAGTGCCGTCTTAACGCATGGACACAATGGGCAGTTGCTCGGGGGTCCCACTAGCATAGGGGCCCCATGCTAATCTATGTATGTTATGTATGGCATGTTATTTAATGTTTAAACACTGAGTTTGTTGGAACTACCAATACAATAAATACTAGTATATGTTTAATTGTATCGACCATTTACATTTCTTCATGTGAGTTGTTGTATAGGTGCACTCACATGTTGGATCAAACCAAAGATTGTAAAATTAATATTTGCTATTTCTTCGCTATGCACGCAGCACATTCGAGTAAGAGACTGGTTTGCTCGGAATCAGAATAATGTGTCCGATTGGAGCGATTTGTCTAAACGTGGACTGCCATCATCATCATCATCATCTTTTCAATTAATGCAACTTGTTCTCACTATGATATAACTGAACGATTGCCCATTTGACATTCAACAACAATCACTCACTCACTCAATACAAATACACTAATTATCAAACAAGTCATTAAGACAACTTATATAATTTGCGTTTAAACAGAAACGTACCGAACGCACTAACTTACATTTGTAATACCAGGTTGACATTTTTCTTTGATTAATTTCATTTGTTTTTGGTTTATTTTCTAGTACATAATAAGGGATTATGGACTGATTTTCTATGTCTAGATTACATGTGTTATACCATAGAAACATATTATGCATAATTCCATACAATATGTATTTCTGGGTATAATATATCATTACCTATCTCATACATCACACGTCGCAACTTCGGCTGATTCCGTACCTTCATCATACCTCGTCCGTATTACGATAGCTCCCATTGGAACCAATCGTAGCTACTCGGACATTCTCGCTACCCTGCAAATAACCTCGTACGTACATAGTAGAAATTCTTCTTAAATTGTTTGCCGGAAGATAAGTTAAGTTAAGCCGCACAAAAATATAGTCCACGAAAATCCAATATGGAAGACATACTAAGTAAAATCTAATCATGCAAAACCAATTAAAACTTTAATTGAAATATAGAAAATTGCTTAAAATATAACTTTATCAAACTTTCATGTAACTGACATGTGAAAAGTAGTGCGATTTATACGCCTAATGCATACGAGGTTATTTGCAGGGTAGCGAGAATGGCCGAGTAGTTACGATTGCCATTGGAACTACTTTCGGAAATCTTCAATGAAGGAGGTATTAAAATAATTTCACTTTCGAATATTCGTCCAATAATGTTGTTGACACGATACTCCAAACATTAATGAGAATAATTATAACAATAAAAGAATTTATGACGTAATTTGAGCGCCAGAAATAGTCACTTCCGTCTACTGCCAGACAAAAGTTTGATAATCGATAATTATGACAGTTATTTGTTGTTAAATTCGTCTGCATTGCAATATTTATACAATTAAAAAGATGATGGAGTTTTCCAGGTATCATTCTTCATAATCCAAAAAAACTTTGAAAATCATATATTTTGTTCATTTCTTTAGTGTCCCTAAGAGTCGTCGTAGTCATGATCGTATGGTAGTTGGATTTACAACTACATGTGCAATCAGTGCCCACCACCACTAAGGTTGTGAGTTCGAATCCAGCTCATGGCGTGGGGTACTCGACACAACTTTCTGTGTTAAAGTTTGTCAATGACGAGACAGGTTGGTGGTTTTCTCCTAGTACTCCGGTTTCCTCCACCAATAAAAACTGACCGCTACGATATAATAACTGGAATATTGTTGAAAGTGGCGTTAAACACCATAACCCATAACCTTTACTGTCCCCTCCTTACATTCCTAGGCACCTATACAAATATAATCTGTTTGTGACTGGACGAAACATATCTACCAAGTATAAGGTACTCTGTGTTTGCTTAAATGATAATAAATGTGCTTATCATAAATTCAATGTTTTTGCATGTAGATTCCAGAGCACCCGAGTTACCCCCGGTTTTAAGTGGTGTTCGTGTTACTCAGTCTTCAGTTTTCTGTGTAGTGTTTTGTAGATCATTTTGTTTGTTCTTTTTCTTTTTGGCCATTGTAGTGTCGTCTGCTCTTCTTCGATTTATGGTTTCTGTTTACCCCTTTGGTATCTTCCACAGCTTTTCTTGTATTCTTTGAGATAACGGAATTGAATTTACTTATTATTTGGACAAACTTCTCCAGCTGTTGTCGGCGAAAGACATTTGAACGAATTGACAAGGCAAAAGAAAGAACTAAAACGGACATAAGAGTGACAACTTGTAACCCATTTAAGCGAAAATTTAATAACCCATTTGAGCGAGAATAAAAACTCAATACCTTCATGGCTGCCAGTATCACAATCCACATGGACAACAGGAGGATTGAGCTGTAATCCATTATATATATCAAAGCATAGTGTGACAGTAGTTGACATGCAGTGACGATAAACATTTTTCGATTTTCAAGACAATAATACAAATAATAACGGAACCTAGTGACCATTTCGGACCGTTATCTTAATGCAGGGGCGGATCCAGGATTTTAAGTTAGGGGGGGCGCATTTAAAAAAATTGCGCCGAGCGGAGGGAGGCGCGAAAATTTTTGGGGTATTTCGTGTGAAAAATCACGATTTTACGCCAACAAATCATATTTTTTCCATTTTAGGGGGGGGGGGGCGCTCGAAATTTTTGGGGTATTCCATGTGAAAAAGGCGCCCCCCCCTGGATCCGCCCCTGTAATGTCCATCTTGAATATATATATCCTTATTCTCATACAGCCAAATACAATGGTACAGAGAAAAATAACAACATAATAATAACATAACAAGACTATTTATAAAATATACATAGGTTAAGGAACAACAGTGGGTAAGCCAGGAGTACAAAAGACCTTATTGATATGATTGATAAATATTCATAATTTTCGTAACAGCGATTGTTTTTTGGTAGATAGAAGTTCAAAGAATTTGACAACATTATGTCTTTTCATAAAATATTTTGGAAGAAGCTGCTTGCGTTTATCGTTTAAAGAGGAACACTCTAAAGCATAGTGGTATTCATCGCCTAATTTCTGACAATTACATAAATTACGGTACCTGTTTTCTCTATCAATATTTCTCCATCTACCGGTTTCAATCGGTAGATAGTGATTTGTTGTCCTAAATCTACACAGTCTGATTGCATCACCTATATTTAAAATAGTGAAATATTCCTCGAATTCGAATTTGGTTTTAAAAATCCTATAATTTAATGCTTTTGAAGAATCTGACAGAGATGTTTGCCAATTCTGTACAAACTGATCTAACAATCGCTGTTTCACAACACATTTTAACCATTCTTTATTATTAACATTTTCTGTTTCCCATATATATGTAAATCCACACTCATTTAGAATTGTTCTGATAAAATAAACCCAGTTTAAATTAGTATCACCATTTTCATTCAAATTTCTAGAAAGCCTATAAAATACATTTGAAAATTTAGCCTGCTTACCACTTAAAAGTCTTGCCCAGTATGAAATTGTCTTTACTTTTATATCAATATTAATTGGATACCTGCCTAGCTCACCATAAACCATATAGTTTGGAGTAGAGGACTTTAAATTTAAAAGTATTTTGCAGAATTTCAAGTGAACTCGTTCTAGTACTTCATTTGACGAAATGATAACAATTAGTCGACTAAAACAAACTCATGTACTATCTTACGTATGAGTACAAGTAGATGTTGTGAGAGTCGCTCAAATGTCACTGCACATATGTTGTCGCTCAAATATCCAGTCTAAATATATTTTCGCACAAATGTCCATCGCCCGCTGTTATTGGCTATTGTCATCTTTTGATTGTCATTTTAAAAGCTATGTCCTATAATATTGTATAACTACAATTCACTGGCTATCGGAATTTGCATTTCCAAGTACAACATATTTGTAATATCATTTAATTTAAAGAAAGACAGACATTAAGACAGAAAAGCCCTAATTATTTTGTTATAGGTTTGTAATTATAAATTCGTTTCCTTGACACGATAGAGTTGTTTATTCCGAAGAAGTAAGATTTCTAACAAGATCCAAATTGTGGTATTTGAATATTACAAAGTCATGTATAGTGTTTGATAATAGTTATTTTATTGTCTGTTCTTCTTTGATTTACAAATTGCATGTGTCAATCCTATATAGATACTAATTGTGGATTATTAGTATCTATATAGGGTCGACACATGCAATTTGATGTTAACATAAGATTGTATGAATATTGACACGAACAAGTTAAAATAAGGAAAAAAGAGATGAAATAATAAAGAAATAAAAAAAAATTATTGAAAATAAATTTGTAAACAGAAAGTTAGAAAAAAGGGGGGTGGTCCGTGCCACGAGTGCCTGTGATTGGTGGAGGAAACCGGAGGACCCGGTGAAAACCACCGACCTGTCGGAAGTCACTGACATCCGTTATCACATAATGTTGTACTCCATGCCCTGAGCGGGAATCGAACCCACAACATCAGTGGTGATAGGCACCGATTGCATAGGTAGTTGTAAATACAAATATCATACGATCACGGCCACGACGGCCCCAAGAGTTTAATTATGAAGCAATATACTCATAAAATAACAAATACAATGACCTAACGAAAACAGTACAAAAGGACAAACAATGATCTACAAAATACATAAAATAAAAGATCGAGCAACACAAACCCTACTAAAAACCGGTGGTGAATTCAGGGGCTCCGGAAGGGTAGGCAGTTCCCGATTTACATGTGACATCTGTCGTGTTACTCTTGTTACAAACCCGGTGATAAGTCATGAAAGAGGAAAGGACTGTAGTAAGAATACAAAAAGTAAACGTTCCTGGTACAATGTGAACATTTATTAAGATATTTCACCTATTATATATAATACAGTACATCAATAATGTTCTCAAAGCTTACCACATGACGAAATATCATCAATCTCATGTGGGAAGTAAAGTCACAATTTATCATAATGTACACTATTATGCAAATGTGGAACGCCATTTTTGCAAAATTATGAGATGCACAATGACAGATACCATTACCATAGAAACCTTACTAGTTATTGAGAACAAAACTAAGATTATGTAGGATTTTTCTTCAATTTGGCAGAAATAATATTTTCTGTTCAATTAATCTAGGGTTATGGTCTTTAACGCCACTTTCAACAATATTTCAGTTATATCATTGCGGTCAGTTTTATTGGTGAAGGAAATCGGAGCACTGACCTGTCGCAAATCACTGACAAACTTGATCACATTAAATTATATCGAGTACACATCGTCTGGGCGGGATTCGAACTCACAACGTTAGTGGTGATATGCACTGATTGCATAGGCAGTTATAAATCAAACTACCATACGGGATTCGAACTTCAATTAATCTATACGATTATTGGTCGAAAGATGAGTAGTTGACCTATATTTTTGCTGGTTAACATTGTCAACCATTAATTTTTATTTTCATGTCTATAGAATATCTTTATTGTACAATTATATATGTAATGAAAAAATGTAAAGATAATAATGAAGATAAAGATGACATGTTCGAAAAATTTCATTTGAAAGCTTAATACTTTAAATGTGCAGCCGTTGCAATGTTGCTATGCAGCAATTTTTACAGACAAAAAAATATTTTTTTGTGACATATTATATGTTATTTAAAAAGTCGATTAAAAATTGGATTACCTAACAACTCATACAAGCCTATCAACAATACGGCGTGGGTTCGCGCCCGGCTTTGTAAATTACAAAAAAGGGTGCACTCGACTCGCAGCCGCAAGTGGTAAAGTTTACCAGTTGTTTTCCCATGGTCGGTGGTTCTCTCCGGGTACTCCGGCTTCTTCCACCACTAAAACTGGTCGCCATGATATAGCTGAAATCAAATCAAATATATTAAAAATAACTTTGATTAAAACAGCAAATTGAGTTTTGAAAGTAATTATATCATATACTTGAAATGTGCAGTCATTGCAATGTATTAATGCAGTATTTTTTTACAGACAGAAATAGTTTTTTTGTGACATATCATATGTTATTTAAAAAGTCTGTTAGCGATGGATTTGATTAAAACAGCAAATTGAGTTTTGAAAGTAATTATATCATATACTTGAAATGTGCAGTCATTGCAATGTTTTAATGCAGCATTTTTTTTACAGACATAAATAGTTTTTTTGTGACATATTATATGTTATTTAAAAAGTCCGTTAGCGATAGCATTAAATAAAACAAGAAATTTTAAAAACTTTTTAAAGCTAATATATCATAAAGTTGATGAAACAGGGAAATTTGTATTGGAGAGCTGGGATTACATTACTGGATGTTGTTTTATAGGGATCTTGAATGGAAATGAAAGTATTCGATTTTAAATGTGTCAGTAATAAATACTTTAGATTTTGCCGAAAAAATAACAATGCCACATATAGGGATACATGCTCAATCTTGTTTTGATCCAGGATATACCCAAAAGTACAATGTCTCATATAGGGGATCCATGTTCAATCTTGTTTATGATCCAGGATATACCCAAAAGTACAATGTCTCATGTAAGGGGATCCATGTTCAATCTTGTTTCTGATCCAGGATATACCCAAAAGTACAATGTCTCATATAGGGGATCCATGTTCAATCTTGTTTCTGATCCAGGATATACCCAAAAGTACAATGTCTCATATAGGGGATCCATGTTCAATCTTGTTTCTGATCCAGGATATACCCAAAAGTACAATGTCTCATATAGAGGATCCATGTTCAATCTTGTTGTTATCCAGTATTACACAGACCATGCGTCCGTCTAAAAATTAAATACATCTGTATTAGAGTTACATTATGTAGCTGACATTTGAAAAAAAATGTGTTCTATCCTTCACTGGGATTTTAACACTCACTGTTGGTACTCTGCAGGTTACCATAATGACGAACCATCTACATTTTTAGCTCAGCACCCGATTCAGTGCACTATGTACAACGACCGTTATATCAACCTAGGTGACACTTTGTCATGTAATGTGAGAATTATACCCGACATCCTAGTTGTATTTATGGTGTGACGGTGGCATATGCACATTTATTTATTTTAATTTGGCAGCAATCTAAATCAACATTGTATAGAGTGGTTATTCATGCTAATATATCTATTCAATTACCTAACTACACGTTGATTTTTTTAAATGAACTACGTGTACTTACATCTGACCTAAATTATTTTCAGTTTCGCAATATAAATAACGAGGCAAAATGTTAGGAATTGTCAACACACTCCCCTTATTTGTTTTTTATTGTTCTTTATTTTC
This sequence comes from Bathymodiolus brooksi, assembly GCA_963680875.1. NCBI lineage: Eukaryota > Metazoa > Mollusca > Bivalvia > Mytilida > Modiolidae > Bathymodiolus > Bathymodiolus brooksi. The sequence continues at coordinate 47,584,800 of OY804590.1, read as the reverse complement.
TCTTAAACCATAATACATACAGGTATAGAGATATGAAAATATGTACACTATTTACAATATATACAGACAGGTCATAACAAGAGGTTAACCGGGAGTCGACACACCTTTATTAATAATTCTGACAAAACGACATAATTTTTGGAGTTCTATTTTTGAAGTTGATGTCATTAATAGTTTGAACTTTATTATGTTTGGATTTATACGAATGTTTTTCTTTATATAAATTTTTCTTTGATTGCCGAAATACTGACATTTAAATAGATAATGAAATTCATCTCCAATTTCTCCATTATTACATAAGGGACATATTCTATTCTCTCTGGCTATGTTTTTCCATCTACCATTTTCGACTGGTAACTTATGGTTTGTTGTTCTAAATTTACTGAATGTCAAATTATCCTTATCATTTAAAATATTTAAGTAGTTTTCGAAAACCAAATTATCTTTATATATTCTGTAATTCAGTGCCTTCGGAGAATCGTTTACTGAAGAAAGCCACGTTTGGAGATATTGATCAGTGAGATTTTGTTTAATTGAGTGTTTCAACCATAATTCATTAATAAAAGTTTGTGACTCCCAAATATAATTAAAACCACAATTACACAATATATGTTTTACATATTTCAACCACATAAAGTTTCTATCTCTCACTCGCAACATATTATACATACATTTATAAATGATAGCAGATAGTTTTGTTTGCTTTCCACTGATTAGTTTAGCCCAAAAAGATATTGTTTTACTTTTATATCAATGTCTAGGGGATATCTACCTAGTTCCCCATAAACCATGTAACTTGGTGTGGAAGTTTTAAAATTAAGTAATAGTTTACAAAATCGCAAGTGTACCCTTTCTATAATTTCGTTTTTTGAAAACCCCCAAACTTCACACCCATACAATAAAATAGGTTTTATTATTTTATCAAATAAGTCTAACTGGCACTGAATTGATAGGTTATGTATTTTTCCTCTTTTTAAAACTTCGAACATTGCTTTTGTGGCTTTCTCTACTTGAGCTTTTTTTGCCATTGAAAAGTTCCCAGATTTTGAAAGTAAAACACCCAGATAATTAAATTCAGACACTATTCCAATTTCCATTTCATTAAATGTGAATGTAAGATTATTTGGAAGCCTCCCTCTAGAAAAAACCAAAATTTTAGTTTTTTCGACATTAACTTTAAGTTGCCTAAACTTACAATATTCAGAAAAGACATCAAGTTGTTTCTGAAGATCCTCTTTGGTTTCCGACATTATCACTGTATCGTCGGCGTACAGTATAACGAAAAGTTTCAGATATATATTTAACTGGTTTTCAATTTCAATTGTCTATATAAAAAACCTTTTTCTACGTTCCCAGGTAAAGTAATTAGTTTGATTATTATTTTCTTCACCATTGTGCTGTGTTTTATTACATGTCCAAGAAACATTATGTCATTTCATCATTTCCTTTCAAGTAATAAATTTCCTTACTAAGTATTGCACCTCGCCAATTAACACTCCCACTGGGAAATAGAAAATGCAAATATCCCCGGTAAAATGCAAATATTCCCGGTAAAATGCAAATAATTAAAGATTACCAGTTATATTAGCGTTTACCAGTTAAATTAGCGAATTGTCTTGTTATATTTGCGTTTTACCTTTTAAATTTGCATTGTCGTGGCATTTTAGCGTTTTTCCTTTTATATTTGCGTTTTTCCTTTTAAATTTGCATTGTCGTGGGATTTTAGCGTTTTTCCTTTTATATTTGCGTTTTTCCTTTTAAATTTGCATTGTCGTGGGATTTTAGCGTTTTTCCTTTTATATTTGCGTTTTTCCTTTTAAATTTGCATTGTCGTGGGATTTTAGCGTTTTTCCTTTTATATTTGCGTTTTTCCTTTTAAATTTGCATTGTCGTGGGATTTTAGCGTTTTTCCTTTTATATTTGCGTTTTTCCTTTTAAATTTGCATTGTCGTGGGATTTTAGCGTTTTTCCTTTTATATTTGCGTTTTTCCTTTTAAATTTGCATTATCGTGGGATTTTAGCGTTTTACCTTTTAAATTTGCATTTTACCAGTTAAATCGCACGGTCATCTAAATCACACGCTGAGTAGAGAGATTACGTAATACTGTAGTCGTCACTAGCTCATTGAATATGACGATCTATAGGATTATATTATCGTGTATCTATACGTATTTATTTATTTATTTATTATTATTATTTATGTCATACTAGTCTGGCCCTTAATAAATTTAGTGTATTCAATACACATTAATCCATCAATTGTTGGTATTTGATTTTCATGTCGTATTTTAACTTAATGCGATGTTTATTAAGAAATGTGACTTTAAATGTATTAAAATATTAGCAAAGTGTGATACACGTACAGAATACGTATACTGTTGTCACTTCACTATTACTTGTTTATCATGCGAGAAATACATTAACCTTGTAATACCTATGCTGAGACTATTTACTAAAAAATGAATTAAGTATATATTAAACTATCGGTCTCTATTAAGCTATTTATGTCTTGTTTTATAGCACAGGATTGTGTATGTACAGCGTCAAAGTTATTGTGCTTTAAAAGTTCTGATTATTGTAATGAGGCACCTTAATGAACAATAAATATTTTTGTTTATGATATAAAACAAATAATCATAACCCTATGTAAACGCCGTTTACATAACGTACGCGCCCTTGTCCGATCCAACAGAAATATGCAATTTACATGTAAACACTATTTTGTCAGTTAATTAGATTGATCAATAAATACAGGATTTTTTTTTTCTTCAAATGTTTATATAATTCACTGATAAATATAAGAACAATCTATAATAGTATTATATTATTGTTTATTTATTTGTACCATTCTGGATGATAATAACTTTAGCTATTCAATACACAATAATCCATCAATCGTTGTGTATTTTACAGTAGTTATGTATATTTTATTTCTTGATTTTGTTTTTCAGGATCTAGAACTATGCACTCATATTTATTTCAATTTGATGTTGATTTAAATGTAAACGTTTAATATTTTCACGGAGATTCAACATTATAATTTATGTTTATTTATTTTACAGGCGATTGATGCATTTTAGTGGCCTTACCGTTCATCATTACAAACATATTGTTATATGGTAAATTACTTCAAGCCTTACAAATCGGGTAGCCTATTGTGCGACATTATATCCAACTTAATCATGATTCGCTTCGATAACTCTGTAATTTATTACGGGCTTGTTTTCGATAAAAAAAAATATGTATATGGATATTTTTTTTAAATAATCGCTAATACAGTGTTAAACATAGCTCGGAGCTAAGAAATTATTCATATGCATATTTTACGTTAAGTTTAACGTTTAAAAAAATGAAATTCACTTCTGTAAACATCTGTTTTATAGGCCTTGTATTAAAATATGTGTTGAAATAGTGTAAAACAATTGAATTTTCTATAATTCAGAGAGAGAACACATTTGTTGTCCCACAAGAGTTACATGCCTAGAGGCCTTTTCCTCAGGTGTACCACCTGTTGTGTTTACTGCTAAAGTGTATATTGTATTGGAGTGAGCTGTAAGTAATGAATTTATACCAAAGTAATACAATTTTATGATTTCGTGTATCCCTCAAGGCCAAGTTATAGTTAGAGTATATTAAGTGAAATTTTAATGGTTAAGAAGGGGCGGAGCGAGCTGCAACAGCTGCATTAAAAATGAAACGCGTGTGCGCGAAGCCGAAGAATTTTTTTTAATTGAAGTGCCTGACAACGTAAGGAAAATTGTGATCGTAAAAGCACAGGTACATGGGGTCATGACCTACATTACCCCCCCCCCCCCCCTAATTTTGGTATCAAATAATCATAAATCTACTATTTCTTTCTCTCTATATTGATTTATAGAGATTTATGATTATTTGATACCAAAATTACGTTGTAAGGCACTTCAATTTTAAAAATACCTTCGGCTTTGCGCACATGCGTTTCATTTTTAATGCAGCTGGGCCCGTATTCATAAAGCCACTTAAGTTAAGATTTTCCTAAGGAAACTCCGCCCATTTTACTTGAGTGGTATTCATAAAACTTCTTATTTTAAGTATTTCCTAAGAATAACCTTAAGTTAAGGAAACTCCGCCCATCATACTTAAGTGGTATTCATAAACGTCCTTAAACTAAGAAAACACTTAAGATTTCCCTTAGCTTTAAGGTAGATGGGTAGGTTCCTCAAATTTTCTTGAATTGCTATTTTATATTGATTGTGAGTTATGAAAGTGATATTGTATGAATAAAAAGATAACAACAAACCATATTAGCAATATTTCATAGGCATTCGAGTTTATCATCAAATCCATATCATATCTTACATGTACATAAAATTCACCATCAAGGTCATTTTCCGGATGAGTAAATATTTTTACAACTGTACCATTTGATGGCACGTGCTTTGCGGGTATATGAAATAGGTATAATTAAAGCATATTAGTATTGCATTATTACCAATACAAACATGTTCCATGTCGGACGTTTTCGGTTGTTTAATGCTGGGAGAAGAGCTTTACGTAGAGCGCGACTATTCAGAGATCGTACAAAACCTCTTGATATCTACGATGACTTCGAGTTAATAGACAAATACAGATTGACCGACAGTCTATTATGATGATATGTGATATGTTACAGGATGACTTAGAAAGCAGTACATTTAGGAATCGAGCCTATTTTTTTTTTATGTTTTATTTACATGATATTTCCATACAGTCATTAAAATTAGTTTCGTATATAACTGTTGAACGTACAATCCTCCAAATAGATGAGGGAGGTGCATCCAAACTCAAAAGTGGGAAGTTGAGGAACATTATGATTGTGTCCCTGTTAAACATACATGTACCTAAATTTTAAAGAAATATAATTGTTGACGAAAATTTTGCTCTTAAAACGTCCTTTCTTTTCTCGTATTCCTCCATTAGTATCATCTTCTCTCAATCGGTCCAGTTTGGCTTTCTCTTGGACATGTTTAATAGTTAAAAGATTTTGATACGACTTCAGTTTTATTTATATATGTATGTATGTATTGAAGTGGTCAAGCAATGCACGTGAAAGTTAGAGTATATTAAGTGAAATTTTATTGGTTAAGAAGGGGGTCGCATCGCTTCGCTCGCTCCGCCTTCTTAACCATTAAAATTTCACTTAATATACTCTAACTATAACAAAATATCAAAGAATGGTGTCCTTCCTAATTAAGAGGAATTAAGGGGTCCCATTAAGGGTGAATTATCAGGGTAATCACATGTTAATAAAGTTAAATTTGATTCTCTTTTTTGCTTTTTCTACATAAATGGAATTACATAAAATACGAAAACAAATTAATGAATATGTATTATTAAACTCTAAAACTATAAAATTACACATGAAATATGAAAATATAATACTGAATATTTATTATTAATTTTACACCAATATAAACACACATCAAATATGAAAACATAATAATTAATATTTATATTAAACATTAATACTACAGAGTTCGCGAAATTGCATATGGGTTTGGTGGTCCTAGTGAAAAAAAATGTCAGTCCTCACTACAGCCAAGCATGGATTACGCCAAATCCGCGCGGTTTCGCGGACAATCGCGGCGTGGAAATTGACTAATTAGCATCGGGAAGTCCGCGATCGTCTCGCGGCCGAACGCGGCAGTCAAATTGACCATCAGGACATTCGCGGACAACACGTTATTAGCGCGGCAAGCGAGGAAAGGTAACCACATAACAATAGTTTTATTGCAGTCATACAGAAACGATTTTTGTTTATTATTATTATTTACTTTTATTTGTTTTCTTCATTTTTTTTTTTAGAATAAAACTTGTTTATATGTATGCAATGAAATTATCTTTCTCCGTTACCAAAACAAAAAAAGTATTCTCTGTTTTGTACATCCATAATCGATTTATTTTACAACTCTCTCACCTTGTCAATCATGTGTTAATTGCTCCTTATCGGTCTCTTTGATGTATAATTGACTGACAAATAGGCGGTGCTTATTGTACAGATATAGAAATAGAATAAATAATATGAGACAGGCAACCTGTTTGAAGGACGAAGTCCTAAAATTTCAATAATACGAGGATCCGTACACGTTAGCCTCACCGCCACCGGACGCAAAATTACGAACAATTTCGATGATATTGACCGTGGCATTTGATAATAATTTATAAATTTGACCAAATTGATGAAGCTGATTGCATGTTCATATTTCAGATTAAACACCAATATTCCTTTTGAATCATAGCCCATGTATTATTCAATGCATTGTTACGGGTTTTAACTTGGAACAGATTTGCATGACCCCGTTCTAGTCACTCTAGTGACCTAGATCCAGACACAATTTCGAACATCATAATAACCTTTCTAGTGTAAATTATTCAATGACAACTGTTAAAATTGAAAGAGCATTCATTCATTTACGTTCACATATCTATTTGTATATAATACACATGACATAAAAACCTTTCCTTTATTCATACCATAAATGTGTGCCAGTTTGCATTCGGAATTCCTTGGACTCTTCAATGAATAAGGTACATCACGGATTTTGACATAGATCAAGGTAAGGAAAATGTATTATATTGACTGTTTTTGTTTTAATTTCAATGTGTTCTACATATGCATAGAACCAGGAGATCGTATTCTTTCCAATTACAGGCATAAGATAACAAAATATGCGAACCTCAATGAATTTTAGCGATAGATTCCAAGTGCAATTGTCGATCGTTTTCTGTTTACAAATATGAAAACCCGTCGTCTGCAACATTCAACAACTGCGCATGAATAATGAATAATTTTCTCCCAAAACACGAGTAATTTAGCGGGGTATCTACATTGTATTTATAAAAGCATTTTTTTAATTCATGTTTTGAAGGAACAATTAGGGGACATACTTTTTATTTCGATCGTAATTGCGTCCGGTGAGGCTATTATCTTTTATTTTGAATGAATTGTGTAGCCGATTTGTTATGGCGTTCATTTTACCTACGCCGCTCTTCCATCGGTAAATTGACGAGTTCTGTCCCCTGGCTCGTATCTCGGCTAGATTGAGACAGATTGAGTCAGTCTATTCCATCGGGAGTTTCGTAGAAAGAAATTTTTTTATTAGAATTTTAATAAAAGTTTATTTCGATTTTGCATAGAGTAACTGAATAATCAAAGAATTGGGAATTTTTCATTGAAATAGATTTCTTTTGCGTTTCTAAATTATCAATTGATCTATTTTTTAAACTTCCGGTGAGCAGATTTTTGGCTATCAATATAGAAGGAAAAATCGGAGAGCTCACCGTTAGAAGGACTTCGTCCTTTATAAGTTTAATATGAAACCGGCACGGCCTTGAATGCTCGCGCATCTGAAAATTATCTGGCAATTTCATCAAAAAGTGTCGAGATTTTTTGGGCCGAGATATATTAGGGACGACGTTTTTTAGGGTCGAATCTAGTCTCATTCAATCGCAATCGTAACTACTCGGCCATTCTCGCTACCCTGCAAATAATTTTATTTGCAGGGTAGCGAATAGTCTGGTACCCGTGACCCCTCGGATTTTTTTGTTTGATATCGGGGTCAGGTAACGGCTGAATCCATGTTTTTAATGGCGACCGCCATAGCGTACAGATATTCCCATCTCAGCAAAGGAAATGATGCACAGCATTGAATGAAGGCGTGTCTTAAGTGGGTAATTGGCACAGTTCAGATCAGATACATTTGTTTGTCCCTTTTAGTTATTTTAGAGGTTGAAGACATCACGCGGAAATGTACTTTTGGTCACATTACACAAAAAAAAGGGGGCGGTGTTATCACGACACACCATCTCCAGCGCTCCATTTCTCCAATCTAAACAATGTCTGAACCCGAAAATGTTATTAAAACAAATAAAAACATATTGAAATATCCTCCCAGTGTAACCAAACTGTATGACATGTCTGTTTTATCTCAATAATTACTACCTTGTCAATGTACTTAGGAAAGTACAACTTCACAACTTGTCTCCATTGTCTTAACTTGTACATGTGCCCCACAATAATGTGTGCAATCCTTTACATCTATTATTGGTTGCAGTATGATATAAAGAAGGAAAATGTCAAAAATAAATATCTTCTACAGTAAAAAAAAGTTACAAGGTACTAGGTGTCACAAATCTGTCATCTTTTTAGAATGTTGCATGACTCATTGTCCTATAAAATGAGTTTGTCCAACACCCAAGCTTTTCTTGAGTGATAGACAGGGTACACCGCTTCCATATTTAGGCCCTGTTCCTCTTTGATGGAAGTAAAAGGAGATATGGGGTAAATGTCGATGAGAAAACGACCCATAACCATCGGAATTAATACTGCAATCAAATACAAAAATGAGGCTAATGACAGCAGTTTTAATTGATGAACATGTTCATGAAAAGGTATTTAATGACAGAATTGCTGAGCTGCTTGCCTTATTTGTGATCAAAGAAAGTGCATTATACTTTGAGGGGCTACTGTTATTTTAATTTGCATATTTCTTTTTTATTTTGCTTGCTTTTAATTAATTTGTTTTTGTTTTATGTTTTGCTTTGCAGTTAGCACAATCCAGTTTGATGTTTGGATCTTGGATACATGCTATGACAATAGTTTCATGCTTATGATACTTGCTTCTGTTTATTTGCAATTACATTTGTATGGTCCTATTGTCAATAAAAGTCATCAGAAAAAGGAAATTCTTATTCAAACCTAGTTAACACAGCCTGATGAGGATACCAACATGAATGAACCACTCATTGAAGTTTTAAGGTGAAATTCAGCACAGGATAGTGGATATAAAGGATTTCAATCAATTCTATATTTTAATTAAAATATGTTGAAAGATATACATTGTAATATTTATAGCCTAGATTTAAGGTGGATTCAGCATAAAAATGTATATCAGTTAATCTTCTTTATTTACATTAAATATTCTGAATACTTTAAATACTCAACATGAAAGATGAGTTAAGGAATAACACTTGGACAGTACAGCTAAGAATTGTGCCAATTTCACTCTCTATGTTGCATGGTTAGATCTTTTTCTCAGCTTCAAGAAATAGTATTTGGTTGAAAAGGATGGTCATATTTCTAACATTCATCATCTAATTATCCACATTCTTGGTTAATTTGGTTAAACTTTGTATTAAACATTGGACATTGAAATACTGATTATTAGGTGACCTTGACCTTTATTTCATGCTTTCCTTGAATGCCATTTGGCTTTAAGGAGAAGGGTGTATCTATAAGACACTTTTCAAAGTTTGAAAACATTAAGTTTCTAAAAAGGAACATTGAGTAAAAATTGCATAAGGGTTTAATAGTCCACTAAAACTGAAGTTATCATACAGAAACTAAATTTCTACAGACGATAACAATGACAACGCCATACCATTTTACAACCTCAAAAATTGTTTTGGGGTCGTATAAAAAGGGAATAGGTTATAGTAAACTTTCAATGTGCTATGTTTTTTTGGCAATACTTTATTTGTTATTTGCTAATTGTGCTGAGTTTCTATTATTAGTTTCTTTATTTATTATTATGACAACCAAATAACACATACATGTACAATGCATAAAATATCATAAATACATGTATCCTATTTTCATACATTCACACATACAATGTAATACTCTCCTTGTCAATGAGGTTTGCTACGGAGATATTGTAACAAGTACACAATGAAAGGATATAGAGTAAATGTACATGAGGCAAAATCCCCAATTTATAATGAGTAAAACAAAGCAATAGAACAATGATATAATTGTTATTTTTCATCTTGCAGTCAACATGAGGTCTTTGAGAATGAGGAAATCATCATACTTCATATTTAGTTCAAGACGGGTCATAGCACCTGCTTAAGCAGTATTCATTACGAAATGTCAATCAACACTACATCCATGTAATTCATGATGATATACTGTAAAATCAGAAATTAATGCGTTCATTTATTACTGCGATCTAAGAAAATATAATCGGCCCGGATTGCGATTTTTAATTAATGCAAAACTCAAAGATCTCTAGTGCAATATGATACAAATGCTTCTAAAATACGAGTTTTAAGTTCAGTTGCATTTTCCGCAATAATGAAACATCTCAATAATTTCTGAATTTACAGTATGTCGGTCACTTTGAATAAGCAAGAACATTGATTCAAAGTTTACAGAATTGATTGAAGTCCTTTATTATGTTTATATCCTCTATCCTGTGCTGAATTTCACCTTAAAACTTCAATGAGTGGTTCATTCATGTTGGTATCCTCATCAGGCTGTGTTAACTAGGTTTGAATAAGAATTTCCTTTTTCTGATGACTTTTATTGACAATAGGACCATACAAATGTAATTGCAAATAAACAGAAGCAAGTATCATAAGCATGAAACTATTGTCATAGCATGTATCTAAGATCCAAACATCAAACTGGATTGTGCTAACTGCAAAGCAAAACATAAAACAAAAACAAATTAATTAAAAGCAAGCAAAATAAAAAAGAAATATGCAAATTAAAATAATAGTAGCCCCTCAAAGTATAATGCACTTTCTTTGATCACAAATAAGGCAAGCAGCTCAGCAATTCTGTCATTAAATACCTTTTCATGAACATGTTCATCAATTAAAACTGCTGTCATTAGCCTCATTTTTGTATTTGATTGCAGTATTAATTCCGATGGTTATGAGTCGTTTTCTCATCGACATTTACCCCATATCTCCTTTTACTTCTATCAGAGAGGAACAAGGCCTAAATATGGAAGCGGTGTACCCTGTCTATCACTCAAGAAAAGCTTGGGTGTTGGACAAACTCATTTTATAGGACAATGAGTCATGCAACATTCTAAAAAGATGACAGATTTGTGACACCTAGTACCTTGTAACTTTTTTTTACTGTAGAAGATATTTATTTTTGACATTTTCCTTCTTTATATCATACTGCAACCAATAATAGATGTAAAGGATTGCACACATTATTGTGGGGCACATGTACAAGTTAAGACAATGGAGACAAGTTGTGAAGTTGTACTTTCCTAAGTACATTGACAAGGTAGTAATTATTGAGATAAAACAGACGTGTCATACAGTTTGGTTACACTGGGAGGATATTTCAATATGTTTTTATTTGTTTTAAAAACATTTTCGGGTTCAGACATTGTTTAGATTGGAGAAATGGAGCGCTGGAGATGGTGTGTCGTGATAACACCGCCCCCTTTTTTTTGTGTAATGTGACCAAAAGTACATTTCCGCGTGATGTCTTCAACCTCTAAAATAACTAAAAGGGACAAACAAATGTATCTGATCTAAACTGTGCCAATTACCCACTTAAGACACGCCTTCATTCAATGTTGTGCATCATTTCCTTTGCTGAGATGGGAATATATGTACGCTATGGCGGCCGCCATTAAAAACATGGATTCAGCCGTTACCTGACCCCGATATCAAACAAAAAAAATCCGAGGGGTCACGGGTACCAGACTAGGTAGCGAGAATGGCCGAGTAGTTACGATTGATTCAATCGAGCTGTCGTTCCTTTATTCGAGTTATCGTTCCTTACGAAATCTCAACAGTTAACTTCCGCGTAGAAACAAAATTTCTTGTCAGTATGTCAGAAGAGATTTAATAAATTAAAAAATATCAATATAAGTAAAACAAGCTAGCAAAATGACTTTTATTACACACGGGTTCCGGGTTTCAGTGGTATCGGACGTACGAGAGAGGGTACGAGACTTCAGGATCACATTTGCGCTTTATGTTAAGAAGATCTTCATTAGTTGAGTGTGTTACCCGGAAACCGGTGTTTACAAAACGTAGAATTTTTTTTTCTTCGACAATATGTTCAACCATGTTTGTTAAAAAATCCTAAGTACACATTTTATACCATAAAGAGCTCGCTTAAGCTCGCATATTAACAAAATTAGGGCCCCAGGAGGGCATATACAATTAACAAGGGGAAAAAAAAGATATTATGTATATATTTTTTAATGTCGGACTTAAAAGCACATTAGAGCTTATGTTATTGTTGTACTCATGTACCGACTTTTAAAATAAATTACAAATGATGCCCACCGGTGCAAACGTAAAAGTCGTACAGTTTACTTTGTTCAGTCAATCCCATTTAACTTTTGCATTTGAAATTACTGAAATTAATTTCATGTGATTACAAATCATTGACACGCATTCAACCTGTACCTGAAATATCGGGACCACCAATCATCAAATTTACGGCAACGTAAATATTTACATGTATATTTTTTTGTATATATCTCATACTAGACGGAATTAGCATTAGACTTTACGAATAAGTTGAAACAAAAATTTGAAAAATGATTAGGTGTAAACATATATCTTCGCATGTTCATGTATAACATAACATAGTTTATTAAATCAATCAAGAAGCCCGTGAGAGCACAGAATTACAGACATTTACATTTTACACTTACAATGATTTTGATGATGTATGCAAAAGGGGGTAACGTAAATATGACTGATAAATTGTGTGTTGAAATTAACTGAAACTATCAACCTTTTCCGACAAACATTCATGCAAATGTTCTGTTAAATTTTCTTACTTATATAAATATGAGATATTTTTGTCTTTATTTTGTACGTAAATACACTAGTGTATTTCTACCTTGCCCCATATTCGCGCCAGGAAAGGTAGCTCAAAGGTCAATAAATAACTGAAAATATTGTTGAAAAGTGACGTTTAAACACCCATAGCCTCATATGAATTATTGCAATAAAATATCGATTAAGTAACGAAATCGATATAAATTATTTTCCAGTTTATTTAATATAAAAAGTTGTTTTACACGTTTACTGTGAGATGCATTGCAACCGCCATTTTTTTACTACGAGCGCATGCTCGTGTTTGATAGAAAAGCTATAGCTATCATGTATATTTAGATATTTTGTGATAATAATTTTATATTGTAAATCGATCCACCCTGTGATTTTTTTCAACAAGATACATTTTTTATAGTATATATTTTATTATTAAATACAATATTGAACTGATTTTCGCTAACACTTCAATCATTGAATATTGATTTTTTTCGGATGTTGAATATGTTTTCCCCAGAATTGCACCCCCTGTTAGTATACATAAATTTTATTGCTTTATTTAAAAAAAAATAACACCAAGAACATCGATGATACGAGTGTTCTTATTCAGAAATAAACCTACAGCAAAATAAAGGTATACTGTAAACAAAATGTATTGTCCGAAAAATACGGTACTCCTCTACTATACTAATTTGGATTAGGTGATGGGAATTAGGTGTCATCATCAAAATAAAGTATTTTATGATAATGATGGCTGATTAAAATTGTTTGTCCTGCATTGGCTGTCAGTTGTAATATACAGGATGTAACCAATATACAGGAAGAGCTCCTACTGTGAAGCCATCTATTTTGAGATGTCATTCAATGAAAATAACAACCTGACCATATTGTTACATAATAAGAATAAGAATTAGATAAGAAATTAAAATTTATAGAAGGCAAGGATTTATATAATTAACACATTAAGTCACATTTCATTTATTTAGCTTGGGTCAGTTATAAATTCATTTTTTAAGTACAAATAAATTGGAAGACGGCTTGAAAATCGATGTAAAGATTTATTAACATTAAGGGATTCTTTAATTAATGGGTTTATATTATTAATATTTATTCTTACAAAATACATCATAACTTGAGTTTTAATAAAGGAAGCAATAGGGAGTCGCCCCAACTCTGATAATGTCGAACTGTTACATGCAGTTTTTTTAAGGCCTAAAACTGTTTTACAATATTTTGTATGTATTTTTTCATATGATGATTTTTCCTGTAGGGCTAAAGTATCACAAAAAGTATTATTTCTGATTGCTCGAAGCATGGCTCTATATAAGTGGAGGTATTCGTCCATATACCATATTTCACAATTATAACTTTTAATGGGATGGATCAGCGTGTCAAAGAGTTTACACGAGAGGTTGACAGGTAGTTGTTCAAAATTTGAGAAAAGTTTTCGCATTTATAACCACGAGACTACATGACCCCTCGATGACCCGAATGCTATTCTCTTATCCAAACATATCCGGGTAATAATAACCCTTTTTTTTAGCAATCAATTTTAATCGTTTCATTTATATAAATCGTTATTCAATAATTCGTCTATTTTATTAACAAAAATAAACTATTGTAAAGAAAATATTACTTATTAGCAAAGTGTATGAATGGATCAGAGACTATATTATGTAACCTTGTACATGTCAATAAAAAAAAAATGTCGGATGTAAAAATACGGATGAAAACACATAAATTGACGCTACATTGTAGGAATAATGACATTCTTTTCTTAAGAAAGGATAATACAGCAAGCAAGCTTGTTATACATTTAAATTTCACCCCGAGATCAAAATATTACTAAAACTAGGATGTCAACAAACAACACGCATAACCAACAAAACACGTGACGCTATCAATAAAAAATAAAAAAAATATCGTTAACTAATGAAATAGAAAATTGAAGTACAACTTTTTAAAATATTTTATTGGATAAAATTACAATAATGAATGAAGTATGTGATCTGAGCTCTTCCTGTCCAAAAATATGTAGAAGAATATTCGATTATTAGCATCGTGTTATCGGTTTTCGTGCTATTATCGATTTTCAGATATAGCGATTAACAGTGTTAACCCTTCATTCATATGACGATTGGAATTTTCAAAGAATGCCTAGTTAAATATTTCTTTGTACATCAGATTGTTTTTAAAGCCATTCTTGTATTTTAATATACTCTCGATTATCTGGCAACTTTTGCTGTCAGTAAAATGGCGTCATCTGTTTTCGTATGAAGTAAAAACAAGGCCGATATACGGGATGGAAACGAATATAAAATCCGGAAATGGCTGGTTTTAAAATTTCATGGTTCTGGCCATCTACCAAATCATATTACATCTAAATAAAATAACAGAATGTTTGAAAATGACCACTTTCAAAATTGTGTTTACTTTTGATGTTTTTCTTAGTACTGAAACCACAATGCACTGCAAAGTGACATGTATTTTATATAAGAAACAGGCATATTTCAGTCGGCTCTTTTGTTTACAAGTACGAGCAGTGACCCCATGACAGTTACATGATAGAAAGAGCCGGTGCCTGAGAGGCAGACGACATAGTAAGTTCAATTTTATATAGCCCTTCTGGATTTTTTTCCAGCTACTTTATAAATGAAGTAAATTTTTAGCATTACAAAAAGTACGGTTCAGTAGGTAGGTTCACTGTTTTTGGTACTTGCGTCTTTAAAAGCAAACTTTAACATCTTTTATGAATTTATTACACAATCACTGTTTGCAGATTTACGTTTTGTTTCTATATACTTATGGCAAAACAAACGAATCGGAGAAAACGATCCGTCTTTAATGAGACACATTTACAAAATATTTTTTTCGAAAATTGAAGAACTACGAAATTATGTGAAAAAAAAAGAACAGACATCGGAACAATGCCATGAATTCGTAAAAAAATAAAAATAGGCCTATGCTACGGAGTAAAATTGTTTTAATGCTATTGTTTATAAGATCGCACTTTGTAATCGATCGTTCATGCACTACAATAAAGCTACACATAAGCTCTGCTTCTTAGCTAAAAGCACAGAAAGTTACAGGGTAGGAAGCCATAAAATTGAGAGGATTATGTAAACATATAATTTGTAATAGTTTTCATTTGACAACTACAGACGATGCGTATTATAAATACTTTTAATGTATATTATACAAAACTTCAGGGTACATCTCTTACGTAATATAATAATTTGTTTATGGAAATACAATATTCTTACTTGCCAACAGTAAAAAGATTAATCTGTTTTCATAACGGTTATTTCTGATTTGAACAAAGCGTAATATGTCTGCGTAAAGAAAACATTTTTTGTTTATTTTAATAACGTCTTTCGAACTGGCGGACCCTTCTGATTAATCTCAGAATAGTCATAAAAAATATGATTGTTGTTTTTATAAGGAAAAATTGCATATGAATGTTTTTTGTCTATTTTGCTTTTTGGGGTTTGCAAGAAGAATGTTCTACCCTGCTCTGTTCACCCTGCTTTACTTCATAATTTTGGTTGTTGCTATATCATTCTGATGATGCACAAAAAAAATCAAGATAAAAATGAACAATCCAATATAACTTATGATCAATGTTAATCTTAAGATTTTTTGGTGAAAATAGCCCCAGAATCATTGCTGCATCAGGTGCGGATCCAGCAGTTTTGAAAACGGGGACCCAGGCTCTTGTTTGCCAATTTTTACCCAATTTATACACGAATTTTACTAAATTGTCGAACACCCCTTTGCTCCGCCAGTGTGCTTTAATATGCACCCATTCCTAATGTATACTTGCTCACCTATTAGAACCTTTAAAATGTGTATTGCATCTCCTATTCTAGTCACGGGTACCGTTAAATGGTCACAAAATGTGTATTGCGTTTCTGATTATTGCCAAAGATTGTGACACATGTATTCATGTATTCAGTCAGAGTCCCGTCGACCGGATGTAAGATGACACTTGTATATTCTGCCTGGCAATATTAGGTACCCTGCTGAGTGAACCGGTGTGAATGTACCTGTCGTTTTCAGAATGAAAATAAAAATAAGTAAACCCGCCTTCCACTTCTTATTTCAGGAATTATTTGCCTTAATTATTGAAGAATAAAATATTTCAAATTAAAATATGGTCTCTCGCTTTACGGCGTTTACATAGGGATATGATTATTTGTTTTATATCATAATGATAATCAAAAACAAGTAATAGTGAAGTGACAACAGTATACGTATTCTGTACGTGTATCACACTTTGCTAATATTTTAATACATTTAAAGTCACATTTCTTAATAAACATCGCATTAAGTTAAAATACGACATAAAAATCAAATACGCAACAATTGATGGATTATTGTGTATTGAATACACTAAATTTATTAAGGGCCAGACTAGTATGACATAAATAATAATAATAAATAAATAAATAAATAAATAAATAAATAAATACGTATAGATAGATACACGATAATATAATACTATAGATCGTCATATTCAATGAGCTAGTGACGACTACAGTATTACGTAATCTCTACTCAGCGGGTGATTTAGATGACCGTGCGATTTAACTGGTAAAATGCAAATTTAAAAGGTAAAACGCTAAAATCCCACGATAATGCAAATTTAAAAGGAAAAACGCAAATATAAAAGGAAAAACGCTAAAATGCCACGACAATGCAAATTTAAAAGGTAAAACGCAAATATAACAAGACAATTCGCTAATTTAACTGGTAAACGCTAATATAACTGGTAATCTTTAATTATTTGCATTTTACCGGGAATATTTGCATTTTACAGGGGATATTTGCATTTTCTATTTCCTAGTGGGAGTGTTAATTGGCGAGGTGCAATACTTAGTAAGGAAATTTATTACTTGAAAGGAAATGATGAAATGACATAATGTTTCTTGGACATGTAATAAAACACAGCACAATGGTGAAGAAAATAATAATCAAACTAATTACTTTACCTGGGAACGTAGAAAAAGGTTTTTTATATAGACAATAAAAAACAAATAAGGGGAGTGTGTTGACAATTCCTAACATTTTGCCTCGTTATTTATATTGCGAAACTGAAAATAATTTAGGTCAGATGTAAGTACACGTAGTTCATTTAAAAAAATCAACGTGTAGTTAGGTAATTGAATAGATATATTAGCATGAATAACCACTCTATACAATGTTGATTTAGATTGCTGCCAAATTAAAATAAATAAATGTGCATATGCCACCGTCACACCATAAATACAACTAGGATGTCGGGTATAATTCTCACATTACATGACAAAGTGTCACCTAGGTTGATATAACGGTCGTTGTACATAGTGCACTGAATCGGGTGCTGAGCTAAAAATGTAGATGGTTCGTCATTATGGTAACCTGCAGAGTACCAACAGTGAGTGTTAAAATCCCAGTGAAGGATAGAACACATTTTTTTTCAAATGTCAGCTACATAATGTAACTCTAATACAGATGTATTTAATTTTTAGACGGACACATGGTCTGTGTAATACTGGATAACAACAAGATTGAACATGGATCCTCTATCTGAAGCATTGCAATTTTTTAAAATAAATCCTGGATCAAAAACAAGATTGAACATGGATCCCCTATATGAGACATTGTACTTTGGGGTATATCCTGGATCAGAAACAAGATTGAACATGGATCCCCTTACATGAGACATTGTACTTTTGGGTATATCCTGGATCAAAACAAGATTGAGCATGTATCCCTATATGTGGCATTGTTATTTTTTCGGCAAAATCTAAAGTATTTATTACTGACACATTTAAAATCGAATACTTTCATTTCCATTCAAGATCCCTATAAAACAACATCCAGTAATTTAATCCCAGCTCTCCAATACAAATTTCCCTGTTTCATCAACTTTATGATATATTAGCTTTAAAAAGTTTTTAAAATTTCTTGTTTTATTTAATGCTATCGCTAACGGACTTTTTAAATAACATATAATATGTCACAAAAAAACTATTTATGTCTGTAAAAAAAATGCTGCATTAAAACATTGCAATGACTGCACATTTCAAATACCATGTATATGATATAATTTCTTTCAAAACTCAATTTGCTGTTTTAATCAAATCCATCGCTAACAGACTTTTTAAATAACATATAATATGTCACAAAAAAACTATTTCTGTCTGTAAAAAAATACTGCATTAATACATTGCAATGACTGCACATTTCAAGTATATGATATAATTACTTTCAAAACTCAATTTGCTGTTTTAATCAAAGTTATTTTTAATATATTTGATTTGATTTCAGCTATATCATGGCGACCAGTTTTAGTGGTGGAAGAAGCCGGAGTACCCGGAGAGAACCACCGACCATGGGAAAACAACTGGTAAACTTTATCACTTGCGGCTGCGAGTCGAGTGCACCCTTTTTTGTAATTTACAAAGCCGGGCGCGAACCCACGCCGTATTGTTGATAGGCTTGTATGAGTTGTTAGGTAATCCAATTTTTAATCGACTTTTTAAATAACATATAATATGTCACAAAAAAATATTTTTTTGTCTGTAAAAATTGCTGCATAGCAACATTGCAACGGCTGCACATTTAAAGTATTAAGCTTTCAAATGAAATTTTTCGAACATGTCATCTTTATCTTCATTATTATCTTTACATTTTTTCATTACATATATAATTGTACAATAAAGATATTCTATAGACATGAAAATAAAAATTAATGGTTGACAATGTTAACCAGCAAAAATATAGGTCAACTACTCATCTTTCGACCAATAATCGTATAGATTAATTGAAGTTCGAATCCCGTATGGTAGTTTGATTTATAACTGCCTATGCAATCAGTGCATATCACCACTAACGTTGTGAGTTCGAATCCCGCTCAGACGATGTGTACTCGATATAATTTAATGTGATCAAGTTTGTCAGTGATTTGCGACAGGTCAGTGCTCCGATTTCCTTCATCAATAAAACTGACCGCAATGATATAACTGAAATATTGTTGAAAGTGGCGTTAAAGACCATAACCCTAGATTAATTGAACAGAAAATATTATTTCTGCCAAATTGAAGAAAAATCCTACATAATCTTAGTTTTGTTCTCAATAACTAGTAAGGTTTCTATGGTAATGGTATCTGTCATTGTGCATCTCAGAATTTTGCCATAAATGGCGTCCCACATTTGCATAATAGTGTACATTTTGTTAAATTGTGACTTTACTTCCCACATGAGATTGATGATATTTCGTCATGTGGTAAGCTTTGAGAACATTATTGATGTACTGTATTATATATAATAGGTGAAATATCTTAATAAATGTTCACATTGTACCAGGAACGTTTACTTTTTGTATTCTTACTACAGTCCTTTCCTCTTTCATGACTTATCACCGGGTTTGTAACAAGAGTAACACGACAGGTGTCACATGTAAATCAGGAACTGCCTACCCTTCCGGAGCCCCTGAATTCACCACCGGTTTTTAGTAGGGTTTGTGTTGCTCGATCTTTTATTTTATGTATTTTGTAGATCATTGTTTGTCCTTTTGTACTGTTTTCGTTAGGTCATTGTATTTGTTATTTTATGAGTATATTGCTCCATAATTAAACTCTTGGGGCCGTCGTGGCCGTGATCGTATGATATTTGTATTTACAACTACCTATGCCATCGGTGCCTATCACCACTGATGTTGTGGGTTCGATTCCCGCTCAGGGCATGGAGTACAACATTATGTGATAACGGATGTCAGTGACTTCCGACAGGTCGGTGGTTTTCACCGGGTCCTCCGGTTTCCTCCACCAATCACAGGCGCTCGTGGCACGGACCACCCCCCTTTTTTCTAACTTTCTGTTTACAAATTTATTTTCAATAAAAAAAATTTATTTCTTTATTATTTCATCTCTTTTTTTCCTTATTTTAACTTGTTCGTGTCAATATTCATACAATCTTATGTTAACATCAAATTGCATGTGTCGACCCTATATATATACTAATAATCCACAATTAGTATCTATATAGGATTGACACATGCAATTGTAAATCAGAGAAGAACAGACAATAAATAACTATTATCAAACACTATACATGACTCTGTAATATTCAAATACCACAATTTGGATCTTGTTAGAAATCTTACTTCCTCGGAATAAACAACTCTATCGTGTCAAGGAAACGAATTTATAATTACAAACCTATAACAAAATAATTAGGGCTTTTCTGTCTTAATGTCTGTCTTACTTTAAATTAAATGATATTACAAATATTTTGTACTTGGAAATGCAAATTCCGATAGCCAGCGAATTGTAGTTATACAATTTTATAGGACATAGCTTTTAAAATGACAATCAAAAGATGACAATAGCCAATAACAGCGGGCGATGGACATTTGTGCGAAAATATATTTAGACTGGATATTTGAGCGACAACATATGTGCAGTGACATTTGAGCGACTCTCACAACATCTACTTGTACTCATATGTAAGATAGTACATGAGTTTGTTTTAGTCGACTAATTGTTATCATTTCGTCAAATGAAGTACTAGAACGAGTTCACTTGAAATTCTGCAAAATACTTTTAAATTTAAAGTCCTCTACTCCAAACTATATGGTTTATGGTGAGCTAGGCAGGTATCCAATTGATATTGATATAAAAGTAAAGACAATTTCATACTGGGCAAGACTTTTAAGTGGTAAGCAGGCTAAATTTTCAAATGTATTTTATAGGCTTTCTAGAAATTTGAATGAAAATGGTGATACTAATTTAAACTGGGTTTATTTTATCAGAACAATTCTAAATGAGTGTGGATTTACATATATATGGGAAACAGAAAATGTTAATAATAAAGAATGGTTAAAATGTGTTGTGAAACAGCGATTGTTAGATCAGTTTGTACAGAATTGGCAAACATCTCTGTCAGATTCTTCAAAAGCATTAAATTATAGGATTTTTAAAACCAAATTCGAATTCGAGGAATATTTCACTATTTTAAATATAGGTGATGCAATCAGACTGTGTAGATTTAGGACAACAAATCACTATCTACCGATTGAAACCGGTAGATGGAGAAATATTGATAGAGAAAACAGGTACCGTAATTTATGTAATTGTCAGAAATTAGGCGATGAATACCACTATGCTTTAGAGTGTTCCTCTTTAAACGATAAACGCAAGCAGCTTCTTCCAAAATATTTTATGAAAAGACATAATGTTGTCAAATTCTTTGAACTTCTATCTACCAAAAAACAATCGCTGTTACGAAAATTATGAATATTTATCAATCATATCAATAAGGTCTTTTGTACTCCTGGCTTACCCACTGTTGTTCCTTAACCTATGCATATTTTATAAATAGTCTTGTTATGTTATTATTATGTTGTTATTTTTCTCTGTACCATTGTATTTGGCTGTATGAGAATAAGGATATATATATTCAAGATGGACATTACAGGGGCGGATCCAGTGGGGGCGCACCCGGCGCCCCCCCCCCCCTTAAAATTGGAAAAAATATGATTTTTTTTGCGTAAAATCGTGATTTTGCACATGAAATACCCCAAAAATTTCGAGCGCCCCCCCTAAAATGGAAAAAATATGATTTTTTGGCGTAAAATCGTGATTTTTCACACGAAATACCCCAAAAATGTTCGCGCCTCCGCTCGGCGCAATTTTTTTAAATGCGCCCCCCCTAACTTAAAATCCTGGATCCGCCCCTGCATTAAGGTAACGGTCCGAAATGGTCACTAGGTTCCGTTATTATTTGTATTATTGTCTTGAAAATCGAAAAATGTTTATCGTCACTGCATGTCAACTACTGTCACACTATGCTTTGATATATATAATGGATTACAGCTCAATCCTCCTGTTGTCCATGTGGATTGTGATACTGGCAGCCATGAAGGTATTGAGTTTTTATTCTCGCTCAAATGGGTTATTAAATTTTCGCTTAAATGGGTTACAAGTTGTCACTCTTATGTCCGTTTTAGTTCTTTCTTTTGCCTTGTCAATTCGTTCAAATGTCTTTCGCCGACAACAGCTGGAGAAGTTTGTCCAAATAATAAGTAAATTCAATTCCGTTATCTCAAAGAATACAAGAAAAGCTGTGGAAGATACCAAAGGGGTAAACAGAAACCATAAATCGAAGAAGAGCAGACGACACTACAATGGCCAAAAAGAAAAAGAACAAAATGATCTACAAAACACTACACAGAAAACTGAAGACTGAGTAACACGAACACCACTTAAAACCGGGGGTAACTCGGATGCTCTGGAATCTACATGCAAAAACATTGATTGGTTCCAATGGGAGCTATCGTAATACGGACGAGGTATGATGAAGGTACGGAATCAGCCGAAGTTGCGACGTGTGATGTATGAGATAGGTAATGATATATTATACCCAGAAATACATATTGTATGGAATTATGCATAATATGTTTCTATGGTATAACACATGTAATCTAGACATAGAAAATCAGTCCATAATCCCTTATTATGCACTAGAAAATAAACCAAAAACAAATGAAATTAATCAAAGAAAAATGTCAACTTGGTATTACAAATGTAAGTTAGTGCGTTCGGTACGTTTCTGTTTAAACGCAAATTATATAAGTTGTCTTAATGACTTGTTTGATAATTAGTGTATTTGTATTGAGTGAGTGAGTGATTGTTGTTGAATGTCAAATGGGCAATCGTTCAGTTATATCATAGTGAGAACAAGTTGAATTAATTGAAAAGATGATGATGATGATGATGGCAGTCCACGTTTAGACAAATCGCTCCAATCGGACACATTATTCTGATTCCGAGCAAACCAGTCTCTTACTCGTATGTGCTGCGTGCATAGCGAAGAAATAGCAAATATTAATTTTACAATCTTTGGTTTGATCCAACCTGTGAGTGCACCTATACAACAACTCACATGAATAGAAATGTAAATGGTCGATACAATTAAACATATACTAGTATTTATTGTATTGGTAGTTCCAACAAACTCAGTGTTTAAACATTAAATAACATGCCATACATAACATACATAGATTAGCATGGGGCCCCTATGCTAGTGGGACCCCCGAGCAACTGCCCATTGTGTCCATGCGTTAAGACGGCACTGCTCGAACCCACGATCTACAACACTCGAGGCGAGAAAGCTAACCAATTACATCATTGATGTGGTTTTGTGTATTTGGAATCTGGACGGCATGCCTGAATGGTCGTCTAAGTCTGCTCTTATTAGTATATATTTGTGGGTAACCTTTATAATACATTTGTATGTGATTAAATGATGAATGTTCGAATATGTGTGGATTAATACAACAAAACAAATACATCTAGTGATAGTATTAATGATACCTTTACATTAATTTAACATGAGTCGAGGATAATTCACATGGAAGCTTTACCATTTAATTTAATCTATCACTTCAATGCAATCATACTAGCCTTCCTCGTGAGTAATGGACTCACCCTGGTCTAAAAATTTAAGTGAATATTTCTATTTTTTCAAACGATTGGGGTTAGGGTTAGGGTTATGGTGTATAACGCCACTTTCAACAATATTTCAGTTATATCGTGGCGGTCAGTTTTATTGGTGGAGGAAATCGGAGAAAACCACCTGACAATTTAAACTTTATCACATAATGTTGTATCCAGTAGACCTCGCATGAGCGGGATTCGAACTCACAACTTTAGTAGTGATAGAACTGATTGTAATAGTAGTTATTAATCCAACTACCATACGATCACGACCACGACGGCTCAAACGATTGGAGTAGACTTTCGAACGACTATTCATATATTTTCATGGCATCTTGTATTTCTCTAGTAATTCGTCTCTGGAATCCACATTGCTTGCGGATTAGAGTGTAAACTTTTTGAGTTGGTATATGTCGATTAAACGAAAGGAAAGCTACACAAAGAAAAGTTGAAGAAACCAAAGGGACAATCAGAAGCCTTAAATCGAAGGACAGACAATACAGTGGCAAAACGAATAAGAGCAAAAGCACAAAAAATTATCTACAAAACAGTCCACAGAAAATTGAGGATTGCGCAACACGAACCCCAATAAAAACCGGGGGTGTTCCGGAAGGGTTAGCAGTTCCTGCTCCACTAGTGACACCCGTCGTGAAACCGCTAAACGACCAGAACATAAATAAAACATGAATACCTACAAATAGGGTTAAAGACGAACTGAATATCGTTTTTACTCGGAAATTGCAGCGGACATCACAACACGAGAAAAAAAAATAAAGACGTGTCATTTGACAACATTAGCAACACGAGCCCCATATTAAGACATGTAAAAACGTTGGTGAAATCGGGCGCTCCGGAAACATTCACAGATTCTGCTCCACTAGTGGCAAACGGATGTGCATTCATCGATCATGCGTCATTTATAATGATAATGATATAATTTATCAGATCAACCAACTCGATCATTCCATATTTTCAATTCGAATGTGCATCATAGAAGACTAGACCACAGGACCAACAATCCACTCTGTAGACAAAATGAAAATTACTGCATAACAGAACTGGGTATCGCAACAGTCTATGTTTGCAGCGACAAAGTTGATGGTACGGATATGTTATCAAGCCATATCGGTAGCTCGGTGAATGTTGTAGACATTTTCAACTACTCTCCTCGGCGTAGACGAAGCCATGGTCAGTCTCATTATAAGGCAACTATAGTTCATGATGTTTCCTTCGTTGACCTACGGCCATTTATACAGAAGCCGTTTCGAATGTATCAGATTCGCACGAAGCATCTTTCACTTTTAAAGCTTCATTTCTGGTACAACTCGTGAATGAGAAAAAAAAACGTTACCAATCCGAATTTATATTAGTAATCGTCTTGGATATTGCCCATTACAAACTTTTCAAGCATGCTGGCATTAAGAAGAGTATGAAGATACCAAAGGGGTAATCCAAATCCGTATATCAAAGGACAGACAACACAATGGTCAAAAGAAAAAGGACAATTTAGACAAACAACGACCTACAAAACATTACACATAAAACGAAAGATCGAGTAACACGATCCCCACTAAAAAAAAACGGGGGTGAAATCATGTGCTTCTGGAAGGGTAAGCAGAAAGATGACACAGATAAACGTTCCTTTCTTAAACTTTCAATTGCCAACAAAGTTCTTAATGCCATTAACCTAGGCAATACCTTTCATATAAAATCAGTCAAATCTATCATTCCTCTGTATTTTATAGTTCAGTCTGTTCTTATAATTTCGTTTGCCTATTCTATACATAATGCAACCAAAACTTTTAAATACAAATACGCATTGTAGTATCTCAACATTGACGACTTCAATTTAACTGGTACAAGCTCGAATTCTCCTTTCATATATAATCTGACTGGCCACATTATAACTGGTGCTTATCTACGACATGCATTGACAAAAGGGTCGAAATATCGTCAGTCTAAATCCATACATTGCACAGTCACCGTAAGGTCTTCAACAATGAGAATAACTAATACCCTACAAAGAGTTTGAAAAGGTCCCTAGTCTGTAGCTGAGCAGTACTCTCTACCGTTGCCGATGAACCCTACATCTGGACATCTTTATACAAATGTAGTTTATATGTTTTTGGTGAATATAATTTTATTTCCAAAATGCTGTTTTATAAACAAATAAACAAAGTACGAGTGAGGTAATGATAAAAATGCCGGCGGAATTATACCTGGCATCACATTATTAGGTTACAAATGCGGGGGGGGGGGGGGGGGGGGGGGGGGAGACAACCACAACGGTGACATAATATTAATAGCTAGAAAATAAACGTTAGAGTAAACTGAAGGGACAATCAAGAATGGACAATCCAGAGAAACTGGCAACATTGGATACACAAGACACAGAACGATGATATACAAAACAAATAAAAAGACACACACAGAAAACTAAAAAGATGAGCAACACAAACCCAACCAAAAATAAAAAACAAGAAAGTTGTCTTGTTTGCCATTGTATTGTCTGATCTTCGATTTGCGGCTTCTGGTTATCCCTTTGATATCCTCAATTTTTTATTAATGACACAAAAACATATTCTTGTAAGTAGTTTTTCAGATTCTGTCATATTGACAAAACCCATAGGCCCCTGTTTATATAGATAATGTAACTATCAAAGACGTTCAAGTGTATAGCATATAAATATAGCCATAACTGAAGATGAAAATTGGAATGAACATGTTAAAAATGCATGTACTTTATTATGAATAAAATATCATCACGTATTCCGCCGAATCAAATTTAGCTAAAAAGGTTTCATTTGCAGACAATTTTCATGTCACTTACCGGTATCAGTCCACTTATGGAACATTGAGAGGTAGTATGGGATTATATCACAGATCACTTATAGCCGCCCGGGTGGCTCAATGAGTTAGGTAGTTGGATTACCTAACAACTCATACAAGCCTATCAACAATACGGCGTGGGTTCGCGCCCGGCTTTGTAAATTACAAAAAGGGTGCACTCGACTCGCAGCCACAAGTGATAAAGTTTACCAGTTGCTTACCCATGGTCGGTGGTTCTCTCCGGATACTCGGGCTTCTTCCACCACTAAAACTGGTCACCATGATATAGCTGAAATATTGCTGAAAGTGGCGTTAAAAACAAAAAAAAACGAAATGACATGGGAAACACGCCATGCTCCTCATTAGAAACACAAGCTACTACAAGTTGAAGAAATGTTCTATAACAATGCAACCGCATCGGTGGTGTACTAGTTAGCGTGCTCGCCACAAGTGTGGTAGATCGTGGATTCCAGTCTCGATCGGGTCACACCAAAGACTATAAAATTGGTATGTGTTGATTCTCCGCTAAGCACACACCATTAAGGAGAAATAGCAAGTGTTTGGACTGGTGGGCTCGGAATAAGGATAGTGTGTCCGATTGGGGCGACGTGTCTATCCGCGGACTGTTGTTTCAGTGAACTAGTACTATCAAAATCCAGCTAAGCGTGTTGGTCTAGTATAAAGCGGACCTTATCATCATTTCAGATTATATTTTAGCACACCTTCGCCTCAGTTGTAGCTCGCTTACAGATTGTCTCTTCCAAAAGAACACTGATTATTAATTCAGAATGTGAACAACTAGAAAATACTGCTCATTACTGCATTGTTCAAAATATAGATATATTAATTCGGAACGATGAATTTCCAACATCAATCCTTGAACTTGAAACTGTGTCTAAGCATATTATAAACATGCACATGTATTACCAGAATTTAAAAAAGTTTGATTAATTCTAAGAAGAGTTTAAAGATACCAAAGGGGCAATCAGAATCCGTATATCGAAGAAGAACAGACAAAACAACGGCCAAAGAAAAGGACAAAAGGACAAACAACGATCTACAAAACATACATATAAAACTAAAGATCGAGTAACACGAACCCCACTAAAAAGCGGGGTGAACTCAGATGCTCCGGAAGGGTAAGCAGTTCCTACTCCACTAGTGACGCCCGTCGTGTTAATCTAGTTACAAACCCGGTGATAAATCATAAACGAGGAAAGGACCGGGAAGTGTTAACGACAAGTGGAGCATATCCGTGGTAATTTGTGAAACAGATATTCCATAACGGTCAACCAAGTCATGGTGGCGACCGGAAAACTTTCGAAGTGATTACTTCAACTTAACTAAGAGGAACTCTTGGTTCAGTAGATTCCTTGTTAGCAGCAACCCTCTGTCAAGGTAATCCTGATAGGAACCACAAGCTCTGGAATATCGTATCAACTGGTAGATATATATGTCAGTGACTTGCGACAGGTCGATGGTTTTCTCCGGGTACTTCGGTTTCCTCTACCAAAAACTGACCGCCACGATATAAATAAATACTGTTGAAAGTGGCGTTAAGCACTATAACCCTTATAAATACGTATAGATAGATACACGATAATATAATACTATAGATCGTCATATTCAATGAGCTAGTGACGACTACAGTATTACGTAATCTCTACTCAGCGGGTGATTTAGATGACCGTGCGATTTAACTGGTAAAATGCAAATTTAAAAGGTAAAACGCTAAAATCCCACGATAATGCAAATTTAAAAGGAAAAACGCAAATATAAAAGGAAAAACGCTAAAATCCCACGACAATGCAAATTTAAAAGGAAAAATGCAAATATAAAAGGAAAAACGCTAAAATCCCACGACAATGCAAATTTAAAAGGAAAAACGCAAATATAAAAGGAAAAACGCTAAAATCCCACGACAATGCAAATTTAAAAGGAAAAATGCTAAAATCCCACGACAATGCAAATTTAAAAGGAAAAACGCAAATATAAAAGGAAAAACGCTAAAATGCCACGACAATGCAAATTTAAAAGGAAAAACGCTAAAATCCCACGACAATGCAAATTTAAAAGGAAAAACGCAAATATAAAAGGAAAAACGCTAAAATGCCACGACAATGCAAATTTAAAAGGTAAAACGCAAATATAACAAGACAATTCGCTAATTTAACTGGTAAACGCTAATATAACTGGTAATCTTTAATTATTTGCATTTTACCGGGAATATTTGCATTTTACCGGGGATATTTGCATTTTCTATTTCCTAGTGTCCTATTCCAGCATTTACAATGTACACGTATATAGAATAATTGCGTTTTTTAAGGTTGAGACGATATGACGAGCGGTGATATTAATGATAATATTTGAGGGAACAATGACCGATAACTACACATTATGTGCATATTGTGTTGGCGCAACTGTTTGTATCATGTTGCGTCAGTTGTGTAAACCGGATCACTACGAGACACATAGCGTCGATTAGTCATGTGATTTACATGAATGAGGAGACATGATACAAACAGTTATACCAATACATTTATACATCCAATAGGTTTATCTAACATTTTCATAAAGCAAAAGATGATAATACTGTTGGGTTTCAGTAAGATATATTCTTTTAAACCAAAATAAGTTCTGTTATTCAAGATATCTCTATACGTCACATTTTGTGTTACGTCACGTTTCAACGTCCATTCAGATGTTTCCTTCAGCAATCACTGTGACTGTTCGATACCGAATGCACACTAATTGCTCTACATTTTGCCTTGGATGATTTTTTTGCCTGGCGTGCAATTGTTAATGGAACAATTCCCTAAACTATGAAACGGATGTGTAAAAAGAATTGTTTGATAATTTCGTTTCTTTATTCATGATTTATCACCGGGTTTGTAACTAGGTTAACACGACGGGTGACACTAGTAGAGCAGGAACTACCCACCCTTCCGGAGCACATGAGTTCACCCCGGGTTATTAGTGGGCTTCATGCTACTCAATATTTAGTTTTCTGTATATGTTTTGTAGATCGTTTTTTGTCCTTTTATACTTTTCCTTTTGGCCATTGTGTTGCTTGTTCTTCTTCGATATACGGATTCTGATTACCCCTTTGTTATCTTCAAACTCTTCTTCCAGTATCAGAGTCAGTTCGTTAATACTGACAATACCACCCAGTGAGATCAAAGGATTAATGTCAGTAGTATATGGGTACAGCTCAGTTAGCATTTGCGGTGGATCCATGCAGTGGATCTACCGGAAGTGACGTCACCGGAAATGACGTCATCCGGAAGTCACGTGAGCGGAAGAGGCCCTGACCGGAAGTGATCGCGTAAGTGCATTCCCGCGCTTTTTTCGTACTAGAGTAGTAGTACAAATGTGTCATTGCGCATGACCGACAGGGCTACCGGAAGTGACGTGACCCCTTCGGATTTCCTTGGGTGTGCGTATGCGCAACCGGAAGTTGCGCAATATCCGCCCTAGTGGGGTCCTTTTGACCGGAAATGACGTCATCACCCGTAGTGACCGAAGGTCACCCGAAGGGGGTTGGGATGGAAAGGTGTGCGCATGCGCAACCGTAAGTTGCGCAATATATGACCTAGTGGTGTCTTTTCACCGGAAGTGCCCCTGGGGTGTTCTCTAGAACGTCCGCGTCTATCATTGTCTAGCCCTGGTTATCTGCCCCTTTTATTTTCATAATTACATATAAAGTTTGTTGTTTTCGGATAGGTTGTGTAGTCTATCACGTTCTCACTGTGGGGGTACTAAATAACCTAAGAGTTAATTGGTGCACTTGATCACCCAATAGAAGGTCACTCTGCATATATACAGGCTTGTGACTGGCTCTATATATAGGTGTCAAACCACTAATTCACCAATCAGAGCTTAGAACGTATACGAAAGTAGTCCCTTTTCAAGAAAAAAGTTCCTTTCACTTTGTAGTATTGTGAAAACTACTGAATGGAGTGGACTAATTGAAATAGATAATTGAAGTTAAATATATAGGGATTTATGAGCCCAAATTTGATGGACTTAGTTGTATTTTAATACCTCTATGGAGGATTTGATGCATGACCTATAAATACTGAATATCTTGGGGATGACCGAGCTATATTTAGAGAAGGTGTTTTCCGTAGCATGGTATTTCACTGCATGCCCTGATATTTTGACAAAACGTAGAGGAATCATGTACGTTTCAGAAATTTTATGGTTTTGGAAAGGTTAAACTTAAGATAAAATGGCCAGGTAGGCTCGAAAAAACACAAATTTAGTAGAAAACCTTAAAAAATTTAATTAGTGGTTTCACACCTATATAGAGGCTGCATTAACCTTTTTTTTCTTTTTTCTTTTTTCTTTTTTTTTCTTTTTCTCTCTTTTTTTTAATTGTTTTTTTTTAAATTTATATCAGTCTTTTTTATCCTGAATCCACGCCAATCAGGTCATGCTTTAACTCCATAACACCACTTGCTTAGCGCAGAATCCCCAATTATTTAATCGTTGATTTGACTCATCTGGTGATCAATTTCACAACCTACCGAACTCGAGGATGCGAGCACGCTAACCATTGCAATTTTCAGGTGTTTGAAATGTCAACGAACCACTAAGTTAAGTAAACCACTGGTTAATCAGCCTGGTTGTCTACAAAAAGGTAGATATCATCGTCATCATTATACCTTTCACATTATTTATGTCCTTTTGAGGGGGGTAATGGTGTCCTCTTTCATATAAAATTCATGAAAATAATAATTTTTTTCAAATAATCTGTTCAAAATTGAATATGTACAAGGTTCAATAATCTACAAATAAAAACATAGATATCAAATTTATGGCACACGACGCGTTTATAGAATAATAATCTCCATTAGCTATGAGAAAATTATATTCATATTGTCCTTTTCATATATTGCAATCGATAGACATGATACCATTAGCCCTAAGTGAAGGGAAATACCTCTTATAGAAAAAGAATAAAAACAATTACAATCAAACCGCGAATGTACAAAAGACCTATTGATGACAGGTCATTGAACAGTCATGCTGAAATTTCCTTCTGCTGATTAAAATATCACAATGCAATTCATAACATGCTTTGCTACAGGAAAACACATTGAAATACAATTTACATTGAAAACATAAGAAATAATTAAGAAATAATTCATGGAAGTCATAGTGTGTTGTGAGTTTTATCATGGGTTGATGGTTATTAGTATTTTATATCGAGCGGTAGCGAAGGATAACATTATGATTTACTAATACGGCACCTGGCTTTGTAAATTACAAAAAGGGTGCACTCGACTCGCAACCGCAAATGATAAAGTTTACCAGTTGCTTGCCCATGGTCGGTGGTTCTCTCCGGGTACTCCGACTTCTTCCACCACTAAAACTGGTAGCCATTATATAGCTGAAATATTGTTGAAAGTGGCGTTAAGCACCAAAAATTTAAAATCAAAAGTTCATATGGGTGTCTCTTTCAAAACAGAATCATTAATATATAACTAAACTTCCGTTTTTTAAATGATACCATACATAGAAATCCTGGTCCTGGCTTGGCACAGAAACAAACATGTCTCTTAATAATTGGATCTTCAAAGACAATGCAGTCAAACCTGTCCATGCAGTCACCTCTATTAAGTAGTCACCTGTATTAAAAGGTCACCTTTTAATTGTCCTGTCAAAGAACATTTCATATGAATTGAACCTCTTTTAAGAGGTCACCTGTGTTATAAGGCCACTTTGTCTTTGTCCCAAACGATAAAAACTTCACACATATTCGTTTCCAATTATATTGCAAGCAATGAATAAACCAGTGAGATGGGAGAAAAAAGAATCTGATATTAAAATAAAAATTATTGGTGAGGAAAAGATAAATGGCATTATCACGCGAGCAGAAGCCAAGTGGCAAACGGAGGGTAAAAACAGTACACAATATTTGTGTAATTTAGAAAAGATATGAGGAAAGAGGTTAAAAAATGCCACATATTAGATATTGTTGTCGTGCATTGAAAATGACTTGGATCAACAAATTATTGGACCCACTGAATGTTTCACTCTAGAAGACTTTACTTCTTATATCAAGACAAAGATGAGGGGGGGGGGGTATACTGTACCTAGATAAAAAGGGTGATTGTATGGTAGTTTGATTTATAGCTGCCTATCAATCAGTGCATATCACCACTATCATTGTGAGTTCGAATCCCGCTCAGGCGATGTGTACTCGATATAACATTATGTGATAAAGTTTGACGGTGACTTGCGACAGGTCGGTGGTTTTCTCCATGTGCTCTCCTTTCTCCACCAAAAAAACTGACCTCCACGATAAAACTGAAATATTGTTGAAAGTGACGTTAAACACCACCAAGCAAATCAAATCAATGAATACTGATATTTGTCATAAACATGCTGTATTGAGTCACTCCATATAGTTCAATTCATTCATAAAGAAAAATTGGAATAGATGCTTTCATATATTTATTAATGATTTTTTTTATAGCTAGATAATAAAAAAAAATGTACACATTTAATGAATTTGTGATTACTTATAATGTTAATATTAATTTTGTAGAATACTATGGTATTATTAGTGCATTTCCAAAGAATTGGAAGCAAATCAATTTGGTTGACGCTATAATACTTGACAGAATATGCAATGAAATAGTTGAAAAAAGAAAAGCAGAGACAAACCTTGTAAATATTTTTACAGATTATTTATTCAGAGAATCCAGCAAGAACATGTTCATTGTCATGATAAAATGGGAAAATGATTTAGAAATTTCTGTAGGAGATTGGTATGCCATTTGTTCACTGACATTTTGTATAACCAAAAATACAAAACTACAAAACCGTCAGTTTAAACTATTACACATAATATTGCCTTGCAATTCATTCCTATATCAATATGAACTTAAAACAGCATTATGTACTTTTTGCATATATATATAAATTGCTGTGTTAGATTGCTGTCAAATTATAATATTAAGTATATATGTACCATCTACACACGCTTATACACATGTCTTACGTCTATCCCTAGATTTACCTTACGAGAAAAGGTAAGACTAGGATTATTGAATCTCCTTTTTAAGGGAGTAGATCGAGTGGTCTAGGGCGCTGGACGTAAGGCTAAGCGAATGGTGCTGCAGTGTATCAATGGTGTGGGTTCAAATCCCGTCGAGGGAAGAACAAAAATTTGACAGCTCTAAAATCTAATTCTAACACTGTTTGGTTTAATTTTCAGACGTATATAATATTTAGTATTAACCTAGTATCCTTAGTAACTTTCAGATCCAGTGGGACAGATATATTGTATGGTTGTCACTTGCTTCTAGACGTTTGTATAATATACTTTATTTACTGTGACTGTATAATGAATTCTTCATTATCCTATACAATATATTAAAAATTGCTGAGTTAGATTGCTGTCAAATTATAATATTAAGTATATATGTACCATCTACACACGCTTATACACATGTCTTACGTCTATCCCTAGATTTACCTTACGAGAAAAGGTAAGACTAGGATTATTGAAGCTCCTTTTTAAGGGAGTGGATCGAGTGGTCTAGGGCGCTGGACGTAAGGCTAAGCGAATGGTGCTGCAGTGTATCAATGGTGTGGGTTCAAATCCCGTCGAGGGAAGAACAAAAATTTGACAGCTCTAAAATCTAATTCTAACACTGTTTGGTTTAATTTTCAGACGTATATAATATTTAGTATTAACCTAGTATCCTTAGTAACTTTCAGATCCAGTGGGACAGATATATTGTATGGTTGTCACTTGCTTCTAGACGTTTGTATAATATACTTTATTTACTGTGACTGTATAATGAATTCTTCATTATCCTATACAATATATAAAAAATTGCTGAGTTAGATTGCTGTCAAATTATAATATTAAGTATATATGTACCATCTACACACGCTTATACACATGTCTTACGTCTATCCCTAGATTTACCTTACGAGAAAAGGTAAGACTAGGATTATTGAAGCTCCTTTTTAAGGGAGTGGATGTGGTCGAGTGGTCTAGGGCGCTGGACGTAAGGCTAAGCGAATGGTGCTGCAGTGTATCAATGGCGTGGGTTCAAATCCCGTCGAGGGAAGAACAAAAATTTGACAGCTCTAAAATCTAATTCTAACACTGTTTGGTTTAATTTTCAGACGTATATATATATATAGGTGCTTGTATATAATAAAAAAAAATTCAAATGAAGTGCTCAGATCCTGCATAATTAATTTATAATTTAAATATGCAAAATTATTCTATTTGTTTTAAATTGATAGATTGTTTAATTGGTGTTTAACGCCAACTTTAGCAGTATTTCAGCTACATCGTGGCGTTTAAATTGTATGATTTACATTAATGATAACAACGATTGTATTACACATTCAAACCCCTTATTTTATATCGTTCTTCTGATATATATTAAATTTACATAGACTGGTCATTGACCCCACTAGTCCACGTATGACTGATATACGTGTACTTAATGTCGGGATACTAACCGAGCTATTTGCTTTCTAATTGCATAATAAATTGTAGCAATTGCTAATCTAAATGATAATGCGTGTTCTGTGCAGAATTGCAACTCGAAATTATTTAGAATTGTCTGATGGATATCTGAAAATTAATTTGATATAGGGTGAGACTCGTGTGTATAACAGTTTGTAAATAAAACATAGGTATCTAATTTACTGTGCACGACGCGTTTCTTGAATAACCTTCATCAGGTACTCTCAATGCCAATAGATAGGAAAGCCAAATAATCTAAAAGTATTTGAGAGCAAGAAAAAACTTGTCATAAATATCGTTTCCACATTTACTTAAAATGCGTATTTCGCATTCAAATAATTGTATTAAGACGAGTTTTGTTGATGAGTTTTGTTGATGATATGAAAGGGGTAATCAGAATCCGCAAATCGAAGAAGGACAGACAACATAACGGCAAACAGAAAAAGGACAAACGGACAAACAGCGATCTACAAAATACTGCACAGAAAACTACAGATAGAGTAACATGAACCCCACTAAAACTGGGGGTGAACGCAGGTGCCCCAGAAGGGTAAACAATTTCTGCTCCACTAGCCACACCCATCGTGTTACTCTAGCTACAAATCCGGTGATAGGTCACGAATGAGGAATGATATATGGTAGGAATGGGAATAATAAAACACATTTGTTTAATGATTTACAGAAAACGCACAATTTTGATCTCTCTCTTTGCTTTACAGAATTTTTCGGTAGGCATGCTCCCTGGTCTCCAAACAGTATCGAGCCTTCGCCCCACACAAAAACACTTGATCCGCTACTGGATATCCACAGATAACCCATAATTAAATACATGAAACCAAACAAATTGTAATTAAGGAATATTTTAAATTTTTGAACAGGTTATACGATATAACCTGGTTTGGTGCAGTTTACGCTTAATAAACCGTGAAGGGTTTTATGAAAAGGGTTAACTGTTCCAAACCAGGTTATGCAAGTATAAACTGTTCAAAAATTGAAAAAATCCCTTAATTACAATTTGCTTGGTTACAACGAAATTTAATGATTCCTCGATTTTAATTACGATTATTTCATTTGACTGTTTGAATTTGTCGTTGGCGAATGAATATGTTGGTGACGTCACAATACCAAACCAGGTTATCAAGTATAACAAATTTTTCTCCTAACGGATCAGCCAATCAGATTTCAGTATTTACATCAAACTAAATTATTACATTTTAACAAAATATACTAAGACAACTAAAATACCTTTAAAAACTCCTTTTATAGCTTATTTACATATATCCCTTTTAAAACAAAGGTTATAATATATAAGTAGACAAGTTTTTTTTGAAACGGAAGTACTAACAACGTAGATATTTAAGCTAGTGTAGATGGTGCGTTTTTATAATAATCTTCATTAGGTACAATCAAAGTCAAAAGATTGAAAATTCAAATAATTTTGAAATTTTTTGGAGCAAAAAACCAAAGGACCTAATCATAGTAGGGTGCCCAGTGTTAAAACAGACGCTTAGTTATCGAGTTTGGGTTAACGGAATTACACACGGCTAATTTTGGTATTAAACGCTAGAAAAATTATTACATTTTGTATTTTTAATTGTCGTCTTAAGTTTCTGTGGTCACGATTTTATTAAATTTCACGTTTTTCAAAGGTACCCTCGGCTGACACATTGTACATGGTATTTTCAGGATGAAAAATAAAAATATTCTCCGCTATCTAAATAGCTGAAAAGGTTTTTACTTAAGAGATAATGTATCAAAGACATAATTAAAATAAAAACGTGATGTAAATAATTGATTTTTGAAAGAGTATATCAGCCTTACCTTAAGCCTCAAATTTGACCCCAATTTAACCGTATTTT
This sequence comes from Bathymodiolus brooksi, assembly GCA_963680875.1. Lineage (NCBI taxonomy): Eukaryota > Metazoa > Mollusca > Bivalvia > Mytilida > Modiolidae > Bathymodiolus > Bathymodiolus brooksi. The sequence goes on along the minus strand of OY804590.1, from coordinate 47,547,565 downwards.
CAACAAAAGCAAAGCAATTACACTACATTATAAATGTACTTTGATTTTGAAGAAAACATATCGATGAAATGTACATGTGTGCCAAAAATCATAATCTAAATATCAGCGGTTGTTGAGAAATTGGCAAAATATAAACTCAAATAACAGTGTAAATTTCCTCTTTGTCATCTAATACACGGATTGTCATGTACCGGTTTTTGTTAATGATGTGTCGCTCGCCGGTCATTAACTAGCACGATCTCTGTCTCAATGCATTTAGTATTTTCTCTTCTTTTATGGCAAATATATTGGTTTTAATTGTTCAGTAGAATTGTTTCTGGTGTTTATGTTTTAAAAACATTCATTTTTATGTCGGCCGTTGATTGGCTTTAACATTTGTTTAATTCATGTGTTTCTAATACACGGACCAATCCTGCATGATATGTTATAAGTCCGGAAATGGCTCCGTTTCATAGAAGGCCGACCGATTCCTGATTGGAAAAGGTTTCTTGCAGTCGCTACCAACAAACAAGCATTGATAAAATTTCTTGGCGAATCGATTGTGCAACACTATCGTTTATCATCTCTTGAGATGTCATCCGGGAAAGTTCTGTATCTTTCTGGTGCTTCTAATCATTGCAAGAAAATCTGCAGTCTCCGATTGGCAAGAGTTATACTGTACACATGAAGAGGCGGACACTCGTATGATTTTACATGCTATCCATGCAGAAAAAACGTTCGGTGAAAGTGGAATCAAAAGTCGGATCATTGTTAAATCGCCTGATACAGATGTCTTGATTCTATGCATCCATTACTTTCCTTCAATGCAACATACACAGGAATTATGGTTTCATACGGGTTCTATCACAAACACCAAGGATGGGCGTTTTCATGCATTCCCGTACATTCGATCTGTAGCATCCTCAATCCTGTTTTATGTAACATTTTACCAGCTGCACATGCCATCACAGGATGTGATTCCACATCATCCTTGTTCGGGATCGGCAAACGAACCGTTTTTTCAAAGTACTTAAAGACAGCCCAGAAAACTTTAGAGATTTGTCCATCCTTTCAGACTGTGACACTGATGATACTATTGATGCCGCCAGGAAACTTGTCTGTCGACTGTACGACCAAAAAGGAAAACTGAAGGAAGATCACGTCGACTTTAACAAATTAAGGGTAAGGTTAGCGACACCGAGGGATGCATGTTTGGCCAAACTTCCACCCTGTGAAGCCACCTTCACTCAGCATGTTTTGCGATCCTCACTACAGATAAGTATTTGGATGACTGCCCATGTTGCAAAACCGCCAATGAAGTCTGCAGTACTATTTGGATGGGAAACCAGGAATGGATTAGTTCGTTTATTTCAAAGGCCAGATGTCTTCCAATTTTTTGCAAGACCTTGTTTGTACTTGCAAAGGAAAATCTGTGTGCATGAAAGGATGCATTTGTTTTTAGCAAAGTCTATTTGCACAGACCTTTGCCCTTGCCAAGCTGGCGACTTATGCCACAATGAAAATACCCACCTAGCAATATCTAGAAATACTGATGAAGATGATGACATATGATCTCAATTTGTTTTCCTTTTTCATCCAGTCTCCATCTATTTCACCGAATAAAACTGTTGTTATCAAAACTATGATCTCAGATAAAACAGTCTTTCATTTCCAACATTGTGACCACCAACTCACGTTAGTCATAGTTGTCCAGTTACCACGACTTCCCGTTGACGTCTTTTGTTTCATTGAGACTTGGTCTAATGTCTCTGTTAGGCAAGCATCACTGTTTTCTGTGCTTAGTAAACTTAGACAAGTTCATACGTACTATGTGTTTTTCAGTAAATAGCAGTTTCATTTGTTGCAATGTTTTTTAAGGTGTTCTTTTTATATGTTGTGGTGGTTATGTTTTTTCTGGAATTTGCCCAGTCTCCGGACTATGATTTCTGTAACATTTTCTATGACTTGTTCCTTTGTTCCTTCGGTATACTACCGCCGATGTTTCAAACAAAAAAACAAAACAAACAAAACAAAACAAACAAAACCTGCCAGTGGACTCTGACCTTGACGTGGTTGGTGGGCTTTCAAACTAACAATATGTCCATAGACCTTACGTTTTTAAACAAATGGCGTTTGACCTTTCCATAAATTGCCATGTTTTTGCACAGAATATTCGTTAAGTATTGATTGACCCTACAAATGATATGTTGCAAACACATAAGCCATTAAATTTGAATTTTGGTACCTTTTACGAAGTTTGAGGTTAATAGATATTTTACCAGTAATTAGTCAAAGCGTACCATAACTGAAACATGATTTTTTTTCGGAATCCGTCCACCAGTTGTCAAATGTTAAGGGTTAAAAAATAATTTGAAGGTTTCCTTTAAATGAATAGCAAATAAAAATGAGAAATGTTCAAACTATGACAGGTCAAGGTCACTTTTATTTCTCATATATACGAAAATTGTAAAATTGCATTTTTTTATAGAAAATGGCCTTTTGCTATATATTCAAACAATGTAAAATAAAAAAATAAGCATAAAATAATAAAATATGAAGCTTAACAAATAAAATTGGCATTCCAGTTTAAAGTTCTTCACAGTCTTGTAGAAGGAGAAAACCTTTTAAAACTTGTGGTGTGTTAGTTCCAATTTTTAGATCTTGACCTTTGACCCCAATTTAAAGAAAACGTGACCACAATACATGACGACGACATCTTTATTTCGATGCGGCTTGTTCTCCTCATTCCAACGATGTATCATACAGGTGTGTGTAATTCCGTTAAGGCAAATTCGCAAAAATCTTTCGTCGGGCACCCTACTATCAGGAGAGCCAAAACATGGGTAAGATTACCTACCTATGCCCGAGGAAGGAGATTTTTTTATCATCGTACTTTCAGTCTTATGTATAGGAGATTGACCATGTTAAGCGGGTAGGTGCCGGGGGAACTCCCCCTTTTTTTGGCAAAAAAGTAGTAAAGACTGAATATTTAACATCGACCCTATTTTTATTTAAACAGTCAATAATCAATCAATCAATCAATGCATCAACCAATCAATCAATCAATCAATCAATCAATCAATCAATCAATCATTGTTCATAATGTCACAACTTTTGTTCTGATGGTTTATATTTCCTTGGTAATGTTAATATATTATACAAATGTACTAAACATGTGATTTGTACAAGAACATCTTGACGTATTCTGGTTATCTTCGTTCGTTATAAATATAGAGCCATTATTATTTGCACATTTTATATTAGCATCAAATGAAAGAATATGATCCGATATACAATACCGTTGAAGGAGATCAACTGCTGTTATCAAATATGCTTTATATGTAGGGCATATAATGCAGCAAACAAAAAACGTCTATAGCAAGGAAGTGTTGTGTCTTTGCAATCGAATTAGTATTTGTTTATTTCTTTACTTTTATGCTGTTTATAACATATTTTTGTTGTTGACTAAGTTTCAAATGCGGAAGTAATTTCCAGGAATTATGCTAAGTTAATAGTAACGGACACTACACTGCTACTTCCTTTGTTAATAGTAACGGACACTACATTACTATTTCTGTAGTAAATAGTAACGGACACTACAGTACTATTTCTGTAGACATTGTAGCTATTTTAGTGAACAGTAAGGTAATAGTAACGGTCACTACATTGCTACTTTCGTAGTTAATAGTAACGGACACTTCATTGCTACTTCTGTTGTTAATAGAAACGGACACTACATTGCTACTTCTGTTGTAAATAATAAGGACACTACATTGTTACTTCTGTTGTAAATAGTAACGGACACTACAATGCTATTTCTGTAGACATTGTAGCTATTTTAGTGAACAGTAAGGTAATGGTAACGGACACTACATTGCTACTTCTGTTGCAAATAATAAGGACACTACATTGCTACTTCTGTTGTAAATAATAAGAACACTGCATTGCTACTTCTGTTGTAAAAAGTAACGGACACTACAATGCTATTTCTGTAGACATTTTAGCCGTTTTAGTGAACAGTAAGGTAATAGTAACGGTCACTACACTGCTACTTCTATTGTTAATTGTAACGGACACTACATGGCTCCTTCTGTTGTAAATAATAAGGACACTGCATTGCTATTTCTGTAGTAAATAGTAACGGACACTTCAATGCTATTTCTGTAGACATTGTAGCTATTTTAGTGAACAGTAAGGTAATAGTAAAGGTCACTACATTGCTACTTTTGTAGTTAATAGTAACGGACACTTCATTGCTACTTCTATTGTTAATAGTAACGGACACTACATTGCTACTTCTGTTGTAAATAATAAGGACACTGCATTGCTATTTCTGTAGTAAAGAGTAACGGACACTTCAATGCTATTTCTGTAGACATTGTAGCTATTTTAGTGAACAGTAAGGTAATAGTAAAGGTCACTACATTGCTACTTTTGTAGTTATTAGTCACGGACACTTCATTGCTACTTTTGTTGTTAATAGTAACGGACACTACATTACTACTTCTGTAGACATTGTAGCTATTGTAGTAATCGGTAAGTTAATAGTAACGGATACTACAATGCTATTTCTGTAGATATTGTAGCTATTTTAGTGAGCAGTAAGGTAATAGTAACGGTCACTACATTGCTACTTTTGTAGTTAATAGTAACGGACACTTCATTGCTACTTCTGTTGTTAATAGTAACGGACACGACATTGCTACTTCTGTTGTAAACAGTAACGGGCACTACATTGCTACTTCTGTTGTTAATAGTAACGGACACTACATTGCTACTTCTGTTGTAAATAATAACTGACACTACATTGCTACTTCTGTTGTAAATAATAAGGACACTACATTGCTACTTCTGTTGTAAATAATAAGGACACTACATTGCTACTTCCTTTGTTAATAGTAATGGACACTACATTACTATTTCTATTGTAAATAGTAACGGACACTACAATGCTATTTCTGTAGACATTGTAGCTATTTTAGTGAACAGTAAGGTAATAGTAACGGTCACTACATTGCTACTTGTGTTGTTAATAGTAACGGACACTACAATGCTACTTCTGTTGACATTGTAGCTATTGTAGTAATCGGTAAGTTAATAGTAACGGACACTACATTACTATTTCTGTAGACCTTGTAGCTATTGTACTGATAGGTATGTTAATAGTAACAGACTCGACATTACTACTACTGTAGTAAATAGTAACGGACACTACATTGCTACTTCTCTAGTTGTAAATAGTAACGGACACTACATTGCTACTTCTGTAGACCTTGTAGCTATTGTAGTGATCGGTGTGACCCGATTATGTCTTCTTAGAGTGGAACATTGAAGTGAATCCATGTATGCTTTTCTCATATTTTTGTTCATGACGCCATATATAAATATGTTAATACAACTGCTAAGAAAACACATGTATATCCCAATTGAGTGAAAATCTTCCGGGAAATCTTTGGCGTTACTACCAACAACGGAAGTCAAAGCAAACGGGAAATACAGAATGAGATAGGCAATGAAGACGACAAATTGTGGTTTAAATGAACTAACCTCGGATGTCAGTTTTCGTTGAGCAAAACCGTTGTTCCAATGTTTATGCAGCTCATTTTTCGTTTTTCTCACGTGTAAATAAATCCTAACGTAGCAAAATGATGTAACACCTATTGGCGAAACAAGACAAATTGCTATATAAATATAAGAATACAATTTACTACCATACCTATCAAATACACAGTTTTGTAGTGTCCTGTCAAATATCAGCAAATAGTCATAGTACCATAATGGTAAGTGAAAGGCAAAGGCTAGTGTAAAAAATAATACTAGCATTATAATAATGTATTTCATCTGAAATATTTTGTTAAAAATATTACCACGACATATTTTCACGCATCTGGACAAGGCAATTAACATTATAAACTGGATACTCCATATAAATAGGCTATCACATATCATCGCTTGTACCTTACAAAATGTTCGAGGTGGTTCCACATTAGTAATAAGGACATACATATTAAACGGTATGAGATATCCAGTAAGCAACAGATCAATGACAGCTAAAAATACCACAAAAATATTGTGAATTTTTCTCATTTGTTTCGATTTCAAGATGGTCCAGATGATCAGGATGTTTCCAGGAACTCCAGCAATAAAGATAAAACAGCATACTGTCAGATAAGCAATTCTAGATTGCGTTGAATAAAGTTCCATGTTCTCGGAAATTGAAAATAACAGTTCAGTGATATTGTAACCACACGTTACAAAAAAAAAAGCTGTTGTACAATGATATCGATGTCTACATTGATATAATAATATAATATAATTTCCAAGTATACACTTTGAAATATTGAATAATTATTTTTGAGTTTTCCTTAAATCATGTTCTTGTGAATGTAAATGTCAACCTATTAACGTTCGTATTCTAATTAATAAATTTCAAGATGATGTTTCTAATCTTGATTGGCCATCGTGTCATACCTGTTAGATCAGGTGGTATATATATGTATTGATTTTGTTTTCTACTATTTGCTATCAATGTTTTAACTTTCTTTTCATAAGACATCTATTTAATTGGAAGAGAATCTGTGCAGTTTATTTTAATTATTTATATCTGTAATGTCGTTCAGATTGAGATTCAATTATCAAGAGCGGAAATTGGTTGCTACGTACGTAAACCGATTTAACCCTGCCACATTATTATGCCTGTCTGTCCCAAGCCTGGATTTCCAATGTCATATGTCGTGGTGTGTTCAATGGTTATAGGTAAGAGATGGTCACTTGATGTGTTGATATTAGTGGAATTGTTGATCATCACATGCACCATTTAAGCTTCTTTTCATAATCTCGTATGGTATGTGATAATCAATCAGTTTATGAATAAATTTGATTCATTTATGTATCTACTTATAGGACGAACGCCAGATTTTCATTTTGTCTGTTAAGGACCCCTGTCATTAATGATTTTACATCTAATTGATAAGCTATTAAATCACATGTTTGATATTTATCTTCTCAGTGGGAATTTTATTGCAGAGGATTTCAACTGATGACTGATAAGAAATGTCCACATGTTAAATGTGTAGTCAAACAATAACACATTAATATTTATCAATCATCAAATGTTTTACAATTTTTTCTATTGTTGAGAATGAAAATTCCCTTTAAAAATAATAAAGATAAAAAACAAATTAAATAAAAAGTCCTTTGGTATTATAACATTTGTTAATTATTAATTATAAAGAATGTACATTTCATGTCAATGTTGGGAAACTCTCAAACACACACAAGCATCATACTATAGAATATATGAAATCTGTCACATTCAGATAAGTGTGGAAACAATAATCAGTGAGTAACTTTTTTCATAATACACACATACTGTAATTAAAAAAACATTAAAAGATTTTACTCCTGATGTTAAGATGCTGACAAAAACAACTGTTATGCTGAACTTGTTGTTCGTATCCCTTTAGAATTAATAACTGACACGATAATTGTTTACATGTATAACAAAAATCAGATTTTGGTCATTGTCTCAATTAAACACTATAGATTTCACATTAATTCCATAAAACTACACATATTCATCAACCAGGGTGAAACTGAAAATGTTGTGCAGTATCTCTCCAATTTTGTATGGTATTGTCCTTCTGATGTCACATATTCAATGGCAGTATACTGTTCTATTAGTGAACAAACAAACATCTCCTTCCATAAACAATATATTACACACATCTCCTTCCATAAACAATATATTACTTTGACAACTTCATCTTTCTGAAATAAAAAAAACCCACCAATTTGTATTTAGGGTAGATAATAATTGTCATAGACATACAGTTACCTGTACATTTTTTGACTGGCTTCTTGTATAACATACTGTACTGTATAATAATGGGAAAATCCAGCATTTCTATTAAATAGTTCAGTAATAAAAATGAAAATATTTAATTTTTTGTATATTTAGTATACTGGGAAAGGATGTGAAGGTACAAATAAATGTAAGATAAGAAAGAAACTGCAATTGAAATACATTGACACTGTTTATGTACACATGAACACTTGATAATGTTTGAATTTAATTAAAGTAGTATTTATTACCTACTATTTGGACAAAATAAGGTTTGGATGTACATTTTTATATATAACTGACTAGATTTATTTCTCTACTTACATTGGTGTTGACATAATAGGTTTCTTTTTCCTCCGGGTTCCTGGATTTGATGGAGTTGTGTCCTGTCTCTTCCTTTTTGATGTTAATGATGCTTCATTCATTCGCACTCTCAGCTCCGATTCATCTATTGTTAAGAGGTCTTCCAATTTTTCCACTCTTACATCACCTCCAAAATCAAACTGTATGTTACCAAGTCCATCTTTTTTTAGACACCCCTCTTTAAAAAACTCTGGCAACACAGCATCATGTTTCCATAGTGTAAGCAAGTAAGCTATTTGGCAGTTGATGAGATTTGCAACATTTTTCAATGCTGTTACAGGTGGCATCCATGATTTTGGGTGTCGGTGTGGTTTTCCTGGAGGTTTTATCGAGATTTGTCTCACACATTCTAAACTTAAAACATCAGGTTGAAGATTGCAAGGACAGTAAAGTTTTTTGACAATGTTGAGATAAATCTCTTCATTTAAGTTTCCACTGATTGGTTTCCCAGATTCTTTGGTAAATTTTATCAAATTTGTAAGTGTTCCTGGTGTGTCAATCACTGTTGATATCCACTTTTCATGTGATATTGCTTGATATTTTGGAAGGAAATCATTTCCCCCAAGACACAATATAATAGATTGATTTTTGAAAGAGTATATCAGCCTTACCTTAAGCCTCAAATTTGACCCCAATTTAACCGTATTTTCAACAAAAGCAAAGCAATTACACTACATTATAAATGTACTTTGATTTTGAAGAAAACATATTGATGAAATATACATGTGTGCCAAAAATCATAATCTAAATGTCAGCGGTTGTAGAGAAATTGGCAAAATATAAACTAAAATAACAGTGTAAATTTCCTCTTTGTCATCTAATACACGGATTGTCATGTACCGGTTTTTGTTAATGATGTTTCGCTCGCCGGTCATTAACTAGCACGATCTCTGTCTCAATGCATTTAGTATTTTCTCTTCTTTTATGGCAAATATATTGGTTTCAGTTGTTCAGTAGAATTGTTTGTGGTTTTTATGTTTTAAAAACATTCATTTTTATGTCGGCCGTTGATTGGCTTTAAAATTTGTTTAATTCGTGAGTTTCTAATACACGGACCAATCCTGCAGGATACGTTATAAGTCCGGAAATGGCTCAGTTTCATAGAAGGCCGACCGATTCCTGATTGGAAAAGGTTTCTTGCAGTCGCTACCAACAAACAAGCATTGATAAAATTTCTAGGCGAATCGATTGTGCAACACTATCTTTTATCATCTCTTGAGATGTCATCCGGGGAAGTTCTGTATCTTTCTGGTGCTTCTAATCATTGCAAGAAAATCTGCAGTCTCCGATTGCCAAGAGTTATACTGTACACATGAAGAGGCGGACACTCGTATGATTTTGCATGCTATCCATGCAGAAAAAACGTTCGGTGAAAGTGGAATCAAAAGTCGGATCATTGTTAAATCGCCTGATACAGATGTCTTGATTCTATGCATCCATTACTTTCCTTCAATGCAACATACACAGAAATTATGGTTTCATACGGGTTCTATCACAAACACCAAGGATGGGCGTTTCCATGCATTACCGTACATTCGATCTGTAGCATCCTCAATCCTGTTTTATGTAACATTTTACCAGCTGCACATGCCATCACAGGATGTGATTCCACATCATCCTTGTTCGGGATCGGCAAACGAACCGTTTTTCAAAGTACTTAAAGACAGCCCAGAAAACTTTAGAGATTTGTCCATCCTTTCAGACTGTGACACTGACGAATCTATAGATGCCGCCAGGAAACTTGTCTGTCGACTGTACGACCAAAAAGCAAAACTGAAGGAAGATCACGTCGACCTTAACAAATTAAGGGTAAGGTTAGCGACACTGAGGGATGCATGTTTGGCCAAACTTCCACCCTGTGAAGCCACCTTCACTCAGCATGTTTTGCGATCCTCACTACAGATAAGTATTTGGATGACTGCCCATGTTGCAAAACCGCCAATGAAGTCTGCAGTGCTATTTGGATGGGAAGACAGGAATGGATTAGTTCCAGTTTATTTCAAAGGCCAGATGTCTTCTGATTTTTTGCAAGACCTTGTTTGTACTTGCAAAGGAAAATCTGTGTGCATGAAAGGATGCATTTGTTTTTAGCAAAGTCTATCTTGCACAGACCTTTGCCCTTGCCAAGCTGGCGACATATGCCACAATGAAAATACCCACCTAGCAATATCTAGAAATACTGATGAAGATGATGACATATGATCTCAATTTTTTTTCTTTTTCATCCAGTCTCCATCTATTTCACCGAATAAAACTATTGTTATCAAAACTATGATCTCAGATAAAACAGTCTTTCATTTCCAACATTGTGACCATCAACTCACTTTGGTCATAGTTGTCCAGTTACCACGACTTCCCGTTGACGTCTTTTGTTTCATTGAGACTTGGTCTAATGTCTCTGTTAGGCAAGCATCACTGTTTTCTGTGCTTAGTAAACTTAGACAAGTTCATACGTACTATGTGTTTTTCAGTAAATAGCAGTTTCATTTGTTGCAATGTTTTTTAAGGTGTTCTTTTTATATGTTGTGGTGGTTATGTCGTAGCTTGTTTCCGTTTTATGTTTTTTCTGGAATTTGCCCAGTCTCCGGACTATGATTTCTGTAACATTTTCTATGACTTGTTCCTTTGTTCCTTCGGTATACTACTGCCGATGTTTCAAACAAAAAAACAAAAAAAAACAAAACAAAACCTGCCAGTGGACTCTGACCTTGACGTGGTTGGTGGGCTTTCAAACTAACAAGAGAACACTTTTTTATTTGCCAAACACCTGAGATATTTGGAGTGTTCAGAGTGGTTTGTAGCCACACATCGTCCAAACGCATAATATGTCCATAGACCTTACGTTTTTAAACAAATGGCGTTTGACCTTTCCATAAATTGCCATGTTTTTTCACAGAATATTCGTTAAGTATTGATTGACCCTACAAATGATATGTTGCAAACACATACACATGTAAGCCATTAAATTTGAATTTTGGTACCTTTTACGAAGTTTGAGGTTAATAGATATTTTACCAGTAATTAGTCAAAGTGTACCATAACTGAAACATGATTTTTTTTTCGGAATCCGTCCACCAGTTGTCAAATGTAAAGGGTTAAGAAATAATTTGAAGGTTGCCTTTAAATGAATAGCAAATAAAAATGAGAAATGTTCAAACTATGACAGGTCAAGGTCACTTTTATTTCTCATATATACGAAAATTGTAAAATGGCATATTTTTTTTAGAAAATGGCCTTTTGCTATATATCCAAACAATGTAAAATAAAAAATAAGCATTAAATAATAAAATATTAAGCTTAACAAATAAAATTGGCATTCCAGTTTAAAGTTCTTCACAGTCTTGTCGAAGAAGGAAGCCTTTTAAAACTTGTGGTGTGTTAGTTCCAATTTTTAGATCTTGACCTTTGACCCCAATTTAAAAAAAACGTGACCACAATACATAACGACGACATCTTTATTTCCATGCGGCTTGTTCTCCTCATTCCAACGATGTATCATACAGGTGTGTGTAATTCCGTTAAGGCAAATTCGCAAAAATCTTTCGTCGGGCACCCTACTATCAGGAGAGCCAAAAAATGGGTAAGATTACCTACCTATGCCCGAGGGAGGAGAATTGTTTATCATCGTTCTTTCAGTCTTATGTATAGGAGATTGACCATGTTAAGCGGGTAGGCGCCGGGGGAACTCCCCCTTTTTTTGGCAAAAAAGTAGTAAAGACTGAATATTTAACATCGACCCTATTTTTATTAAACAGTCAATAATCAATCAATCAATCAATGCATCAACCAATCAATCAATCAATCAATCAATCAAACATTGTTCATAATGTCACAACTTTTGTTCTGACGGTTTATATGTCCTTGGTAATGTTAATATATTATACAAATGTACTAAAAATGTAATTTGTACAGGTGTCAAACCACTAATTCACCAATCAGAGCTTGGAACATATACGAAAGTAGTCCCTTTTCAAGAAAAAAGTTCCTTTCACTTTGTAGTATTGTGAAAACTACTGAATGGAATGGACTAATTAAAATTGATAATTGAAGTTAAATAAATAGGGATTATTTTGAGCCCAAATTTGATGGATTTAGTTGTATTTTAATACCTCTATGGAGGATTTGATGCATGACCTATAAATAGTGAATTTCTTGGGGATGACCGAGCTATTTTTAGAGTAGGTGCTTTCCGTAGCATGGCATTTCACTGCAAGATTTTAAACATGCCCTGATATTTTGACAGAACGTAGAGGAAACATGTACGTTTCAGAAAATATATGGTCTTCAAAAGGTTAAACTTAAGATAAAATGACCAGGTAGGCTCGAAAAAACGCAAATTTAGTAGAAAACCTTAAAGAAATTAATTGGTGGTTTGACACCTACAAGAACATCTTGACGTATTCTGGTTATCTTCGTTCGTTATAAATATAGAGCCATTATTATTTGCACATTTTATATTAGCATCAAATGAAAGAATATGATCCGATATACAATACTGTTGAAGGAGATCAACTGCTGTTATTAAATATGCTTTATATGTAGGTCATGTAATGCAGCAAACAAAAAACGTCTATAGCAAGGAAGTGTTGTGTCTTTGCAATCGAATTAGTATTTGTTTATTTCTTTACTTTTATGCTGTTTATAACATATTTTTGTTGTTGACTAAGTTTCAAAAGCGGAAGTAATTTCCAGGAATTATGCTAAGTTAATAGTAACGGACACTACATTGATACTTCTGTTGTTAATAGTAACGGACACTACATTGCTACTTCTGTTGTAAATAATAAGGACACTACATTGCTACTTCCTTTGTTAATAGTAACGGACACTACATTACTATTTCTGTAGTAAATAGTAACGGACACTACAGTACTATTTCTGTAGACATTGTAGCTATTTTAGTGAACAGTAAGGTAATAGTAACGGTCACTACATTGCTACTTTTGTAGTTAATAGTAACGGACACTTCATTGCTACTTCTGTTGTTAATAGTAACGAACACTACATTGCTACTTCTGTTGTAAATAATAAGGAAACTACATTGTTACTTCTTATGTAAATAGTAACGGACACTTCAATGCTATTTCTGTAGACATTGTAGCTATTTTAGTGAACAGTAAGGTAATAGTAACGGACACTACATTGCTTCATCTGTTGTAAATAGTAACGGACACTTCAATGCTATTTCTGTAGACATTGTAGCTATTTTAGTGAACAGTAAGGTAATAGTAACGGTCACTACATTGCTACTTTTGTAGTTAATAGTAACGGACACTTCATTGCTACTTCTGTTGTTAATAGTAACGAACACTACATTGCTACTTCTGTTGTAAATAATAAGGAAACTACATTGTTACTTCTTATGTAAATAGTAACGGACACTTCAATGCTATTTCTGTAGACATTGTAGCTATTTTAGTGAACAGTAAGGTAATAGTAACGGACACTACATTGCTTCTTCTGTTGTAAATAGTAACGGACACTTCAATGCTATTTCTGTAGACATTGTAGCTATTTTAGTGAACAGTAAGGTAATAGTAACGGACACTACATTACTATTTCTGTTGTAAATAGTAACGGACACTTCAATGCTATTTCTGTAGACATTGTAGCTATTTTAGTGAACAGTAAGGTAATAGTAACGGTCACTACATTGCTACTTGTGTTGTTAATAGTAACGGACACTACAATGCTACTTCTGTTGACATTGTAGCTATTGTAGTAATCGGTAAGTTAATAGTAACGGACACTACATTGCTATTTCTGTAGACCTTGTAGCTATTGTACTGATCGGTATATTAATAGTAACGGACACTACATTACTACTTCTGTAGTAAATAGTAACGGACACTACGTTGCTACTTCTGTTGTTAATAGTAACGGACACTACATTGGTACTTCTGTTGACATTGTAGCTATTGTACTGATCGGTATGTTAATAGTAACAGACACGACATTACTACTTCTGTAGTAAATAGTAACGGACACTACATTGCTACTTCTCTAGTTGTAAATAGTAACGGACATTCCATTGCTACTTCTGTAGACCTTTTAGCTATTGTAGTGATCGGTGTTACCCGATTATGTCTTCTTAGAGTGGAACAATGAAGTGAATCCATGTATGCTTTTCTCATATTTTTGTTCATGACGCCATATATGAATATGTTAATACAACTGCTAAGAAAACACATGTATATCCCAATTGAGTGAAAATCTTCCGGGAAATCTTTGGCGTTACTACCAACAACGGAAGTCAAAGCAAACGGGAAATACAGAATGAGATAGGCAATGAAGACGACAAATTGTGGTTTAAATGAACTAACCTCGAATGTTAGTTTTCGTTGAGCAAAACCGTTGTTCCAATGTTTATGCAGCTCATTTTTCGTTTTTCTCGCGTGTAAATAAATCCTAACGTAGCAAAATGATGTAACACCTATTGGCGAAACAAGACAAATTGCTATATGAATATAAGAATACAATTTACTACCATACCTATCAAATGCACAGTATTGTAGTGTCCTGTCAAATATCAGCAAATAGTCATAGTACCATAATGGTAAGTGAAAGGCAAAGGCTAGTGTAAAAAATAATACTAGCATTATAATAATGTATTTGATCTGAAATATTTTGTCAAAAATATTACCACGACATATTTTCACGTATTTGGACAAGGCAATTAACATTATAAACTAGATACTCCATATAAATAGGCTATCACATATCATCGCTTGTACCTTACAAAATGTTCGAGGTGGTTCCACATTAGTAATAAGGACATACATATTAAACGGTATGAGATATCCAGTAAGCAACAGATCAATGACAGCTAAAAACACCACAAAAATATTGTGAATTTTTCTCATTTGTTTCGATTTCAAGATGGTCCAGATGATCAGGATGTTTCCAGGAACTCCAACAATAAAGATAAAACAGCATACAGTCAGATAAGCAATTCTAGATTGCGTTGAATAAAGTTCCATGATCTCGGAAATTGAAAATAACAGTTCAGTGATATTGTAACCACACGTTACAAAAAAAAAGCTGTTGTACAATGACATCGATGTCTACATTGATATAATTGGGCTTACTCCATGTATACACTTTGAAATATTGAATAATTATTTTTGAGTTTTCCTTAAATCATGTTCTTGTGAATGTAAATGTCAACCTATTAACGTTCGTATTCTAATTAATAAATTTCAAGATGATGTCTCTAATCTTGATTGGCCATCGTGGCATACCTGTTAGATCAGGTGGTATATATATATGTATTGATTTTGTTTTCTACTATTTGCTATCAATGTTTTAACTTTCTTTTCATAAGACATCTATTTAATTGGAAGAGAATCTGTGCAGTTTATTTTAATTATTTATATCTGTATTGTCGTTCAGATTGAGATTCAGTTATCAAGAGCGGAAATTGGTTGCTACGTACGTAAACCGATTTAACTCTGCCACATTATTATGCCTGTCTGTCCCAAACCTGGATTTCAAATGTCATATGTCGTGGTGTGTTCAATGGTTAGAGGTAAGAGATGGTCACTTGATGTGTTGATATTGGTGGAATTGTTGATCATCACATGCACCATGTAAGCTGCTGTTCATAATCTCGTATGGTATGTGATAATCAATCAGTTTATGAATAAATTTGATTCATTTATGTATCTGTGTGCGTGCAGCACGTCATTATTGCATCTTACTTTTTCACTATTTTCTATTGAACAAATGGTTTATATATATAAAACAAATGCCATCGAATTTGCTATATTAGAGAACACATATACGTGTATTCCATTATTCACTATTTTAGAAAAATCATGAAAGATTTGACCTAGTCCTATATATTCCGTTTGAAAAATAAAGATCTCTGTTTCACCACTAGAAAGTGTTCGGAGTTCGGTAATTTTGTTATTACCTTTATAGTAAAAAGAAAAATATCAAATAGCAACTCAGAAAGTTAAAGTCAAAATCTGAATGTGTCAAGTCACAGCACTTAAAATATTAAACAATTTCACAACCGGGAATACGTCCACGACGAAAACGACGGAGAAAAAAACCCCTACCCCCCCCCCCAAAAAAACAAAAAAACAAACGAACAAACAAACAAACAAAACACATATTCAATAATAAATGAAATAATTGATGATGAATGGATTGATCAATATTGTAAATAGAATATTATTTTATTCAAACTTTATTTATTATATCAGATACATGATTTGTTCTGGAAATGTGAATTAGTCTGTGTAGACATCTTTGTACATAATTTCAAGGGGGAACAAACAAGAATTCCAGTTTCTCAAGATTGTCCATATTGAATTGCCCCATCGGTATTCTCTAACGTTTATTTTCCACATCGCTAAACAAACAAACGTTTGCAAGATTATGATTAACTCTCCCCTACTAGTATAGTAAACTGACAGCTTGAAAACAAGCTAAGACACCTTAATCAGGACTGAGGACATCAATACTGTAAGAGTTTATTGTGAATTGTGAACAACATGAGAAAAATATTGTATATGTTATAGAATAGGAAGGAAACTGATTATATACAATCACTTGAGAGGATATAGATTTCAAACTTTCTTTGAATTTAACCATAACTTCCGATGAATATATATCTTTGCAATCTTAATGGCTTTAAATCCTTTTTCACAGCTTGACATTTTGCATTGTTATGTAAAATTGGCAAACATCAATAAGTCAACAAAGATATTAAATATAGCTATGTTTGAAATTTACAGGCGATGATAAACGTAATGTAATTAGAAATAATTATCGATCTTCATAAGGCGTAGGTAACCGTAGCCGATTTAGACTATCCTGTTTAGGCGCACTAGGGTTTCTTGGTCCAAAAGACTTTAAGATTATTTGACTTTTGCAATCTTTTAATTTTTTAAATTAATATTTATTTCGTTAAATTTCAACATAGAATTATTCAAATAGTGGCAAGTAGAATGATCACAAAACGATCTATAAACCACTGCAGTAGTTGTCGGTGCACTCAATGCATTCTCTTGATTATGCCATGACGATGAATGTTATTCTAAACACGCATCGCGCGCATTAAATTAAACATCTACGTTTTTATTCAATTAAAGGAAGAATGGCGAGACAAAATTACAAACTAGCATAAAAATTGAGGCACGATTAGAGTCAATATCATTTAACTCTTGAAATGTGTAAAGGGATGTGACAAACACAGACAGTCCAACAGACGATATGAATACAATATCAACATCCGTACACGCTTGCACGTGTAAAACAAAACGAGGCAAAAACTTAATAATGATACACGGTAGTGGGTCAAGATTTGTTTTATAAAGGGCAAGAGATCTTGTGAAAAAGGAAGGCTTCCAGAATATTTTTCAATTCTTCCTGGTAAGTTTTAGAAGTTCTCAGGAATAGTGAGGTTTAACCTACAGAACACCCATCCTCTCTGGATACACGACCACTGTATTATCTACTCCGAAAGGATTTGCTGCTCGAGTTCCAGTCACGAATTATAGATCAGACAAAAGTTACTGCTTACCCATGAATCGCACTGATCACCATATCGTCTAAATAAACACATCAAACATGACGTTGGACAACTATTTGTAACAAAATACAATATATTATGACGCAAGTGCGAGGAACGAACTGAACCTCTCTCTAGAGCAAAAAGTTAATGGAAATAAAAAATATCAATTAGAGTATATGCAACGTTGCTATGTGATAATGTACCTACCATCCGGCAACCGTCAAAAATAACTAGTCGTGATATTAGATTGTCTAATCTTCTGTCCGGTATACTGTGTTTATAATTAGACAGTCGGAATAAAATAATTATAAAATATCAGTTTCTGCGTCAATACAAACAGATTAACAATATCAAACACACGATGTCATTGAAATACGATTCATCTTCATAATTCATCTTTAAAAAATATAATTCAATTAAGACTCATTCTTCCGGAACTGCGACAATTACCGTAGTTGATAATAAAACGGCATCCCAGTACCAAATAGCTGTCTCCATTAAATAATTTTTCATTTTTTGTGCATGATGTTTTGGGGAGTTGGTCCCCTTACACTTGTCACAGTTCCGTGAGAATGAGTCTTAACCTTGTAATTATGATCTTCCTGGCATTAGAGGCGTAAATTCTAAACGATGATATGTAATAGAGATTATCAAGAATAAAAAATAGAAATATCTTTGAATATGATTTTTATCCTCCTTATCTAAGAACTTTCCAGTTCATTCGGTTTCAATGGAAATGATATAAATGTACAATGTACCCTTTGATGTACTCCAATATCACAAGGGGATCATCGTGGTGGTGATTGTATGGTAGTTGGATTTACAACTACATGTGCAATCAGTGCCCATCACCACTAATGTTGTGAGTTCGAATCCCGCTCGTGGCGAGGTGTACTCGATACAACATTATGTGATAAAGTTTGTCAGTGACTTGTAGCAAGTCGGTAGTTTTCTCCGGTTTCCTCCATCAATAACACTTACCGCCACGATATAACTGAAATATTGTTGAAAGTGGCGTTAAACACCATAGCCCTAACACTAACCCAGATAACTCAAGGAAACAAACATGATCACTATATGCCCTACATAAGTCTATATTGTCATTCAAGCTAATAATTATCAATCAGATCAATAAGTATTGGTTTCCCCGACAACCCACCTCTTTTATCCAATGTCATTTCTAGTGTTCTTGGTCCTTTTGACCGGTAATTTAACATGTGTATACAAAGACCTACCACATTGTATATCTACTTGATGAATATTTAATTTGCTATGAATTAAAAAAAATATGTTACGTATTCTGTTATGAAAAATGAATATAAATAATTGACTAAACCCTAATTATCATTATTTCGTATACAGTTAAACATAGTTATGTCTGACTCAGATTGTTCGTTTAATTGTACGATGGAATTCACCATGGGAACCCTAGTTACCAATATTTAATGTATCTTTATAATGTAGAAATCAAAAATTCAGGTATTAATATAGGCATTGATTTAGAATAAATCACATGACGTATACAAAAGAAAATTCCACATTAAGAAACTTTTTATTCTCTTTCATGTCAATATCCTTTTTTTTAACAACAATACTATTCAAATGCTTGTTACAACCAGATTCATAAGCCTAAGCTTCTTAGGAAGCAATATATATATATAACATAAATATAGAGACATTTGCGACACAACTATATTCAAATAATTCATATTCAAATATTGTACAAATAATTCTTTAATCGTTTTAGAAATGAACTTTCCTGAATTATTTCATTTCCACCATATATTTGTAAGCGGCGGAGGACATTTGAGCGAAATGACAACCCAAAAGAGCGTAATCTAAAAAACCAGATGGACATTTGAGCGAAAGAAAAATAATCCAAAAGAGCGAAATCTAATAAACCAGATAGACATTTGAGCGTAAAAAAAAGACTTGAAATGTTATGTACTAGTACCTCTTCCGTTAGCCATAATTATGTCTGTTGCCCCCTGCTCACCACGGGGAGGTGGAAGTAGAATTTTGAGCAGGATCTATATAATTTAATTTATTTAATATTACATGTTATAAAAAACATTATAAAAAACACTATAAACAATTAAAACCGTCCATAAAACAGATCTGTTCATAATTCTAGTCACATCTAGTGAATTCAAATGTCTGTTCTCGCCTGATATTTGTATCCAAGTGTCCGAGTGTACTTTTCTCTGGTAATTGTACCACTTACATATTGATGTGTAAGTCAATTAAATTCTGTTCTTTTTCCTTGTCAGCCTTTGTAAGAGATACCAGTGTTGGACCAGCATCAGTTCGTACTCTAGCTTTGCATCCCTTTGCTGAACATCTCCAGGAAAGATCTCCCGATTTAGTTTCCACATCCAATCTGTATCGGAAACCTTCACATAAGATAGACTTGTGTCCTTTATTTTTCTCAATAACAGTTACCAGGGGCGGATCCAGGATTTGTGGTTAGGGGGACGTGAGTAGGCGAGGGGTCTGGGGACCGCATACGGTCCCCAGCAGGCCCAGGGCAGAGACCCGGGGGACAAGTCCACCAGAAGCTCTGGGGGTTTGAGGAATTACAGACATTTATTTGGACGACAATTTTGAACGAACCACACCATTTTTATCAGACCAAAAAAAGTTGACTTTGAGTCTTAATTTTGTCGGATAATTGTTAACAGTATGTTTTTGTCAGATTATAAGAACCTAAAGTAAAACTTTTTTTGAACAACCGTGATGCAAATTGTTCAACTCATGACTGATCGATCACGATATTTTAACCCTTCAAAGAACTATTGGTTTACTAGTTTTAGCGCATTCCTCATTTCACTGTACTTTCGGTGCTTGTCCTTTCGGGTGGTTCTAGTTAATACTGCCCGTCCGGATGGAGCTTTTCTTTTCGTCGTTTGGTTCATTCATTGAAAGCGTACGATTCGACCGTTCTTGTTTATAGACAAACAAAAGCAGAAATTGTCAATACATGAACTTGTTGTTGATTTCTGATTAACTAGCGTAACTAAATTAGATGATCAGAATCGTTTCATGCAGCATTAAGGTTAACATATTCGCTTTTGTTTGTCTATAAACAAGAACGAATCATAGTTTTCAGTGAATGAACCAACGGCGAAACCAAAAGCTTCATCCGAGCGGATAGTAATATGATCAGGAAGATGTCTTCTGTGTGTAATTCATCAATTTGTATCTGGTTAGGGACCGACCATTTAACTTGCAGGGTGGGGGACTATAATTTTTTTTTTTCATTCAGAATTTTTTTTCCGGACAACACGAGTTAGAATATTTATTTTTTTTGTCGCACAAAGAGCAATTTTTTTCCCCAGAAATTAACATTAGGTTATATGACAAAAACTCTGAATCAGATTTTTTTCCTCCACCATGCTCTAAGTTTGATTGGAGTTTTATGAGTCATGAGACTCAATGAGGTATAAAATGACATAGTGCTGCGCAGCTGCAACCTTCAGGTTTCAAATTAAGGATTTTTTGCTGAAATTTAAGCATGAAAACCTACATGTGATAATAATGAAAAATACAGTTTAACATAATCATTCTACCAGAGCATAGTATACATGTATGTATACACATATACAGCATGACGAAATAAACCACAATATTAAATATTCCTCATCTCATGGGAGGGATGGTGGGCATTTTATACCTCAGTGAATCTCATGACTCATAAAACTCCAATCAAACCGGTATAAAATGATACTTTAAAGAGAATTTTACAAAAATTCCACTTAAGCCAGAAGAGACAAGTAATAATTAAGCTTACTATTATTACTGCTTCAGTACCCCTTCTGCAAAGCCATCTTTCACAATCTTCTTATCATAGAATTTAGCGAATGTCTTGACATTAGACCATCCTGCTTTCTTTAAGGTTTCATCAATTGGGACTGTATTAGATTTTGCTTTGGAAGTTGAAGCCGATCTTACACTGTGTGAACCGAATATCTTAGTGTTTATTCCAGAACGGTTTAAAATCACCTTTATCCATCTAGAAATTGTGTCCTTAGTAACATTCTTGTGAGGTTTCACATAACTTAATAAAAGTCGAGAAATTGATGAATCACGCATCTTCTTAGTACGAAATAAATATTATTTTAATACTGTATATATACACAACCTCCTATCTGGAGGGTAAGCGTTATAACTAATAACTGGCTCTTTATACCCCGACGACTTTGTTTAACTAAATCGTCATTTTTAAAAACAAATTCTGACTTAAAAATATGTACAAATCAAATGGACTGACTGAATTCGAGCTGCATTTGTCAAAGCAAGTAGCATCGTTAACTTCAGCGTTAGATCTTTTAAGATTATAAACTTTACTGGGGATGAAGTCCTTAATAAATTCAATACTAACTAAGCATCCCATATGCAAGTATATTTCGGTCAGCAAGGACGGAGATTGAACACGCCTCTTAAATAGCTTATGATTAACGGATGCTGGCCAACTAATATTGAGTCAAATTTAAGCCCTTGGGCTGATAATGCACTCCTGGCTGTATTAATACTGTTGTAGCCTAAATCTTTTTCGAACAAACTGCTTAAAAATTCGATAACATTTTCTAAAGACGCTTCAAATTGATTAATTTTCCGCATACTACAGTAGACAACCCATTTGTTGATGAAAGTATCATACTGTTTTTTCGTGGAATATTTCCATGATGACATGAGAATATTTGTTGATGTTTCAGAAAGTCCTCTACTTTTGAAAATTTCCGACACTCGACATGTAAGCAGAGTAAGTTATTTGTCCAGCGGATGCTGTTGGCTTCGATGAGATAATGTTAGTAATTTGTTCTTTCTGTTGATGACTATAGGATTGTCTGTCACCATTTCCATTAACGCCGGAAACCAAATTTGTGTTGGCCAGTAAGGAATAATTATCATTCCTGATGCTTTGTCTGTTTAACTTTTTCAAATGCAACGATTCAGTAAGCTGAAAGGAGGAAATAAATATATAAAATAAAATTTCTCCAATCTACAGTAAAAGCATTTACGAACTCTGACTGAGGGTCAGGTTTCTATGAATACAATTTTTCAACCTGAAAATTCAACCTTGAGGCAAATAGGTCAATATCTGGTAAGTGCCAGATTGCACACAGTTTATTAAACATTTTCTGATTCAATTTCCACTCTAATTGGTCATTAAACTTCATCGATTTAAAATCTGCTAAAATATGTTGCTTCCCAGGTATATGGGAGCATGATAGCCATATTTTGTTCTTGATGCAAAATAACCAAATTTGTTTGCGGACCTTATTACATGAAGTTGATTTAATACCACCCATTTTGGTAATGTAGCTTATTGCAGTGGTGTTATCACAAAGAATCATGTTATAGTTATTACTGATCTTGGCAGTGAAAGATTTGAGTGCTAAAAATATAGCCATCATTTCTAGAATATTTATGTGATTGCTCTGTTCTTCTGATGACCACCTGCCACCTATACTAATGGCTCCAAGAACAGCGCCCCATCCTCTCTTGGAAGTATCTGTTGTTATCGTGATTTTTGGTAATTCGTGCCTTATAACTCTTTTTTGTTTATAAACATTGGTGAACCAACAATTTAACTCTTCTCTCATGTTAGATGTGATTTTCATAGGTGCATCATAATTAATTTACCACATGATTTTATAAGAGCAAAGATTTTCGCTTTCTCAATTTCATGATAGAACAATCTAGCATGGTCGACAGCTGAAAAACTTGAAACAATCAACCCTAAGCCCTAGCAATTTCTCTAATTTTTGCTGTTTGCTTGCTTAGCAATCTTTCACATTCATTTGCGGTAGTGAAACCGTCATTGTTTATGTTCCCAAGAAAAACAATCTCCTTTGTTGGAACCAAAATTGATTTAGTTTTGTGTACTACAAAACCAAGTTTTGTAAATTGAGACAAAGTTGCATTTAATTTTCTGTACATTCATTAACACTTTCTCCACAAAGTAAGCTATCATCAATGTAACCAACACTTTTGTTTCCTAGCTTTCTCAAAGAAGCATTAACTGGTTTAAGAAGTTTTGTAAATAAACGTGGTGCAAAAGCAATACCGAATGGTAGGCAGGTATATTGATATGTTATTCCTTTCCAATTAAAACCTAAATAGTTTTATCATCTTCTGCAATTGGCACACTTAAATAAGCGTGTCTTAAGTCAATTGACACAAAAAAAGAATCTTTAGAAACTAAGTAAACGGCAGATTCCAATCTGTCCATTTTAAAATGTTGATATGGAATAAACTTTTTTTCAAATTAAGAATTACTCTAAGTTCTCTATTTTTCTGAGGTCCAACAAAAATTGTGGACAAAAATATGGGTTTTTTATTCTGTGCCTTTTTAATAGCACCTATTTTCAGCAAATTTTGAATTTCTTTATCAATTATTTCATTTTCCTTTTCATTGAATATATTCTGAAAAGGTGCTTTAGTTTGACATGGTTTTATGTTGTCTATTAATTCAATATGACAGTCTTTTACAATATCAAGTAAATTTGAATCTGCTTTTATTTTTTCCCATTCATGAGAATAATATTTCAATCTACCTGCCTCGAATTGCAAACTAACCTCATTATCTTCTAGGTTCTGTCTTTGTTCTGAAAACTTCCCCTCTTTTGGCAGGTGTTTTGGATTTTCAACAATGGGCAGGTTACTAGTAGAATAGTAGCCACCGCCTCTATTAAAACCACGGCCTCCTCTGCCTCCACGTAACCTTCGGTCTCATCGCCCTCTACCATATGAGCGAGAACCACCTCTACGGGAATAAAATATGCTATGTCCATAACCACCATAGCCAGACTGAATCTTATGACTGATTTCGCTACAGTCTTCAATTTCCTTGGCCCTCTTTTGGACATCATCACCAAATAGAAATGAGGTGTATTCAACTGATTGGGCACATAAATGTACATATTCAGAGCACATTTCTGGTTTCATGAGTTCACGTCTTGTGATATTAACTTTTCTGTTTGTATGACCAAAGCATCATTGCACTCATCAATAGCATTGTTATTTTCATCTGTAGCAGCCATTTTATTGACAGTATTCACTAGTACTGTAGAAGCTTTGACTATGGCCCTTTGTATAATCTGCATTTTTCTTTCTACAGATTGAGCTTGTGGTGATATTATATTCCATATTAGTTGGTTTGTTTTCACTGTGGCTAACCCTTCACAGTTTTCAGGGCGTGGGTTACTTTCATCTTTTGTCAGTTCACCGAACTGGTCTTCATTCATTCCATTACGGAATAAATCCGTGACATTTTCAGCAAGGGTTTCGTCAATTTTAACACCCAGTGTTTCACGTGTCTTAATTCTCTTTGATATAGAAGCAAATTTACTAGGGTTATTCTCATCAGCCTTACGCTTGTTAGACGGGGCTTCTCCTTGATCCTGACCTTCATGTTCATCATACATTTGATAATCATCATTATCAACACCTTGTTCATGAGTATCGTCATACTCCCCATCATTAAGATCATTCTCATAATCTGTCATTCTAGAAGACAGATGTTTTAATTCTGTGGCCTGAATGTTCTGATTTTCTTGGATGCTCTTTAGCAGCGCTAAGATTTGAGCATTGTCAGAATTACTCGAGCTAGGACCATAATCTATTTTACGTTCCGACGAATTCTGTTTGTCAACACGTGGTTGTAAAGGAGACTCACTCCCTCTTGTCTGATTACGTTTCGTAACTGAAGCTTTTCCTTTACCTTTGTCGGTCTTTTTCCCTTTTTCTGGGACTACCTGTTTGTCTAACTTGTCAGCGACAATAGATTTATGACCATTTCTATCAGAAATGTTATCATCTCGGATCATCTGTTCTGCCGTTTTCTTTACTTTTTCTCTGCATCAAGCAAAGCTAAACGAATGATTTCGTATTTAGAAAATATTTTCGAATTATTTATTTTACGGCGTAAAAATAATATATAAACGATTATTATCGTCTTTTAACTATAATGAATAATAGTTATTAATTTTATTAACAATAAAAAGCCAACATCGTTGACTTGTCAATTTATTGATTTATGGTGACAGGACGCTCCTCGTGGATAACGTCCGAACTGTACAAGCGACGCAAGCACACTGAAGGTCGCATCTGCGCAGCACTATCTCATTTTATACCGGAAGTGAGCATGACGAAATAAAATTTAACCCTCTTAAGTATAATTTGATCAGAATTTTGATGAAAACAGTTTGGAATCTGATGAAGTTATTAAGAAACAAATGTGGCCACAGTCTAAGCTACAATTTGAATATGCAGGTTCAAAAATTAACTTTGATGAATTAGAATTCAATGTATTCGTTGCCGGGGAATAATAAATTGTATCCTCGGCAAAACTTTGCGAAGTTGAAAGAGTAGGTAGAACTAAACTGTTGAAAAAAATAGCATATTATACAGAATTATATGAATGAACAGGGTTGAAAAAATGGATTGGCCGATTGGTCAAAAGATATCAGTGAAATTGAGACACCTATCTTGATTAAATATGTTAAAACTGAAGTTAAGAATAAATGGTCTGTTCAGTTTGGGGAAAACAAAAAAATCTCAAAGAAAGAAGAACCTGTTTTTTATTGTTCTCATTTTCAGAGAAAAAAATGCACACATGCTATTTCACATTATAGTAAAATTAAAGGTGTTGCCAGGATTTTGCAGCACATTTGTGTTACTTGTTGGAAAGAAGATAATAACACATCTTTTCATCCAGAATGTTCTGAAAATTGTCCGTTTCAAGGTAATTGACTAGAATCAGACAAGAGTTTAGTTCAGGTTAAACATAATTTGTTAAATCCTATGGCGGAAATGTGTGTACCAGCGTATCTTAAGAAAACTGAATATTGTGACAAGGGAGACAAATGTAAAAATTTAGTTGTTTGTGATAAGGGAGATAATTTGAAATTTAAGTGTGATAGCTTTTGTAAGAAATTTAAGAAAGAAATAATTTTTGATATTAATATTAGTGATCAGAAGATCAAAGATCAGAAGATTCAGGAGATCGGGTTAATTGCTCAAGCAAAAATTAAATGATAAAGAATTTAGCACAGTTATTGATGTACATAATAGAGTTCAAAATGCAGGTTATCCAAATTATTTGTGTTGTCGTATTCCAGTTAAATCTGGAATGAATATTTCTTTTTTTAGACAGAATCTTTTAGATTATGATGATAAAATAATTTGTGAATTTTTAGAATTTGGTGCTCCTATAGGTTTTAAAGGAACACTGCTAGAAGATGATAATACAGATATTGTTAATCTTAAAGGAGCACGAGAATTTGATGATGATGTTTTGAAATATTTGTTCAAGGAAGCATCATATGGTGCTATAATAGTTTTTTTTGACAAAAATCGATTTCCTGGTCATTTCAAAATTTCACCATTAAATACCTTTTCTAAGAAGGATACACTAGAACGTAGAATGATTTTAAATTTAAGTTTTCCTGCTGGGAATTCAGTGAACGATATCATTTCTAAGGATAATTATTTAGGGGAGATAATTCAGTTGTCCTATCCTAAAGTCGATGATCTAGTGGGTATTATTAAAGACAAAGGTGCTAATTGTCTGGTTTTCAAAAAAGATTTGAAAAGGGCATATAGACAGATTCCTATTGATCCATGGGACTTGCAATTAGTTGGATATCAGTGGGGTGATAAATTGTTTACTGACCGAGTTTTACCCATGGGATTAAGATCAAGTGCATAAATTTTCCAGAGAATTACTACTGCTGTTAGCTTTATTTAATATAAAATGGGATATATGGTTGTAAATTATTTAGATGATTTCAGTGGTGCAGAAACTGTAAATAAGGCCTGTGATGCTTATGATGCTTTGGGAGGATTATTCGCAAATTGCAGGTTGGAAGAGTCGGTCCAAAAAGGGGTCGCACCCACCACCCGTATGGAGTTTTTAGGCATTACAGTTGATACTGTTAAGTTAACCCTTGAAATCACTCCCGACAGGGTTACAGAGATTTCCTTGTTAGTAGAAGCTTGGTTACGCAAGAAAAAGGCTTCTTTGCGTGATTTACAGTCATTATTAGGGAAACTCCATTGTGTGTCCACTTGTGCACGACCAGGTAGATTATTCGTAAGTCGTTTGTTAAACTGACTACGCCAAGCTTTCCCTTCGAATATAGTAGGCAGTGGGCATACAATATTTAGGAGGATTCCTAAAGATGTCAAGAAAGATTTACTTTGGTGTCATACATTTCTACCCGGATATAACGGGGTTTCGATTATGTCCCTTGAGAATTGTTCTTCTCCAGATGAGGTTCTCTCTAGCGATGCTTGCTTAGATGGATTTGGGGCTATATCTTCAAATCAGTTTTTTCATGCTTTATTTCTATCATTTATCAAAGAAAATCAGTTACATATTAATTGTTTAGAAATCCTTGCTATTGTTATTGCTACAAAAGTATGGAGTCATAAGCTTAAAAGGAATTGTTTTGATTTTCTGTGATAATGAGGCATCAGTGTACGTTATTAATTCAGGTTCTACTAAGGATACCTTCATGCAAAATTGTCTGCGAGAACTATGTTACATTGAGGCGATTTATCAGTTTAAGATTAAAGCTAAGCATATTGTTGCAGATTATTTATCTAGATGGCATATACATAACAGATATCAAAATCGTTTTGTTTCCAGAGTTGAATTTCAGAATTACGAAGAAATTCAAGTTCCTGATTCTTGCTATCATTTTTTAAATAATTGGTAATTTATATTTATAGAATTAGATGCTCTGAAGCTACAGTCAAAGAATTCGGCTAAGCGTGTTCAAACATTTTGATATGAGTAGTCCTATTGATGCAACTGTTTACGGTTTATTTTTACATGCTTTTTTTCTTATGTTGATAAAGTCTAATTTAGTTCCGGATACAGTTGTTACATTTGATTCTAAAAACAACTTTGTAGAAAAAACTTTACATTTGATGAAAAGCGTAATTTATACAAAAGTGTTTTATATAATAATTCGCCTGACCCTTCCTTATTTGCCCCTAAAGATGGGTTACATTTAAATTATGCAGGCACAGATTTATTGAGAAAGAAGATTATAAATATAATCAGACATTTAAGTGTTCATTGGTAAAATTATTTATGACATGTATTGTATTGTATTATAATTGTAATATTATAATATGTATTGTAATATAACTGCATATATTCTCTTTTCTCTTTTCAGGGAACTGTCATCCAGAATATGATGCTGTTTCCCTTTCCTGGATCTACTCTTGATCTAAATACATCTTGAGTGGATTTCCGTTTTCTTTCCATTATCTTTATGCATTTTGGAAGGAGGGTTTGCGGTAGAAAAGAGAAAATAGGATATAAGTCAATTTTTTTAAGAGATATATTTTGCATTTTTTGGCGGCCTTTGGCTTGGCGGAACTTGTTTGGAAAAATACGCTTATTTTATAATTATGTTGATATTTTGTTGAATGTATATTTATTGAAATATATTGTGTATGATATTAAATACTGGCAATACAAGTTATACCCTATTGAGTTTGTTTTATTTCACCGTTGATAATTAATCTATCACCTGTTTCACAGTTTGTTAATTTTCCATCTACCCCTAATTTTAGAGTACGATGGATCTGTCCATCATCGGCGGAAAGTGGCACGTTTCCTACCTTTATCCTTATGGTGTCTGGTTGTGTTCTGTCAGGATTATATGGATTTTGTGAATGAAGGGGAATTTGCCTACCACGCAAAACTAAACCCTGCACTAACAATGACAGTCTGTCTTCCTCATTATCGATATAAATACGCCACATTTCCCTGATACGCTGTATACCCTTTATACACTGTGAGGGTACCCTTACTCTAATGGCTTTTATAAATCTCAACATTAGTCAGCCACACTGATCGTGCTGGTTTTATAGATGAACCAAGAACATCCTCTTCTTTAAGAAAGACTGGTTTGACCTTTTCACTGGATGTATTACTGTTTGTGTTTGTCTTTGTATACTCATCTCCTTTACCGGTGTCTTTTACTATATCCGCGTGTTTTCTTTGCTTACATTTGTTTCTTCGCTTAAAATGTCATTTTCTACCGGTCTCATACCTCGTAGACTCTGGATCAATTGCTCAATTTGAGCCTCATTGAATTGACCATTCAAGAATTGACTGTATGTAGACATAACTTACCTTTTCAATATAAATTTAAACTTTTTTCGGGAGTACTCCCTTAGTAGACCTTAACATAATCCAAAAACTCTCATGTCAATATCTTAACTCAAACCCTAATGTGTCAGTTGGTCATTGGTAACCTCTTGTAACGTGTAAACCCTAAGCGGTCAATGGATTCGTACCGACTTAATCGGGATTCCAAATGCTAAAATACACTAATAGTTCAAATGTCACATTAACACAATGCAATGTGCACAAGCAAAATGATACCACGTAAATGGCACATATATAATAGATTCGAATTGATAACTTTTATGACGTATATACACCGTATAGGATTCAGTCTTCTGAACACTATCAAATTGCACACTCAATTTGCTATTAGCAATATGATACTTCCTACACCGTCAGGAATCTGCACTTGTATATCAGAATATCACTAATCCAAACGCACACGGCAATCCAATGGAATCAATTACACAAGAAACACAAGATATACTACAATTGCTAACAAATATATCCGTCCAACAAATATATCCGTCACTATAGTTCCATTTGCACACATGTAAATCACACAAATAACCATAAACACTTTACTTATACCTTGATATATTTGAATTCCGGAATTACAGAATATTACAGAATATTCACTATCACATGGAATCACTATTTAATCCAAGGAATAATATATAACAACCATAATCTTAGAGCACATGGCTCAAAATGTTATTTTCGTAAAGCAGACGTTTATATGATCATGTAAGGGAACAACAATTTAACTTGAAAAGGGGGGGGGGGGGGGTTATGGTTTTTTGTACTGATCTGATGTTTTTTTTAAACGGTTGGACACATTTTTATTTTTTTCCAATTGCAATCAAACTAAAAAAAAATTCTTACCAAGTCAAAACATAATTTTTTTCCAATGCTTTGTATAAAGGTGTGAGCCGGTTCTCTCCAGGTACTCTGGTTTCCTCCACCACTAAAACTGGTTGCCATCATATAGCTGAAATATATCTTGACACATTAACTAAATTCAAAAAAGCAATTCGAAAGGAACAGTCAGATAACACAAAACGTATCCCGAAACATTTTTATTATGGTCCCAGAAAACTTAATATTATTCTTACTTAACTTCGTAACTTGTATTCCTTTCTAAATTACGATCTATCAAAGGTTAATATAGTAAATGATGCTGCTTGTTCCTGTGGAGCTCCACGGAAAGATGCATTCCATTATTTTTTTACCTGTCCTAATTATACTGAAATAAGACGTATTATGATGAACAACTTAAATTGGGTACAGACAAGCGATTTGAATTTGAATCTACTAACCCGTGGTTCGGATGATTTAACATACGAAGAAAATATTAATATCATCAAACACGTTTTCAATTTTATTAAATCTTCAAAAAGATTCCTTGTAGTATAATTACTCGATAATTGTCTACTCTCCAACCCCGTATCCATCCAACACAACCTTTTTATTAATTCAATTTAATATCATAATAATTAAATTAGTTTATTGTATTGAACATATATGAATTGTTTGTATTGAACATATATGAATTGTTGTGTTAGTTAACGTTCAAATGTTCACTCAGCAATTCCACTTTTTACATATCAAGTCCATTTTTTATATACAAATTTGTAAACATTAAGAAAACGACTTCCGTCGCGGTCTGTTCGTTTGGTTTATTCTGAACACCATTATATTCACGTGCAAGTTTTAGCGGGAATGTTGATATAAATATTCTGAAATTTTCCGGTGCGGCATATTGCGTTACACAGTCGAGGAGGAAACATTATTATCCCACCCACCCTTATCCCTTAGTTTGTCTTTTGTTGCTGCTGTTTGCTATATTTTTCAGAAGCTGTGAACTTGTCTACATATTGTCAGTAACATCAACGTCATAGCTTGTAATGGAATTATTCGAGATGTACCTTTTGTTCACTGTGATTATCTTCAATATGGAACATGACCACACATGGCGGAATTTATCGATTTATGCTGATGCTGCTTTGGACTAAAACCAACAGCCGAGAATTTTTTTCATTGAATGGTTACCCTTCAATGCTAATATTGTCAACATGTTTATGTTGGCCTGTTTGCTTTACATCTCGAATTAAAGCTATGACAAATCATCTGCCATACAACTGTCTTTGTTGTTTATTAAAAATAATTGCATTAAGTATGTACTTAGTCAAGTGGTATACAACTGTCCTCGATAATTACAAGTCCAATGGTATGCAAATGTGAATTTACCCAACTTTGACAATGGATAAAAAAGGCATTACACACATTTCGGTTCATTTTGCTTAAGAGTTCATATACAATAATTCGTTAATTATTTACAATATATCTCTATATGTATTATATGTATGCTCAGAATGATCATTATACTATGTGCATTTATTGTATAAATGGGAGAAGACTTCATAAGTTGGTAAAACTTGTGTCCTATCCCTTTTGTTAATTTAACAAATAAAATCATCATAAACTAAACTAGCTGAAATATTGTTGAAAGTGGCGTTAAAACACCAAAAATCCATCAATCCATCAATCAATCTATAGTAATGCTACTGTCCGTCGGTCCTTCATTCTGTCAGTCTTTCTGTAACATGTTTGTGAACACTCTAGAGGCCAAATCTTTTATTCCGTTTTGACCAATCTTGGTCCACACTTTGTACATCTGGAAGCCTACTGATTTCCAAGTTCAAATGTCAAAGGTCTAGGTCACATTTGAACTTTAACCATTTTTTGGTGTTTATCCTTGTAAAGACACTAGCCTACATCTTTCAGTGGATTTTGACCAAATTTAGTCGACACTTATTTCATACAAAGCCTTGAAGCCTATTTTGAAGGTCACATGTCAAAGGTCAAGGTCACAGTTGGAATTAAATTTTAGCCATTTAACAGTGAGGGGATATGTCATGCTTTGCGTTGCCTTTGTTATAGTATTAAGTGTTTATTATCAAATGTTCATAGTCTTACCAGTGACAGTACATACATGAGGCAGCAATCCCTTTTTATAAGGGACACTTACATTATCTATTAAAAAGAGTATAAAAACAATTAGAATCAAACCGCGAATGTACAAAAGACCTATTGATGACAGGTCATTGAACAGTCATGCTGAAATTTCCTTCTGCTGATTAAAATATCACAATGCAATTCATAACATGCTTTGCTACAGGAAAACACATTGAAATACAATTTACATTGAAAACATAAGAAATAATTAAGAAATATTTCATGGAAGTCATAGTGTGTTGTGAGTTTTATCATGGGTTGATGGTTATTAGTATTTTATATCGAGCGGTAACGAAGGATAACATTATGATTTACTAATACGGCACCTGGCTTTGTAAATTACAAAAAGGGTGCACTCGACTCGCAACCGCAAATGATAAAGTTTACCAGTTGCTTGCCCATGGTCGGTGGTTCTCTCCGGGTACTCCGACTTCTTCCACCACTAAAACTGGTAGCCATTATATAGCTGAAATATTGTTGAAAGTGGCGTTAAACACCAAAAATTTAAAATCAAAAGTTCATATGGGTGTCTCTTTCAAAACAGAATCATTAATATATAACTAAACTTCCGTTTTTTAAATGATACCATACATAGAAATCCTGGTCCTGGCTTGGCACAGAAACAAACATGTCTCTTAATAATTGGATCTTCAAAGACAATGCAGTCAAACCTGTCCATGCAGTCACCTCTATTAAGTAGTCACCTGTATTAAAAGGTCACCTTTTTCTTGTCCTGTCAAAGAACATTTCATATGAATTGAACCTCTTTTAAGAGGTCACCTGTGTTATAAGGCCACTTTGTCTTTGTCCCAAACGATAAAAACTTCACACATATTCGTTTCCAATTATGTTGCAAGCAATGAATAAACCAGTGAGATGGGGGAAAAAAGAATCTGATATTAAAATAAAAATTATTGGTGAGGAAAAGATAAATGGCATTATCACGCGAGCAGAAGCCAAGTGGCAAACGGAGAGTAAAAACAGTACACAATATTTGTGTAATTTAGAAAAGATATGAAGAAAGAGGTTAAAAAATGCCACATATTAGATATTGTTGTCGTGCATTGAAAATTATTTGGATCAACAAATTATTGGACCCACTGAATGTTTCACTCTAGAAGACTACTTCTTATATCAAGACAAAGATGAGAGGGGGGGGGGGGGGGGGTTAATATACTGTACCTAGATAAAAATGGTGATCGTATGGTAGTTTGATTTATAGCTGCCTATCAATCAGTGCATATCACCACTATCATTGTGAGTTCGAATCCCGCTCAGGCGATGTGTACTCGATATAACATTATGTGATAAAGTTTGACTGTGACTTGCGACAGGTCGGTGGTTTTCTCCATGTGCTCTCCTTTCTCCACCAAAAAAACTGACCTCCACGATAAAACTGAAATATTGTTGAAAGTGACGTTAAACACCACCAAGCCAATCAAATCAATGAATACTGATATTTGTCATAAACATGCTGTATTGAGTCACTCCATATAGTTCAATTCATTCATAAAGAAAAATTGGAATAGATGCTTTCATATATTTATTGATGATTTTTTTTATAATTAGATAATAAAAAAAAATGTACACATTTAATGAATTTGCGATTACTTATAATGATAATATTAATTTTGTAGAATACTATGGTATTATTAGTGCATTTCCAAAGAATTGGAAGCAAATCAATTTGGTTGACGCTATAATACTTGATAAATATGCAATGAAATAGTTGAAAAAAGAAAAGCAGAGACAAACCTTGTAAATATTTTTACAGATTATTTATTCAGAGAATCCAGCAAGAACATGTTCATTGTCATGATAAAATGGGAAAATGATTTAGAAATTTCTGTAGGAGATTGGTATGCCATTTGTTCACTGACATTTTGTATAACCAAAAATACAAAACTACAAAACCGTCAGTTTAAACTATTACACATAATATTGCCTTGCAATTCATTCCTATATCAATATGAACTTAAAACAGCATTATGTACTTTTTGCATGGAAACTAAGGAAAATCTGTTACATCTATTTTGGAATGTGAATTTAGCTCAAAATTATTGGTTTGCTTTCAAAAACATTTTAATGATTTGTGGTATTGCTCCTCGGTTGAATGCAAGAGAGCTAGCTCTTGGAATATCCGAAAATTACATTAAATCATATCTTGTTAATTTTAAAATGCAATATGTCTAGGCATAGATGTAAGGATGAAGTCTTACACTTACACGGAGGTCTTCAATAGATCAAATATTATATTAAAATAGAAAATAATATTCCACCGTTAACGTATTCCCCAAACAGAAACAGGAAATTAAAATGAAAATGGCTGAATGTTGAGGCGACAATGAATGACTTATTATCTTTTGAAACAAATTATATTATTCTTGTTCTTTTGTTTAATTTGTTGATCGTAGGAAAACAAGTGATTTTTTTACATATATTATTTTGTATATGTATAATCTATATAGTGCATTGATTGATTGATTGTGTTTAACGCCACATTCAGCAATATTTCAGTTATATCATGGAGATCAGTTTTAATGGTGGAAGAAGCCGGAATACCCGGAGAGAACCACCGACCATGGGCAAGCATCTGGAAATCTTTATCACTATCGGCTGGGAGTCGAGTGCACCCTTTTTGTAATTTACAAAGCCGGGCGCGAACCCACGCCGTATTGGTGATAGGCTTGTATGCGTTGTTAGGTAATCCAACTACCTAACTCATTGAGCCACGTGGGGCCTCTATATAGTGTATGCTTTGCACCTCATTTGTATAAGAAGAGTTTGAAGACACCAAAGGTGTCACCAGAATCCGTATATCGAAGAAGAAAAAACAGCACAATGACCAAAAGAAAAAGTACTAAATGTCAAACAACGACCCACAAAACATAATCATTGGATGGAATTGACCAGATTGTATTTGAAATGTTTGAAAAAGAGTTTAAAGATATCAAAGGGGTAATCAGAATCCGTAAATCGAAGAAGGACAGACGAAATGACCAAATGAAAAAGGACCAAAGGACAAACAACGATCTACAAAACACTACACATAAAACTAAAGATCGAGTAACACGAACCCCACTAAAAACTGGGGGTGAACTCAGGTGTTCCGGAAGGGTAGGCAGTTCCTGCTTCACTATTGGGATCAGTCGTGTTAATCTAGTTACAAACACGGTGATAAGTCATGAATGAGGAAAGGACTGGGAAGTGCTTACGACAAGTGGAACATATCCGTGGTTATTTGTGACACAGATATTCCATAACAGTCAACCAAATCATGGTGGCGACCGTAGAACTTTGGAAGTGATGACTTCAACTTATGCAAGTGGAACCTTGGTTCAGTAGCTTCCTTGTTAGCAGCAACCCTCTATCAAGGATAGGAACCACAAGCTCTGGTATATCGTATCAACTGAGAGATATATACTCCATATGCAGTTGCTTCTGGAATGCTGCAACATATAAATGGAAAGTTCACAATGGGAAAATTGAAATCATCTCTTTTGTCGCAAAGGTTTGCTCTTAACCGCCCCTCACTGTCAATTTCGAGGAGTAGGTCAATGTATGAAGCAGACTTATCTGTATCTGTGGTATCCTTTATTTCAAGCTCAATGGGATAGATGCGATCAACAAAATCACCAAACCTAGAATTATTTACTTTTAGTAAAAGGACATCATCTACTAGTATATAGCGAAACTTGACATTTAAGGATCATACTAGCTTCTATTTGTTTTTCTTGAGAAGGCCCTGTATAAAATCTGCCTGATACGAATAAAGGAACAAGTCGGCAAGAAGAGGAGTTTGTTCCCACTGTCTGTTGAAAAACACCAAACATAGCAAATATGTTGCCAATCAAAAACTTGAGCATGTTGATGATATAAGTTTCAGAGAAATTTTTGGTAGAATCAAGAGTGTTTTTTTTTATATAACAAAATAAGATCTGTTCCTTCCTAGCACAAGATATTTGTATCTACGTTGGACATTCTTTTTATAGAAACACTTCATCTTTTCTATTTTCACAATAAACAATTACAAAAAAATAGATACACATTATATATATATATATATATATATATATATATACATCTGAAAATTAAACCAAACAGTGTTAGAATTAGATTTTAGATCTGTCAAATATTTGTTCTTCCCTCGACGGGATTTGAACTCACACCATTGATACACTGCAGCACCATTCACTTAGCTTTACGTCCAGCGCCCTAATCCACTCGACCACATCCACTCCCTAAAAAAGGAGCTTCAATAATCGTAGTGTTACCTTGTCTCGTAAGGCAAATCTAGAGATAGACATAAGACATGTGTATAAGCGTTTGTAGATGATACATATATACTTAATATTATAATTTGACAGCAATCTAACTCAGCAATTGTTAATATATTGTATAGGATAATGAAGAATTCACTATGCAGTCACAGGAAATAAAGTATATTATACAAACGTCTAAGCAAGTGACAACCATACAATATATCTGTCCCACTGGATCTCAAAGTTACTTGTGATACTAGGTTAATACTAAATATTAAATATACGTCTGAAAATTAAACCAAACAGTGTTAGAATTAGATTTTAGAGCTGTCAAATATTGTTCTTCTCTCGACGGGATTTGAACTCACACCATTGATACACTGCAGCACCATTAGCTTAGCCTTACGTCCAGCGCCCTAGACCACTCGACCACATCCACTCCCTAAAAAGGAGCTTCAATAATCGTAGTGTTACCTTGTCTCATAAGGCAAATCTAGAGATAGACATAAGACATGTGCATAAGCGTGTGTAGGTGGTACATATATACTTAATATTATAATTTGACAGCAATCTAACTCAGCAATTTTTAATATATTGTATAGGATAATGAAGAATTCACTATGCAGTCACAGGAAATAAAGTATATTATACAAACGTCTAAGCATACAATATATCTGTCCCACTGGATCTCAAAGTTACTTGTGATACTAGGTTGATACTAAATATTAAATATACGTCTGAAAATTTTACCAAACAGTATTAGAATTAGATTTTAGAGCTGTCAAATTTTTGTTCTTCCCTCGACGGGATTTGAGCTCACACCATTGCTACACTGCAGCACCATTCGCTTAGCCTTACGTCCAGCGCCCTAGACCACTCGACCACATCCACTCCCTAAAAAAGGAGCAATAATCGTAGTGTTACCTTGTCTCGTAAGGCAAATCTAGAGATAGACATAAGACATGTGTATAAGCGTGTGTAGATGGTACATATATACATATGCATATATATAGGGAGTGGATGTAGTCGAGTGGTCTAGGGCGCTGGACGTAAGGCTAAGCGAATGGTGCTGCAGTGTAACAATGGTGTGGGTTCAAATCCCGTCGAGGGAAGAACAAAATTTGACAGCTCTAAAATCTAATTCTAACACTGTTTGGTTTAATTTTCAGACGTATATATATATATATATATATATATTACGAATTTAGTTTGATACGCATATTTTCATTGGTTATTCAACCCTGAATGTCAGCATATATTCGGAAAACAGACGGGGTATATATGTACGTTTTCGGTCTCCCTCATTTGGGCCCCAAAAAACAATAACAACGTGGTTGACAAAAACAGAAATATTTACGCTTCACTGAATCAATATCATAATACGGAATAATAAATGTATTTTTACCAAATTAAATGCTGTTTTTAAACTCAAAACGGTTGTATGAACAAAAAAGATATTCTTCTCTTCAATAAAAAATTAAAATATACCTTTCACAAATCTACACCAACCACTCAATTCGTGCAACGGTTGCAACTATCCTCGGAAGAAACTGTTCAATGGCACAAATTATGGCAGTTACCGGACACAAATCTGCCTCGTCAGTTGCAGTATATCAACGTGTTTCATCAAAGGAAAAACAAGTTATGGGAGACATTATCACAAGTTCTGTTCGTGGAGAGCAACCATCTCAACTATCCTCAATAATGCCACCGCACAGTACTTCCCGGTTGCAACTCATGCCGCCGACACAAAACAGTTCAAGTTCAACATCACTTGTTCAAATGAGAGCCAATACACATGTTTCATCGTCGGTTACGGACGTCGTTGACATTTTGGATGTAAATTATGATGATTTATTTTGTGATTATAACACTCTTACAACAGTTAATTCCGTCACAAACACCAGAACAATTCAGCAAACTCCCATGTTCCACGATGTACCATTACAAATTTGAACATAACAATCAACAAGTGAAAGTGTGTTAAAGTTTCCGCCTTTAAAACTTTCGAGGTCACGGGGCCACACCAAGTTTTTGCTTATTGTTAACATTTTAATTATTGAAATTGTTTCACAAACCCGTTGTTTTGTTATGTAATATATTAATGTTATAATTATAAAGTTTATTAAATTTACTGCATATGAAATTGTGTTGATTTAGAATTATTGAACAGGGTTTTCCTTTATGAGACACCTCAGTACATAAAATATCACGTGACAAATATTTGACGTCATTGAACAAAGAATGTCAGAGGTACGAAAAGGGACATCTAGAAATACAGAAAATGAAAATAAAAGATGCAAATATTTAATAAGGTTTTAAATATGAATTGGGACTATGTACGTGTTAAAAAAACCCAAAAGGAAAATAAAAATAAACAAACAAAAAGGAAACAAACAAAAAAAAAAAATTAAAAAAAATTAAAAACAAATTTATACGACAGTTTGGTTCTGTATTTAACAAAAAAAATGGTTAAATCCGTAATATATTTGTTATTCAGCTAACAGACAGGGTATATAATGTGACATTCCCGGCTTATGCTCTATATTCCCTTCAGCTGCGCCTCAGGGAATATATATCATAAGCCGGGAATGTCACATTATATACCCTGTCTGATAGCTGAATAACATATAATATATATATATATATATATATATATATATGTATATATATATATATATATATATATATATATATACGTCTGAAAATTAAACCAAACAGTGTTAGAATTAGATTTTAGAGCTGTCAAACGGGATTTGAACCCACACCATTGTTACACTGCAGCACCATTCGCTTAGCCTTACGTTCAGCGCCCTAGACCACTCGACTACATCCACTCCCACATCTATATATATATATATATATATACGTCTGAAAATTAAACCAAACAGTGTTAGAATTAGATTTTAGAGCTGTCAAATTTTTGTTCTTCCCTCGACGGGATTTGAACCCACACCATTGTTACACTGCAGCACCATTCGCTTAGCCTTACGTCCAGCGCCCTAGACCACTCGACTACATCCACTCCCTATATATATATAGATGCTTGTATATAATAAAATAAAATTCAAATAAAATGCTCAGATCCTGCAT
The DNA here is from genome assembly GCA_963680875.1 of Bathymodiolus brooksi. Taxonomy (NCBI): domain Eukaryota; kingdom Metazoa; phylum Mollusca; class Bivalvia; order Mytilida; family Modiolidae; genus Bathymodiolus; species Bathymodiolus brooksi. The sequence goes on along the minus strand of OY804590.1, from coordinate 47,507,330 downwards.
AATTAAGTTATAATTTAAATATGCAAAATTATTCTATTTGTTTTAAATTGATAGATTGTTTAATTGGTGTTTAACGCCAACTTTAGCAGTATTTCAGCTACATCGTGGCGTTTAAATTGTATGATTTACATTAATGATAACAACGATTGTATTACACATTCAAACCCCTTATTTTATATCGTTCTTCTGATATATATTAAATTTACATAGACTGGTCATTGACCCCACTAGTCCACGTATGACTGATATACGTGTACTTAATGTCGGGATACTAACCGAGCTATTTGCTTTCTAATTGCATAATAAATTGTAGCAATTGCTAATCTAAATGATAATGCGTGTTCTGTGCAGAATTGCAACTCGAAATAATTTTAAATTGTCTGATGGATATCTGAAAATTAATTTGATATAGGGTGAGACTCGTGTGTATAACAGTTTGTAAATAAAACATAGGTATCTAATTTACTGTGCACGACGCGTTTCTTGAATAACCTTCATCAGGTACTCTCAATGCCAATAGATAGGAAAGCCAAATAATCTAAAAGTATTTGAGAGCAAGGAAAAACTTGTCATAAATATCGTTTCCACATTTACTTAAAATGCGTATTTCGCATTCAAATAATTGTATTAAGACGAGTTTTGTTGATGAGTTTTGTTGATGATATGAAAGGGGTAATCAGAATCTGCAAATCGAAGAAGAACAGACAACATAACAGCAAACAGAAAAAGGACAAACGGACAAACAGCGATCTACAAAATACTGCACAGAAAACTACAGATAGAGTAACATGAACCCCACTAAAACTGGGGGTGAACGCAGGTGCCCCAGAAGGGTAAACAATTTCTGCTCCACTAGCCACACCCATCGTGTTACTCTAGCTACAAATCCGGTGATAGGTCATGAATGAGGAATGATATATGGTAGGAATGGGAATAATAAAACACATTTGTTTAATGATTTACAGAAAACGCACAATTTTGATCTCTCTCTTTGCTTTACAGAATTTTTCGGTAGGCATGCTCCTTGATCTCCAAGCAGTGTCGAGCCTTCGCCCCACACAAAAACACTTGAACCGCCACTGGATATCCACAGATAACCCATAATTAAATACATGAAACCAAGCAAATTGTAATTAAGGAATATTTTAAATTTTTGAACAGGTTATACGATATAACCTGGTTAATTTAGTGCAGTTTACGCTTAATAAACCGTGAAGGGTTTAATGAAAAGCGTTAACTGTTCCAAACCAGCTTATGCAAGTATAAACTGTTCAAAAATTGAAAATATCCCATAATTACAATTTGTTAGGTTACAACGAAATTTAATGATTCCTCGATTTTAATTACGATTATTTCATTTGACTATTTGAATTTGTCGTTGGCGAATGAATATGTTGGTGACGTCACAATACCAAACCAGGTTATCAAGTATAACAAATTTTTTTCCTAACGGATCAGCCAATCAGATTGCAGTATTTACATCAAACTAAATTATTACATTTTAACAAAATATACAAAGACAACTAAAATACCTTTAAAAACTCCTTTTATAGCTTATTTACATATATCCCTTCTAAAACAAAGGTTATAATATATAAGTAGACAAGTTTTTTTTGAAACGGAAGTACTAACAACGTAGATATTTAATCTAGTGTAGATGATGCGTTTTTATAATAATCTTCATTAGGTACAATCAAAGTCAAAAGATTGAAAATTTAAATAATTTGGAAATGTTTTGGAGCAAAAAACCAAAGAACCTAATCATAGTAGGGTGCCCAGTGTTAAAACAGACGCTTAGTTATCAAGTTTGGGTTAACGGAATTACACACGGCTAATTTTGGTATTAAGCGCTAGAAAAATTATTACATTTTGTATTTTTAATTGTCGTCGTAAGTTTCTGTGGTCACGATTTTATTAAATTTCACGTTTTTCAAAGGTACCCTCGGCTGACACATTGTACATGGTATTTTCAGGATGAAAACTAAAAATATTCTCAGCTATCTAAATAGCTGAAAAGGTTTTTACTTAAGAGATAATGTATCAAAGACATAATTAAAATAAAAACGGGATGTAAATAATTGATTTTTGAAAGAGTATATCAGCCTTACCTTAAGCCTCAAATTTGACCCCAATTTAACCGTATTTTCAACAAAAGCAAAGCAATTACACTACATTATAAATGTACTTTGATTTTGAAGAAAACATATCGATGAAATGTACATGTGTGCCAAAAATCATAATCTAAATGTCAGCGGTTGTTGAGAAATTGGCAAAATATAAACTCAAATAACAGTGTAAATTTCCTCTTTGTCATCTAATACACGGATTGTCATGTACCGGTTTTTGTTAATGATGTGTCGCTTGCCGGTCATTAACTAGCACGATCTCTGTCTCAATGCATTTAGTATTTTCTCTTCTTTTATGGCAAATATATTGGTTTTAATTGTTCAGTAGAATTGTTTGTGGTGTTTATGTTTTAAAAACATTCATTTTTATGTCGGCCGTTGATTGGCTTTAACATTTGTTTAATTCATGTGTTTCTAATACACGGACCAATCCTGCATGATACGTTATAAGTCCGGAAATGGCTCAGTTTCATTGAAGTCCGACCGATTACTGATTGGAAAAGGTTTCTTGCAGTCGCTACCAACAAACAAGCATTGATAAAATTTCTTGGCGAATCGATTGTGCAACACTATCGTTTATCATCTCTTGAGATGTCATCCGGGAAAGTTCTGTATCTTTCTGGTGCTTCTAATCATTGCAAGAAAATCTGCAGTCTCCGATTGGCAAGAGTTATACTGTACGCATGAAGAGGCGGACACTCGTATGATTTTACATGCTATCCATGCAGAAAAAACGTTCGGTGAAAGTGGAATCAAAAGTCGGATCATTGTTAAATCGCCTGATACAAATGTCTTGATACTATGCATCCATTACTTTCCTTCAATGCAACATACACAGGTATTATGGTTTCATAAGGGTTCTATCACAAACACCAAGGATGGGCGTTTTCATGCATTCCCGTACATTCGATCTGTAGCATCCTCAATCCTGTTTTATATAACATTTTACCAGCTGCACATGCCATCACAGGATGTGATTCCACATCATCCTTGCTCGGGATCGGCAAACAAACCGTTTTTCAAAGTACTTAAAGACAGCCCAGAAAACTTTAGAGATTTGTCCATCCTTTCAGACTGTGACACTGATGATACTATAGATGCCGCCAGGAAACTTGTTTGTCGACTGTACGACCAAAAAGGAAAACTGAAGGAAGATCACGTCGACTTTAACAAATTAAGGGTAAGGTTAGCGACACTGAGGGATGCATGTTTGGCCAAACTTCCACCCTGTGAAGCCACCTTCACTCAGCATGTTTGGCGAGCCTCACTACAGATAAGTATTTGGATGACTGCCCATGTTGCAAAACCGCCAATGAAGTCTGCAGTGCTATTTGGATGGGCAGACAGGAATGGATTAGTTCGTTTATTTCAAAGGTCAGATGTCTTCCAATTTTTTGCAAGACCTTGTTTGTACTTGCAAAGGAAAATCTGTGTGCATGAAAGGATGCATTTGTTTTTAGCAAAGTCTATTTGCACAGACCTTTGCCCTTGCCAAGCTGGTGACTTATGCCACAATGAAAATACCCACCTAGCAATATCTAGAAATACTGATGAAGATGATGACATATGATCTCAATTTTTTTTCCTTTTTCATCCAGTCTCCATCTATTTCACCGAATAAAACTGTTGTTATCAAAACTATGATCTCAGATAAAACAGTCTTTCATTTCCAACATTGTGACCATCAACTCACGTTAGTCATAGTTGTCCAGTTACCACGACTTCCCGTTGACGTCTTTTGTTTCATTGAGACGTGGTCTAATGTCTCTGTTAGGCAAGCATCACTGTTTTCTGTGCTTAGTAAACTTAGACAAGTTCATACGTACTATGTGTTTTTCAGTAAATAGCAGTTTCATTTGTTGCAATGTTTTTTAAGGTGTTCTTTTTATATGTTGTGGTGGTTATGTCGTAGCTTGTTTCCGTTTTATGTTTTTTCTGGAATTTGCCCAGTCTCCGGACTATGATTTCTTTAACATTTTCTATGACTTGTTCCTTTGTTCCTTCGGTATACTACTGCCGATGTTTCAAACAAAAAAACAAAACAAACAAAACAAAACAAAACAAAACCTGCCAGTGGACTCTGACCTTGACGTGGTTGGTGGGCTTTCAAACTAACAAGAGAACACTTTTTTATTTGCCAAACACCTGAGATATTTGGAGTGTTCAGAGTGGTTTGTAGCCACACATCGTCCAAACGCATAATATGTCCATAGACTTTACGTTTTTAAACAAATGGCGTTTAACCTTTCCATAAATTGCCATGTTTTTTCACAGAATATTCGTTAAGTATTGATTGACCCTACAAATGATATGTTGCAAACACATAAGCCATTAAATTTGAATTTTGGTACCTTTTACGAAGTTTGAGGTTAATAGATATTTTACCAGTAATTAGTCAAAGTGTACCATAACTGAAACATGATTTTTTTTTCGGAATCCGTCCACCAGTTGTCAAATGTTAAGGATTAAAAAATAATTTGAAGGTTTCCTTTAAATGAATAGCAAATAAAAATGAGAAATGTTCAAACTATGACAGGTCAAGGTCACTTTTATTTCTCATATATACGAAAATTGTAAAATTGCATTGTTTTTTAGAAAATGGCCTTTTGCTATATATTCAAACAATGTAAAATAAAAAATAAGCATAAAATAATAAAATATGAAGCTTAACAAATAAAATTGGCATTCCAGTTTAAAGTTCTTCACAGTCTTGTAGAAGAAGAAAGCCTTTTAAAACTTGTGGTGTGTTAGTTCCAATTTTTAGATCTTGACCTTTGACCCCAATTTAAAGAAAACGTGACCACAATACATAACGACGACATCTTTATTTCGATTTGGCTTGTTCTCCTCATTCCAACGATGTATCATACAGGTGTGTGTAATTCCGTTAAGGCAAATTCGCAAAAATCTTTCGTCGGGCACCCTACTATCAGGAGAGCCAAAACATGGGTAAGATTACCTACCTATGCCCGAGGGAGGAGAATTTTTTATCATCGTACTTTCAGTCTTATGTATAGGAGATTGACCATGTTAAGCGGGTAGGTGCCGGGGGAACTCCTCCTTTTTTTGGCAAAAAAGTAGTAAAGACTGAATATTTAACATCGACCCTATTTTTTTTTAAACAGTCAATAATCAATCAATCAATCAATGCATCAACCAATCAATCAATCAATCAATCATTGTTCATAATGTCACAACTTTTGTTCTGACGGTTTATATTTCCTTGGTAATGTTAATATATTATACAAATGTACTAAAAATGTAATTTGTACAAGAACATCTTGACGTATTCTGGTTATCTGCGTTCGTTATTAATATAGAGCCATTATTATTTGCACATTTTATATTAGCATCAAATGAAAGAATATGATCCGATATACAATACTGTTGAAGGAGATCAACTGCTGTTATTAAATATGCTTTATATGTAGGTCATATAATGCAGCAAACAAAAAACGTCTATAGCAAGGAAGTGCTGTGTCTTTGCAATCGAATTAGTATTTGTTTATTTCTTTACTTTTATGCTGTTTATAACATATTTTTGTTGTTGACTAAGTTTCAAATGCGGAAGTAATTTCCAGGAATTATGCTAAGTTAATAGTAACGGGCACTACATTGATACTTCTGTTGTTAATAGTAACGGACACTACATTGCTACTTCTGTTGTAAATAATAAGGACACTACATTGCTACTTCCTTTGTTAATAGTAACGGACACTACATTACTATTTCTGTAGTAAATAGTAACGGACACTACAGTACTATTTCTGTAGAAATTGTAGCTATTTTAGTGAACAGTAAGGTAATAGTAACGGTCACTACATTGCTACTTTTGTAGTTAATAGTAACGGACACTTCATTGCTACTTCTGTTGTTAATAGAAACGGACACTACATTGCTACTTCTGTTGTAAATAATAAGGACACTACATTGTTACCTCTGTTGTAAATAGTAACGGACACTTCAATGCTATTTCTGTAGACATTGTAGCTATTTTAGTGAACAGTAAGGTAATAGTAACGGACACTACATTGCTACTTCTGTTGCAAATAATAAGGACACTACATTGCTACTTCTGTTGTAAATAATAAGAACACTGCATTGCTACTTCTGTTGTAAATAGTAACGGACACTACAATGCTATTTCTGTAGACATTGTAGCCATTTTAGTGAACAGTAAGGTAATAGTAACCGTCACTACATTGCTACTTCTATTGTTAATTGTAACGGACACTACATGGCTCCTTCTGTTGTAAATAATAAGGACACTGCATTGCTATTTCTGTAGTAAATAGTAACGGACACTTCAATGCTATTTCTGTAGACATTGTAGCTATTTTAGTGAACAGTAAGGTAATAGTAAAGGTCACTACATTGCTACTTTTGTAGTTAATAGTAACGGACACTTCATTGCTACTTCTATTGTTAATAGTAACGGACACTACATTGCTACTTCTGTTGTAAATAATAAGGACACTGCATTGCTATTTCTGTAGTAAATAGTAACGGACACTTCAATGCTATTTCTGTAGACATTGTAGCTATTTTAGTGAACAGTAAGGTAATAGTAACGGTCACTACATTGCTACTTCTGTAGTTAATAGTCACGGACACTTCATTGCTACTTTTGTTGTTAATAGTAACGGACACTACATTACTACTTCTGTAGACATTGTAGCTATTGTAGTAATCGGTAAGTTAATAGTAACGTATACTACAATGCTATTTCTGTAGATATTGTAGCTATTTTAGTGAGCAGTAAGGTAATAGTAACGGTCACTACATTGCTACTTTTGTAGTTAATAGTCACGGACACTTCATTGCTACTTCTGTTGTTAATAGTAACGGACACTACATTGCTACTTCTGTTGTAAATAATAAGGACACTACATTGCTACTTCTGTTGTTAATAGTAACGGACACTACATTGCTACTTCTGTTGTAAATAATAAGGACACGACATTGCTACTTCTGTTGTAAACAGTAACGGGCACTACATTGCTACTTCTGTTGTTAATAGTAACGGACACTACATTGCTACTTCTGTTGTAAATAATAACTGACACTACATTGCTACTTCTGTTGTAAATAATAAGGACACTACATTGCTACTTCTGTTGTAAATAACAAGGACACTACATTGCTACTTCCCTTGTTAATAGTAATGGACACTACATTACTATTTCTGTTGTAAATAGTAACGGACACTACAATGCTATTTCTGTAGACATTGTAGCTATTTTAGTGAACAGTAAGGTAATAGTAACAGTCACTACATTGCTACTTCTGTTGACATTGTAGCTATTGTAGTAATCGGTAAGTTAATAGTAACGGACACTACATTACTATTTCTGTAGACCTTGTAGCTATTGTACTGATCGGTATGTTAATAGTAACGGACACTACATTGCTACTTCTGTAGTAAATAGTAACGGACACTACGTTGCTACTTCTATTGTTAATAGTAACGGACACTACATTGGTACTTCTGTAGACCTTGTAGCTATTGTACTGATCGGTATGTTAATAGTAACAGACTCGACATTACTACTACTGTAGTAAATAGTAACGGACACTACATTGCTACTTCTCTAGTTGTAAATAGTAACGGACACTACATTGCTACTTCTGTAGACCTTGTAGCTATTGTAGTGATCGGTGTGACCCGATTATGTCTTCTTAGAGTGGAACATTGAAGTGAATCCATGTATGCTTTTCTCATATTTTTGTTCATGACGCCATATATAAATATGTTAATACAACTGCTAAGAAAACACATGTATATCCCAATTGAGTGAAAATCTTCGGAGAAATCTTTGGCGTTACTACCAACAACGGAAGTCAAAGCAAACGGGAAATACAGAATGAGATAGGCAATGAAGACGACAAATTGTGGTTTAAATGAACTAACCTCGGATGTCAGTTTTCGTTGAGCAAAACCGTTGTTCCAATGTTTATGCAGCTCATTTTTCGTTTTTCTCACGTGTAAATAAATCCTAACGTAGCAAATTGATGTAACACCTATTGGCGAAACAAGACAAATTGCTATATAAATATAAGAATACAATTTACTACCATACCTATCAAATGCACAGTATTGTAGTGTCCTGTCAAATATCAGCAAATAGTCATAGTACCATAATGGTAAGTGAAAGGCAAAGGCTAGTGTACAAAATAATACTAGCATTATAATAATGTATTTCATCTGAAATATTTTGTCAAAAATATTACCATGACATATTTTCACGCATCTGGACAAGGCAATTAACATTATAAACTGGATACTCCATATAAATAGGCTATCACATATCATCGCTTGTACCTTACAAAATGTTCGAGGTGGTTCCACATTAGTAATAAGGACATACATATTAAACGGTATGAGATATCCAGTAAGCAACAGATCAATGACAGCTAAAAATACCACAAAAATATTGTGAATTTTTCTCATTTGTTTCGATTTCAAGATGGTCCAGATGATCAGGATGTTTCCAGGAACTCCAGCAATAAAGATAAAACAGCATACAGTCAGATAAGCAATTCTAGATTGCGTTGAATAAAGTTCCATGTTCTCGGAAATTGAAAATAACAGTTCAGTGATATTGTAACCACACGTTACAAAAAAAAGCTGTTGTACAATGACATCGATGTCTACATTGATATAATTGGGCTTACTCCAAGTATACACTTTGAAATATTGAATAATTATTTCTGAGTTTTCCTTAAATCATGTTCTTGTGAATGTAAATGTCAACCTATTAACGTTCGTATTCTAATTAATAAATTTCAAGATGATGTTTCTAATCTTGATTGGCCATCGTGTCATACCTGTTAGATCAGGTGGTATATATATGTATTGATTTTGTTTTCTACTATTTGCTATCAATGTTTTAACTTTCTTTTCATAAAACATCTATTTAATTGGAAGAGAATCTGTGGAGTTTATTTTAATTATTTATATCTGTATTGTCGTTCAGATTGAGATTCAATTATCAAGAGCGGAAATTGGTTGCTACGTACGTAAACCGATTTAACCCTGCCACATTATTATGCCTGTCTGTCCCAAGCCTGGATTTCCAATGTCATATGTCGTGGTGTGTTCAATGGTTAGAGGTAAGAGATGGTCACTTGATGTGTTGATATTAGTGGAATTGCTGATCATCACATGCACCATTTAAGTTTCCTTTCATAATCTCGTATGGTATGTGATAATCAATCAGTTTATGAATAAATTTGATTCATTTATGTATCTGTGTGCGTGCAGCACGTCATTATTGCATCTTACTATTTTCACTATTTTCTATTGAACAAATGGTTTATATATATAAAACAAATGCCATCGAATTTGCTATATTAGAGAACACATATACGTGTATTCCATTATTCACTATTTTAGAAAAATCATGAAAGATTTGACCTAATCCTATATATTCCGTTTAAAAAATAAAGATCTCTGTTCATATCTCCACTAGAAAGTATTATAGTAAAAAGAAAAATATCAAATAGCAACTCAGAAAGTTATAGTCAAAATCCGAATGTGTCAAGTCACAGCACTTAAAATATCAAACAATTTCACAACCGGGAATACGTCCACGACGAAAACGACGGAGAAATAAAAACCCTACCACCCCCACCCCCCCAAAACAAAAACAAAAAAACAAACGAACAAACAAACAAACAAAACACATATTCAATAATAAATGAAATAATTGATGATGAATGGATTGATAAATATTGTAAATAGTATATTATTTTATTCAAACTTTATTTATTATATCAGATACATGATTTGTTCTGGAAATGTGAATTAGTCTGTGTAGACATCTTTGTACATAATTGCAAGGGGGGGGGGGGGGGGGGGAACAAGAATTCCAGCTTCTCAAGATTGTCCATATTGAAATGCCTCTTCGGTATTCTCTAACGTTCATTTTCCAGATATTGATTACATTTGCAAACAGTGGCAAGTAGAATGATCACAAAACGATCTATAAACCACTGCAGTAGTTGTCGGTGCACTCAATGCATTCTCTTGATTATGCCATGACGATGAATGTTATTCCAAACATGCATCGCGCGCATTATATTAGACATCTACGTTTTTATTCAATTAAAGGAAGAATGGCGAGACAAAATTACATACTAGCATAAAAATTGAGGCACGATTAGAGTCAATATCATTTAACTCTTGAAATGTGTAAAGGGATGTGACAAACACAGACAGTCCAACAGACGATATGAATACAATATCAACATCCGTACACGCTTGCACGTGTAAAACAAAACGAGGCAAAAACTTAATAATGACACACGGGAGCGGGTCAAGATTTGTTTTATAAAGGGGAAGAGATCTTGTGAAAAAGGAAGGCTTCCAGAATATTTTTCAATTCTTCCTGGTAAGTTTTAGAAGTTCTCAGGAATAGTGAGGTTTAACCTACAGAACACCCATCCTCTCTGGATACACGACCACTGTATTATCTACTACGGAAGGATTTGCTGCTCGAGTTCCAGTCACGAATTATAGATCAGACAAAAGTTACTGCTTACCCATGAATCGCACTGAACACCATATCGTCTAAATAAACACATCAAACATGAAGTTGGACAACTATTTGTAACAAAATACAATATATTATGACGCAAGTGCGAGGAACGAACTGAACCTCTCTCTAGAGCAAAAAGTCAATGGAAATAAAAAATATCAGTTAGAGTATATGCAACGTTGCTATGTGATAATGTACCTACCATCCGGCATCCGTCAAAAATAACTAGTCGTGATATTAGATTGTCTAATATTCTGTCCGGTATACTGTGTTTATAATTAGACAGTCGGAATAAAATAATTATAAAATATCAGTTTCTGCGTCAATTCAAACAGATTAACAATATCAAACACACGATGTCATTGAAATACGATTCATCTTCATAATTCATCTTTAAAAAATATAATTCAATTAAGACTCATTCTTCCGGAACTGCGACAATTACCGTAGTTGATAATAAAACGGCATCCCAGTACCAAATAGCTGTCTCCATTAAATAATTTTTCATCTTTTGTACATGATTTTTTGGGGAGTTGGTCCCCTTACACTTGTCACAGTTCCGTGAGAATGAGTCTTAACCTTGTAATTATGATCTTCCTGGCATTAGAGGCGTAAATTCTAAACGATGATATGTAATAGAGATTATTAAGAATAAAAAATAGAAATCTCTTTGAATATGATTTTTATCCTCCTTGTCTAAGAACTTTCCAGTTCATTCGGTTTCAATGGAAATGATATAAATGTACAATGTACCCTTTGATGTACTCCAATATCACAAGGGGATCATCGTGGTGGTGATTGTATGGTAGCTGGATTTACAACTACATGTGCAATCAGAGAAAAAATTGCACACATGCTATTTCACATTATGGTAAAATTAAAGGTGTTGCCAGGATTTTGCACCAGCGTATCTTAAGAAAACTGAATATTGTGACAAGGGAGACAAATGTAAAAATTTAGTTGATTGTGATAAGGGAGATAATTTGAAATTTAAGTGTGATAGCTTTTGTAAGAAATTTAAGAAAGAAATAATTTTTGATATTAATATTGGTGATCAGAAGATCAAAGATCAGAAGATTCAGGAGATCGGGTTAATTTGCTCAAGAAAAATTAAATGATAAAGAATTTAGCACAGTTATTGATGTACATAATAGAGTTCAAAATGCAGGTTATCCAAATTATTTGTGTTGTCGTATTCCAGTTAAATCTGGAATGAATATTTCTTTTTTTAGACAGAATCTTTTAGATTATGATGATAAAATAATTTGTGAATTTTTAGAATTTGGTGCTCCTATAAGTTTTAAAGGAACACTGCTAGAAGATGATAACACAGATATTGTTAATCATATAGGAGCACGAGAATTTGATTATGATGTTTTGAAATATTTGTTCAAGGAAGCAACATATGGTGCTATAATAGGTCCTTTTGACAAAAATCTATTTCCTGGTCATTTCAAAATTTCACCATTAAATACCGTTTCTAAGAAGGATACACTAGAACGTAGAGTGATTTTAGATTTAAGTTTTCCTGCTGGGAATTCAGTGAACGATATCATTTCTAAGGATAATTATTTAGGGGAGATAATTCAGTTGTCCTATCCAAAAATCGATGATCTAGTGGGTATTATTAAAGACAAAGGTGCTAATTGTCTGGTTTTCAAAAAAAGATTTGAAAAAGGCATATAGACAGATTCCTATTGATCCAGGGGACTTGCACTTAGTTGGATTTCAGTGGGGTGATAAATTGTTTACTGACCGAGTTTTACCCATGGGATTAAGATCAAGTGCGCAAATTTGCCAGAGAATTACTACTGCTGTTAGTTTTATTTATTATAAAATGGGATATATGGTTGTAAATTATTTAGATGATTTGGGTGGTGCAGAAACTGTAAATAAGGCCTGTGATGCTTATGATGCTTTGGGAGGATTATTGGCAAAATTCGAGTTGGAAGAGTCGGTCCAAAAAGGGGTCGCACCCACCACCCGTATGGAGTTTTTAGGCACTACAATTGATACTGTTAAGTTAACCCTTGAAGTTACTCCCGACAGGGTTACAGAGATTTCATTGTTAGTAGAAGCTTGGTTACGCAAGAAAAAGGCTTCTTTGCGTGATTTACAGTCATTATTAGGGAAACTCCATTTTATGTCCACTTGTGTACGACCAGGTAGATTATTCCTAAGTCGTTTGTTAAACTGGCTACGTCAAGCTTTCCCTTCGAATATAGTAGGCAGTGGGCATAAAATATTTAGGAGGATTCCTAAAGATGTCAAGAAAGATTTACTTTGGTATCATACATTTCTACCCGGATATAACGGGGTTTCGATTATGTCCCTTGAGAATTGTTCTTCTCCAGATGAGGTTCTCTCTAGCGATGCTTGTTTAGATGGATTTGGGGCTATATCTTCAAATCAGTTTTTTCATGCTTTATTTCCATCATTTATCAAGGAAAATCAGCTACATACTAATTGTTTAGAAATCCTTGCTATTGTTATTGCTACAAAAGTATGGAGTCATAAGCTTAAAGGGAATTTTTTTTTGATTTTCTGTGATAATGAGGCATCAGTGTACGTTATTACTTCAGGTTCTACTAAGGATACCTTCATGCAAAATTGTCTGCGAGAACTATGTTACATTGAGGCAATTTATCAGTTTGAGATTAAAGCAAAACATATTGTTGGGGAAGAAAATAGGCTTGCAGATTATTTATCTAGATGGCATATACATAACAGATATCAAAATCGTTTTGTTTCCAGAGTTGAATTTCAGAATTACGAATAAATTCAAGTTCCTGATTCTTGCTATCATTTTTTAAATAATTGGTAATTTATATTTATAGAATTAGATGTTCTGAAGCTTCAGTCAAAGAATTCGGCTAAGCATGCCTACGCAGAAAGTACGAACAAAAATATTAGAACTCAGTTAGAAGCTTATTTTATGTTTTGTATATATTTTGAATTTGTACCTATTCCTACATCAGTTCAAATTCTTACGCTCTACGCGCAATTTCTAAGCAGAAGTTTCAAATCTGTTGATTCTATTAGGAATTATATTAGTGCAATAAAATGGTTGCATTTATATTTGGATTTAGAGTATCCACAATTTGAATCTTTTCATTTTAAATTAGTATTAAAAGGTTTATCTAGACTGAACCCACATTGTCCAAACCAAGCTCAACCTATTATCCCGTATATGTTATGTGATATGTTAAAACATTTTGATATGAGTAGTCCTATTGATGCAACTGTTTAGGGTTTATTTTTACATGCTTTTTTTCTTATGTTGATAAAGTCTAATTTAGTTCCGGATACAGTTGCTACATTTGATTCTAAAAACAACTTTGTAGAAAAAACTTTACATTTGATGAAAAGCGTAATGTGCTGATGATAACAATACAATGGTCTAAAACCATTCAATTTGGAGAAAGGACTTTGGTCATTCCGTTAGTTTTTATTCCAGATTCTCCTTTATGTCCAGTTCAAGCGTATTTGAATATTTAAATATTTTTTTAAAAAACTGTAAATAAAGTTAACAAGGTTAATTCCGAATTGAGAAAATTGTGCAAGAGAAAAAAATTGTTATTTTGTAATTTATACAAAAGTGTTTTATATAATAAATCGCCTGACCCTTCCTTATTTGCCCCTAAAGATGGGTTACATTTAAATTATGCAGGCACAGATTTATTGAGAAAGAAGATTATAAATATAATCAGACATTTAAGTGTTCATTGGTAAAATTATTTATGACATGTATTGTATTATAATTGTAATGTTATAATATGTATTGTAATATAGCTGCATATATTCTCTTTTCTCTTTTCAGGGAACTGTCATCCAGAATATGATGCTGTTTCCCTTTCCTGGATCTACTCTTGATCTAAATACATCTTGAGTGGAATTCCGTTTTCTTTCCACTATCTTTATGCATTTTGGAGGAGGGATTGCAGTAGAAAAGAGAAAATAGGATATAAGTCAATTTTTTTTTAGAGATATATTTTGCATTTTTTGGCGGCCTTTGGCTTGGCGGAACTTGTTTGGCAAAATATGCTTATTTTATAATTATGTTGATATTTTGTTGAATGTATATTTATTGAAATATATTGTGTATGATATTAAATACTGGCAATACAAGTTATACCTAATTGAGTTTGTTTTATTTCACCGTTGATAATTAATCTATCACCTGTTTCACAGTTTGTTAATTTTCCATCTACCCCTAATTTTAGAGTACGATGGATCTGTCCATCATCGGCGGAAAGTGGCACGTTTCTTACCTTTATCCTTATGGTGTCTGGTTGTGTTCTGTCAGGATTATATGGATTTTGTGAATGAAGGGGAATTTGCCTACCACGCAAAACTAAACCCTGCACTAACAATGACAGTCTCTCTTCCTCATTATCCATATAAATACGCCACATTTCCCTGATACGCTGTATACCCTTTATACACTGTGAGGGTACCCTTACTCTAATGGCTTTGTAAATCTCAACATTAGTCAGCCACACTGATCGTGCTGGTTTTATAGATGAACCAAAAACATCCTCCTCTTCAAGAAAGACTGATTTGACCTTTTCACTGGATGTATTACTGTTTGTGTTTGTCTTTGTATACTCATCTCCTTTACCGGTGTCTTTTACTATATCCGCGTAAGACGCCATGTTTTCTTTGCTTACATTTGTTTCTTCGTTTAAAATATCATTTTCTACCGGTCTCATATCACATAGACTCTGGATCAATTGCTCAATTTGAGCCTCATTGAATTGACCATTCAAGAATTGACTGTATGTAGACATTTTACCTTTTCAATATAAATTTAAACCTTTTTTCGGGAGTACTCGCTTAGTAGACCTTAGCATACTAATGGGAATAATCCAAAAACTATCATGTCAATATCTTAGCTCAAACCCTAATGTGTCATTTGGTCATTGGTAACCTCTTATGCATATTGCATCAAACGATGTAATCATCATAAGTAATATAAGCTAAGAAAGTAATAGATCTGAAATACTAGGCAGAAAAAACAAAAATCATACATGTATATACAACATCTACATTTGGAAGCATAGCGAAAATGTTCTGCAAAAATATGCACTTAAATTGAGAGTTTTGTGTCCAGATATTCATGTACATGTATGTATATTTAAACATGCAAGACTAGATAGATATAGAGCAAATGACTGGTTCCTTAAATCGCGTTTTCCACGTGTAAAGTGTTAAAAATGGATAGACAAAATCGAATAAGGTTACCTATGTCTGAGGGAGGGGAACCTTAGTTTTAGTAATACTTACATTACTTAGGAACGTATCAGTACTGACTACTTAGGGACACTTATAAACATTAAACATAAAAAGGAGTATTTTTATAGATTGTCAGTTGTTTAAAGTTTAATATAATTAGCCAACACTTTAGTCATTTTCACAATATGATATTTAACAATAGGTTGTTTTACGTTTGCTATGAATAGTTGGTTTAGTTGGCTTATGGTGTTTAACGCCACTTTTAACACTATTTGAGTTATATCGTTGCGGTCAGTTTTATTGGTGAAGAAAACCGGAGTACCCGGAAAAAAACACCAACCTGCTGCAAGTCACTGCCAAACTTTATCACATAATGTTGCATCGAGTACACCTCGCCATGAGCAGGATTCGAATTCGCAACTTTAGTGGTGATAGGCACTGATTGCACAGGTAGTTGTAAATCCAACTATCATACGACCACAACCATTACGGTCTCTTTGCTATAAATAATATAACCAGAATACACATGCACTCTGAAAAAAAATCAGAGCAGAAAATAAATCATTTCCTCTCAAATTTTAATTAAAATGACTTCATTCTCAAATATGCCATTTTGCACCATAGCTTCGTCTTTGACTTTCTTGACTGACATGTTGTAATAAATGATATCCCCGCATGTCATGTCATATGGTTACAATTTTATTTTTAAAATTATAATAATATCGTTACAGTGTTAATTAAAAAAACTTCCTTTCATGTCAGTAATTATTGCAGTATGCATGGTGCACTGGATGTACAAATAATTAGTATATAATCCAGGAATCTATTATATTTAGGATCCAATAACAACCATAATCGTAGAGCATATGGCTCAAAATGTTATTTTCGTAAAGCAGACGTTTATATGATCATGTAAGTGAACAACCATTTAACTTGAAGGGGGGAGGGAGTTATGGTTTTTTGTACTGATCTGAATTTTTTTTTTAAACGTTGGACACATTTTTATTTTTTTTCAATTGCAATCAAACTAAAAAAAAATTTCTTACCAAGTCAAAACATTATTTTTTTCCCAATGCTTTGTATAAAGGTGTGAGTCAGTTCTCTCCATGCACTCTGGCTTCCTCCACCACTAAAACTGGTTGCCATCATATAGCTGAAATATTGTTGAAAGTGGCGTTAAAACACCAAAAATCAATCACTCCATCAATCAATCTATAGTAATGCTACTGTCCGTCTGTCCTTCATTCTGTCAGTCTTTCTGTAACATTTGTGTGAACACTCTAGAGGCCAAATCTTTTATTCCGTTTTGACCAAACTTGGTCCACACTTTGTACATCTGGAAGCCTACTGATTTCCAAGTTCAAATGTCAAAGGTCTAGGTCACATTTGAACTTTAACCATTTTTTGGTGTTTATCCTTGTGAAGACACTAGCCTACATCTTTCAGTGGATTTTGACCAAACTTAGTCGACACTTATTTCATACAAAGCCTTGAAGCCTATTTTGAAGGTCACATGTCAAAGGTCAAGGTCACAGATGGAATTAAATTCTAGCCATTTAACAGTGAGGGGATATGTCATGCTTTGCGTTGCCTTTGCTATAGTATTAAGTGTTTATTATCAAATGTTCATAGCCTTACCAGTGACAGTACATACATGAGGCAGCAATCCCTTTTTATAAGGGACACTTACAATATCTATTAAAAATAGGGCGTAATTACTGAAAGGTCAAGTACAGTTTGAAAAACTAAACGAAATCTTTAATATAAATTCCAAATATTTGAGATTTATTGCACAACTCTTGGGATTTATTTTTTTTCCAAAACAATACTCTTAAACCAGATTATTTTTCTTTATACTTATGTAAAGCAGAATATTTTTTGTGGTCAATGCAGTGACAGATTATTTAATTTATTTATCTTCTAAATCATAATATTTTTTTAGGAAAAAAACCATAACCCCCACCCCCCCACCCCCTCAACACGTTTAGTCGTACATTGCATGTTTAGATCGTCCTTGGTATCTGTTAACTACACCTCAAATACAATACGGGTATTCCCATTTTAATGAAATTCTCCCAACAATAGCCTTTGCTTACAATTATCAACTGTTTTTAAACAGTTTCATTGTGTCTTTTCACATAGCATATCTGCCAAAATAGTTCCGTTCGATTAGACATCCAACGCTTTATAAAATATTCATAGATCTGTAATGTAATCACAATTCTAACTTTTCCTTCTTTATATAACAATATCCTTAATTAACCCAGTTCATGTGCTATTATCCTGGTATCACCGACTTTTCGACGATTTGATATAGAGTTATTAATATCTCAATAAAGCGACCAGAATCAAAGCTTAATATTTATAATATAAACAAATTGGTGATTTATGTTTGTTTTGCATGATTAAAAACCAAGTATTTTGTTCCTGTTTCAAAACGATGGCATGAACAAGTTTTCATGCTTATTCATAAATCATGTGCACTCCGTCACCAGTTTTCGACGGTCAAGGTAAATAGACATGAATCGCTTGTTACTCAGTAGATATGACGTCAAAATGTACATAACTTAAGCCAATGCAGACGATGGATCGAGTCGACCGGCGATCGAAACGATGGTCTGCGTCCTCGATGCGAGTACACTAAATAGTACACACCGATGTGGTGTATGCCAATGCATATATAACATATGTGGAACATTATTTGAGGAGATTTTCTTCTAGTACATAGTAGATTATCGTCATCTTAAAACACCCCGATTCAAGGTTGTGTGGGTTTCGATATCAAGCTTAAGGGTTAAGATTATGATGTTTAACGCCACTTTCAACAATATTTCAGCTATATCGTGGCTGTCAGTTTTATTGGTGGAGGAAACCGGAGAAAACCACAGACCTGTCGCAAGTCAATGGCAAACTTGATCACATAATGACTACATCGAGTATATCCCGCCTGAGCGGGATTCGAACGAACAACGTTAGTGGTGATAGGAACTGATTGCATAGGTATTCATCAATCCAACTAACATGCCATCACGACCATGACGGCCCATGTGTGGGCTTTGAGCCTTTGGGTTCATGGTTGAAATAGAGATAAATCAAGAAATAGTGTTTTAAAGAATTAGAAATGGAAATGTAATTTAACAGGGCATGAAGTATTCCTGCTAATTGGAGATTCTATAGCGTACAAATTAAGACAAAAGGATCTAGAGTAGACTATGGTGTCTGAGCCTTTCTTATCAAATGTCTGCCAGCAATGAAGGAAATGTAAAGACACGTTTTAGGAACAAGGAATATAAATACAAAATTGCTACATAAAGATTCAATTTCGTATCGATTAATGTCCCAGATTCTATTAGTTTAAACATATTTTATTAATTAATTCAATATAACATTACAATATTCAGCTATATACATTACATAATAAGAAGTAATTAATAGAATTGGGAAACAAGTTACAAGAACTTATATTAATCCCTATCCGTAGGAATAAATTTCATATATAATATACTGTGAATCTCTAAGGGGAGAAGCAAATAGAACTAACAAATAAATTTTATATAAATTACAGAAGGTATAAGAAGATAAAACAAAGAAAGTGATCTGGTGTTTGATGTAAAATATGTTTGATTCAAAGTAATTAAAAAAGAAGAAAGAAATAAGGGAACTAGGTACTGCTGATGTTAGATGAAACGTTTACTGTTTATTATAAACTTTTGTACATTTAAAAATAAACTGTTATTTTGATCGTCTGTGAAGTCAGGTGATCCAAAAAATAAACGGTCAACTGTCAAGTTCATAGGAATATCAATTGATTCGATATACCGATTTCTCGAATCGTTGAATCTATGACAATAAAAAAGATAATGCGAGTTAGTTTCAGGGACCCCTTGATGACAACTACAGTTGGGCGAATCTACTACATTTTTTTAGGAATAGTTGATGGTTTAGAGAGCTACATGCAGTTCGTAATCTCATGTGAAGGATTTGTCCAATTCGAGTTCCTGAGTAATAATAAATAGGTTTCTTTATACATTTTGATTTATAGCAGGATTTGAGAGATGAAGGAGACTTGCTATCTCTTATTGATGTGGGTTCGCTGTTCCATAATCTTACAGTAGAGGGTAGAAAATAATTATTATACAAAGTTGTTCTTGTACGTACTGGGGGGATACTTACGGCCTGTCTAGTGTTGTAGTCATGAATATTTTCAAAGTTACATGGAACAATTGCACTAAGGTAAGGAGGAACAAGACCGTTTACCATTTTATAAAAATATATTTTTTTGTGATTTTCCCGTCTTGCCTGTAACGTCTCCCAACCCGTCTCTTTATATAAACTATTAATAGAAACTAACCGAGTTCCCCCAGTGACGATTCTAGCAGCCTCTATTTGAACATTTTCTAATTTATTTATCAAGAACAATGTCTTATTATCCCATACGACGTCTGCATATTCCAAAATCGGCCGAATAAAGGTAAGATAAATCTTTTCTAAGGTTTTCCTATCTAGAATAAATTTGAATTTTCTTAGTATGTTAACTCTAATAAAAGCTTTCTTTGTTATTAGATCAATATGTTTTTGCCAGCTACCGTCATTTGAAATTTCTAAACCGAGATGTTTATGTTCTGTAACTTGATTAATTATTGTATTATTCATTATAAGGGGCGGATGAAAAGGTTTGTTAATCTTTCTAGTGATCGTCATAGTTTCTGTTTTTTGAGGGTTAAAGTTTACTAGCCACTTAGTGGACCATGCATGAATTGTTGCCATGTCGTTATTTAACGTTATTGCCGATTCACGAGGGTTATCAACAATAACATACATGCTAGTATCATCAGCAAATAGTTTTATAGATGAGTGAATTTCTGTGACAATGTCGTTTATAAATATTATAAAAAATAGAGGCCCTAGAATAGATCACTGGGGAACCCCGGCTTTGATAGTGCGCCATTTAGAATGTGCGCTTTCTATAGCCACTCGTTGTTTTCTGTCTGTAAGATAATTTTTTATCCATAACAATAAAGACCCTTGTATCCCAATATTTTCTAATTTATTAAGTAAACCCTTATTCCAAACCCTGTCAAAAGCTTTACTTATATCACAAAAAACTACGCGTATTTCTTTTCCTTCGTCTAAAGCTTTTCCGAATTCGTTTGTGAGACTTAGAAGTCGGTTAATTGCAGAGTCACTAGGAGTGAACCCTGATTGGTGTGGGGTAATAATATTATTTTTGAGTAAAAAATTATAGACATGTTTATAAATACATCTTTCCATTACCTTGCTCAAGACACTAATTAGAGAAATAGGTCTGTAATTATTTACCTTACTCGGATTATCGTTCTTAAAGACTGGAGTGACATTTGCCAGCTTCCACTGTGTCGGGAATCTACAAGTTGACAGAGACAAGTTAAATAACAGACACAATGGAAGCTTCAAGATGGAAGCCCCTTCTCTTATAAGTCGTGGGTTTATTAAATATGGTCCAGTTGCTTTTGTAGTGTCGAGCAATTGTAGAACATCTTCTATGTCAGTTTCTGTAATGTGTAGTTGTGTCAGTTTGTTATAAAGTGGGTCAATAAGTTCCGGAACTGTCGAATTAGAGTCGTCCAGGTTTGATTGTTCACTGAAAAAGTCGTTAATTAACTCACATTTTGCAAAATTGTCACATATTAAGTCATCGTCTGTTTGTAAGGGTAGTATTGAACGATTTTTACTTGAACCAAGTAGTCTTTTAACAAGATTCCACCAAATTTTATTACCAGATGATTCTGCTATAATGTTTTCGGATATTGTAGAAAAATAATCATTCTTTGCCATTTTTATCAAATTATTGCATTTGTTCCTGGTTATACGATACTTTTCCCAATGGTTTATAGAATTTGTATGTTTTGCTTTTTTATGGATTCGATTTTTCCTACGTATGAATTTCTTGATACTTGTAGTAATCCATGGTCGGCTATCTTTCTGTACCGTTATAAATCTGTTAGGAATAGTATTATCTGCTATATTTAAAATCGTGTTTGTTATAATGTCTACAATTGTGTCTACGTCGCTATGTCCAAACAAAGTCTCCCAGTCAACATTTGTAAGTTGTTGTCTATACGAGTCAAAATCACCTTTGTCGTAAAGAAATATTTTCCTTTTATAAGATGTCGATGGTTTACTAGAATGGTGTAGTAAACCAATCACAGGTAAATGATACCTAACCTGTTCGAGCAGTGGAGCACCTACATTTGTGAAAAGTACACTTAATGGGTTACTTACGAGAATCAAATCCAGTAAAGATGAACTGTGTTCAGTTACATATGTAGGTTCAGATATAATTTTCTATTGAATTCAGATCATGGAATATCATATGATGCACTGGTCAATAAACACCATTTCCTGGTGATGAGTGATATAGGTTCATGTCAACCTATGATTATTCAACTAGATAATTAATTGGCATAGTATATGCTAGTCTTTCGTTCTTGTATTTCACTATAAAATATTATGGCTTGTGCTTTGATTAAATTTGTATTCTATTAAATAGTAAATTGGTACAGTGTATGCTTTGATCGTGAAGTAGTGCATACATAATAGTCGAACATTCATGAAATTGAAGACACACTTATCATGAGAGAAAGCAGTTGTGAAAACAATTTAAAAAGAAACATTTTGTGTTCGGTTTTAATTTGTTGATAAGGGAAAGACAACTCTATATACAAAGAAAGCATCCTATCCAACCCACCGACCTTTAAGCACATAACTCATACCAGGAAGTCCGCCTTTTTCGTAGACTGTATACAACGTACGTCAATCGTATTGATTTCAGTTTTTTTTTTATTTCTAACTTTTCCTTCTTTATATGACAAGATCCTTAATTAACCCAGTGCTTACACTATTATCCTGGTATCATGGACTTTTCGACGATTTGATATAGAGTTATTAATATCTCAATAAAGCGATCAGAATCAAGGCTTATTATCTATAATATAAAAAATTGGTCATCTGTGTTTGATTTACTAGATTAAAAACCTAGTATTTTCTTCTTGTTTCATAAATCACGTCACCAGTATTACAAGGTCAAGCTTAATAAGACATGCAACTCGTGTTACTCGGTGTGTATGACGTCAAAATTTATATTATTAAAGCCAATTCAGACGATGAAACCAAACGGGACTGCACCAATGCGTTTTCCAAATAATCAAATAAACGTTAGATAATAGCGAGGTGCCAATCAAAAATGGCCAATCCAGATAAACTGGCAACATAGGGTACACGTACAGGACGAAGAAAAACAAAACAAAAGCGCAACACAATATTCTATGGCCATTATGCGCAAGCAAACACATATACCGCAAACAATTGGAGAAATATAATAAAGACGAACCGAGCATCGTTTTTATGCGAAAATCATGAAAAGCTTGCTTCAGGGTAAAGAAGAAATGGAAATTATGAAAAACACG
The DNA here is from genome assembly GCA_963680875.1 of Bathymodiolus brooksi. NCBI lineage: Eukaryota > Metazoa > Mollusca > Bivalvia > Mytilida > Modiolidae > Bathymodiolus > Bathymodiolus brooksi. The sequence goes on along the minus strand of OY804590.1, from coordinate 47,483,984 downwards.
TTATACAAAACAAACAAAAAACAAAGCAAAAAAAACGACAAGTGCACATGGAAATAATAGATATAATGATGACGATGATATCTACCTTTTTGCAGACAACCAGGCTGATTAACCAGTGGTTTACTTAACTTAAAAACCGGAAGTTAGCTTTAGTGGTTCGTTGACATTTCAAACACCTGAAAATTGCAATGGTTAGCGTGCTCGCATCCTCGAGTTCGGTAGGTTGTGAAATTGATCACCAGATGAGTCAAATCAACGATTAAATAATTGGGGATTCTGCGCTAAGCAAGTGGTGTTATGGGGTTAAAGCATGGCCTGATTGGCGTGGAATCAGGATAATATGTCTGTGTGCAGCAGCATGGCTATCTGCTGTCTGCAGTTGCAGGAAACTAGCACTGTAGAAATCCAGCTCAGCACATTGGATTATGTAGATATCATCGTCATCATTATACCTTTCACATTATTTATGTCCTTTTGAGGGGGGTAATGGTGTCCTCTTTCATACAAAATTCATGAAAATAATAAATTTTTTTAAATAATCTGTTCAAAATTGAATATTTACAAGGTTCAATAATCTACAAATAAAAACATAGATATCAAATTTATGGCACACGACGCGTTTATAGAATAATAATCTCCATTAGCTATGAGAACATTATATTCATATTGTCCTTTTCATATATTGTAATCGATAGACATGGTACCATTAGCCCTACGTGAAGGGAAATACCTCTTATAGAAAGAGTATAAAAACAATTAGAATCAAACCGCGAATGTACAAAAGACCTATTGATGACAGGTCATTGAACAGTCATGCTGACATTTCCTTCTGCTGATTAAAATATCACAATGCAATTCATAACATGCTTTGCTACAGGAAAACACATTGAAATACAATTTACATTGAAAACATAAGAAATAATTAAGAAATAATTCATGGAAGTCATAGTGTGTTGTGAGTTTTATCATGGGCTGATGGTTATTAGTATTTTATATCGAGCGGTAACGAAGGATAACATTATGATTTACTAATACGGTACCTGGCTTTGTAAATTACAAAAAGGGTGCACTCGACTCGCAACCGCAAATGATAAAGTTTACCAGTTGCTTGCCCATGGTCGGTGGTTCTCTCCGGGTACTCCGACTTCTTCCACCACTAAAACTGGTAGCCATTATATAGCTGAAATATTGTTGAAAGTGGCGTTAAACACCAAAAATTTTAAATCAAAAGTTCCGATGGGTGTCTCTTTCAAAACAGAATCGTTAATATATAACTAAACTTCCGTTTTTTAAATGATACCATACATAGAAATCCTGGTCCTGGCTTGGCACAGAAACAAACATGTCTCTTAATAATTGGATCTTCAAAGACAATGCAGTCAAACCTGTCCATGCAGTCACCTCTATTAAGTAGTCACCTGTATTAAAAGGTCACCTTTTTCTTGTCCTGTCAAAGAACATTTCATATGAATTGAACCTCTTTTAAGAGGTCACCTGTGTTATAAGGCCACTTTGTCTTTGTCCCAAACGATAAAAACTTCACACATATTCGTTTCCAATTATATTGCAAGCAATGAATAAACCAGTGAGATGGGGGAAAAAAGAATCTGATATTAAAATAAAAATTATTGGTGAGGAAAAGATAAATGGCATTATCACGCGAGCAGAAGCCAAGTGGCAAACGGAGGGTGAAAACAGTACACAATATTTGTGTAATTTAGAAAAGATATGAGGAAAGAGGTTAAAAAATGCCCCATATTAGATATTGTTGTCGTGCATTGAAAATGACTTGGATCAACAAATTATTGGACCCACTGAATGTTTCACTCTAGAAGATTTTACTTCTTATATTAAGAAAAAGATGAGAGGGGGGGGGGGATATACTGTACCTAGATAAAAAGGGTGATCGTATGGTAGTTTGATTTATAGCTGCCTATCAATCAGTGCATATCACCACTATCATTGTGAGTTCGAATCCCGCTCAAGCGATGTGTACTCGATATAACATTATGTGATGAAGTTTGACGGTGACCTGCGACAGGTCGGTGGTTTTCTCCATGTGCTCTCCTTTCTTGACCAAAAAAACTGACCTCCACTGAAATATTGTTGAAAGTGACGTTAAACACCACCAAGCCAATCAAATCAATGAATACTGATATTTGTCATAAACATGCTGTATTGAGTCACTCCATATAGTTCAATTCATTCATAAAGAAAAATTGGAATAGATGCTTTCATATATTTATTAATGATTTTTTTTATAGCTAGATAATAAAAAAAAATGTACACATTTAATGAATTTGTGATTAATATGTTAATATTAATTTTGTAGAATACTATGGTATTATTAGTGCATTTCCAAAGAATTGGAAGCAAATCAATTTGGTTGACGCTATAATACTTGACAGAATATGCAATGAAATAGTTGAAAAAAGAAAAGCAGAGACAAACCTTGTAAATATTTTTACAGATTATTTATTCAGAGAATCCAGCAAGAACATGTTCATTGTCATGATAAAATGGGAAAATGATTTAGAAATTTCTGTAGGAGATTGATATGCCATTTGTTCACTGACATTTTGTATAACCAAAAATACAAAACTACAAAACCGTCAGTTTAAACTATTACACATAATATTGCCTTGCAATTCATTCCTATATCAATATGAACTTAAAACAGCATTATGTACTTTTTGCATGGAAACTAAGGAAAATCTGTTGCATCTATTTTGGAATGTGAATTTAGCTCAAAATTATTGGTTTGCTTTCAAAAACTTTTTAATGATTTGTGGTATTGCTCTTCGGTTGAATGCAAGAGAGCTAGCTCTCGGAATATCCGAAAATTACATTAAATCATATCTTGTTAATTTTAAAATGCAATATGTCTAGGCATAGATGTAAGGATGAAGTCTTACACTTACACGAAGGTCTTCTATAGATCAAATATTATATTAAAATAGAAAATAATATTCCACCGTTAACGTATTCCCCAAACAGAAACAGGAAATTAAAATGAAAATGGCTGAATGTTGAGGCGACAATGAATGACTTATTATCTTTTGAAACAAATTATATTATTCTTGTTCTTTTGTTTAATTTGATCGTAGGAAAACAAGTGATTTTTTTACATATATTATTTTATATATGTATAATCTATATAATGGTTCGAAGAAGCCGAAGTACCCGGAGAGAACCACCGACCATGGGCAAGCAACTGGAAAACTTTATCACTATCGGCTGGGAGTCGAGTGCACCCTTTTTGTAATTTACAAAGCCGGGCGCGAACCCACGCCGTATTGGTGATAGGCTTGTATGCGTTGTTAGGTAATCCAACTACCTAACTCATTGAGCCACGTGGGGCCTCTATATAGTGTATGCTTTGCACCTCATTTGTATAAGAAGAGTTTGAAGACACCAAAGGTGTCACCAGAATCCGTATATCGAAGAAGAAAAGACAGCACAATGACCAAAAGAAAAAGTACTAAAAGTCAAACAACGACCCACAAAACATAATCATTGGATGGAATTGACCAGATTGTATTTGAAATGTTTGAAAAAGAGTTTAAAGATATCAAAGGGGTAATCAGAATCCGTAAATCGAAGAAGGACAGACGAAATGACCAAATGAAAAAGGACAAAAGGACAAACAACGATCTACAAAACACTACACATAAAACTAAAGATCGAGTAACACGAACTCAGGTGTTCCGGAAGGGTAGGCAGTTCCTGCTTCACTAGTGGGATCAGTCGTGTTAATCTAGTTACAAACACGGTGATAAGTCATGAATGAGGAAAGGACTGGGAAGTGCTTACGACAAGTGGAACATATCCGTGGTTATTTGTGACAGATATTCCATAACAGTCAACCAAGTCATGGTGGCGACCGTAGAACTTTGGAAGTGATGACTTCAACTTAAGCAAGTGGAACCCTTGGTTCAGTAGCTTCCTTGTTAGCAGCAACCCTCTATCAAGGATAGGAACCACAAGCTCTGGTATATCGTATCAACTGAGAGATATATACTCCATATGCAGTTGCTTCTGGAATGCTGCAACATATAAATGGAAAGTTCACAATGGGAAAATTGAAATCATCTCTTTTGTCGCAAAGTTTTGCTCTTAACCGCCCCTCACTGTCAATTTCGAGGTGTAGGTCAAGGTATGAAGCAGACCTATATGTATCTGTGGTATCCTTTATTTCAAGCTCAATGGGATAGATGCGATCAACGAAATCACCAAACGTAGAATTATTTACTTTTAGTAAAAGGACATCATCTACTAGTATATAGCGAAACTTGACATTTAAGGATCATACTAGCTTCTATTTGTTTTTCTTGAGAAGCCCCTGTATAAAGTCTGCCTGATACGAATAAAGGAACAAGTCGGCAAGAAGAGGAGTTTGTTCCCACTGTCTTTTGAAAAACACCAAACATAGCAAATATGTTGCCAATCAAAAACTTGAGCATGTTGATGATATAAGTTTCAGAGAAATGTTTGGTAGAATCAAGAGTGTTTTTTTTTATATAACAAAATAAGATCTGTTCCTTCCTAGCACAAGATATTTGTATCTACGTTGGACATTCTTTTTATAGAAACACTTCATCTTTTCTATTTTCACAATAAACAATTACAAAAAACTAGATACACATTATATATATATATATATATATATATATACGTCTGAAAATTAAACCAAACAGTGTTAGAATTAGATTTTAGAGCTGTCAAATTTTTGTTCTTCCCTCGACGGGATTTGAACCCACACCATTGATACACTGCAGCACCATTCGCTTAGCCTTAAGCCCAGCGCCCTAGACCACTCGACCACATCCACTCCCTTCTTCGAACCATTATATAGATTATACATATACAAAATAATATATGTAAAAAAATCACTTGTTTTCCTACGATCAAATTAAACAAAAGAACAAGAATAATATATATATATATATATATATATATATACGTCTACAAATTAAACCAAACAGTGTTAGAATTAGATTTTAGATCTGTCAAATATTTATTCTTCCCTCGACGGGATTTGAACTCACACCATTGATACACTGCAGCACCATTCACTTACCTTTACATCCAGCGCCCTAATCCACTCGACCACATCCACTCCCTAAAAAAGGAGCTTCAATAATCGTAGTGTTACCTTGTCTCGTAAGGCAAATCTAGAGATAGACATACGACATGTGTATAAGCGTTTGTAGATGGTACATATATACTTAATATTATAATTTGACAGCAATCTAACTCAGCAATTGTTAATATATTGTATAGGATAATGAAGAATTCACTATGCAGTCACAGGAAATAAAGTATATTATACAAATGTCTAAGCAAGTGACAACCATACAATATATCTGTCCCACTGGATCTCAAAGTTACTTGTGATACTAGGTTAATACTAAATATTAAATATACGTCTGAAAATTAAACCAAACTGTGTTAGAATTAGATTTTAGAGCTGTCAAATATTGTTCTTCCCTCGACGGGATTTGAACTCACCCCATTGATACACTGCAGCACCATTCGCTTAGCCTTACATCCAGCGCCCTAGACCACTCGACCACATCCACTCCCTAAAAAGGAGCTTCAATAATCGTAGTGTTACCTTGTCTCATAAAGCAAATCTAGAGATAGACATAAGACATGTGCATAAGCGTGTGTAGGTGGTACATATATACTTAATATTATAATTTGACAGCAATCTAACTCAGCAATTGTTAATATATTGTATAGGATAATGAAGAATTCACTATGCAGTAACAGGAAATAAAGTATATTATACAAACGTCTAATCATACAATATATCTGTCCCACTGGATCTCAAAGTTACTTGTGATACTAGGTTAATACTAAATATTAAATATACGTCTGAAAATTAAACCAAACTGTGTTAGAATTAGATTTTAGAGCTGTCAAATATTGTTCTTCCCTCGACGGGATTTGAACTCACCCCATTGATACACTGCAGCACCATTCGCTTAGCCTTACATCCAGCGCCCTAGACCACTCGACCACATCCACTCCCTAAAAAGGAGCTTCAATAATCGTAGTGTTACCTTGTCTCATAAAGCAAATCTAGAGATAGACATAAGACATGTGCATAAGCGTGTGTAGGTGGTACATATATACTTAATATTATAATTTGACAGCAATCTAGCTCAGCAATTGTTTATATATTGTATAGGATAATGAAGAATTCACTATGCAGTAACAGGAAATAAAGTATATTATACAAACGTCTAATCATACAATATATCTGTCCCACTGGATCTCAAAGTTACTTGTGATACTAGGTTAATACTAAATATTAAATATACGTCTGAAAATTAAACCAAACAGTGTTAGAATTAGATTTTAGAGCTGTCAAATTTTTGTTCTTCCCTCGACGGGATTTGAGCTCACACCATTGATACACTGCAGCACCATTCGCTTAGCCTTACGTCCAGCGCCCTAGACCACTCGACCACATCCACTCCCTAAAAAAGGAGCTTCAATAATCGTAGTGTTACCTTGTCTCGTAAGGCAAATCTAGAGATAGACATAAGACATGTGTATAAGCGTGTGTAGATGGTACATATATACATATGCATATATATATATATATATATATATATATAGGTGCTTGTATATAATAAAAAAAAATTCAAATAAAGTGCTCAGATCCTGCATAATTAAGTTATAATTTAAATATGCAAAATTATTCTATTTGTTTTAAATTGATAGATTGTTTAATTGGTGTTTAACGCCAACTTTAGCAGTATTTCAGCTACATCGTGGCGTTTAAATTGTATGATTTTCATTAATGATAACAACGATTGTATTACACATTCAAACCCCTTATTTTATATCGTTCTTCTGATATATATTAAATTTACATAAACTGGTCATTGACCCCACTAGTCCACGTATGACTGATATACGTGTACTTAATATCGGGATACTAACCGAGCTATTTGCTTTCAAATACATAATAAATTGTAGCAATTGCTAATCTAAATGATAATGCGTGTTCTGTGCAGAATTGCAACTCGAAATTATTTAGAATTGTCTGATGGATATCTGAAAATTAATTTGATATAGGGTGAGACTCGTGTGTATAACAGTTTGTAAATAAAACATAGGTATCTAATTTACTGCGCACGACGCGTTTCTTGAATAACCTTCATCAGGTACTCTCAATGCCAATAGATAGGAAAGCCAAATAATCTAAAAGTATTTGAGAGCAAGAAAAAACTTGTCATAAATATCGTTTCCACATTTACTTAAAATGCGTATTTCGCATTCAAATAATTGTATTAAGACGAGTTTTGTTGATGAGTTTTGTTGATGATATGGAAGGGGTAATCAGAATCCGCAAATCGAAGAAGAACAGACAACATAACGGCAAACAGAAAAAGGACAAACGGACAAACAGCGATCTACAAAATACTGCACAGAAAACTACAGATAGAGTAACATGAACCCCACTAAAACTGGGGGTGAACGCAGGTGCCCCAGAAGGGTAAACAATTTCTGCTCCACTAGCCACACCCATCGTGTTACTCTAGCTACAAATCCGGTGATAGGTCACGAATGAGGAATGATATATGGTAGGAATGGGAATAATAAAACACATTTGTTTAATGATTTACAGAAAACGCACAATTTTGATCTCTCTCTTTGCTTTACAGAATGTTTCGGTAGGCATGCTCCCTGGTCTCCAAACAGTATCGAGCCTTCGCCCCACACAAAAACACTTGATCCGCTACTGGATATCCACAGATAACCCATAATTAAATACATGAAACCAAACAAATTGTAATTAAGGAATATTTTAAATTTTTGAACAGGTTATACGATATAACCTGGTTTGGTGCAGTTTACGCTTAATAAACCGTGAAGGGTTTTATGAAAAGCGTTAACTGTTCCAAACCAGCTTATGCAAGTATAAACTGTTAAAAAATTGAAAATATCCCTTAATTACAATTTGCTTGGTTACAACGAAATTTAATGATTCCTCGATTTTAATTACGATTATTTCATTTGACTGTTTGAATTTGTCGTTGGCGAATGAATATGTTGGTGACGTCACAATACCAAACCAGGTTATCAAGTATAACAAATGTTTCTCCTGACGGATCAGCCAATCAGATTGCAGTATTTACATCAAACTAAATTACTACATTTTAACAAAATATACAAAGACAACTAAAATACCTTTAAAAACTCCTTTTATAGCTTATTTACATATATCCCTTCTAAAACAAAGGTTATAATATATAAGTAGACAATTTTTTTTTGAAACGGAAGTACTAACAACGTAGATATTTAATCTAGTGTAGATGATGCGTTTTTATAATAATCTTCATTAGGTACAATCAAAGTCAAAAGATTGAAAATTCAAATAATTTTGAAATTTTTTGGAGCAAAAAACCAAAGGACCTAATCATAGTAGATTGCCCAGTGTTAAAACAGACGCTTAGTTATCAAGTTCAGTTTAACGGAATTACACACGGCTAATTTTGGTATTAAACGCTAGAAAAATTATTACATTTTGTATTTTTAATTGTAGTCGTAAGTTTCTGTGGTCACGATTTTATTAAATTTCACGTTTTTCAAAGGTACCCTCGGCTGACACATTGTACATGGTATTTTCAGGATGAAAAATAAAAATATTCTCCGCTATCTAAATAGCTGAAAAGGTTTTTACTTAAGAGATAATGTATCAAAGACATAATTAAAATAAAAACGGGATGTAAATAATTGATTTTTGAAAGAGTATATCAGCCTTACCTTAAGCCTCAAATTTGACCCCAATTTAACCGTATTTTCAACAAAAGCAAAGCAATTACACTACATTATAAATGTACTTTGATTTTGAAGAAAATATATCGATGAAATGTACATGTGTGCCAAAAATCATAATCTAAATGTCAGCGGTTGTTGAGAAATTGGCAAGATATAAGCTCAAATAACAGTGTAAATTTCCTCTTTGTCATCTAATACACGGATTGTCATGTACCGGTTTTTGTTAATGATGTGTCGCTCGCCGGTCATTAACTAGCACGATCTCTGTCTCAATGCATTTAGTATTTTCTCTTCTTTTATGGCAAATATATTGGTTTTAATTGTTCAGTAGAATTGTTTGTGGTGTTTATGTTTTAAAAACATTCATTTTTATGTCGGCCGTTGATTGGCTTTAACATTTGTTTAATTCATGTGTTTCTAATACACGGACCAATCCTGCATGATACGTTATAAGTCCGGAAATGGCTCAGTTTCATAGAAGGCCGACCGATTCCTGATTGGAAAAGGTTTCTTGCAGTCGCTACCAACAAACAAGCATTGATAAAATTTCTTGGCGAATCGATTGTGCAACACTATCGTTTATCATCTCTTGAGATGTCATCCGGGAAAGTTCTGTATCTTTCTGGTGCTTCTAATCATTGCAAGAAAATCTGCAGTCTCCGATTGGCAAGAGTTATACTGTACACATGAAGAGGCGGACACTCGTATGATTTTACATGCTATCCATGCAGAAAAAACGTTCGGTGAAAGTGGAATCAAAGGTCGGATCATTGTTAAATCGCCTGATACAGATGTCTTGATTCTATGCATCCATTACTTTCCTTCAATGCAACATACACAGGAATTATGGTTTCATACGGGTTCTATCACAAACACCAAGGATGGGCGTTTTCATGCATTCCCGTACATTCGATCTGTAGCATCCTCAATCCTGTTTTATATAACATTTTACCAGCTGCACATGCCATCACAGGATGTGATTCCACATCATCCTTGTTCGGGATCGGCAAACGAACCGTTTTTCAAAGTACTTAAAGACAGCCCAGAAAACTTTAGAGATTTGTCCATCCTTTCAGACTGTGACACTGATGATACTATAGATGCCGCCAGGAAACTTGTTTGTCGACTGTACGACCAAAAAGGAAAACTGAAGGAAGATCACGTCGACTTTAACAAATTAAGGGTAAGGTTAGCGACACTGAGGGATGCATGTTTGGCCAAACTTCCACCCTGTGAAGCCACCTTCACTCAGCATGTTTTGCGATCCTCACTACAGATAAGTATTTGGATGACTGCCCATGTTGCAAAACCGCCAATGAATTCTGCAGTGCTATTTGGATGGGAAGACAGGAATGGATTAGTTCGTTTATTTCAAAGGCCAGATGTCTTCCAATTTGTTGCAAGACCTTGTTTGTACTTGCAAAGGAAAATCTGTGTGCATGAAAGGATGCATTTGGTTTTAGCAAAGTCTATTTGCACAGACCTTTGCCCTTGTCAAGCTGGCGACTTATGCCACAATGAAAATACCCACCTAGCAATATCTAGAAATACTGATGAAGATGATGGATGACATATGATCTCAATTTTTTTTCCTTTTTCATCCAGTCTCCATCTATTTCACCGAATAAAACTGTTGTTATCAAAACTATGATCTCAGATAAAACAGTCTTTCATTTCCAACATTGTGATCATCAACTCACGTTAGTCATAGTTGTCCAGTTACCACGACTTCCCGTTGACGTCTTTTGTTTCATTGAGACTTGGTCTAATGTCTCTGTTAGGCAAGCACCACTGTTTTCTGTGCTTAGTAAACTTAGACAAGTTCATACGTACTATGTGTTTTTCAGTAAATAGCAGTTTCATTTGTTGCAATGTTTTTTAAGGTGTTCTTTTTATATGTTGTGGTGGTTATGTCGTAGCTTGTTTCCGTTTTATGTTTTTTCTGGAATTTGCCCAGTCTCCGGACTATGATTTCTTTAACATTTTCTATGACTTGTTCCTTTGTTCCTTCGGTATACTACTGCCGATGTTTCAAACAAAAAAACAAAACAAACAAAACAAAACAAAACAAAACCTGCCAGTGGATTTTGACCTTGACGTAGTTGGTGTTCAGAGGGGTTTGTAGCCACACATCGTCCAAACGCATAATATGACCATTGACCTTACGTTTTTAAACAAATGGCGTTTGACCTTTCCATATATTGCCATGTTTTTGCACAGAATATTCGTTAAGTATTGATTGACCCTACAAATGATATGTTGCAAACACATAAGCCATTAAATTTGAATTTTGGTACCTTTTACGAAGTTTGAGGTTAATAGATATTTTACCAGTAATTAGTCAAAGTGTACCATAACTGAAACATGATTTTTTTTTCGGAATCCGTCCACCAGTTGTCAAATGTTAAGGGTTAAAAAATAATTTGAAGGTTTCCTTTAATTGAATAGCAAATAAAAATGAGAAATGTTCAAACTATGACAGGTCAAGGTCACTTTTATTTCTCATATATACGAAAATTGTAAAATTGCATTTTTTTTTAGAAAATGGCTTTACCACCGATACAGCTTCGTCCGCATCATTTTTGGACTTATACCTCGAATTTGACGACAGTGGTCAACTCAGTACTAAAATTTATGATAAGCGGGACGACTTCAATTTTAAAATCATAAATTTTCCAAATATGTGCAGCAATATACCAGCTTCTCCTGCATATGGTGTTTACATCTCGCAATTGATTCGCTATGCAAGGGGCAGTAGCAATTATTCTGATTTCCTGAAACGTCATCTTCATCTGAGAAACAGGCTACTGGACCAGGGCTATAAAAAGATTCGCCTTATTCGATCTCTTAAAAAGTTTATATTCCGATACCAATATCTTGTCGAAATATATTCCGTCTCTGCAGAAAAAATTATAAGCGATGCATTTTCATATAGTGAAAATGTATAAAGATAAAGAGTCAAATATGTCAAGAATTTTTTTTGTCAATGTGTGACGTAAAAATATTTTTGACATTTACGTCACCGAATATGGTACTGCTTTGACAACTATTTTACCTATTTTGTTCCTGTATTTAAATACTATTACAGTGACAGCCGGAACCTTTGAACCGTAATGAGAGCGGGAGGTTTGGCGCCTTAAAATCTGATTCAACCCACCATTTCTTTAGAAATGCCTGTACCAAGTCAGGGTCATTACGGTTTTCACAGTTTTCCGGTTGTTGACTGATTTTGTCTGTTTATATAATTATGAGTTTTGACTTTCCCTTTGTAAGATTGTTCGGAGTTCGGTAATTTTGTTATTACCTTTATTTTCAAACAATGTAAAATAAAAAATAAGCATAAAATAATAAAATATTAAGCTTAACAAATAAAATTGGCATTCCAGTTTAAAGTTCTTCACAGTCTTGTAGAAGAAGAAAGCCTTTTAAAAATTGTGGTGTGTTAGTTCCAATTTTTAGATCTTGACCTTTGACCCCAATTTAAAGAAAACGTGACCACAATACATAACGACGACATCTTTATTTCGATGCGGCTTGTTCTCCTCATTCCAACGATGTATCATACAGGTGTGTGTAATTCGCTAAGGCAAATTCGCAAAAATCTTTCGTCGGGCACCCTACTATCAGGAGAGCCAAAACATGGGTAAGATTACCTACCTATGCCCGAGGGGGGAGAATTTTTTATCATCGTACTTTCAGTCTTATGTATAGGAGATTGACCATGTTAAGCGGGTAGGTGCCGGGGGAACTCCCCCTTTTTTTGGCAAAAAAGTAGTAAAGACTGAATATTTAACATCGACCCTATTTTTTTTTAAACAGTCAATAATCAATCAATCAATCAATGCATCAACCAATCAATCAATCAATCAATCATTGTTCATAATGTCACAACTTTTGTTCTGATGGTTTATATTTCCTTGGTAATGTTAATATATTATACAAATGTACTAAAAATGTAATTTGTACAAGAACTTTTTGACGTATTCTGGTTATCTGCGTTCGTTTTAAATATAGAGCCATTATCATTTGCACATTTTATATTAGCATCAAATGAAAGAATATGATCCGATATACAATACTGTTGAAGGAGATCAACTGCTGTTATTAAATATGCTTTATATGTAGGTCATGTAATGCAGCAAACAAAAAACGTCTATAGCAAGGAAGTGTTGTGTCTTTGCAATGGAATTAGTATTTGTTTATTTCTTTACTTTTATGCTGTTTATAGCATATTTTTGTTGTTGACTAAGTTTCAAATGCGGAAGTAATTTCCAGGAATTATGCTAAGTTAATAGTAACGGACACTACATTGATACTTCTGTTGTTAATAGTAATGGACACTACATTGCTACTTCTGTTGTAAATAATAAGGACACTGCATTGCTACTTCCTTTGTTAATAGTAACGGACACTACATTACTATTTCTGTAGTAAATAGTAACGGACACTACAGTACTATTTCTGTAGACATTGTAGCTATTTTAGTGAAAAGTAAGGTAATAGTAACGGTCACTACATTGCTACTTTTGTAGTTAATAGTAACGGACACTTCATTGCTACTTCTGTTGTTAATAGAAACGGACACTACATTGCTACTTCTGTTGTAAATAATAAGGACACTACATTGTTACTTCTGTTGTAAATAGTAACGGACACTACAATGCTATTTCTGTAGACATTATAGCTATTTTAGTGAACAGTAAGGTAATAGTAACGGACACTACATTGCTACTTCTGTTGCAAATAATAAGGACACTACATTGCTACTTCTGTTGTAAATAATAAGAACACTGCATTGCTACTTCTGTTGTAAATAGTAACGGACACTACAATACTATTTCTGTAGACATTGTAGCCATTTTAGTGAACAGTAGGGTAATAGTAACGGTCACTACATTGCTACTTCTATTGTTAATTGTAACGGACACTACATTGCTCCTTCTGTTTTAAATAATAAGGACACTGCATTGCTATTTCTGTAGTAAATAGTAACGGACACTTCAATGCTATTTCTGTAGACATTGTAGCTATTTTAGTGAACAGTAAGGTAATAGTAAAGGTCACTACATTGCTACTTTTGTAGTTAATAGTAACGGACTCTTCATTGCTATTTCTATTGTTAATAGTAACGGACACTACATTGCTACTTCTGTTGTAAATAATAAGGACACTGCATTGCTATTTCTGTAGTAAATAGTAACGGACACTTCAATGCTATTTCTGTAGACATTGTAGCTATTTTAGTGAACAGTAAGGTAATAGTAACGGTCACTACATTGCTACTTCTGTAGTTAATAGTCACGGACACTTCATTGCTACTTTTGTTGTTAATAGTAACGGACACTACATTACTACTTCTGTAGACATTGTAGCTATTGTAGTAATCGGTAAGTTAATAGTAACGGATACTACAATGCTATTTGTGTAGATATTGTAGCTATTTTAGTGAGCAGTAAGGTAATAGTAACGGTCACTACATTGCTACTTTTGTAGTTAATAGTAATGGACACTTCATTGCTACTTCTGTTGTAAATAATAAGGACACTACATTGCTACTTTTGTTGTTAATAGTAACGGACACTACATTGCTACTTCTGTTGTAAATAATAAGGACACGACATTGCTACTTCTGTTGTAAACAGTAACGGGCACTACATTGCTACTTCTGTTGTTAATAGTAACGGACACTACATTGCTACTTCTGTTGTAAATAATTACTGATACTACATTGCTACTTCTGTTGTAAATAATAAGGACACTACATTGCTACTTCTGTTGTAAATAATAAGGACACTACATTGCTACTTCCTTTGTTAATAGTAATGGACACTACATTACTATTTCTGTTGTAAATAGTAACGGACACTACAATGCTATTTCTGTAGACATTGTAGCTAATTTAGTGAACAGTAAGGTAATAGTAACGGTCACTACATTGCTACTTGTGTTGTTAATAGTAACGGACACTACAATGCTACTTCTGTTGACATTGTAGCTATTGTAGTAATCGGTAAGTTAATAGTAACGGACACTACATTACTATTTCTGTAGACCTTATAGTTATTGTACTGATCGGTATGTTAATAGTAACGGACACTACATTGCTACTTCTGTAGTAAATAGTAACGGACACTACGTTGCTACTTCTGTTGTTAATAGTAACGGACACTACATTGGTACCTCTGTAGACCTTGTAGCTATTGTACTGATCGGTATGTTAATAGTAACAGACTCGACATTACTACTACTGTAGTAAATAGTAACGGACACTACATTGCTACTTCTCTAGTTGTAAATAGTAATGGACACTACATTGCTACTTCTGTAGACCTTGTAGCTATTGTAGTGATCGGTGTGACCCGATTATGTCTTCTTAGAGTGGAACATTGAAGTGAATCCATGTATGCTTTTCTCATATTTTTGTTCATGACGCCATATATAAATATGTTAATACAACTGCTAAGAAAACACATGTATATCCCAATTGAGTGAAAATCTTCCGGGAAATCTGTGGCGTTACTACCAACAACGGAAGTCAAAGCAAACGGGAAATACAGAATGAGATAGGCAATGAAGACGACAAATTGTGGTTTAAATGAACTAACCTCGGATGTCAGTTTTCGTTGAGCAAAACCGTTGTTCCAATGTTTATGCAGCTGATTTTTCGTTTTTCTCACGTGTAAATAAATCCTAACGTAGCAAAATGATGTAACACCTATTGGCGAAACAAGACAAATTGCTATATAAATATAAGAATACAATTTACTACCATACCTATCAAATGCACAGTATTGTAGTGTCCTGTCAAATATCAGCAAATAGTCATAGTACCATAATGGTAAGTGAAAGGCAAAGGCTAGTGTGAAAAATAATACTAGCATTATAATAATGTATTTCATCTGAAATATTTTGTCAAAAATATTACCATGACATATTTTCACGTATCTGGATAAGGCAATTAACATTATAAACTGGATACTCCATATAAATAGGCTATCACATATCATCGCTTGTACCTTACAAAATGTTCGAGGTGGTTCCACATTAGTAATAAGGACATACATATTAAACGGTATGAGATATCCAGTAAGCAACAGATCAATGACAGCTAAAAATACCACAAAAATATTGTGAATTTTTCTCATTTGTTTCGATTTCAAGATGGTCCAGATGATCAGGATGTTTCCAGGAACTCCAGCAATAAAGATAAAACAGCATACAGTCAGATAAGCAATTCTAGATTGCGTTGAATAAAGTTCCATGTTCTCGGAAATTGAAAATAACAGTTCAGTGATATTGTAACCACACGTTACAAAAAAAAGCTGTTGTACAATGACATCGATGTCTACATTGATATAATTGGGCTTACTCCAAGTATACAATTTGAAATATTGAATAATTATTTCTGAGTTTTCCTTAAATCATGTTCTTGTGAATGTAAATGTCAACCTATTAACGTTCGTATTCTAATTAATAAATTTCAAGATGATGTTTCTAATCTTGATTGGCCATCGTGTCATACCTGTTAGATCAGGTGGTATATATATGTATTGATTTTGTTTTCTACTATTTGCTATCAATGTTTTAACTTTCTTTTCATAAGACATCTATTTAATTGGAAGAGAATCTGTGGAGTTTATTTTAATTATTTATATCTGTATTGTCGTTCAGATTGAGATTCAATTATCAAGAGCGGAAATTGGTTGCTACGTACGTAAACCGATTTAACCCTGCCACATTATTATGCCTGTCTGTCCCAAGCCTGGATTTCCAATGTCATATGTCGTGGTGTGTTCAATGGTTAGAGATAAGAGATGGTCACTTGATGTGTTGATATTAGTGGAATTGTTGATCATCACATGCACCATTTAAGCTTCTTTTCATAATCTCGTATGGTATGTGATAATCAATCAGTTTATGAATAAATTTGATTCATTTATGTATCTGTGTACGTGCAGCACGTCATTATTGCATCTTACCCTTTTCACTATTTTCTATTGAACAAATGGTTTATATATATATAAAACAAATGCCATCGAATTTGCTATATTAGGGAACACATATACGTGTATTCCATTATTCACTATTTTAGAAAAATCATGAAAGATTTGACCTAATCCTATATATTCCGTTTAAAAAATAAAGATCTCTGTTCATATCTCCACTAGAAAGTATTATAGTAAAAAGAAAAATATCAAATAGCAACTCAGAAAGTTAAAGTCAAAATCTGAATGTGTCAAGTCACAGCACTTAAAATATCAAACATTTCCAAACCGGGAATACGTCCACAACGAAAACGACGGAGAAAACCCCCCCCCCCCCCCCCCCCCCAAAAAAAAAACAAAAAAACAAACAATCAAACAAACAAACAAACAAACAAAACACATATTCAATAATAAATGAAATAATTGATGATGAATGGATTGATAAATATTGTAAATAGTATATTATTTTATTCAAACTTTATTTATTATATCAGATACATGATTTGTTCTGGAAATGTGAATTAGTCTGTGTAGACATCTTTGTACATAATTTCAAGGGGGAAAAAACAAGAATTCCAGTTTCTCAAGATTGTCCATATTGAATTGCCCCATCGGTATTCTCTAACGTTTATTTTCCACATCGCTAAACAAACAAACGTTTGCAAGATTATGATTAACTCTCCCCTACTAGTACAGTAAACTGACAGCTTGAAAACAAGCTAAGACACCTTAATCAGGACTGAGGACATCAATACTGTAAGAGTTTATTGTGAATTGTGAACAACATGAGAAAAATATCGTATATGTTATAGAATAGGAAGGAAACTGATTATATACAATCACTTGAGAGGATATAGATTTCAAACTTTCTTTGAATTTAACCATAACTTCCGATGAATATATATCTTTGCAATCTTAATGGCTTTAAATCCTTTTTCACAGCTTGACATTTTGCATTGTTATGTAAAATTGGCAAACATCAATAAGTCAACAAAGATATTAAATATAGCTATGTTTGAAATTTACAGGCGATGATTAACGTAATGTAATTAGAAATAATTATCAATCTTCATAAGGCGTAGGTAACCGTAGCCGATTTAGACTATCCTGTTTAGGCGCATTAGGGTTTATTGGTCCAAAAGACTTTAAAATTATTTGACTTTTGCAATCTTTTAATTTTTAAAATTAATATTTATTTCGTTAAATTTCAACATACAATTATTCAAATACATATATACTTCAATGTGATTCAGAAACAAGTTATAAAACTTATGTAAATCTGTCTCCCTAATTAGATATTGATTACATTTGCAAACAGTGGCAAGTAGAATGATCACAAAACGATCTATAAACCACTGCAGTAGTTGTCGGTGCACTCAATGCATTCTCTTGATTATGCCATGACGATGAATGTTATTCCAAACACGCATCGCGCGCATTAAATTGGACATCTACGTTTTTATTCAATCAAAGGAAGAATGGCGAGACAAAATTACAAACTAGCATAAAAATTGAGGCACGATTAGAGTCAATATCATTTAACTCTTGAAATGTGTAATGGGATGTGACAAACACAGACAGTCCAACAGACGATATGAATACAATATCAACATCCGTACACGCTTGCACGTGTAAAACAAAACGAGGCAAAAACTTAATAATGACACACGGGAGCGGGTCAAGATTTGTTTTATAAAGGGGAAGAGATCTTGTGAAAAAGGAAGGCTTCCAGAATATTTTTCAATTCTTCCTGGTAAGTTTTAGAAGTTCTCAGGAATAGTGAGGTTTAACCTACAGAACACCCATCCTCTCTGGATACACGACCACTGTATTATCTACTCCGGAAGGATTTGCTGCTCGAGTTCCAGTCACGAATTATAGATCAGACAAAAGTTACTGCTTACCCATGAATCGCACTGAACACCATATCGTCTAAATAAACACATCAAACATGAAGTTGGACAACTATTTGTAACAAAATACAATATATTATGACGCAAGTGCGAGGAACGAACTGAACCTCTCTCTAGAGCAAAAAGTCAATGGAAATAAAAAAATATCAGTTAGAGTATATGCAACGTTGCTATGTGATAATGTACCTACCATCCGGCATCCGTTAAAAATAACTAGTCGTGATATTAGATTGTCTAATCTTCTGTCCGGTATACTGTGTTTATAATTAGACAGTCGGAATAAAATAATTATAAAATATCAGTTGCTGCGTCAATTCAAACAGATTAACAATATCAAACACACGATGTCATTGAAATACGATTCATCTTCATAATTCATCTTTAAAAAATATAATTCAATTAAGACTCATTCTTCCGAAACTGCGACAATTACCGTAGTTGATAATAAAACGGCATCCCAGTACCAAATAGCTGTCTCCATTAAATAATTTTTCATTTTTTGTACATGATTTTTTGGGGAGTTGGTCCCCTTACACTTGTCACAGTTCCGTGAGAATGAGTCTTAACCTTGTAATTATGATCTTCCTGGCATTAGAGGCGTAAATTCTAAACGATGATATGTAATAGAGATTATCAAGAATAAAAAATAGAAATCTCTTTGAATATGATTTGTATCCTCCTTGTCTAAGAACTTTCCAGTTCATTCGGTTTCAATGGAAATGATATAAATGTACAATGTACCCTTTGATGTACTCCAATATCACAAGGGGATCATCGTGGTGGTGAATGTATGGTAGTTGGATTTACAACTACATGTGCAATCAGTGCCCATCACCACTAATGTTGTGAGTTCGAATCCCGCTCGTGGCGAGGTGTACTCGATACAACATTATGAGATAAAGTTTGTCAGTGACTTGTAGCAAGTCGGTAGTTTTCTCCGGTTTCCTCCATCAATAACACTTACCGCCACGATATAACTGAAATATTGTTGAAAGTGGCGTTAAACACCATAGCCCTAACACTAACCCAGATAACTCAAGGAAACAAACATGATCACTATATGCCCTACAGAAGTCTATATTGTCATTCAAGCTAATAATTATCAATCAGATCATTAAGTATTGGTTTCCCCGACAACCCACCTCTTTTATCCAATGTCATTTCTAGTGTTCTTGGTCCTTTTGACCGGTAATTTAACATGTGTATACAAAGACCTACCACATTGTATATCTACTTGATGAATATTTAATTTGCTATGAATTAAAAAAAATATGTTACGTATTCTGTTATGAAAAATGAATATAAATAATTGCCTAAACCCTAATTATCATTATTTCGTATAAAGTTAAACATAGTTATGTCTGACTCAGATTGTTCGTTTAATTGTACGATGGAATTCACCATGGGAACCCTAGTTACCAATATTTAATGTATCTTTATAATGTAGAAATCAAAAATTCAGGTATTGATATAGGCATTGATTTAGAATAAATCACATGACCGTATACAAAAGAAAATACCACATTAAGAAATATTTTATTCTCTTTCCTGTCAATATCATTTTTTTTAACAACAATACTATTTTATTCAAATGCTTGTTACAACCAGATTCATAAGCCTAAGCTTCTTAGGAAGCAATATATATATATAACATAAATATAGAGACATTTGCGACACAACTATATTCAAATAATTCATATTCAAATATTCTACAAATAATTCTTTAATCTTTTTAGAAATGAACTTTTCTGAATTATTTCATTTCCACCATATATTTGTAAGAGGCGGAGGACATTTGAGCGAAATGACAACCCAAAAGAGCGAAAAAAAAGTGGACATTTGAGCGAAAGAAAAATAACCCAAAAGAGTGAAATCTAAAAAACCAGATGGACATTTGAGCGAAAGAAAAATAATCCAAAAGAGCGAAATCTAAAAAACCAGATGGACATTTGAGTGAAAGAAAAATAATCCGAAAGAGCGAAATCTAATAAACCAGATGGACATTTGAGCGAAAAAAAAAGACTTTGGAACGAAATGTTATGTACTAGTACCTCTTCCCGCGTTAGCCAGACTTATGTCTGTTGCCCCCTGCTCACCACGGGGAGGTGGAAGTAGAATTTTGAGCAGAATCTATATAATTTAATTTATATAATATTACATGTTATAAAAAACATTATAAAAATAACTATAAACAATTAAAACCGTCCATAAAACAGATCTGTTCATAATTCTAGTCACGTCTAGTGAATTCAAATGTCTGTTCTCGCCTGATATTTGTATCCAAGTGTCCGAGTGTACTTTTCTCTGGTAATTGTACCACTTACATATTGATGTGTAAGTCAATTAAATTCTGTTCTTTTTCCTTGTCAGCCTTTGAAAGAGATACCAGTGTTGGACCAGCATCAGTTCGTACTCTAGCTTTGCATCCCTTTGCTGAACATCTCCAGGAAAGATCTTCCGATTTAGTTTCCACATCCAATCTGTATCGGAAACCTTCACATAAGATAGACTTGTGTCCTTTATTTTTCTCAATAACAGTTACCAGGGGCGGATCCAGAATTTGTGGTTAGGGGGGGGGCGTGAGTAGGCGAGGGGTCTGGGGACCGCATACGGTCCCCAGCGGGCCCAGGGCAGAGACCCGGGGGACAAGTCCACCAGAAGCTCTGGGGGTTTGAGGAATTACAGACATTTATTTGGACGACAATTTTGAACGAACCACACCATTTTTATCAGACCAAAAAAAGTTGACTTTGAGTCTTAATTTTGTCGGATAATTGTTAACAGTATGTTTTTGTCAGATTATAAGAACCTAAAGTAAAACTTTTTTTGAACAACCGTGATGCAAATTGTTCAACTCATGACTGATCGATCACGATATTTTAACCCTTCAAAGAACTATTGGTTTACTAGTTTTAGCGCATTCCTCATTTCACTGTACTTTCGGTGCTTGTCCTTTCGGGTGGTTCTAGTTAATACTGCCCGTCCGGATGGAGCTTTTCTTTTCGTCGTTTGGTTCATTCATTGAAAGCGTACGATTCGACCGTTCTTGTTTATAGACAAACAAAAGCAGAAATTGTCAATACATGAACTTGTTGTTGATTTCTGATTAACTAGCGTAACTAAATTAGATGATCAGAATCGTTTCATGCAGCATTAAGGTTAACATATTCGCTTTTGTTTGTCTATAAACAAGAACGAATCATAGTTTTCAGTGAATGAACCAACGCCGAAACCAAAAGCTTCATCCGAGCGGATAGTAATATGATCAGAAAGATGTCTTCTGTGTGTAATTCATCAATTTGTATCTGGTTAGGGACCGACCATTTAACTTGCAGGGTGGGGGACTATAATTTTTTTTTTTCCTTCAGAATTTTTTTTCCGGACAACACAAGTTAGAATATTTATTTTTTTTGTCGCACAAAGCGCAATTTTTTTTCCCCAGAAATTAACATTAGGTTATATGACAAAAACTCTGAATTATTTTCCTCCACCAAAATCAGAATATCTTTTCAGCAACATTGGGAATCAGAATATTTTTTTAGAAAAAAAACATAGCCCCCCCCCCCCCCCCCCTGGAAGTTAAATGGTCCGTCCCTTATGAATGATACTGATGTTCAAAGAACATCGGTATTAGGATTTAAGTTTACTAAATTCTTTGATCTGTAAATATTTGTTTTACTTATAGTGTAAAATTGACTGAAGAAATAATGTTTAATTAGCATGAGAAATAGTTGATGTCTGGTACCTCGGAACCAATCGGAATGGAATAATCTTTGAACTACTGACAGCAATCCATATATGAATCAGCAAACACACCCAACGTGCATTTACAATGTGTAGGAATATTTTACTACAGGTCACGAGTCAGCCATTCATGAAAAAGTTGTTTGTTGAACTGCTTAATTAACGTTGTATAACATATGCTTTGCGAATTTTAGGGGGAGCGCACGCCCCGCACGCCCCCTCTAAATCCGCCTCTGGTTACTTCCATCTTGACATATAACAATCGTATGAGTTGAACATTTCTGTGTAGCTGAACAGAGTTCAGTCATGGTAAAGAAACGTTTTTGCGCCTAGCAAAAATGACTATTTACCGTAAAAACCCGAGAACACATTGTATGAACTGATATATTGCTTCTGATTTCTTAAATATTTCTATTTTTTTCATATATTTATTTATGACTTTTTATATTTTAATATGATTTATTTTAATTTCATATCTGAAAATATCATAAGATATGATGAAATGAAATTCGCTCAATGTCCTACTAAAATCGCAGGTAAATGAAAAATAGTTTTCGCTCAAATGTCCACCCGAAAAAATAAATTCTTTTCGCTCAAATGTCCTATGCCCATTTGTAAGTATTCTCTAACAAACAATGAGTAAACATCAACCCTTTTAGTTTTTTGCTCTGATATGTAATATGCCTTATATATTGAAAATCCAACCATTGCTAAAAAAATAATTGAAGTCATAATAGCTTTTATCGAATATCTTATAAGTTTCTAAGAACCAAAATTTATAATGCAAAGTCTTACTAAAACAGGTTATGGATATTTGAATAAGAAAATCATGAAAGATATTAGGCAACATCCATTTCCTTATCTGAAAAATATATTTTATAAACTGCCTAGCTAAATCTAATCTTTCAATATCCCCCCCCCCCTTTTTTCCCCTATATATTCCCTTTGAAATTTTTGAAATTAATATACTTCTGTAAAAAAATGTTTATCTCCGGTTTCCTCCATCAATAACACTTACCGCCACGATATAACTGAAATATTGTTGAAAGTGGTGTTATACACCATGGCCCTAACACTAACCCAGATAACTCAAGGAAACAAACATGATCAATATATTCCCTACATAAGTCTATATTGTCATTCAAGCTAATAATTATCAATCAGATCATTAAGTATTGGTTTCCCCGACAACCCACCTCTTTTATCCAATGTCATTTCTAGTGTTCTTGGTCCTTTTGACTGGTAATTTAACATGTGTATACAAAGACCTACCACATTGTATATATACTTGATGAATATTTAATTTGCTATGAATTAAAAAAAATATGTTTTGCTTTGATATGTAATATGCCTTATATATTGAAAATCCAACCATTGCTAAAAAATAATTGAAGTCATAATAGCTTTTATCGAATATCTTATATCCGAATACAAGATGATATAAAGATATATAATTTTCTATTCCACATTTTGTTTTAAACTTCTTTTATTTCCCCCCAAAACTCTTTGAAAAAAATACAAGTTATAAAGTAGTGACTATAGTCTTATTCTATATTACATAAATTGCATAAACTATTTTTCATGACTTCCCATTTTAAAAGTAATTTTTTGGTAGGAACAATCAAATGTAATAATTTCCATCTGAAAACCTTCAACTTATTTTCTTTCAAATATAAAATAACATACTGTTTCACATTTTGGTAGTTCTTGATGTAAATAAGTATTCCGTGTATTAAAACCAATTGGTTTTGTAAATTTCTCATTGAGAAGCAATTTATAAAAAAAAAAAATTATTCCTTAGGATTGAAAATTTGAAGGGTTTTTCCTTAAATAATACATAATTTCTAAAAATATTGACTACACTTTTTTTTGTGGAAATTTCGGTTTTAATTATATCCATCCATCCTTTTGGAATAGCTTTTTACTTAATGGTGAATTATGTGATCCAATTGGATTTATTATTCAAACAGTTTAAAATACAATTGTGTGGTATCTCCCCATTTTCATCTAATATATCATTTACATAAATTAAATCACTATTTATCCAATTATTAAACAGCAGAGTTTTGTGTTCAAGCTTGATAAATTTGCTACCTCATATAATTTGTTTTCTGGCGTCTACAAAATTCAAGGATGTTCTAGTTTGACCTATTTTTTACCAACTTCGAAGAACTTCCTCATAAAATTCTGGAATCTGCTTAGCATATTTGTTTACTGTAATATTATCTAAATTCTGTGAGAATACTAACCATACTTTTCCTAGTTTAGCAAAATACTTACATGGTATGACTTTCCAATTAGCTAATTAATTATTAACAAGTCTACTTACCCAAGATGCTCTAAGTTTGATTGGAGTTTTATGAGTCATGAGACTCAATGAGGTATAAAATGACATAGTGCTGCGCAGCTGCAACCTTCAGTTTTCAAATTAAGGATGTTTTGCTGAAATTTAAGCATGAAAACCTACATGTGATAATAATGAAAAATACAGTTTAACATAAGCATTCTACCAGAGCATAGTATACATGTATAAAATGATACTTTAAAGAGAATTTTACAAAAATTCCACTTAAGCCAGAAGAGACAAGTAATAATTAAGCTTACTATTATTACTGCTTCAGTACCCCTTCTGCAAAGCCATCTTTCACAATCTTCTTATCATAGAATTTAGCGAATGTCTTGACATTAGACCATCCTGCTTTCTTTAAGGTTTCATCAATTGGGACTGTATTAGATTTTGCTTTGGAAGTTGAGGCCGATCTTACACTGTGTGAACCGAATATCTTAGTGTTTATTCCAGAACGGTTTAAAATCACCTTTATCCATCTAGAAATTGTGTCCTTAGTAACATTCTTGTGAGGTTTCACATAACTTAATAAAAGTCGAGAAATTGATGAATCACGCATCTTCTTAGTACGAAATAAATATTATTTTAATACTGTATATATACACAACCTCCTATCTGGAGGGTAAGCGTTATAACTAATAACTGGCTCTTTATACCCCGGACGACTTTGTTTAACTAAATCGTCATTTTTAAAAACAAATTCTGACTTAAAAATATGTACAAATCAAATGGACTGACTGAATTCGAGCTGCATTTGTCAAAGCAAGTAGCATCGTTAACTTCAGCGTTAGATCTTTTAAGATTATAAACTTTACTGGGGATGAAGTCCTTAATAAATTCAATACTAACTAAGCATCCCATATGCAAGTATATTTCGGTCAGCAAGGACGGAGATTGAACACGCCTCTTAAATAGCTTATGATTAACGGATGCTGGCCAACTAATATTGAGTCAAATTTAAGCCCTTGGGCTGATAATGCACCCCTGGCTGTATTAATACTGCTGTAGCCTAAATCTTTTTCGAACAAACTGCTTAAAAATTCGATAACATTTTCTAAAGACGCTTCAAATTGATTAATTTTCCGCATACTACAGTAGACAAACCATTTTTTGATGAAAGTATCATACTGTTTTTTCGTGGAATGTTTCCATGATGACATGAGAATATTTGTTGATGTTTCAGAAAGTCCTCTACTTTTGAAAATTTCCGACACTCGACATGTAAGCAGAGTAAGTTATTTGTCCAGCGGATGCTGTTGGCTTCGATGAGGTAATGTTAGTAATTTTTTCTTTCTGTTGATGACTATAGGATTGTCTGTCACCATTTCCATTAACGCCGGAAACCAAATTTGTGTTGGCCAGTAAGGAATAATTATCATTCCTGATGCTTTGTCTGTTTAACTTTTTCAAATGCAACGATTCAGTAAGCTGAAAGGAGGAAATAAATATATAAAATAAAATTTCTCCAATCTACAGTAAAAACATTTACGAACTCTGACTGAGGGTCAGGTTTCTATGAATACAATTTTTCAACTTGAAAATTCAACCTTGAGGCAAATAGGTCAATATCTGGTAAGTGCCAGATTGCACACAGTTTATTAAACATTTTCTGATTCAATTTCCACTCTAATTGGTCATTAAACTTCATCGATTTAAAATCTGCTAAAATATGTTGCTTCCCAGGTATATGGGAGCATGATAGCCATATTTTGTTCTTAATGCAAAATAACCAAATTTGTTTGCGGACCTTATTACATGAAGTTGATTTAATACCACCCATTTTGGTAATGTAGCTTACTGCAGTGGTGTTGTCACAAAGAATCATGTTATAGTTATTACTGATCTTGGCAGTGAAAGATTTGAGTGCTAAAAATATAGCCATCATTTCTAGAATATTTATGTGATTGCTTTGTTCTTCTGATGACCACCTGCCACCTATACTAATGGCTCCAAGAACAGCGCCCCATCCTCTCATGGAAGTATCTGTTGTTATCGTGATTTTTGGTAATTCGTGCCTTATAACTCTTTTTTGTTTATAAACATTGGTGAACCAACACTTTAACTCTTCTCTCATGTTAGATGTGATTTTCATAGGTGCATCATAATTAATTTACCACATGATTTTATAAGAGCAAAGATTTTTGCTTTCTCAATTTCACGATAGAACAATCTAGCATGGTCGACAGCTGAAAAACTTGAAACAATCAACCCTAAGCCCTAGCAATTTCTCTAATTTTTGCTGTTTGCTTGCTTAGCAATCTTTCACATTCATTTGCGGTAGTGAAACCGTCATTGTTTATGTTCCCAAGAAAAACAATCTCTTTTGTTGGAACCAAAATTGATTTAGTTTTGTGTACTACAAAACCAAGTTTTGTAAATTGAGACAAAGTTGCATTTATATTTTCTGTACATTCATTAACACTTTCTCCACAAAGTAAGCTATCATCAATGTAACCAACACTTTTGTTTCCTAGCTTTCTCAAAGAAGCATTAACTGGTTTAAGAAGTTTTGTAAATAAACGTGGTGCAAAAGCAATACCGAATGGTAGGCAGGTATATTGATATGTTATTCCTTTCCAATTAAAACCTAAATAGTTTTGTCATCTTCTGCAATTGGCACACTTAAATAAGCGTGTCTTAAGTCAATTGACACAAAAAAAGAATCTTTAGAAACTAAGTAAACGGCAGAATCAAATGTGTCCATTTTAAAATGTTGATATGGAATAAACTTTTTTTCAAATTAAGAATTACTCTAAGTTCTCTATTTTTCTGAGGTCCAACAAAAATTGTGGACAAAAATATGGGTTTTCTATTTTGTGCCTTTTTAATAGCACCTATTTTCAGCAAATTTTGAATTTCTTTATCAATTATTTCATTTTCCTTTTCATTGAATATATTCTGTAAAGGTGCTTTAGTTTGACATGGTTTTATGTTGTCTATTAATTCAATATGACAGTCTTTTACAATATCAAGTAAATTTGAATCTGCTTTTATTTTTTCCCATTCATGAGAATAATATTTCAATCTACCTGCCTCGAATTGCAAACTAACCTCATTATCTTCTAGGTTCTGTCTTTGTTCTGAAAACCTCCCCTCTTTTGGCAGGTGTTTTGGATTTTCAACAGTGGGCTGGTTACTAGTAGAACAGTAGCCACCGCCTCTATTAAAACCACGGCCTCCTCTGCCTCCACGTGACCTTCGGTCTCCTCGCCCTCTACCATATGAGCGAGAACCACCTCTACGGGAATAAAATATGCTATGTCCATAACCACCATAGCCAGACTGAATCTTATGACTGATTTTGCTACAGTCTTCAATTTCCTTGGCCCTCTTTTGGACATCATCACCAAATAGAAATGAGGTGTATTCAACTGATTGGGCACATAAATGTACATATTCAGAGCACATTTCTGGTTTCATGAGTTCACGTCTTGTGATATTAACTTTTCTGTTTGTATGACCAAAGCATCATTGCACTCATCAATAGCATTGTTATTTTCATCTGTAGCAGCCATTTTATTGACAGTATTCACTAGTACTGTAGAAGCTTTGACTATGGCCCTTTGTATAATCTGCATTTTTCTTTCTACAGATCATAGCTAGAAATGATAGGTGATTTGCTTATTTGCATATTCAAAATGGCGGCTCAAAGAGAATTTGGAATTTAACATATAGTTGAACGGGAAACTTTCTGTTAGCTTGGGCCGGACAATTTTCCGGGATAGAAAATCAAACTATGCACCGGTTTGAACAATATCTCAAAATATTACAGCTGTACCATGAAAACTCAAGGTTCCCACCCAGTTTCAAATTTTGAAGCGTAAGCACCATTCAAAAGCATTGAGAAGAAGTGAAAAAAATGCATCCTGCACGGTTTTCAAGACATTAAAGCACTTTTCTTACAATCCCCATTCTAGTTGCCGGGACAAATTCGGTCAGTTCCGGTAACATTGTTGAGGAATCTTTCTTCGATAAATATTTTGCTGAAAAATTAAAGGTTCCCACGATAATTTAAAAGAGGGCTTCACAAGTTTTGTTTTACCTTTCTAGTAGAGATTCAATAGGGGTTCATGCAAAAAAATCTACTATTTCGTAAAACTGCTTCTGCTAGACATAGCATTATTTGAGTAAGCACCGCATTCCATTGTAAATGTAAATAAACAATTAAAAAAAGGCTCCACAAGGGTATTTTTTTTATTTCGACAAAACAACAGAAGAAGTAACTATAATACAATTGGTAACAATACTGCCGATATATAAAGTTCAAAAAATTTAACAATATATATACTAAACGATTTCAATGACATACTAATACTTATGTGGGGCAGAAATTGAAAAAAAAAGCACATTATATTATTTATTTACATATTTTTATTTCGTGGAAAAAAGGGGGGGGGCAGTGCATTAAATATAATTTCGATCTTTTACACACATCATCGGATTCCTAATAAACATATGATGACAATTAATTTTGATACGATCACAAACAATTATGAAGTTATTTATGTGATCAAAACTGTGATGAAATATCATTTAAAAAAAATAGATACGAGTTTTCATCAGCCTCTTCCAAATATGGTTCAACGTTTATTTGCTGACGTCATAAATGACGCGATTTGATTTATGAATATTCATGAGCAAAATCACCCAAGATTTCTGGCTATGTTGAGCTTGTGGTGATATTATATCCCATATTAGTTGGTTTGTTTTCACTGTGGCTAACCCTTCACAGTTTTCAGGGCGTGGGTTACTTTCATCTTTTGTCAGTTCACCGAACTGGTCTTCATTCATTCCATTACGGAATAAATCCGTGACATTTTCAGCAAGGGTTTCGTCAATTTTAACACCCAGTGTTTCACGTGTCTTAATTCTCTTTGATATAGAAGCAAATTTACTAGGGTTATTCTCATCAGCCTTACGCTTGTTAGACGGGGCTTCTCCTTGATCCTGACCTTCATGTTCATCATACATTTGATAATTATCATTATCAACATCTTGTTCATGAGTATCGTCATACTCCCCATCATTAAGATCATTCTCATAATCTGTCATTCTAGAAGACAGATTTTTTAATTCTGTGGCCTGAATGTTCTGATTTTCTTGGATGCTCTTTAGCAGCGCTAAGATTTGAGCATTGTCAGAATTACTCGAGCTAGGACCATAATCTATTTTACGTTCCGACGAATTCTGTTTGTCAGCACGTGGTTGTAAAGGAGACTCACTCCCTCTTATCTGACTACGCTTCGTAACTGAAGCTTTTCCTTTACCCTTGTCGGTCTTTTTCCCTTTTTCTGGGACTACCTGTTTGTCTAACTTGTCAGCGACAATAGATTTATGACCATTTCTATCAGAAATGTTATCTCGGATCATCTGTTCTGCCGTTTTTTTTACTTTTTCTCTGCATCAAGCAAAGCTAAACGAATGATTTCGTATTTAGAAAATATTTTCGAATTATTTATTTTACGGCGTAAAAATAATATATAAACGATTATTATCGTCTTTTAACTATAATGAATAATAGTTATTAATTTTATTAACAATAAAAAGCCAACATCGTTGACTTGTCAATTTATTGATTTATGGTGACAGGACGCTCCTCGTGGATAACGTCCGAACTGTACAAGCGACGCAAGCACACTGAAGGTCGCATCTGCGCAGCACTATCTCATTTTATACCGGAAGTGAGCATGACGAAATAAAATTTAACCCCCTTAAGTATAATTTGATCAGAATTTTGATGAAAACAGTTTGGAATCTGATGAAGTTATTAAGAAACAAATGTGGCCACAGTCTATGCTACAATTTGAATATGCAGGTTCAAAAATTAACTTTGATGAATTAGAATTCAATTTATTCGTTGCCGGGGAATAATAAATTTTATCCTCGGCAAAACTTTGCGAAGTTGAAAGAGTAGGTAGAACTAAACTGTTGAAGAAAATAGCATATTATACAGAATTATATGAATGAACAGGGTTGAAAAAATGGATTGGCGATTGGTCAAAAGATATCAGTGAAATTGAGACACCTATCTTGATTAAATATGCTAAAACTGAAGTTAAGAATAAATGGTCTGTTCAGTTTGGGGAAAACAAAAAAATCTCAAAGAAAGAAGAACCTGTTTTTTATTGTTCTCATTTTCAGAGAAAAAAATGCACACATGCTATTTCACATTATGGTAAAATTAAAGGTGTTGACAAGTTTTTGCAGCACATTTGTGCTACTTGTTGGAGAGAAGATAATATAAATTCTTTGCATCCAGAATGTTCTGAAAATTGTCCGTTTCAAGATAATTGACTAGAATCAGACAAGAGTTTAGTTCAGGTTAAACATAATTTGTTAAATCCTATGGCGGAAATTTGTGTACCAGCGTATCTTAAGAAAACTGAATATTGTGACAAGGGAGACAAATGTAAAAATTTAGTTGATTATGATAAGAGAGATAATTTGAAATTTAAGTGTGATAGCTTTTGTAAGAAATTTAAGAAAGAAATAATTTTTGATATTAATATTAGTGATCAGAAGATCAAAGATCAGAAGATTCAGGAGATCGGGTTAATTGCTCAAGAAAAATTAAATGATAAAGAATTTAGCACAGTTATTGATGTACATAATAGAGTTCAAAATGCAGGTTATCCAAATTATTTGTGTTGTCGTATTCCAGTTAAATCTGGAATGAATATTTCTTTTTCTAGACAGAATCTTTTAGATTATGATGATAAAATAATTTGTCAATTTTTAGAATTTGGTGCTCCTATAGGTTTTAAAGGAACACTGCTAGAAGATGATAACACAGATATTGTTAATCTTAAAGGAGCACGAGAATTTGATGATGATGTTTTGAAATATTTGTTCAAGGAAGCATCATATGGTGCTATAATAGGTCCTTTTGACAAAAATCGATTTCCTGGTCATTTCAAAATTTCACCATTAAATACCGTTTCTAAGAAGGATACACTAGAACGTAGAGTGATTTTAGATTTAAGTTTTCCTGCTGGGAATTCAGTGAACGATATCATTTCTAAGGATAATTATTTAGGGGAAATAATTCAGTTGTCCTATCCTAAAGTCGATGATCTAGTGGGTATTATTAAAGACGAAGGTGCTAATTGTCTGGTTTTCAAAAAAGATTTGAAAAGGGCATATAGACAGATTCCTATTGATCCAGGGGACTTGCAATTAGTTGGATATCAGTGGGGTGATAAATTGTTTACTGACCGAGTTTTACCCATGGGATTAAGATCAAGTGCATAAATTTTCCAGAGAATTACTACTGCTGTTAGCTTTATTTAATATAAAATGGGATATATGGTTGTAAATTATTTAGATGATTTGAGTGGTGCAGAAACTGTAAATAAGGCCTGTGATGCTTATGATGCTTTGGGAGGATTATTCGCAAATTGCGGGTTGGAAGAGTCGGTCCAAAAAGGGGTCGCACCCACCACCCGTATGGAGTTTTTAGGCATTACAGTTGATACTGTTAAGTTAACCCTTGAAATCACTCCCGACAGGGTTACAGAGATTTCCTTGTTAGTAGAAGCTTGGTTACGCAAGAAAAATGCTTCTTTGCATGATTTACAGTCATTATTAGGGAAACTCAATTGTGTGTCCACTTGTGCACGACCAGGTAGATTATTCGTAAGTCGTTTGTTAAACTGGCTACGCCAAGCTTTCCCTTCGAATATAGTAGGCAGTGGGCATAAAATATTTAGGAGGATTCCTAAAGATGTCAAGAAAGATTTACTTTGGTGTCATACATTTCTACCCGGATATAACGGGGTTTCGATTATGTCCCTTGAGAATTGTTCTTCTCCAGATGAGGTTCTCTCTAGCGATGCTTGCTTAGATGGATTTGGGGCTATATCTTCAAATCAGTTTTTTCATGCTTTATTTCTATCATTTATCAAGGAAAATCAGTTACATAGTAATTGTTTAGAAATCCTTGCTATTGTTATTGCTACAAAAGTATGGAGTCATAAGCTTAAAAGGAATTTTTTTGATTTTCTGTGATAATGATGCATCAGTGTACGTTATTAATTCAGGTTCTACTAAGGATACCTTCATGCAAAATTGTCTGCGAGAACTATGTTACATTGAGGCGATTTATCAGTTTAAGATTAAAGCTAAGCATATTGTTGGGGAAGAAAATAGGCTTGCAGATTATTTATCTAGATGGCATATACATAACAGATATCAAAATCGTTTTGTTTCCAGAGTTGAATTTCAGAATTACGAAGAAATTCAAGTTCCTGATTCTTGCTATCATTTTTTAAATAATTGGTAATTTATATTTATAGAATTAGATGTTCTGAAGCTACAGTCAAAGAATTCGGCTAAGCATGCCTACGCAGAAAGTACGAACAAAAATATTAGAACTCAGTTAGAAGCTTATTTTATGTTTTGTATATATTTTGAATTTGTACCTATTCCTACATCAGTTCAAATTCTTACGCTCTACGCGCAATTTCTAAGCAGAAGTTTCAAATCTGTTGATTCTATTAGGAATTATATTAGTGCAATAAAATGGTTGCATTTATATTTGGATTTAGAGTATCCACAATTTGAATCTTTTCATTTTAAATTAGTATTAAAAGGTTTATCTAGACTGAACCCACATTGTCCAAACCAAGCTCAACCTATTATCCCGTATATGTTATGTGATATGTTAAAACATTTTGATATGAGTAGTCCTATTGATGCAACTGTTTACGGTTTATTTTTACATGCTTTTTTTCTTATGTTGATAAAGTCTAATTTAGTTCCGGATACAGTTGTTACATTTGATTCTAAAAACAACTTTGTAGAAAAAACTTTACATTTGATGAAAAGCGTAATGTGTTGATGATAACAATACAATGATCTAAAACCATTCAATTTGGAGAAAGGACTTTAGTCATTCCGTTAGTTTTTATTCCAGATTCTCCTTTATGTCCAGTTCAAGCGTATTTGAATATTTAAATATTTTAAAAAAAAACTGTAAATAAAGTTAACAAGGTTAATTCCGAATTGAGAAAATTGTGCAAGAGAAAAAAATTGTTATTTTGTAATTTATACAAAAGTGTTTTATATAATAATTCGCCTGACCCTTCCTTATTTGCCCCTAAAGATGGGTTACATTTAAATTATGCAGGCACAGATTTATTGAGAAAGAAGATTATAAATATAATCAGACATTTAAGTGTTCATTGGTAAAATTATTTATGACATGTATTGTATTATAATTGTAATATTATAATATGTATTGTAATATAACTGCATATATTCTCTTTTCTCTTTTCAGGGAACTGTCATCCAGAATATGATGCTGGATCTACTCTTGATCTAAATACATCTTGAGTGGAATTCCGTTTTCTTTCCATTATCTTTATGCATTTTGGAAGGAGGGTTTGCAGTAGAAAAGAGAAAATAGGATATAAGTCAATTTTTTTTAAGAGATATATTTTGCATTTTTTGGCGGCCTTTGGCTTGGCGGAACTTGTTTGGCAAAATATGCTTATTTTATAATTATGTTGATATTTTGTTGAATGTATATTTATTGAAATATATTGTGTATGATATTAAATACTGGCAATACAAGTTATACCCAATTGAGTTTGTTTTATGTCACCGTTGATAATTAATCTATCACCTGTTTCACAGTTTGTTAATTTTCCATCTACCCCTAATTTTAGAGTACGATGGATCTGTCCATCATCATCGGAAAGTGGCACGTTTCCTACCTTTATCCTTATGGTGTCTGGTTGTGTTCTGTCAGTATTATATGGATTTTGTGAATGAAGGGAATTTGCCTACCACGCAAAACTAAACCCTGCACTAACAATGACAGTCTGTCTTCCTCATTATCCATATAAATACGCCACATTTCCCTGATACGCTGTATACCCTTTATACACTGTGAGGGTCATTGAATTGACCATTCAAGAATTGACTGTATGTAGACATAGCTTACCTTTTCAATATAAATTTAAACTTTTTTCGGGAGTACACCCTTAGTAGACCTTAACATAATCCAAAAACTCTCATGTCAATATCTTAGCTCAAACCCTAATGTGTCAGTTGGTCATTGGTAACCTCTTGTAACGTGTAAACCCTAAGCGGTCAATGGATTCGTACCGACTTAATCGGGATTCCAAATACTAAAATACACTAATAGTTCAAATGTCACATTAACACAATGCAATGTGCACAAGCAAAATGATACCACGTAAATGGCACATATATAATAGATTCGAATTGATAACTTTTATGACGTATATACACCGTATAGGATTCAGTCTTCTGAACACTATCAAATTGCACACTCAATTTGCTATTAGCAATATGATACTTCCTACACCGTCAGGAATCTGCACTTGTATATCAGAATATCACTAATCCAAACGTATACGGCAATCCAATGGAATCAATTACACAAGAAACACAAGATATACTACAATTACTAAGTACACACTTCCAACAAATATATCCGTCACTATAGTTGGATTTGCACACATGCAAATCGCACAAATAACCATAAAAACTTTCCTTATACCTTGATATATTTGAATTCCGGAATTACAGAATATTACAGAATATTCACTATCACATGGAATCACTATTTAATCCAAGGAATAATATATAACAACCATAATCTTAGAGCACATGGCTCAAAATGTTATTTTCGTAAAGCAGACGTTTATATGATCATGTATGGGAACAACAATTTAACTTGAAAAGGGGGGGGAGTGGTTATGGTTTTTTGTACTGATCTGATGTTTTTTTAAACGGTTGGACACATTTTTATTTTTTTCCAATTGCAATCAAACTAAAAAAAAATTCTTACCAAGTCAAAACATAATTTTTTTTCCAATGCTTTGTATAAAGGTGTGAGCCTGTTCTCTCCAGGTACTCTGGTTTCCTCCACCACTAAAACTGGCTGCCATCATATAGCTGAAATATATCTTGACACATTAACTAAATTCAAAAAAGCCATTCGAAAGGAACAGTCAGATAACACAAAACGTATCCCGAAACATTTTTATTATGGTCCCAGAAAACTTAATATTATTCTTACTTAACTTCGTAACTCGTATTCCTTTCTAAATTACGATCTAGCAAAGGTTAATATAGTAAATGATGCTGCTTGTTCCTGTGGAGCTCCACGGAAAGATGCATTCCATTATTGTTTTACCTGTCCTAATTATACTGAAATAAGACGTAATATGATGAACAACTTAAATTGGGTACAGACAAGCGATTTGAATTTGAATCTACTAACCCGTGGTTCGGATGATTTAACATACGAAGAAAATATTAATATCATCAAACACGTTTTCAATTTTATTAAATCTTCAAAAAGATTCCTTGTAGTATAATTACTCGATAATTGTCTACTCTCCATCCTCGTATCCATCCAACACAACCTTTTTATTAATTCAATTTAATATCATAATAATTAAATTAGTTTATTGTATTGAACATATATGAATTGTTTGTATTGAACATATATGAATTGTTGTGTTAGTTAACGTTCAAATGTTCACTCAGCAATTCCACTTTTTACATATCAAGTCCATTTTTTATATACAAATTTGTAAACATTAACAATACGATTTCCGTCGCGGTCTGTTCGTTTGGTTTATTCTAAACACCAATATATTCACGTGCAAGTTTTAGCGGGAATGTTGATATAAATATTCTGAAATTTTCCGGTGCGGCATATTGCGTTACACAGTCGAGGAGGAAACATTATTATCCCACCCAACCTTATCCCTTAGTTTGTCTTTTGTTGCTGCTGTTTGCTATATTTTTCAGAAGCTGTGAACTTGTCTACATATTGTCAGTAACATCAACGTCATAGCTTGTAATGGAATTATTCGAGATGTACCTTTTGTTCACTGTGATTATCTTCAATATGGAACATGACCACACATGGCGGAATTTATCGATTTATGCTGATGCTGCTTTGGACTAAACCCAACAGCCGAGAACTTTTTTCATTGAATGGTTACCCTTCAATGCTAATATTGTCAACATGTTTATGTTGGCCTGTTTGCTTTACATCTCGAATTAAAGCTATGACAAATCATCTGCCATACAACTGTCTTTGTTGTTTATTAAAAATAATTGCATTAAGTATGTACTTAGTCAAGTGGTATACAACTGTCCTCGATAATTACAAGTCCAATGGTATGCAAATGTGAATTTACCCAACTTTGACAATGGATAAAAAAGGCATTACACACATTTCGGTTCATTTTGCTTAAGAGTTCATATACAATAATTCGTTAATTATTTACAATATATCTCTATATGTATTATATGTATGCTCAGAATGATCATTATACTATGTGAATTTATTGTATAAATGGGAGAAGACTTCATAAGTTGGTAAAACTTGTGTCCTATCCCTTTTGTTAATTTAACAAATAAAATCATCATAAACTAAACTAGCTGAAATATTGTTGAAAGTGGCGTTAAAACACCAAAAATCAATCAATCCATTAATCAATCTATAGTAATGCTACTGTCCGTCGGTCCTTCATTCTGTCAGTCTTTCTGTAACATTTTTGTGAACACTCTAGAGGCCAAATCTTTTATTCCGTTTTGACCAATCTTGGTCCACACTTTGTACATCTGGAAGCCTACTGATTTCCAAGTTCAAATGTCAAAGGTCTAGGTCACATTTAAATTTAACCATTTTTTGGTGTTTATCCTTGTGAAGACACTAGCCTACATCTTTCAGTGGATTTTGACCAAATTTAGTCGACACTTATTTCATACAAAGCCTTGAAGCCTATTTTGAAGGTCACATGTCAAAGGTCAAGGTCACAGTTGGAATTAAATTTTAGCCATTTAACAGTGAGGGGATATGTCATGCTTTGCGTTGCCTTTGTTATAGTATTAAGTGTTTATTATCAAATGTTCATAGTCTTACCTGTGACAGTACATACATGTGGCAGCAATCCCTTTTTATAAGGGACACTTACAATATCTATTAAAAACTGAAAGGTCAAGTACAGTTTGAAAAACGAAACGAAATCTTTAATATAAATTCCAAATAGAGGAGGTTTATAGGTGTGTAGATATGGCATAAAGTATACTTGAGATTTATTGCACAACTCTTGGGATTTATTTTTTTTCCAAAACAATACTCTTAAACCAGATTATTTTTCTTTATACTTATGTAAAGCAGAATATTTTTTTGTGGCCAATGAAGTGACAGATTATTAAATTTCTTTCCCTTCTAAATCATAATATTTGTTTTAGGAAAACATAGCATATCTGCCAAAATAGTTCCGTTCGATTAGACATCCAACGCTTTATAAAATATTCATAGATCTGTAATGTAATCACAATTCTAACTTTTCCTTCTTTATATAACAATATCGTTAATTAACCCAGTTCATGTGCTATTATCCTGGTATCACCGACTTTTCGACGATTTGATATAGAGTTATTAATATCTCAATAAAGCGACCAGAATCAAAGCTTAATATTTATAATATAAACAAATTGGTGATTTATGTTTGATTTGCTAGATTAAAAACCAAGTATTTTGTTCCTGTTTCAAAACGATGGCATGAACAAGTTTTCATGCTTATTCATAAATCATGTGCACTCCGTCACCAGTTTTCGACGGTCAAGGTAAATAAGACATGAATCGCTTGTTACTCAGTAGATATGACGTCAAAATGTACATAACTTAAGCCAATGCAGACGATGGATCGAGTCGACCGGCGATCGAAACGATGGTCTGCGTCCTCGATGCGAGTACACTAAATATTACACACCGATATGGTGTATGCCAATGCATATCTATCATATGTGGAACATTATTTGAGGATATTTTCTTCTAGTACATAGTAGATTATCGTCATCTTAAAACACCCCGATTCAAGGTTGTGTGGGTTTCAATATCAAGCTTAAGGGTTAAGATTATGATGTTTAACGCCACTTTCAACAATATTTCAGCTATATCGTGGCTGTCAGTTTTATTGGTGGAGGAAACCGGAGAAAACCACAGACCTGTCGCAAGTCAATGGCAAACTTGATCACATAATGACTACATCGAGAATATCCCGCCTGAGCGGGATTCGAACGAACAACGTTAGTGGTGATAGGAACTGATTGCATAGGTATTCATCAATCCAACTAACATGCGATCACGACCATGACGGCCCATGTGTGGGCTTTGAGCCTTTGGGTTCATGGTTGAAATAGAGAAAAATCAAGAAATAGTGTTTTAAAGAATTAGAAATGGAAATGTAATTTAACAGGGCATGAAGTATTCCTGCTAATTGGAGATTCTATAGCGTACAAATTAAGACAAAAGGATCTAGACTATGGTGTCTGAGCCTTTCTTATCAAATGTCTGCCAGCAATGAAGGAAATGTAAAGACACGTTTTAGGAACAAGGAATATAAATACAGATTGCTACATAAAGATTCAATTTCGTATCGATTAATGTCCCAGATTCTATTAGTTTAAACATATTTTATTAATTAATTAAATATAACATTACAATATTCAGCTATATACATTATATAATAAGAAGTAATTAATAGAATTGGGAAACAAGTTACAAGAACTTATATTAATCCCTATCCGTAGGAATAAATTTCATATATAATATACTGTGAATCTCTAAGGGGAGAAGCAAATAGAACTAACAAATAAATTTTATATAAATTACAGAAGGTATAAGAAGATAAAACAAAGAAAGTGATCTGGTGTTTGATGTAAAATATGTTTGATTCAAAGTAATTAAAAAAGAAGAAAGAAATAAGGGAACTAGGTACTGCTGATGTTAGATGAAACGTTTACTGTTTATTATAAACTTTTGTACATTTAAAA
The DNA here is from genome assembly GCA_963680875.1 of Bathymodiolus brooksi. Lineage (NCBI taxonomy): Eukaryota > Metazoa > Mollusca > Bivalvia > Mytilida > Modiolidae > Bathymodiolus > Bathymodiolus brooksi. Next base: position 47,444,364 of record OY804590.1, on the reverse strand, counting down.
ATAAACTGTTATTTCGATCGTCTGTGAGGTCAGGTGATCCAAAAAGTAAACGGTCAACTGTCAAGTTCATAGGAATATCAATTGATTCGACATACCGATTTCTCGAATCGTTGAATCTATGACAATAAAAAAGATAATGCGAGTTAGTTTCAGGGACCCCTTGATGACAACTACAGTTGGGCGAATCTACTACATTTTTTTAGGAATAGATGATGGTTTAGAGAGCTACATGCAGTTCGTAATCTCATGTGAAGGATTTGTCCAATTCGAGTTCCTGAGTAATAATAAATAGGTTTCTTTATACATTTTGATTTATAGCAGGATTTGAGAGATGAAGGAGACTTGCTATCTCTTATTGATGTGGGTTCGCTGTTCCATAATCTTACAGTAGAGGGTAGAAAATAATTATTATACAAAGTTGTTCTTGTACGTACTGGGGGGATACTTACGGCCTGTCTAGTGTTGTAGTCATGAATATTTTCAAAGTTACATGGAACAATTGCACTAAGGTAAGGAGGAACAAGACCGTTTACCATTTTATAAAAATATATTTTTTTGTGATTTTCCCGTCTTGCCTGTAACGTCTCCCAACCCGTCTCTTTATATAAACTATTAATAGAAACTAACCGAGTTCCCCCAGTGACGATTCTAGCAGCCTCTATTTGAACATTTTCTAATTTATTTATCAAGAACAATGTCTTATTATCCCATACGACGTCTGCATATTCCAAAATCGGCCGAATAAAGGTAAGATAAATCTTTTCTAAGGTTTTCCTATCTAGAATAAATTTGAATTTTCTTAGTATGTTAACTCTAATAAAAGCTTTCTTTGTTATTAGATCAATATGTTTTTGACAGCTACCGTCATTTGAAATTTCTAAACCGAGATGTTTATGTTCTGTAACTTGATTAATTATTGTATTATTCATTATAAGGGGCGGATGAAAAGGTTTGTTAATCTTTCTAGTGATCGTCATAGTTTCTGTTTTTTGAGGGTTAAAGTTTACTAGCCACTTAGTGGACCATGCATGAATTGTTGCCATGTCGTTATTTAACGTTATTGCCGATTCACGAGGGTTATCAACAATAACATACAAGCTAGTATCATCAGCAAATAGTTTTATAGATGAGTGAATTTCTGTGACAATGTCGTTTATAAATATTATAAAAAATAGAGGCCCTAGAATAGATCACTGGGGAACCCCGGCTTTGATAGTGCGCCATTTAGAATGTGCGCTTTCTATAACCACTCGTTGTTTTCTGTCTGTAAGATAATTTTTTATCCATAACAATAAAGACCCTTGTATCCCAATATTTTCTAATTTATTAAGTAAATCCTTATGCCAAACCCTGTCAAAAGCTTTACTTATATCACAAAAAACTACGCGTATTTCTTTTCCTTCGTCTAAAGCTTTTCCGAATTCGTTTGTGAGACTTAGAAGTTGGTTAATTGCAGAGTCACCAGGAGTGAACCCTGATTGGTGTGGGGTAATAATATTATTTTTGAGTAAAAAATTATAGACATGTTTATAAATATATCTTTCCATTACCTTGCTCAAGACACTAATTAGAGAAATAGGTCTGTAATTATTTACCTTACTCGGATAATGGTTCTTAAAGACTGGAGTGACATTTGCCAGCTTCCACTGTGTCGGGAATCTACAAGTTGACAGAGACAAGTTAAATAACAGACACAATGGAAGCTTCAAGATGGAAGCCCCTTCTCTTATAGGTCGTGGGTTTATTAAATATGGTCCAGTTGCTTTTGTAGTGTCGAGCAATTGTAGAACATCTTCTATGTCAGTTTCTGTAATGTGTAGTTGTGTCAGTTTGTTATAAAGTGGGTCAATAGGTTCCGGAACTGTCGAATTAGAGTCGTCCAGGTTTGATTGTTCACTGAAAAAGTCGTTAATTAACTCACATTTTGCAAAATTGTCACATATTAAGTCATCGTCTGTTTGTAAGGGTAGTATTGAACGATTTTTACTTGAACCAAGTAGTCTTTTAACAAGATTCCACCAAATTTTACTACCAGATGATTCTGCTATAATGTTTTCGGATATTGTAGAAAAATAATCATTCTTTGCCATTTTTATCAAATTATTGCATTTGTTCCTGGTTATACGATACTTTTTCCAATGGTTTATAGAATTTGTATGTTTTGCTTTTTTATGGATTCGATTTTTCCTACGTATGAATTTCTTGATACTTGTAGTAATCCATGGTCGGCTATCTTTCTGTACCGTTATAAATCTGTTAGGAATAGTATTATCTGCTATATTTAAAATCGTGTTTGTTATAATGTCTACAATTGTGTCTACGTCGCTATGTCCAAACAAAGTCTCCCAGTCAACATTTGTAAGTTGTTGTCCATACGAGTCAAAATCACCTTTGTCGTAAAGAAATATTTTCCTTTTATAAGATGTCGATGGTTTACTAGAATGGTGTAGTAAACCAATCACAGGTAAATGATACCTAACCTGTTCGAGCAGTGGAGCACCTACATCTGTGAAAAGTACACTTAATGGGTTACTTACGAGAATCAAATCCAGTAAAGATGAACTGTGTTCAGTTACATATGTAGGTTCAGATATAATTTTCTATTGAATTCAGATCATGGAATATCATATGATGCACTGGTCAATAAACACCATTTCCTGGTGATGAGTGATATAGGTTCATGTCAACCTATGATTATTCAACTAGATAATTAATTGGCATAGTATATGCTAGTCTTTCGTTCTTGTATTTCACTATAAAATATTATGGCTTGTGCTTTGATTAAATTTGTATTCTATTAAATAGTAAATTGGTACAGTGTATGCTTTGATCGTGAAGTAGTGCATACATAATAGTCGAACATTCATGAAATTGAAGACACAATTATCATGAGAGAAAGCAGTTGTGAAACAAATTAAAAAGAAACATTTTGTGTTCGGTTTTAATTTTTTGATAAGGGAAAGACAACTCTATATACAAAGAGAGCATCCTATCCAACCCACTGACCTTTAAGCACATAACTCATACCAGGAAGTCCGCCTTTTTCGTAGACTGCATACAACGTACGTCAATCGTATTGATTTCAGTTTTTTTTTTTTTCTAACTTTTCCTTCTTTATATGACAAGATCCTTAATTAACCCAGTTCTTACACTATTATCCTGGTATCATGGACTTTTCGACGATTTGATATAGAGTTATTAATATCTCAATAAAGCGATCAGAATCAAGGCTTATTATCTATAATATAAAAAATTGGTCATCTGTGTTTGATTTACTAGATTAAAAACCTAGTATTTTCTTCTTGTTTCATAAATCACGTCACCAGTATTACAAGGTCAAGCTTAATAAGACATGCAACTCGTGTTACTCGGTGGGTATGACGTCAAAATTTACATTATTAAAGCCAATTCAGACGATGAAACCAAACGGGACTGCACCAATGCGTTTTCAAAATAATCAAATAAACGTTAGATAATAGCGAAGTGCCAATCAAAAATGGCCAATCCAGATAAACTGGCAACATAGGGTACACGTACAGGACGAAGAAAAACAAAACAAAAGCGCAACACAATATTCTATGGCCACTATGCGCAAGCAAACACATATACCGCAAACAATTGGAGAAATATAATAAAGACGAACCGAGCATCGTTTTTATGCGAAAATCATGAAAAGCTTGCTTCAGGGTAAAGAAGAAATGGAAATTATGAAAAACACGTTATACAAAACAAACAAAAAACAAAGCAAAAAAAACGACAAGTGCACATGGAAATAATAGATATAATGATGACGATGATATCTACCTTTTTGCAGACAACCAGGCTGATTAACCAGTGGTTTACTTAACTTAAAAACCGGAAGTTAGCTTTAGTGGTTCGTTGACATTTCAAACACCTGAAAATTGCAATGGTTAGCGTGCTCGCATCCTCGAGTTCGGTAGGTTGTGAAATTGATCACCAGATGAGTCAAATCAACGATTAAATAATTGGGGATTCTGCGCTAAGCAAGTGGTGTTATGGGGTTAAAGCATGGCCTGATTGGCGTGGAATCAGGATAATATGTCTGTGTGCAGCAGCATGGCTATCTGCTGTCTGCAGTTGCAGGAAACTACCACTGTAGAAATCCAGCTCAGCACATTGGATTATGTAGATATCATCGTCATCATTATACCTTTCACATTATTTATGTCCTTTTGAGGCGGGTAATGGTGTCCTCTTTCATAACAAAATTCATGAAAATAATAAATTTTTTTAAATAATCTGTTCAAAATTGAATATTTACAAGGTTCAATAATCTACAAATAAAAACATAGATATCAAATTTATGGCACACGACGCGTTTATAGAATAATAATCTCCATTAGCTATGAGAAAATTATATTCATATTGTCCTTTTCATATATTGCAATCGATAGACATGGTACCATTAGCCCTACGTGAAGGGAAACACCTCTTATAGAAAGAGTATAAAAACAATTAGAATCAAACCGCGAATGTACAAAAGACCTATTGATGACAGGTCATTGAACAGTCATGCTGAAATTTCCTTCTGCTGATTAAAATATCACAATGCAATTCATAACATGCTTTGCTACAGGAAAACACATTGAAATACAATTTACATTGAAAACATAAGAAATAATTAAGAAATAATTCATGGAAGTCATAGTGTGTTGTGAGTTTTATCATGGGTTGATGGTTATTATTATTTTATATCGAGCGGTAACGAAGGATAACATTATGATTTACTAATACGGCGTCGGTTCGCACCTGGCTTTGTAAATTACAAAAAGGGTGCACTCGACTCGCAACCGCAAATGATAAAGTTTACCAGTTGCTTGCCCATGGTCGGTGGTTCTCTCCGGGTACTCCGACTTCTTCCACCACTAAAACTGGTAGCCATTATATAGCTGAAATATTGTTGAAAGTGGCGTTAAACACCAAAAATTTAAAATCAAAAGTTCATATGGGTGTCTCTTTCAAAACAGAATCATTAATATATAACTAAACTTCCGTTTTTTAAATGATACCATACATAGAAATCCTGGTCCTGGCTTGGCACAGAAACAAACATGTCTCTTAATAATTGGATCTTCAAAGACAATGCAGTCAAACCTGTCCATGCAGTCACCTCTATTAAGTAGTCACCTGTATTAAAAGGTCACCTTTTTATTGTCCTGTCAAAGAACATTTCATATGAATTGAACCTCTTTTAAGAGGTCACCTGTGTTATAAGGCCACTTTGTCTTTGTCCCAAACGATAAAAACTTCACACATATTCGTTTCCAATTATATTGCAAGCAATGAATAAACCAGTGAGATGGGAGAAAAAAGAATCTGATATTAAAATAAAAATTATTGGTGAGGAAAAGATAAATGGCATTATCACGCGAGCAGAAGCCACGTGGCAAACGGAGGGTAAAAACAGTACACAATATTTGTGTAATTTAGAAAAGATATGAAGAAAGAGGTTAAAAAATGCCACATATTAGATATTGTTGTCGTGCATTGAAAATGACTTGGATCAACAAATTATTGGACCCACTGAATGTTTCACTCTAGAAGACTTTACTTCTTATATCAAGACAAAGATGAGAGGGGGGGATATACTGTACCTAGATAAAAAGGGTGATCGTATGGTAGTTTGATTTATAGCTGCCTATCAATCAGTGCATATCACCACTATCATTGTGAGTTCGAATCTCGCTCAGGCGATGTGTACTCGATATAACATTATGTGATAAAGTTTGACGGTGACTTGCGACAGGTCGGTGGTTTTCTCCATGTGCTCTCCTTTCTCCACCAAAAAAACTGACCTCCACGATAAAACTGAAATATTGTTGAAAGTGACGTTAAACACCACCAAGCCAATTAAATCAATGAATACTGATATTTGTCATAAACATGCTGTATTGAGTCACTCCATATAGTTCAATTCATTCATAAAGAAAAATTGGAATAGATGTAGCTAGATAATAAAAAAAAATGTACACATTTAATGAATTTGTGATTACTTATAATGTTAATATTAATTTTGTAGATACTATGGTATTATTAGTGCATTTCCAAAGAATTGGAAGCAAATCAATTTGGTTGACGCTATAATACTTGACAGAATATGCAATGAAATAGTTGAAAAAAGAAAAGCAGAGACAAACCTTGTAAATATTTTTACAGATTATTTATTCAGAGAATCCAGCAAGAACATGTTCATTGTTATGATAAAATGGGAAAATGATTTAGAAATTTCTGTAGGAGATTGGTATGCCATTTGTTCACTGACATTTTGTATAACCAAAAATACAAAACTACAAAACCGTCAGTTTAAACTATTACACATAATATTGCCTTGCAATTCATTCCTATATCAATATGAACTTAAAACAGCATTATGTACTTTTTGCATGGAAACTAAGGAAAATCTGTTACATGTATTTTGGAATGTGAATTTAGCTCAAAATTATTGGTTTGCTTTCAAAAACTTTTTAATGATTTGTGGTATTGCTCTTCGGTTGAATGCAAGAGAGTTAGCTCTTGGAATATCCGAAAATTACATTAAATCATATCTTGTTAATTTTAAAATGCAATATGTCTAGGCATAGATGTAAGGATGAAGTCTTACACTTACACGGAGGTCTTCAATAGATCAAATATTATATTAAAATAGAAAATAATATTCCACCGTTAACGTATTCCCCAAACAGAAACAGGAAATTAAAATGAAAATGGCTGAATGTTGAGGCGACAATGAATGACTTATTATCTTTTGAAACAAATTATATTATTCTTGTTCTTTTGTTTAATTTGATCGTAGGAAAACAAGTGATTTTTTTACATATATTATTTTGTATATGTATAATCTATATAGTGCATTGATTGATTAATTGTGTTTAACGCCACATTCAGCAATATTTCAGTTATATCATGGAGATCAGTTTTAATGGTGGAAGAAGCCGGAATACCCGGAGAGAACCACCGACCATGGGCAAGCAACTGGAAAACTTTATCACTATCGGTTGGGAGTCGAGTGCACCCTTTTTGTAATTTACAAAGCCGGGCGCGAACCCACGCCGTATTGGTGATAGGCTTGTATGCGTTGTTAGGTAATCCAACTACCTAACTCATTGAGCCACGTGGGGCCTCTATATAGTGTATGCTTTGCACCTCATTTGTATAAGAAGAGTTTTGAAGACACCAAAGGTGTCACCAGAATCCGTATATCGAAGAAGAAAAGACAGCACAATGACCAAAAGAAAAAGTACTAAAAGTCAAACAACGACCCACAAAACATAATCATTGGATGGAATTGACCAGATTACATTTGAAATGTTTGAAAAAGAGTTTAAAGATATCAAAGGGGTAATCAGAATTCGTAAATCGAAGAAGGACAGATGAAATGACCAAATGAAAAAGGACAAAAGGACAAACAACGATCTACAAAACACTACACATAAAACTAAAGATCGAGTAACACGAACCCCACTAAAAACTGGGGGTGAACTCAGGTGTTCCGGAAGGGTAAGCAGTTCCTGCTTCACTAGTGGGATCAGTCGTGTTAATCTAGTTTACAAACACGGTGATAAGTCATGAATGAGGAAAGGACTGGGAAGTGCTTACGACAAGTGGAACATATCCGTGGTTATTTGTGACACAGATATTCCATAACAGTCAACCAAGTCATGGTGGCGACCGTAGAACTTTGGAAGTGATGACTTCAACTTAAGCAAGTGGAACCCTTGGTTCAGTAGCTTCCTTGTTAGCAGCAACCCTCTATCAAGGATAGGAACCACAAGCTCTGGTATATCGTATCAACTGAGAGATATATACTCCATATGCAGTTGCTTCTGGAATGCTGCAACATATAAATGGAAAGTTCACAATGGGAAAATTGAAATCATCTCTTTTGTCGCAAAGTTTTGCTCTTAACCGCCCCTCACTGTCAATTTCGAGGAGTAGGTCAAGGTATGAAGCAGACCTATATGTATCTGTGGTATCCTTTATTTCAAGCTCAATGGGATAGATGCGATCAACCAAATCACCAAACCTAGAATTATTTACTTTTAGTAAAAGGACATCATCTACTAGTATATAGCGAAACTTGACATTTAAGGATCATACTAGCTTCTATTTGTTTTTCTTGAGAAGGCCTTGTATAAAGTCTGCCTGATACGAATAAAGGAACAAGTCGGCAAGAAGAGGAGTTTGTTCCCACTGTCTGTTGAAAAACACCAAACATAGCAAATGTGTTGCCAATCAAAAACTTGAGCATGTTGATGATATAAGTTTCAGAGAAATTTTTGGTAGAATCAAGAGTGGTTTTTTTTTATATAACAAAATAAGATCTGTTCCTTCCTAGCACAAGATATTTGTATCTACGTTGGACATTCTTTTTATAGAAACACTTCATCTTTTCTATTTTCACAATAAACAATTACAAAAAACTAGATACACATTATATATATATATATATATATATATATAAAAGGAGCTTCAATAATCGTAGTGTTACCTTGTCTCGTAAGGCAAATCTAGAGATAGACATAAGACATGTGTATAAGCGTTTGTAGATGGTACATATATACTTAATATTATAATTTGACAGCAATCTAACTCAGCAATTGTTAATATATTGTATAGGATAATGAAGAATTCACTATGCAGTCACAGGAAATAAAGTATATTATACAAACGTCTAAGCAAGTGACAACCATACAATATATCTGTCCCACTGGATCTCAAAGTTACTTGTGATACTAGGTTAATACTAAATATTAAATATACGTCTGAAAATTAAACCAAACAGTGTTAGAATTAGATTTTAGAGCTGTCAAATATTGTTCTTCTCACGACGGGATTTGAGCTCACACCATTGATACACTGCAGCACCATTCGCTTAGCCTTACGTCCAGCGCCCTAGACCACTCGACCACATCCACTCCCTAAAAAGGAGCTTCAATAATCGTAGTGTTACCTTGTCTCATAAGGCAAATCTAGAGATAGACATAAGACATGTGCATAAGCGTGTGTAGGTGGTACATATATACTTAATATTATAATTTGACAGCAATCTAACTCAGCAATTTTCAATATATTGTATAGGATAATGAAGAATTCACTATGCAGTCACAGGAAATAAAGTATATTATACAAACGTCTAAGCATACAATATATCTGTCCCACTGGATCTCAAAGTTACTTGTGATACTAGGTTAATACTAAATATTAAATATACGTCTGAAAATTTAACCAAACAGTGTTAGAATTAGATTTTAGAGCTGTCAAATTTTTGTTCTTCCCTCGACGGGATTTGAGCTCACACCATTGCTACACTGCAGCACCATTCGCTTAGCCTTACGTCCAGCGCCCTAGACCACTCGACTACACCCATCACCTAAAAAAGGAGCATTAATCGTAGTGTTACCTTGTCTCGGAAGGAAAATCTAGAGACAGACATAAGACATGTGTATAAGCGTGTGTAGATGGTACATATATACATATGCATATATATACGTCTGAAAATTAAACCAAACACTGTTAGAATTAGATTTTAGAGCTGTCAAATTTTTGTTCTTCCCTCGACGGGATTTGAACCCACAGCATTGTTACACTGCAGCACCATTCGCTTAGCCTTACGTCCAGCGCCCTAGACCACTCGACTACATCCACTCCCTAAAAAAAAGGAGCTTCAATAGTTGGAGTGTTACCTTGTCTCGTAAGGCAAATCTAGGGATAGGCGTAAGACATGTGTATAAGCGTGTGTAGATGGTACATATATACTTAATATTATAATTTGACAGCAATCTAACTCAGCAATTTTTAATATATTGGATAGGATAATGAAGAATTATTCACTATACAGTCACAGGAAATAAAGTATATTATACAAACGTCTAGAAGCAAGTGACAACCATACAATATATCTGTCCCACTGGATCTCAAAGTTACTTTAAAGGATACTAGGTTAATACTAAATATTATATACGTCTGAAAATTAAACCAAACAGTGTTAGAATTAGATTTTAGAGCTGTCAAATTTTTGTTCTTCCCTCGACGGGATTTGAACCCACACCATTGTTACACTGCAGCACCATTCGCTTAGCCTTATATATATATATAGGTGCTTGTATATAATAAAATAAAATTCAAATAAAGTGCTCAGATCCTGCATAATTAAGTTATAATTTAAATATGCAAAATTATTCTATTTGTTTTAAATTGATAGATTGTTTAATTGGTGTTTAACGCCAACTTTAGCAGTATTTCAGCTACATCGTGGCGTTTAAATTGTATGATTTTCATTAATGATAACAACGATTGTATTACACATTCAAACCCCTTATTTTATATCGTTCCTCTGATATATATTAAATTTACATAGACTGGTCATTGACCCCACTAGTCCACGTATGACTGATATACGTGTACTTAATGTTGGGATACTAACCGAGCTATTTGCTTTCTAATTGCATAATAAATTGTAGCAATTGCTAATCTAAATGATAATGCGTGTTCTGTGCAGAATTGCAACTCGAAATTATTTAGAATTGTCTGATGGATATCTGAAAATTAATTTGATATAGGGTGAGACTCGTGTGTATAACAGTTTGTAAATAAAACATAGGTATCTAATTTACTGTGCACGACGCGTTTCTTGAATAACCTTCATCAGGTACTCTCAATGCCAATAGATAGGAAAGCCAAATAATCTAAAAGTATTTGAGAGCAAGAAAAAACTTGTCATAAATATCGTTTCCACATTTACTTAAAATGCGTATTTCGCATTCAAATAATTGTATTAAGACGAGATTTGTTGATGAGTTTTGTTGATGATATGAAAGGGGTAATCAGAATCTGCAAATCGAAGAAGAACAGACAACATAACGGCAAACAGAAAAAGGACAAACGGACAAACAACGATCTACAAAATACTGCACAGAAAACTACAGATAAAGTAATATGAACCCCACTAAAACTGGGGGTGAACGCAGGTGCCCCAGAAGGGTAAACAATTTCTGCTCCACTAGCCACACCCATCGTGTTACTCTAGCTACAAATCCGGTGATAGGTCACGAATGAGGAATGATATATGGTAGGAATGGGAATAATAAAACACATTTGTTTAATGATTTACAGAAAACGCACAATTTTGATCTCTCTCTTTGCTTTACAGAATTTTTCGGTAGGCATGCTCCTTGATCTCCAAGCAGTGTCGAGCCTTCGCCCCACACAAAAACACTTGATCCGCCACTGGATATCCACAGATAACCCATAATTAAATACATGAAACCAAACAAATTGTAATTAAGGAATATTTTAAATTTTTGAACAGGTTATACGATATAACCTGGTTAATTTGGTGCAGTTTACGCTTAATAAACCGTGAAGGGTTTTATGAAAAGCGTTAACTGTTCCAAACCAGCTTATGCAAGTATAAACTGTTAAAAAATTGAAAATATCCCATAATTACAATTTGTTAGGTTACAACGAAATTTAATGATTCCTCGATTTTAATTACGATTATTTCATTTGACTGTTTGAATTTGTCGTTGGCGAATGAATATGTTGGTGACGTCACAATACCAAACCAGGTTATCAAGTATAACAATTGTTTCTCCTGACGGATCAGCCAATCAGATTGCAGTATTTACATCAAACTAAATTACTACATTTTAACAAATTATACTAAGACAACTAAAATACCTTTAAAAACTCCTTTTATAGCTTATTTACATATATCCCTTCTAAAACAAAGGTTATAATATATAAGTAGACAAGTTTTTTTTTAAACGGAAGTACTAACAACGTAGATATTTAATCTAGTGTAGATGATGCGTTTTTATAATAATCTTCATTAGGTACAATCAAAGTCAAAAGATTGAAAATTCAAATAATTTTGAAATTTTTTGGAGCAAAAAACCAAAGAACCTAATCATAGTAGGGTGCCCAGTGTTAAAACAGACGCTTAGTTATCAAGTTTGGGTTAACGGAATTACACACGGCTAATTTTGGTATTAAACGCTAGAAAAATTATTACATTTTGTATTTTTAATTGTCGTCGTAAGTTTCTGTGGTCACGATTTTATTAAATTTCACGTTTTTCAAAGGTACCCTCGGCTGACACATTGTACATGGTATTTTCAGGATGAAAAATAAAAATATTCTCCGCTATCTAAATAGCTGAAAAGGTTTTTACTTAAGAGATAATGTATCAAAGACATAATTAAAATAAAAACGTGATGTAAATAATTGATTTTTGAAAGAGTATATCAGCCTTACCTTAAGCCTCAAATTTGACCCCAATTTAACCGTATTTTCAACAAAAGCAAAGCAATTACACTACATTATAAATGTACTTTGATTTTGAAGAAAACATATTGATGAAATGTACATGTGTGCCAAAAATCATAATCTAAATGTCAGCGGTTGTTGAGAAATTGGCAAAATATAAACTCAAATAACAGTGTAAATTTCCTCTTTGTCATCTAATACACGGATTGTCATGTACCGGTTTTTGTTAATGATGTGTCGCTCGCCGGTCATTAACTAGCACGATCTCTGTCTCAATGCATTTAGTATTTTCTCTTCTTTTATGGCAAATATATTGGTTTTAATTGTTCAGTAGAATTGTTTGTGGTGTTTATGTTTTAAAACATTCATTTTTATGTCGGCCGTTGATTGGCTTTAACATTTGTTTAATTCATGTGTTTCTAATACACGGACCAATCCTGCATGATACGTTATAAGTCCGGAAATGGCTCAGTTTCATAGAAGGCCGACCGATTCCTGATTGGAAAAGGTTTCTTGCAGTCGCTACCAACAAACAAGCATTGATAAAATTTCTTGGCGAATCGATTGTGCAACACTATCGTTTATCATCTCTTGAGATGTCATCCGGGAAAGTTCTGTATCTTTCTGGTGCTTCTAATCATTGCAAGAAAATCTGCAGTCTCCGATTGGCAAGAGTTATAATGTACACATGAAGAGGCGGACACTCGTATGATTTTACATGCTATCCATGCAGAAAAAACGTTCGGTGAAAGTGGAATCAAAGGTCGGATCATTGTTAAATCGCCTGATACAGATGTCTTGATTCTATGCATCCATTACTTTCCTTCAATGCAACATACACAGGAATTATGGTTTCATACGGGTTCTATCACAAACACCAAGGATGGGCGTTTTCATGCATTCCCGTACATTCGATCTGTAGCATCCTCAATCCTGTTTTATATAACATTTTACCAGCTGCACATGCCATCACAGGATGTGATTCCACATCATCCTTGTTCGGGATCGGCAAACGAACCGTTTTTCAAAGTACTTAAAGACAGCCCAGAAAACTTTAGAGATTTGTCTATCCTTTCAGATTGTGACACTGATGATACTATAGATGCCGCCAGGAAACTTGTTTGTCGACTGTATGACCAAAAAGGAAAACTGAAGGAAGATCACGTCGACTTTAACAAATTATGGGTAAGGTTAGCGACACTGAGGGATGCATGTTTGGCCAAACTTCCACCCTGTGAAGCCACCTTCACTCAGCATGTTTTGCGATCCTCACTACAGATAAGTATTTGGATGACTGCCCATGTTGCAAAACCGCCAATGAATTCTGCAGTGCTATTTGGATGGGAAGACAGGAATGGATTAGTTCGTTTATTTCAAAGGCCAGATGTCTTCCAATTTTTTGCAAGACCTTGTTTGTACTTGCAAAGGAAAATCTGTGTGCATGAAAGGATGCATTTGTTTTTAGCAAAGTCTATTTGCACAGACCTTTGCCCTTGCCAAGCTGGCGACTTATGCCACAATGAAAATACCCACCTAGCAATATCTAGAAATACTGATGAAGATGATGACATATGATCTCAATTTTTTTCCCTTTTTCATCCAGTCTCCATCTATTTCACCGAATAAAACTGTTGTTATCAAAACTATGATCTCAGATAAAACAGTCTTTCATTTCCAACATTGTGACCATCAACTCACGTTAGTCATAGTTGTCCAGTTACCACGACTTCCCGTTGACGTCTTTTGTTTCATTGAGACTTGGTCTAATGTCTCTGTTAGGCAAGCATCACTGTTTTCTGTGCTTAGTAAACTTCGACAAGTTCATACGTACTATGTGTTTTTCAGTAAATAGCAGTTTCATTTGTTGCAATGTTTTTTAATGTGTTCTTTTTATATGTTGTGGTGGTTATGTCGTAGCTTGTTTCCGTTTTATGTTTTTTCTGGAATTTGCCCAGTCTCCGGACTATGATTTCTTTAACATTTTCTATGACTTGTTCCTTTGTTCCTTCGGTATACTACTGCCGATGTTTCAAGCAAAAAAACAAAACAAACAAAACAAAACAAAACAAAACAAAACCTGCCAGTGGACTCTGACCTTGACGTGGTTGGTGGGCTTTCAAACTAACAAGAGAACACTTTTTTATTTGCCAAACACCTGAGATATTTGGAGTGTTCAGAGGGGTTTGTAGCCACACATCGTCCAAACGCATAATATGTCCATAGACCTTACGTTTTTAAACAAATGGCGTTTGACCTTTCCATAAATTGCCATGTTTTTGCACAGAATATTCGTTAAGTATTGATTGACCCTACAAATGATATGTTGCAAACACATAAGCCATTAAATTTGAATTTTGGTACCTTTTACGAAGTTTGAGGTTAATAGATATTTTACCAGTAATTAGTCAAAGTGTACCATAACTGAAACATGATTTTTTTTCGGAATCCGTCCACCAGTTGTCAAATGTTAAGGGTTAAAAAATAATTTGAAGGTTTCCTTTAATTGAATAGCAAATAAAAATGAGAAATGTTCAAACTATGACAGGTCAAGGTCACTTTTATTTCTCATATATACGAAAATTGTAAAATTGCATTTTTTTTTAGAAAATGGCCTTTTGCTATATATTCAAACAATGTAAAATAAAAAATAAGCATAAAATAATAACATATTAAGCTTAACAAATAAAATTGGTATTCCATTTTAAAGTTCTTCACAGTCTTGTAGAAGAAGAAAGCCTTTTAAAACTTGTGGTGTGTTAGTTCCAATTTTTAGATCTTGACCTTTGACCCCAATTTAAAGAAAACGTGACCACAATACATAACGACGACATCTTTATGTCGATGCGGCTTGTTCTCCTCATTCCAACGATGTATCATACAGGTGTGTGTAATTCCGTTAAGGCAAATTCGCAAAAATCTTTCGTCGGGCACCCTACTATCAGGAGAGCCAAAACATGAGTAAGATTACCTACTTATGCCCGAGGGAGGAGAATTTTTTATCATCGTACTTTCAGTCTTATGTATAGGAGATTGACCATGTTAAGCGGGTAGGTGCCGGGGGAACACCCCCTTTTTTTGGCAAAAAAGTAGTAAAGACTGAATATTTAACATCGACCCTATTTTTTTTTAAACAGTCAATAATCAATCAATCAATCAATGCATCAACCAATCAATCAATCAATCAATCAATCATTGTTCATGATGTCACAACTTTTGTTCTGATGGTTTATATTTCCTTGGTAATGTTAATATATTATACAAATGTACTAAAAATGTAATTTGTACAAGAACATCTTGACGTATTCTGGTTATCTGCGTTCGTTTTAAATATAGAGCCATTATTATTTGCACATTTTATATTAGCATCAAATGAAAGAATATGATCCGATATACAATACTGTTGAAGGAGATCAACTGCTGTTATTAAATATGCTTTATATGTAGGTCATGTAATGCAGCAAACAAAAAACGTCTATAGCAAGGAAGTGCTGTGTCTTTGCAATCGAATTAGTATTTGTTTATTTCTTTACTTTTATGCTGTTTATAACATATTTTTGTTGTTGACTAAGTTTCAAATGCGGAAGTAATTTCCAGGAATTATGCTAAGTTAATAGTAACGGACACTACATTGATACTTCTGTTGTTAATAGTAACGGACACTACATTGATACTTCTGTTGTTAATAGTAACAGACACTACATTGCTACTTCTGTTGTAAATAATAAGGACACTACATTGCTACTTCCTTTGTTAATAGTAACGGACACTACATTACTATTTCTGTAGTAAATAGTAACGGACACTACAGTACTATTTCTGTAGACATTGTAGCTATTTTAGTGAACAGTAAGGTAATAATAACGGTCACTACATTGCTACTTTTGTAGTTAATAGTAACGGACACTTCATTGCTACTTCTGTTGTTAATAGAAACGGACACTACATTGCTACTTCTGTTGTAAATAATAAGGACACTACATTGTTACTTCTGTTGTAAATAGTAACGGACACTACAATGCTATTTCTGTAGACATTGTAGCTATTTTAGTGAACAGTAAGGTAATAGTAACGGACACTATATTGCTACTTCTGTTGCAAATAATAAGGACACTACATTGCTACTTCTGTTGTAAATAATAAGAACACTGCATTGCTACTTCTGTTGTAAATAGTAACGGACACTACAATGCTATTTCTGTAGACATTGTAGCCATTTTAGTGAACAGTAAGGTAATAGTAACGGTCACTACATTGCTACTTCTATTGTTAATTGTAACGGACACTACATTGCTCCTTCTGTTGTAAATAATAAGGACACTGCATTGCTATTTCTGTAGTAAATAGTAACGGACACTTCAATGCTATTTCTGTAGACATTTTAGTGAACAGTAAGGTAATAGTAACGGTCACTACATTGTTACTTCTGTAGTTAATAGTCACGGACACTTCATTGCTACTTTTGTTGTTAATAGTAACGGACACTACATTACTACTTCTGTAGACATTGTAGCTATTGTAGTAATCGATAAGTTAATAGTAACGGATACTACAATGCTATTTCTGTAGATATTGTAGCTATTTTAGTGAGCAGTAAGGTAATAGTAACGGTCACTACATTGCTACTTTTGTAGTTAATAGTCACGGACACTTCATTGCTACTTCTGTTGTTAATAGTAATGGACACTTCATTGCTTCTTCTGTTGTAAATAATAAGGACACTACATTGCTACTTCTGTTGTTAATAGTAACGGACACTACATTGCTACTTCTGTTGTAAATAATAAGGACACGACATTGCTACTTCTGTTGTAAACAGTAACGGGCACTACATTGCTACTTCTGTTGTTAATAGTAACGGACACTACATTGCTACTTCTGTTGTAAATAATAACTGACACTACATTGTTACTTCTGTTGTAAATAATAAGGACACTACATTGCTACTTCTGTTGTAAATAATAAGGACACTACATTGCTACTTCCTTTGTTAATAGTAATGGACACTACATTACTATTTCTGTTGTAAATAGTAACGGACACTACAATGCTATTTCTGTAGACATTGTAGCTAATTTAGTGAACAGTAAGGTAATAGTAACGGTCACTACATTGCTACTTGTGTTGTTAATAGTAACGGACACTACAATGCTACTTCTGTTGACATTGTAGCTATTGTAGTAATCGGTAAGTTAATAGTAACGGACACTACATTACTATTTCTGTAGTAAATAGTAACGGACACTACGTTTCTACTTCTGTTGTTAATAGTAACGGACACTACATTGGTACTTCTGTAGACTTTGTAGCTATTGTACTGATCGGTATGTTAATAGTAACAGACTCGACATTACTACTACTGTAGTAAATAGTAACGGACACTACATTGCTACTTCGCTAGTTGTAAATAGTAACGGACACTACATTGCTACCTCTGTAGACCTTGTAGCTATTGTAGTGATCGGTGTGACCCGATTATGTCTTCTTAGAGTGGAACATTGAAGTGAATCCATGTATGCTTTTCTCATATTTTTGTTCATGACGCCATATATAAATATGTTAATACAACTGCTAAGAAAACACATGTATATCCCAATTGAGTGAAAATCTTCCGGGAAATCTGTGGCGTTACTACCAACAACGGAAGTCAAAGCAAACGGGAAATACAGAATGAGATAGGCAATGAAGACGACAAATTGTGGTTTAAATGAACTAACCTCGGATGTCAGTTTTCGGTGAGCAAAACCGTTGTTCCAATGTTTATGCAGCTGATTTTTCGTTTTTGTCACGTGTAAATAAATCCTAACGTAGCAAAATGATGTAACACCTATTGGCGAAACAAGACAAATTGCTATATAAATATAAGAATACAATTTACTACCATACCTATCAAATGCACAGTATTGTAGTGTCCTGTCAAATATCAGCAAATAGTCATAGTACCATAATGGTAAGTGAAAGGCAAAGGCTAGTGTAAAAAATAATACTAGCATTATAATAATGTATTTCATCTGAAATATTTTGTCAAAAATATTACCACGACATATTTTCACGTATCTGGATAAGGCAATTAACATTATAAACTGGATACTCCATATAAATAGGCTATCACATATCATCGCTTGTACCTTACAAAATGTTCGAGGTGGTTCCACATTAGTAATAAGGACATACATATTAAACGGTATGAGATATCCAGTAAGCAACAGATCAATGACAGCTAAAAATACCACAAAAATATTGTGAATTTTTCTCATTTGTTTCGATTTCAAGATGGTCCAGATGATCAGGATGTTTCCAGGAACTCCAGCAATAAAGATAAAACAGCATACAGTCAGATAAGCAATTCTAGATTGCGTTGAATAAAGTTCCATGTTCTCGGAAATTGAAAATAACAGTTCAGTGATATTGTAACCACACGTTACAAAACAAAAAGCTGTTGTACAATGACATCGATGTCTACATTGATATAATTGGGCTTACTCCAAGTATACACTTTGAAATATTGAATAATTATTTCTGAGTTTTCCTTAAATCATGTTCTTGTGAATGTAAATGTCAACCTATTAACTTTCGTATTCTAATTAATAAATTTCAAGATGATGTTTCTAATCTTGATTGGCCATCGTGTCATACCTGTTAGATCAGGTGCTATATATATGCATTGATTTTGTTTTCTACTATTTGCTATCAATGTTTTAACTTTCTTTTCATAAGACATCTATTTAATTGGAAGAGAATCTGTGGAGTTTATTTTAATTATTTATATCTGTATTGTCGTTCAGATTGAGATTCAATTATCAAGAACGGAAATTGGTTGCTACGTACGTAAACCGGTTTAACCCTGCCACATTATTATGCCTGTCTGTCCCAAGTCTGGATTTCCAATGTCATATATCGTGGTGTGTTCAATGGTTAGAGGTAAGAGATGGTCACTTGATGTGTTGATATTAGTGGAATTGTTGATCATCACATGCACCATTTAAGCTTCTTTTCATAATCTCGTATGGTATGTGATAATCAATCAGTTTATGAATAAATTTGATTCATTTATGTATCTGTGTACGTGCAGCACGTCATTATTGCATCTTACTATTTTCACTATTTTCTATTGAACAAATGGTTTATATATATAAAACAAATGCCATCGAATTTGCTATATTAGAGAACACATATACGTGTATTCCATTATTCACTATTTTAGAAAAATCATGAAAGATTTGACCTAATCCTATATATTCCGTTTAAAAAATAAAGATCTCTGATCACATCACCACTAGAAAGTATTATAGTAAAAAGAAAAATATCAAATAGCAACTCAGAAAGTTAAAGTCAAAATCTGAATGTGTCAAGTCACAGCACTTAAAATATCAAACAATTTCACAACCGGGAATACGTCCACGACGAAAACGACGGAGAAAAAAAACCCCTACCAACTCTCCCCCCCAAACCCCCCCCCCCCCAAAAAAAAACAAACAAACAAACAAACAAACAAACAAACAAAACACATATTCAATAATAAATGAAATAATTGATGATGAATAGATTGATAAATATTGTAAATAGTATAAATACAATACTTGTGCACTGTCGAAGCATATGGGTAATATGTGTATGAGGCTTAGAAACGCGGGAAGAGGCGAGGCTTCGCCGAGCCTTTTCCCGCGTTTCGCGCCGAATACACATATTTACCTATATGCTTCGACAGTGCACATGTATTGTATTTATCCTGCAATTTTAAATCGTAAATAAACGTTTACTGGACGATGATAAAAGTATTTGAAATAATTTTGTGTATGTATTTGAAAACAATATCCCCCGATGTGCCCCGTTTTACATTTGTATGTTCTATTTATAACTGACCAATATCAAAAAATGTTCTATTTATAACTGACCAATATCAAAAAATATATTAGGCAGGCTATATTGGTCGGTAAATGCTGTCATTGCAGGATAAATTATTTTATTCAAACTTTATTTATTATATCAGATACATGATTTGTTCTGGAAATGTGAATTAGTCTGTGTAGACATCTTTGTACATAATTTCAAGGGGGAAAAAAACAAGAATTCCAGTTTCTCAAGATTGTCCATATTGAATTGCCTCTTCGGTATTCTCTAACGTTTATTTTCCACATCGCTAAACAAACAAACGTTTGCAAGATTTTGATTAACTCTCCCCTACTAGTATAGTAAACTGACAGCTTGAAAACAAGCTAAGACACCTTAATCAGGACTGAGGACATCAATACTGTAAGACTTTATTGTGAATTGTGAACATGAGAAAAATATCGTATATGTTATAGAATAGGAAGGAAACTGATTATATACAATCACTTGAGAGGATATAGATTTCAAACTTTCTTTGAATTTAACCATAACTTCCGATGAATATATATCTTTGCAATCTTAATGGCTTTAAATCCTTTTTCACAGCTTGACATTTTGCATTGTTATGTAAAATTGGCAAACATCAATAAGTCAACAAAGATATTAGATATAGTTATGTTTGAAATTTACAGGCGATAATTAACGTAATGTAATTAGAAATAATTATCGATCTTCATAACGCGTAGGTAACCGTAGCCGATTTAGACTATCCTGTTTAGGCGCACTAGGGTTTATTGGTCCACAAGACTTTAAAATTATTTGACTTTTGCAATCTTTTAATTTTTAATATTAATATTTATTTCGTTAAATTTCAACATACAATTATTCAAATAGTGGCAAGTAGAATGATCACAAAACGATCTATAAACCACTGCAGTAGTTGTGGGTGCACTCGATGCATTCTCTTGATTATGCCATGACGATGAATGTTATTCCAAGCACGCATCGCGCGCATTAAATAAGACATCTACGTTTTTATTCAATTAAAGGAAGAATGGCGAGACAAAATTACAAACTAGCATAAAAATTGAGGCACGATTAGAGTCAATATCATTTAACTCTTGAAATGTGTAAAGGGATGTGACAAACACAGACAGTCCAACAGACGATATGAATACAATATCAACATCCGTACACGCTTGCACGTGTAAAACAAAACGAGGCAAAAACTTAATAATGACACACGGGAGCGGGTCAAGATTTGTTTTATAAAGGGGAAGAGATCTTGTGAAAAAGGAAGGCTTCCAGAATATTTTTCAATTCTTCCTGGTAAGTTTTAGAAGTTCTCAGGAATAGTGAGTTTTAACCTACAGAACACCCATCCTCTCTGGATACACGACCACTGTATTATCTACTCCGGAAGGATTTGCTGCTCGAGTTCCAGTCACGAATTATAGATCAGACAAAAGTTACTGCTTACCCATGAATCGCACTGAACACCATATCGTCTAAATAAACACATCAAACATGACGTTGGACAACTATTTGTAACAAAATACAATATATTATGACGCAAGTGCGAGGAATAAACTGAACCTCTCTCTAGAGCAAAAAGTCAATGGAAATAAAAAATATCAGTTAGAGTATATGCAACGTTGCTATGTGATAATGTACCTACCATCCGGCATCCGTCAAAAATAACTAGTCGTGATATTAGATTGTCTAATCTTCTGTCCGGTATACTGTGTTTATAATTAGACAGTCGGAATAAAATAATTATAAAATATCAGTTGCTGCGTCAATTCAAACAGATTAACAATATCAAACACACGATGTCATTGAAATACGATTCATCTTCATAATTCATCTTTAAAAAATATAATTCAATTAAGACTCATTCTTCCGGAACTGCGACAATTACCGTAGTTGATAATAAAACGGCATCCCAGTACCAAATAGTTGTCTCCATTAAATAATTTTTCATTTTTTGTACATGATTTTTTGGGGAGTTGGTCCCCTTACACTTGTCACAGTTCCGTGAGAATGAGTCTTAACCTTGTAATTATGATCTTCCTGGCATTAGAGGCGTAAATTCTAAACGATGATATGTAATAGAGATTATCAAGAATAACAAATAGAAATCTCTTTGAATATGATTGTTATCCTCCTTGTCTAAGAACTTTCCAGTTCATTCGGTTTCAATGGAAATGATATAAATGTACAATGTACCCTTTGATGTACTCCAATATCACAAGGGGATCATCGTGGTGGTGATTGTATGGTAGTTGGATTTACAACTACATGTGCAATCAGTGCCCATCACCACTAATGTTGTGAGTTCGAATCCCGCTCGTGGCGAGGTGTACTCGATACAACATTATGTGATAAAGTTTGTCAGTGACTTGTAGCAAGTCGGTAGTTTTCTCCGGTTTCCTCCATCAATAACACTTACCGCCACGATATAACTGAAATATTGTTGAAAGTGGCGTTAAACACCATAGCCCTAACACTAACCCAGATAACTCAAGGAAACAACCATGATCACTATATGCCCTACATAAGTCTATATTGTCATTCAAGCTAATAATTATCAATCAGATCATTAAGTATTGGTTTCCCCGACAACCCACCTCTTTTATCCAATGTCATTTCTAGTTTTCTTGGTCCTTTTGACCGGTAATTTAACATGTGTATACAAAGACCTACCACATTGTATATCTACTTGATGAATATTTAATTTGCTATGAATTAAAAAAAATATGTTACGTATTCTGTTATGAAAAATGAATATAAATAATTGACTAAACCCTAATTATCATTATTTCGTATACAGTTAAACATAGTTATGTCTGACTCAGATTGTTCGTTTAATTGTACGATGGAATTCACCATGGGAACCCTAGTTACCAATATTTAATGTATCTTTATAATGTAGAAATCAAAAATTCAGGTATTGATATAGGCATTGATTTAGAATAAATCACATGACCGTATACAAAAGAAAATTCCACATTAAGAAACATTTTATTCTCTTCCATGTCAATATCATTTTTTTTAACAGCAATACTATTTTATTCAAATGCTTGTTACAACCAGATTCATAAGCCTAAGCTTCTTAGGAAGCAATATATATATATAACATAAATATAGAGACATTTGCGACACAACTATATTCAAATAATTCATATTCAAATATTCTACAAATAATTCTTTAATCTTTTTAGAAATGAACTTTTCTGAATTATTTCATTTCCACCATATATTTGTAAGAGGCGGAGGACATTTGAGCGAAATGACAACCCAAAAGAGCGAAAAAAAAGTGGACATTTGAGCGAAAGAAAAATAACCCAAAAGAGTGAAATCTAAAAAACCAGATGGACATTTGAGCGAAAGAAAAATAATCCAAAAGAGCGAAATCTAAAAAACCAGATGGACATTTGAGTGAAAGAAAAATAATCCAAAAGAGCGAAATCTAATAAACCAGATGGACATTTGAGCGAAAAAAAAAGACTTTGGAACGAAATGTTATGTACTAGTACCTCTTCCCGCGTTAGCCAGACTTATGTCTGTTGCCCCCTGCTCACCACGGGGAGGTGGAAGTAGAATTTTGAGCAGAATCTATATAATTTAATTTATATAATATTACATGTTATAAAAAACATTATAAAAATAACTATAAACAATTAAAACCGTCCATAAAACAGATCTGTTCATAATTCTAGTCACGTCTAGTGAATTCAAATGTCTGTTCTCGCCTGATATTTGTATCCAAGTGTCCGAGTGTACTTTTCTCTGGTAATTGTACCACTTACATATTGATGTGTAAGTCAATTAAATTCTGTTCTTTTTCCTTGTCAGCCTTTGAAAGAGATACCAGTGTTGGACCAGCATCAGTTCGTACTCTAGCTTTGCATCCCTTTGCTGAACATCTCCAGGAAAGATCTTCCGATTTAGTTTCCACATCCAATCTGTATCGGAAACCTTCACATAAGATAGACTTGTGTCCTTTATTTTTCTCAATAACAGTTACCAGGGGCGGATCCAGAATTTGTGGTTAGGGGGGGGCGTGAGTAGGCGAGGGGTCTGGGGACCGCATACGGTCCCCAGCGGGCCCAGGGCAGAGACCCGGGGGACAAGTCCACCAGAAGCTCTGGGGGTTTGAGGAATTACAGACATTTATTTGGACGACAATTTTGAACGAACCACACCATTTTTATCAGACCAAAAAAAGTTGACTTTGAGTCTTAATTTTGTCGGATAATTGTTAACAGTATGTTTTTGTCAGATTATAAGAACCTAAAGTAAAACTTTTTTTGAACAACCGTGATGCAAATTGTTCAACTCATGACTGATCGATCACGATATTTTAACCCTTCAAAGAACTATTGGTTTACTAGTTTTAGCGCATTCCTCATTTCACTGTACTTTCGGTGCTTGTCCTTTCGGGTGGTTCTAGTTAATACTGCCCGTCCGGATGGAGCTTTTCTTTTCGTCGTTTGGTTCATTCATTGAAAGCGTACGATTCGACCGTTCTTGTTTATAGACAAACAAAAGCAGAAATTGTCAATACATGAACTTGTTGTTGATTTCTGATTAACTAGCGTAACTAAATTAGATGATCAGAATCGTTTCATGCAGCATTAAGGTTAACATATTCGCTTTGTTTGTCTATAAACAAGAACGAATCATAGTTTTCAGTGAATGAACCAACGGCGAAACCAAAAGCTTCATCCGAGCGGATAGTAATATGAGCAGGAAGATGTCTTCTGTGTGTAATTCATCAATTTGTATCTGGTTAGGGACCGACCATTTAACTTGCAGGGTGGGGGACTATAATTTTTTTTTTTCATTCAGAATTGTTTTTCCGGACAACACGAGTTAGAATATTTATTTTTTTGTCGCACAAAGCGCAATTTTTTCCCCAGAAATTAACATTAGGTTATATGACAAAAACTCTGAATCAGAATTTTTTCCTCCACCAAAATCAGAATATTTTTTCAGCAACATTGGGAATCAGAATATTTTTTTAGAAAAAAAACATAGCCCCCCCCCCCCCCCTGGAAGTTAAATGGTCCGTCCCTTATGAATGATACTGATGTTGAAAGAACATCAGTATTAAGATTTAAGTTTACTAAATTCTTTGATCTGTACATATTTGTTTTACTTATAGTTGTAAAATTGACTGAAGAAATAATGTTTAATTAGCATGAGAAATAGTTGATGTCTGGTACCTCGGAACCAATCGGAATGGAATAATCTTTGAACTACTGACAGCAATCCATATATGAATCAGCAAACACACCCAACGTGCATTTACAATGTGTAGGAATATTTTACTACAGGTCACGAGTCAGCCATTCATGAAAAAGTTGTTTGTTGAACTGCTTAATTAACGTTGTATAACATATGCTTTGCGAATTTTAGGGGGAGCGCACGCCCCGCACGCCCCGCACGCCCCCTCTAAATCCGCCTCTGGTTACTTCCATCTTGACATATAACAATCGTATGAGTTGAACATTTCTGTGTAGCTGAACAGAGTTCAGTCATGGTAAAGAAACGTTTTTGCGCCTAGCAAAAATGACTATTTACCGTAAAAACCCGAGAACACATTGTATGAACTGATATATTGCTTCTGATTTCTTAAATATTTCTATTTTTTTCATATATTTATTTATGACTTTTTATATTTTAATATGATTTATTTTAATTTCATATCTGAAAATATCATAAGATATGATGAAATGAAATTCGCTCAATGTCCTACTAAAATCGCAGGTAAATGAAAAATAACTTTCGCTCAAATGTCCTACTAAAATCTCAGGTAAATGAAAAATAGTTTTCGCTCAAATGTCCACCCGAAAAAAAAAATTCTTTTCGCTCAAATGTCCTATGCCCATTTGTAAGTATTCCCTAACAAACAATGAGTAAACATCAACCCTTTTAGTTTTTTGCTCTGATATGTAATATGCCTTATATATTGAAAATCCAACCATTGCTAAAAAATAATTGAAGTCATAATAGCTTTCATCGAATATCTTATATCCGAATACAAGATGATATAAAGATATATAATTTTCTATTCCACATTTTTTTTTAAACTTCTTTTATTTCCCCCCAAAACTCTTTGAAAAAAATACAAGTTATAAAGTAGTGACTATAGTCTTATTCTATATTACATAAATTGCATAAACTATTTTTCATGACTTTCCATTTTAAAAGTAATTTTTTGGTAGGAACAATCAAATGTAATAATTTCCATCTGAAAACCTTCAACTTATTTTCTTTCAAATATAAAATAACATACTGTTTCACATTTTGGTAGTTCTTGATGTAAATAAGTATTCCATGTATTAAAACCAATTGGTTTTGTAAATTTCTCATTGAGAAGCAATTTATAAAAAAAAAAAATTATTCCTTAGGATTGAAAATTTGAAGGGTTTTCCCTTAAATAATACATAATTTCTAAAAATATTGACTACACTTTTTTTTTGTGGAAATTTCGGTTTTAATTATATCCATCCATCCTTTTGGAATAGCTTTTTACTTAATGGTGAATTATGTGATCCAATTGGATTTATTATTCAAACAGTTTAAAATACAATTGTGTGGTATCTCCCCATTTTCATCTAATATATCATTTACATAAATTAAATCACTATTTATCCAATTATTAAACAGCAGAGTTTTGTGTTCAAGCTTGATAAATTTGCTACCTCATATAATTTATTTTCTGACGTCTACAAAATTCAAGGATGTTCTAGTTTGACCTATTTTTTACGAACTTCGAAGAACTTCCTCATAAAATTCTGGAATCTGCTTAGCATATTTGTTTACTGTAATATTATCTAAATTCTGTGAGAATACTAACCATACTTTTCCTAGTTTAGCAAAATACTTACATGGTATGACTTTCCAATTAGCTAATTAATTATTAACAAGTCTACCTACCCAAGATGCTCTAAGTTTGATTGGAGTTTTATGAGTCATGAGACTCACTGAGGTATAAAATGACATAGTGCTGCGCAGCTGCAACCTTCAGTTTTCAAATTAAGGATTTTTTGCTGAAATTTAAGCATGAAAACCTACATGTGATAATAATGAAAAATACAGTTTAACATAAGCATTCTACCAGAGCATAGTATACATGTATGTATACACATATACTGCATGACGAAATAAACCACAATATTAAATATTCCTCCTCTCATGGGAGGGATGGTGGGCATTTTATACCTCAGTGAATCTCATGACTCATAAAACTCCAATCAAACCGGTATAAAATGATACTTTAAAGAGAATTTTACAAAAATTCCACTTAAGCCAGAAGAGACAAGTAATAATTAAGCTTACTATTATTACTGCTTCAGTACCCCTTCTGCAAAGCCATCTTTCACAATCTTCTTATCATAGAATTTAGCGAATATCTTGACATTAGACCATCATGCTTTCTTTAAGGTTTCATCAATTGGGAATGCATTAGATTTTGCATAGGAAGTTGAAGCCGATCTTACACTGTGTGAACCGAATATCTTAGTGTTTATTCCAGGACGGTTTAAAATCACCTTTATCCATCTAGAAATTGTGTCCTTAGTAACATTCTTGTGAGGTTTCACATAACTTAATAAAAGTCGAGAAATTGACGAATCACGCATCTTCTTAGTACGAAATAAATATTCTTTTAATACTGTATATATACACAACCTCCTATCTGGAGTGTAAGCTTTATAACTAATAACTGGCTCCTTATACCCCGGACGACGTTGTTTCACTAAATCGTCATTTTTAAAAACAAATTCTGACTTAAAAATATGTACATTGTTCAAACAAATCAAATGGACTGACTGAATTAGAGTTGCATTTGTCAAAGCAAGTAGCATCGTTAACTTCAACGTTAGATCTTTTAAGCTTATAAACTTTACTGGGGATGAAGTCCTTAATAAATTCAATACTAACTGAGCATCCCATATGCAAGTATATTTCGGTCTGCAAGGACGGAGATTGAACACGCCTCTTAAATAGCTTATGATTAACGGATACTGGCCAACTAATATTGAGTCAAATTTAAGCCCTAGGGCTGATAATGCACTCCTGGCTGTATTAATACTGCTGTAGCCTAAACCTTTTTCGAACAAACTGCTTAAAAATTCGATAACATTGTCTAAAGACGCTTCAAATTGATTAATTTTCCGTATACTACAGTAGACAAACCATTTTTTGATGAAAGTATCATACTGTTTTTTCGTGGAATGTTTCCATGATGACATGCAAATATTTGTTGATGTTTCAGAAAGTCATCTACTTTTGAAAATTTCCCTGACACTCGACATGCAAGCAGAGTAAGTTCTTTGCCCAGCGAATGCTGTTGACCTCGATGAGGTAATGTTAGTAAATTTTTCTTTCTGTTGATGACTATAGGATTGTCTGTCACAATTTCCATTAACGCCGGAAACCAAATTTGTGTTGGCCAGTAAGGAATAATTATCATTCCTGATGCTTTGTCTGTTTAGATTTTTCAAATGCAACGATTCAGTAAGCTGAAAGGAGGAAATGAATACATAAAATAAAATTTTCCCCAATCTACAGTAAAAGCATTTACGAACTCTGACTGAGGGTCAGGTTTCCATGAATAAAATTTTTCAACCTGAATATTCAACCTTGAGGCAAATAGGTCAATATCTGGTAATTGCCAGATTGCACACAGTTTATTAAACATTTTCTGATTCAATTTCCACTCTAATTGGTCATTAAACTTCATCGATTTAAAATCTGCTAAAATATTTTGCTTCCCAGGTATATGGGAGCATGCTAGCCATATTTTGTTCTTAATTCAAAATAACCAAATTTGTTTGCTGACCTTATTACATGAAAATGATTTAATACCACCCATTTTGGTAATGTAGCTTACTGCAGTGGTGTTGTCACAAAGAATCATGATATGGTTATTACTGATCTCGGCAGTGAAAGATTTGAGTGCTAAGAATATAGCCAACATTTCTAGGGTATTTATGTGATTGTTTTGTTCTTCTGATGACCACCTGCCACCTATATTAATGGCTCCAAGAACAGCGCCCTATCCTCTCATGGAAGCATCTGTTGTTATCGTGATTTTTGGTAATTCGTGCCTTATAATTCTTTTTTGTTTATAAACATTGGTGAACCAACAATTTAACTCTTCTTTCATGTTAGATGTGATTTTCATAGGTGCATCATAATTACCACATGATTTTATAAGAGCAAAAATTTTCGCTTTCT
Organism: Bathymodiolus brooksi; assembly: GCA_963680875.1. Taxonomy (NCBI): domain Eukaryota; kingdom Metazoa; phylum Mollusca; class Bivalvia; order Mytilida; family Modiolidae; genus Bathymodiolus; species Bathymodiolus brooksi. The sequence continues at coordinate 47,414,997 of OY804590.1, read as the reverse complement.
CAATTTCACGATAGTACAATCTAGCATGGTCGACAGCTGAAAAACTTGAAACAATCAACCCTAAACCCTAGCAATTTCTCTAATTTTTGCTGTTTGCTTGCTTAGCAATCTTTCACATTCATTTGCTATGATTTCTTTTTTCTCTTGTGGTAGTGAAACCGTCATTGTTTATGTTCCCAAGAAAAACAATCTCTTTTGTTTGAACCAAAATTGATTTATTTTTGTGTACTACAAAACCAAGTTTTGTAAATTGAGACAAAGTTGCATTTATATTTTCTGTATATTCATTAACACTTTCTCCACAAAGTAAGCTATCATCAATGTAACCAACACTTTTGTGTCCTAAGCATAAACTGGTTTAAGAAGTTTTGTAAATAAACGTGGTGCAAAAGCAATACCGAATGGTAGGCAGGTATATTGATATGTTATTCCTTTCCAATTAAGACCTAAATATGTTTGGTCATCTTCTGCAATTGGCACACTTAAATAAGCGTGTCTTAAGTCAATTGACCCCAAAAAAGAATCTTTAGAAACTAAGTAAACGGCAGATTCAAATGTGTCCATTTTAAAATGTTGATATGGAATAAACTTGTTCAATTTTTTTAATTAAGAATTACTCTAAGTTCTCCATTTTTCTTAGGTCCAAAAAAAATTGTGGACAAAAATATGGGGTTTTTTATTCTGTGCCTTTTTAATAGCACCTATTTCCAGCAAATTTTGAATTTCTTTATCAATTATTTCCTTTTCCATTTCATTGAATATATTCTGAAAAGGTGCTTTAGTTTGACATGGTTTTATGTTGTCTATAAATTCAATATGACAGTCTTTTACAATATCAAGTAAATTTGAATCTGCTGTTATTTTTTCCCATTCACGAGAATAATATTTCAATCTACCTGCCTCAAATTGCAAACTAACCTCATTATCTTCTAGGTTCTGTCTTTGTTCTGAAAACCTCCCCTCTTTGGCAGGTTTTTTGATTTTCAACAGTAGGCTGGTTACTAGTAGAACGGTAGCCACCGCCTCTATTAAAACCACGGCCTCTTCTGCCTCCACGTGATCTTCGGCTTCCTCGCCCTCTACCATATGAGCGAGAACCACTTCTACGGGAATAAAATCTGCTATGTCCATAACCACCATAGCCAGACTGAATCTTATGACTGATTTTGCTACAGTTTTCAATTTCCTTGGCCCTCTTTTGGATATCATCGCCAAATAGAAATGAGGTGTATTCAACTGATTGGGCACATAAATGTACATATTCAGAGCACATTTCTGGTTTCATGAGTTCACGTCTTGTGATATTAACTTTTCTGTTTGTATGACCAAAGCATCATTGCACTCATCAATAGCATTGTTATTTTCATCTGTAGCAGCCATTTTATTGACAGTATTCACTAGTACTGTAGAAGCTTTGACTATGGCCCTTTGTATAATCTGCATTTTTCTTTCTACAGATTGAGCTTGTGGTGATATTATATCCCATATTAGTTGGTTTGTTTTCACTGTGGCTAACCCTTCACAGTTTTCAGGGCGTGGGTTACTTTCATCTTTTGTCAGTTCACCGAACTGGTCTTCATTCATTCCATTACGGAATAAATCCGTGACATTTTCAGCAAGGGTTTCGTCAATTTTATCACCTAGTGTTTCACGTGTCTTAATTCTCTTTGACATAGAAGCAAATTTACTAGGGTTATTCTCATCAACCTTACGCTTGTTAGACGGGGCTTCTCCTTGATCCTGACCTTCATGTTCATCATACATTTGATAATCATCATTATCAACATCTTGGTCATGAGTATCGTCATACTCCCCATCATTAAGATCATTCTCATAATCTGTCATTCTAGAAGACAGATTTTTTAATTCTGTGGCCTGAATGTTCTGATTTTCTTGGATGCTCTTTAGCAGCGCTAAGATTTGAGCATTGTCAGAATTACTCGAGCTAGGACCATAATCTATTTTACGTTCCGACGAATTCTGTTTGTCAGCACGTGGTTGTAAAGGAGACTCACTCCCTCTTATCTGACTACGCTTCGTAACTGAAGCTTTTCCTTTACCCTTGTCGGTCTTTTTCCCTTTTTCTGGGACTACCTGTTTGTCTAACTTGTCAGCGACAATAGATTTATGACCATTTCTATCAGAAATGTTATCATCTCGGATCATCTGTTCTGCCATTTTTTTTTACTTTTTCTCTGCATCAAGCAAAGCTAGACGAATGATTTCGTATTCAGAAAATATTTTCGAATTATTTATTTTACCGCGTAAAAATAATATATAAACGATTATTATCCGAGGAACAAGTGATCAGTATGCTGGAGTTCCTCATCGATAACATATTTGTCTCCTTTGGAGGGACACTGTTTCAGCAGGTCGTCGGCATAGCAATGGGTACGAATTGTGCCCCTCTTCTAGCCGATTTATTTTTATACTCATAGGAGTTTCTTCAAAAGCTTGTAAAAGATAAGAAGATTCATGAGACTAGAGCCTTTAATTTCACATACAGGTATATTGATGACGTTTTATCTATCAATAATTCTAGATTTGCAGAATTTCTTCCATTGATATATCCTCCAGAGCTGGAAGTTAAAGAGACCACCGATACAGCTTCGTCCGCATCATTTTTGGACTTATACCTCGAATTTGACGACAGTGGTCAACTCAGTACTAAATTTATGATAAGCGGGACGACTTCAATTTTAAAATCATAAATTTTCCAAACATGTGCAGCAATGTACCAGCTTCTCCTGCATATGGTGTTTACATCTCGCAATTGATTCGCTATGCAAGGGCCAGTAGCAATTATTCTGATTTCCTGAAACGTCATCTTCATCTGAGAAACAGGCTACTGAACCAGGGCTATAAAAAGATTCGCCTTATTCGATCTCTTAAAAAGTTTATATTCCGATACCAAGATCTTGTCGAAATATATTCCGTCTCTGCAGAAAAAATTATAAGCGATGCATTTTCATATAGTGAAAATGTATAAAGATAAAGAAGTCAAAAAATGTCAAGGATATTTTTTTTGTCAATGTGTGACGTAAAGATATTTTTGACATTTACGTCACCGAATATGGTACTGCTTTGACAACTATTTTACCTATTTTGTTCCTGTATTTAAATACTGTTATAGTGACAGCCGGAACCTTTGAACCGTAATGAGAGCGGGAGGTTTGGCGCCTTAAAATCTGATTCAACCCACCATTTCTTTAGAAATGCCTGTACCAAGTCAGGGTCATTACGGTTTTCACCGTTTTCCGGTTGTTGACTGATTTTGTCTGTTTATATAATTATGAGTTTTGACTTTCCCTTTGTAAGATTGTTCGGAGTTCGGTAGTTTTGTTATTACCCTTATTAACTTTTAACTATAATGATTAATAGTTATTAATTTTATTAACAATAAAAAGCCAACATCGTTGACTTGTCAATTTATTGATTTATGGTGACAGGTCGCTCCTCGTGGATAACGTCCGAACTGTACAAGCGACGCAAGCACACTGAAGGTCGCAGCTGCGCAGCCCAATCTCATTTTATACCGGAAGTGAGCATGACGAAATAAAATTTAACCCCCTTAAGTATAATTTGATCAGAATTTTGATGAAAACAGTTTGGAATCTGATGAAGTTATTAAGAAACAAATGTGGCCACAGTCTAAGCTACAATTTGAATATGCAGGTTCAAAAATTAACTTTGATGAATTAGAGTTCAATTTATTCGTTGCCGGGGAATTAGAAATTTTATCCTCGGCAAAACTTTGTGAAGTTGAAAGAGTAGGTAGAACTAAACTGTCGAAGAAAATAGCATATTATACAGAATTATATGAATGAACAGGGTTGAAAAAATGGATTGGCCGATTGGTCAAAAGATTTCAGTGAAATTGAGACACCTATCTTGATTAAATATGTTAAAACTGAAGTTAAGAATAAATGGTCTGTTCAGTTTGGAGAAAACAAAAAAATCTCAAAGAAAGAAGAATCTGTTTTCATTGTTCTCATTTTCAGAGAAAAACATGCACACATGCTATTTCACATTATGGTAAAATTAAAGGTGTTGACAAGTTTTTGCAGCACATTTGTGCTACTTGTTGGAGAGAAGATAATATAAATTCTTTGCATCCAGAATGTTCTGAAAATTGTCCGTTTCAAGATAATTGACTAGAATCAGACAAGAGTTTAGTTCAGGTTAAACATAATTTGTTAAATCCTATGGCGGAAATTTGTGTACCAGCGTATCTTAAGAAAACTGAATATTGTGACAAGGGAGACAAATGTAAAAATTTAGTTGATTATGATAAGAGAGATAATTTGAAATTTAAGTGTGATAGCTTTTGTAAGAAATTTAAGAAAGAAATAATTTTTGATATTAATATTAGTGATCAGAAGATCAAAGATCAGAAGATTCAGGAGATCGGGTTAATTGCTCAAGAAAAATTAAATGATAAAGAATTTAGCACAGTTATTGATGTACATAATAGAGTTCAAAATGCAGGTTATCCAAATTATTTGTGTTGTCGTATTCCAGTTAAATCTGGAATAAATATATCTTTTTTTAGACAGAATCTGTTAATGATAAAATAATTTGTGAATTTATAGAATTTGGTGCTCCTATCGGTTTTAAAGGAACACTGCTAGAAGATGATAACACACATATTGTTAATCATAAAGGAGCACGAGAATTTGATGATGATGTTTTGAAATATTTGTTCAAGGAAGCATCATATGGTGCTATAATAGGTCCTTTTGACAAAAATCGATTTCCTGGTCATTTCAAAATTTCACCATTAAATACCGTTTCTAAGAAGGATACACTAGAACGTAGAGTGATTTTAGATTTAAGTTTTCCTGCTGGGAATTCAGTGAACGATATCATTTCTAAGGATAATTATTTAGGGGAGATAATTCAGTTGTCCTATCCTAAAGTCGATGATCTAGTGGGTATTATTAAAGACAAAGGTGCTAATTGTCTGGTTTTCAAAAAAGATTTGAAAAGGGCATATAGACAGATTCCTATTGATCCAGGGGACTGGCATTTAGTTGGATTTCAGTGGGGTGATAAATTGTTTACTGACCGAGTTTTACCCATGGGATTAAGATCAAGTGCATAAATTTTCCAGAGAATTACTACTGCTGTTAGCTTTATTTAATATAAAATGGGATATATGGTTGTAAATTATTTAGATGATTTGGGTGGTGCAGAAACTGTAAATAAGGCCTGTGATGCTTATGATGCTTTGGGAGGATTATTCGCAAATTGCGGGTTGGAAGAGTCGGTCCAAAAAGGGGTCGCACCCACCACCCGTATGGAGTTTTTAGGTATTACAGTTGATACTGTTAAGTTAACCCTTGAAGTCACTCCCGACAGGGTTACAGAGATTTCATTGTTAGTAGAAGCTTGGTTACGCAAGAAAAAGGCTTCTTTGCGTGATTTACAGTCATTGTTAGGGAAACTCCGTTGTGTGTCCACTTGTGCACGACCAGGTAGATTATTCGTAAGTCGTTTGTTAAACTGGCTACGCCAAGCTTTCCCTTCGAATATAGTAGGCAGTGGGCATAAAATATTTAGGAGGATTCCTAAAGATGTCAAGAAAGATTTACTTTGGTGTCATACATTTCTACCCGGATATAACGGGGTTTCGATTATGTCCCTTGAGAATTGTTCTTCTCCAGATGAGGTTCTCTCTAGCGATGCTTGTTTAGATGGATTTGGGGCTATATCTTCAAATCAGTTTTTTCATGCTTTATTTCCATCATTTATCAAGGAAAATCAGTTACATACTAATTGTTTAGAAATCCTTGCTATTGTTATTGCTACAAAAGTATGGAGTCATAAACTTAAAGGGAATTTTTTTTTTGATTTTCTGTGATAATGAGGCATCAGTGTAAGTTATTAATTCAGGTTCTACTAAGGATACCTTCATGCACAATTGTCTGCGAGAACTATGTTACATTGAGGCGATTTATCAGTTTAAGATTAAAGCTAAGCATATTGTTGGGGAAGAAAATAGGCTTGCAGATTATTTATCTAGATGGCATATACATAACAGATATCAAAATCGTTTTGTTTCCAGAGTTGAATTTCAGAATTACGAAGAAATTCAAGTTCCTGATTCTTGCTATCATTTTTTAAATAATTGGTAATTTTTATTTATAGAATTAGATGTTCTGAAGCTTCAGTCAAAGAATTCGGCTAAGCATGCTTACGCAGAAAGTACGAACAAAAATATTAGAACTCAGTTAGAAGCTTATTTTATGTTTTGTATATATTTTGAATTTGTACCAATGCTTACATCAGTTCAAATTCTTACGCTCTACGCACAATTTCTAAGCAGGAGTTTCAAATCTGTTGATTCTATTAGGAATTATATTAGTGCAATAAAATGGTTGCATTTATATTTGGATTTAGAGTATCCACAATTTGAATCTTTTCATTTTAAATTAGTATTAAAAGGTTTATCTAGATTGAACCCACATTGTCCAAACCAAGCTCAACCTATTATCCCGTATATGTTATGTGATATGTTAAAACATTTTGATATGAGTAGTCCTATTGATGCAACTGTTTAGGGTTTATTTTTACATGCTTTTTTTCATATGTTTAGAAAGTCTAATTTAGTTCCGGATACAGTTGCTACATTTGATTCTAAAAACAACTTTGTAGAAAAAACTTTACATTTGATGAAAAGCGTAATGTGTTGATGATAACAATACAATGGTCTAAAACCATTCAATTTGGAGAAAGGACTTTAGTCATTCCGTTAGTTTTTATACCAGATTCTCCTTTATGTCCAGTTCAAGCGTATTTGAATATTTAAATATTTTTTTAAAAAACTGTAAATAAAGTTAACAAGGTTAATCCCGAATTGAGAAAATTGTGCAAGACAAAAAAATTGTTATTTTGTAATTTATACAAAAGTGTTTTATATAATAATTCGCCTGACCCTACCTTATTTCCCCCTAAAGATGGGTTACATTTAAATTATGCAGGCACAGATTTATTGAGAAAGAAGATTATAAATATAATCAGACATTTAAGTGTTCATTGGTAAAATTATTTATGACATGTATTGTATTATAATTGTAATATTATAATATGTATTGTAATATAGCTGCATATATTCTCTTTTCTCTTTTCAGGGAACTGTCATCCAGAATATGATGCCGTTTCCCTTTCCTGGATCTACTCTTGATCTAAATACATCTTGAGTGGATTTCCGTTTTCTTTCCATTATCTTTATGCATTTTGGAAGGAGGGTTTGCAGTAGAAAAGAGAAAATAGGATATAAGTCAATTTTTTTTTAGAGATATATTTTGCATTTTTTGGCGGCCTTTGGCTTGGCGGAACTTGTTTGGCAAAATATGCTTATTTTATAATTATGTTGATATTTTGTTGAATGTATATTTATTGAAATATATTGTGTATGATATTAAATACTGGCAATACAAGTTATACCCAATTGAGTTTGTTTTATTTCACCGTTGATAATTAATCTATCACCTGTTTCACAGTTTGTTAATTTTCCATCTACCCCTAATTGTAGAGTACGATGGATCTGTCCATCATCGGCGGAAAGTGGCACGTTTCTTACCTTTATCCTTATGGTGTCTGGTTGTGTTCTGTCAGGATTATATGGATTTTGTGAATGAAGGTGAATTTGCCTACCACGCAAAACTAAACCCTGCACTAACAATGACAGTCTGTCTTCCTCATTATCCATATAAATACGCCACATTTCCCTGATACGCTGTATACCCTTTATACACTGTGAGGGTACCCTTACTCTAATGGCTTTGTAAATCTCAACATTAGTCAGCCACACTGATCGTGCTGGTTTTATAGATGAACCAAAAACATCCTCCTCTTCAAGAAAGACTGATTTGACCTTTTCACTGGATGTATTACTTTTTGTGTTTGTGTTCTTTGTATACTCGTCTCCTTTACCGGTGTCTTTTACTATATCCGCGTAAGACGCCATGTTTTCTTTGCTTACATTTGTTTCTTCGTTTAAAATATCATTTTCTACCGGTCTCATATCACATAGACTCTGGATCAATTGCTCAATTTGAGCCTCATTGAATTGACCATTCAAGAATTGACTGTATGTAGACATTTTACCTTTTCAATATAAATTTAAATCTTTTTTCGGGAGTACTCGCTTAGTAGACCTTAGCATACTAATGGGCATAATCCAAAAACTATCATGTCAATATCTTAGCTCAAACCCTAATGTGTCATTTGGTCATTGGTAACCTCTTATGCATATTGCATCAAACGATGTAATCATCATAAGTAATATAAGCTAAGAAAGTAATAGATCTGAAATACTAGGCAGAAAAAACAAAAATCATACATGTATATACAACATCTACATTTGGAAGCATAGCGAAAATGTTCTGCAAAAATATGCACTTAAATTGAGAGTTTTGTGTCCAGATATTCATGTATATTTAAACATGCAAGACTAGATAGATATAGAGCAAATGACTGGTTCCTTAAATCGCGTTTTCCACGTGTAAAGTGTTAAAAATGGATAGACAAAATCGAATAAGGTTACCTATGTCTGAGGGAGGGGAACCTTAGTTTTAGTAATAATTACATTACTTAGGAACGTATCAGTACTGGCTACTTAGGGACACTTATAAACATTAAGCATAAAAAGGAGTATTTTTATAGATTGTCAGTTGTTTAAAGTTTAATATAATTAGCCAACACTTTAGTCATTTTCTCAATATGATATTTAACAATAGGTTGTTTTACGTTTGCTATGAATAGTTGGTTTAGTTGGCTTATGGTGTTTAACGCCACTTTTAACACTATTTGAGTTATATCGTTGCGGTCAGTTTTATTGGTGAAGAAAACCGGAGTACCCGGAAAAAACCACCAACCTGCTGCAAGTCACTGCCAAACTTTATCACATAATGTTGCATCGAGTACACCTCGCCATGAGCAGGATTCGAATTCACAACTTTAGTGGTGATAGGCACTGATTGCACAGGTAGTTGTAAATCCAACTATCATACGACCACAACCATTACGGTCTCTTTGCTATAAATAATATAACCAGAATACACATGCACTCTGAAAAAAAATCAGAGCAGAAAATAAATCATTTCCTCTCAAATGTTAATTAAAATGACTTCATTCTCAAATATGCTATTTTGCACCATAGCTTCGTCTTTGACTTTCTTGACTGACATGTTGTAATAAATGATATCCCCGCATGTCATGTCATATGGTTACAATTTTATTTTTAAAATTATAATAATATCGTTACAGTGTTAATTAGAAAAACTTCCTTTCATGTCAGTAATTATTGCAGTATGCATAGTGCACTGGATGTACAAATAATTAGTATATAATCCAGGAATCTATTATATTTAGGATCCAATAACAACCATAATCGTAGAGCATATGGCTCAAAATGTTATTTTCGTAAAGCAGACGTTTATATGATCATGTAAGGGAACAACCATTTAGCTTGAAGGGGGGAGGGGGTTATGGTTTTTTGTACTGATCTGAATTTTTTTTTTAAACGGTTGGACACATTTTTATTTTTTTTCAATTGCAATCAAACTAAAAAAAAAATTCTTACCAAGTCAAAACATTATTTTTTTCCCAATGCTTTGTATAAAGGTGTGAGTCGGTTCTCTCAGGTACTCTGGCTTCCTCCACCACTAAAACTGGTTGCCATCATATAGCTGAAATATTGTTGAAAGTGGCGTTAAAACACCAAAAATCAATCACTCCATCAATCAATCTATAGTAATGCTACTGTCCGTCTGTCCTTCATTCTGTCAGTCTTTCTGTAACATTTGTGTGAACACTCTAGAGGCCAAATCTTTTATTCCGTTTTGACCAAACTTGGTCCACACTTTGCACATCTGGAAGCCTACTGATTTCCAAGTTCAAATGTCAAAGGTCTAGGTCACATTTGAACTTTAACCATTTTTTGGTGTTTATCCTTGTGAAGACACTAGCCTACATCTTTCAGTGGATTTTGACCAAACTTAGTCGACACTTATTTCATACAAAGCCTTGAAGCCTATTTTGAAGGTCACATGTCAAAGGTCAAGGTCACAGATGGAATTAAATTTTTGCCATTTAACAGTGAGGGGATATGTCATGCTTTGCGTTGCCTTTGCTATAGTATTAAGTGTTTATTATCAAATGTTCATAGCCTTACCAGTGACAGTACATACATGAGGCAGCAATCCCTTTTTATAAGGGACACTTACAATATCTATTAAAAATAGGGCGTAATTACTGAAAGGTCAAGTACAGTTTGAAAAACTAATTCCAAATAGAGTGAGGTTTATAGGTGTGTAGATGTGGCATAAAGTATATTTAAGATTTATTGCACAACTCTTGGGATTTATTTTTTTTCCAAAACAATACTCTTAAACCAGATTATTTTTCTTTATACTTATGTAAAGCAGAATAGCCTTTGCTTACAATTATCAATTGTTTTTAAACAGTTTCATTGTGTCTTTTCACATAGCATATCTGCCAAAATAGTTCCGTTCGATTAGACATCCAACGCTTTATAAAATATTCATAGATCTGTAATGTAATCACAATTCTAACTTTTCCTTCTTTATATAACAATATCGTTAATTAACCCAGTTCATGTGCTATTATCCTGGTATCACCGACTTTTCGACGATTTGATATAGAGTTATTAATATCTCAGTAAAGTGACCAGAATCAAAGCTTAATATTTATAATATAAACAAAATGGTGATTTATGTTTGATTTGCTAGATTAAAAACCAAGTATTTTGTTCCTGTTTCAAAACGGTGGCATGAACAAGTTTTCATGCTTATTCATAAATCATGTGCACTCCGTCACCAGTTTTCGACGGTCAAGGTGAATAAGACATGAATCGCTTGTTACTCAGTAGATATGACGTCAAAATGTACATAACTTAAGCCAATGCAGACGATGGATCGAGTCGACCGGCGATCGAAACGATGGTCTGCTTCCTCGATGCGAGTACACTAAATAGTACACACCGATGCATATATAACATATGTGGAACATTATTTGAGGAGATTTTCTTCTAGTACATAGTAGATTATCGTCATCTTAAAACACCCCGATTCAAGGTTGTGTGGGTTTCGATATCAAGCTTAAGGGTTAAGATTATGACGTTTAACGCCACTTTCAACAATATTTCAGCTATATCGTGGCTGTCAGTTTTATTGGTGGAGGAAACCGGAGAAAACCACAGACCTGTCGCAAGTCAATGGCAAACTTGATCACATAATGACTGCATCGAGTATATCCCGCCTGATCGGGATTCGAACGAACCACGTTAGTGGTGATAGGAACTGATTGATTGCATAGGTATTCATCAATCCAACTAACATGCGATCACGACCATGACGGCCCATGTGTGGGCTTTGAGCCTTTGGGTTCATGGTTGAAATAGAGAAAAATCAAGAAATAGTGTTTTAAAGAATTAGAAATGGAAATGTAATTTAACAGGGCATGAAGTATTCCTGCTAATTGGAGATTCTATAGCGTACAAATTAAGACAAAAGGATCTAGACTATGGTGTCTGAGCCTTTCTTATCAAATGTCTGCCAGCAATGAAGGAAATGTAAAGACACGTTTTAGGAACAAGGAATATAAATACAAAATTGCTACATAAAGATTCAATTTCGTATCGATTAATGTCCCAGGTTCTATTGAATTCAGATCATGGAATATCATATGATGCACTGGTCAATAAACTCCATTTCCGTGTGATGAGTGATATATGTTCATATCAACCTATGATTATTCAACTAGATAATTGATTGGCATAGTTTATGTTAGTCTTTCGTTCTTGTATTTCACTATAAAATATTATGGCTTGTGCTTTGATTAAATTTGTATTCTATTACATAATAAATTGGTTGGTATGCTTTGATCGTGAAGTAGTGCATACATAATAGTCTAACATTCATGAAATTGAAGACACAATTATCATGAGAGAAAGCAGTTGTGAAAACAAATTAAAAAGAAACATTTTGTGTTTGGTTTTAATTTTTTGATAAGGGAAAGACAACTCTATATACAAAGAGAGCATCCTATCTAACCCACCGACCTTTAAGCACATAACTCATACCAGGAAGTCCGCCTATTTCTTAGACTGTATACAATGTACGTCAATCGTATTGATTTCAGTTTTTTTTTATTTCTAACTTTTCCTTCTTTATATGACAATATCCTTAATTAACCCAGTTCTTACACTATTATCCTGGTATCATGGACTTTTCGACGATTTGATATAGAGTTATTAATATCTCAATAAAGCGACCAGAATCAAGGCTTATTATCTATAATATAAAAAATTGGTCATCTGTGTTTGATTTGCTAGATTAAAAACCAAGTATTTTCTTCCTGTTTCATAAATCACGTCACCAGTTTTACAAGGTCAAGTTTAATAAGACATGCAACTCGTGTTACTCGGTGGTTATGACGTCACAATTTACATTATTAAAGCCAATTCAGACGATGAAACCAAACGGGACTGCACCAGTGCGTTTTCCAAATAATCAAATAAACGTTAGATAATAGCGAAGTGCCAATCAAAAATGGCCAATCCAGATAAACTGGCAACATAGGGTACACGTACAGGACGAAGAAAAAAAAACAAAAGCGCAACACAATATTCCATGGCCACTATGCGCAAGCAAACACATATACCGCAAACAATTGGAGAAATATAATAAAGACGAACCGAGCATCGTTTTTATGCGAAAATCATGAAAAGCTTGTTTCAGGGTAAAGAAGAAATGGAAATTATGAAAAAATACGTTATTCAAAACAAAAAACAAAAAACAAAGCAAAAAAACGACAAGTGCACATGGAAATAATAGATATTGCAGTTCCTACCTTCAAAAATGGCAGTTCACGCTCAGAATTTTTTAGATCGCTTTACATTATATCAGTAAATATCATAGCATCTGACCTATAAACCGATCAAGATGAAGTGTGCTTTTTTTAGGTGAAACTAACCATCGAAAACAGGTAATGGTCGAAAATTGGTGACGTTACGATATAAAAGCGTTCCGTTGCCAGGATATTCTAAAGTAGCAGACGACATCTGCCAAATACCAAATTACTCGTTCAGAGATACCAACTACATAAACTAAAGTCATTTGTCATTAAACTTTGAGCATTGACGAACCAACCATTATAGGATTCTCGCACATCTCCACAGAAGGCAGACATTTTCTCGAAGCATCTATGTATTATTTTTATCATTATGATATCCACATCAATTTCCACGTAGGGACAATATTCCTGACAACATATAATGCACGAATGTGGTCCATAGGGCAGAGAACGGTACTCATTTTTAATCACATCGACTAACAGTCGAGTACGATTTTTGTACTCCAAGATCGTTTAATCAGAACACTGTAGATATTGGATATAGTGTAATCATTGTCAAGGTACAACTCCCTCAGACATAGGTGACCTTAACAGATTTTAGCTATCCTGTTTAGGCCCCAAGGTTCTCCTCCCTCAGACATAAGTGACCTTAACAGATTTTAGCTATCCTGTTTAGGCCCCAAGGTTCTCCTCCCTCAGACATAAGTGACCTTAACAGATTTTAGCTATCCTGTTTAGGCCCCAAGGTTCTCCTCCCTCAGACATAAGTGACCTTAACAGATTTTAGTTATCCTGTTTAGGCCCCAAGGTTCTCCTCCCTCAGACATAAGTGACCTTAACAGATTTTAGCTATCCTGTTTAGGCCCCAAGGTTCTCCTCCCTCAGACATAAGTGACCTTAGCAGATGTTAGCTATCCTGTTTAGGCCCCAAGGTTCTCCTCCCTCAGACATAAGTGACCTTAACAGATTTTAGCTATCCTGTTTAGGACCCAAGGTTCTCCTCCATCAGACATAAGTGACCTTAACAGATTTTAGCTATCATGTTTAGGCCCCAAGGTTCTCCTCCCTCAGACATAGGTGACCTTAACAGATTTTAGCTATCCTGTTTAGGCCCCAAGGTACTACTCCCTCAGACATAAGTGACCTTAGCAGATTTTAGCTATCCTGTTTAGGCCCCAAGGTACTACTCCCTCAGACATAGGTGACCTTAACAGATTTTAGCTATCCTGTTTAGGCCCCAAGGTACTACTCCCTCAGACATAGGTGACCTTAACAGATTTTAGCTATCCTGTTTAGGCCCCAAGGTACTACTCCCTCAGACATAAGTGACCTTAGCAGATGTTAGCTATCCTGTTTAGACCCCAAGGTACTACTTAGGCCCCAAGGTTCTCCTCCCTCAGACATAGGTGACCTTAACAGATTTTAGCTATCCTGTTTAGGCCCCAAGGTACTACTCCCTCAGACATAAGTGACCTTAGCAGATTTTAGCTATCCTGTTTAGGCCCCAAGGTACTACTCCCTCAGACATAGGTGACCTTAACAGATTTTAGCTATCCTGTTTAGGCCCCAAGGTACTACTCCCTCAGACATAGGTGACCTTAACAGATTTTAGCTATCCTGTTTAGGCCCCAAGGTACTACTCCCTCAGACATAAGTGACCTTAGCAGATGTTAGCTATCCTGTTTAGACCCCAAGGTACTACTTCCTCAGACATAAGTGACCTTAGCAGATTTTAGCTATCCTGTTTAGGCCCCAAGGTACTACTCCCTCAGACATAAGTGACCTTAGCAGATGTTAGCTATTCTGTTTAGGCCCCAAGGTACTACTCCCTCAGACATAAGTGACCTTAACAGATTTTAGCTATCCTGTTTAGGCCCCAAGGTTCTCCTCCCTCAGACATAAATGACCTTAACAGATTTTAGCTATCCTGTTTAGGCCCCAAGGTACTACTCCCTCAGACATAAGTGACCTTAACAGATGTTGGCTATCCTGTTTATGCCCCAAGGTACTACTCCCTCAGACATAGGTGACCTTAGCAGATGTTAGCTATCCTGTTTAGGCCCCAAGGTTCTCCTCCCTCAGACATAAGTGACCTTAACAGATTTTAGCTATCCTGTTTAGGCCCCAATGTTCTCCTCCCTCAGACATAAGTGACCTTAACAGATTTTAGCTATCCTGTTTAGGCCCCAAGGTTCTCCTCCCTCAGACATAAGTGACCTTAGCAGATTTTAGCTATCCTGTTTAGGCCCCAAGGTACTACTCCCTCAGACATAAGTGACCTTAGCAGATTTTAGCTATCCTGTTTAGGCCCCAAGGTACTACTCCCTCAGACATAAGTGACCTTAACAGATTTTAGCTATCCTGTTTAGGCCCCAAGGTACTACTCCCTCAGACATAGGTGACCTTAACAGATTTTAGCTATCCTGTTTAGGCCCCAAGGTACTACTCCCTCAGACATAAGTGACCGTGGCAGATTTTAGCTATCCTGTTTAGGCCCCAAGGTACTACTCCCTCAGACATAAGTGACCTTAGCAGATGTTAGCTATCCTGTTTAGTCCCCAAGGTACTACTCCCTCAGACATAAGTGACCTTAGCAGATTTTAGCTATCCTGTTTAGGCCCCAAGGTACTACTCCCTCAGACATAAGTGACCGTAGCAGATTTTAGCTATCCTGTTTAGGCCCCAAGGTACTACTCCCTCAGACATAAGTGACCTTAGCAGATGTTAGCTATCCTGTTTAGGCCCCAAGGTACTACTCCCTCAGACATAAGTGACCTTAACAGATTTTAGCTATCCTGTTTAGTCCCCAAGGTTCTCCTCCCTCAGACATAAGTGACCTTAACAGATTTTAGCTATCCTGTTTAGGCCCCAAGGTACTACTCCCTCAGACATAAGTGACCTTAACAGATGTTGGCTATCCTGTTTATGCCCCAAGGTACTACTCCCTCAGACATAAGTGACCTTAACAGATGTTAGCTATCCTGTTTATGCCCCCAAGGTACTACTCCCTCAGACATAGGTGACCTTAGCAGATGTTAGCTATCCTGTTTAGGCCCCAAGGTTTATTGCTCCTAAATACTTTTAAATTATTTGTGGTTCCAATATTAAGCGTACCTGATAAAGGTTATTCCAGAAACGCGTCGTGCGCACTAAATTTGATATCTACGTTTTTTGTTCAACTACCAATACTATACTGTAGAATAGTATGATCGCTAGACCTAATTTCATTTCCAGTTTTTGTGAGAGTCTTATTATCCAATTTCTTGTTATTCCATTTCTTGTTATTCCATTTCTGCTTTTATTCGGTCATATTTCGATGTTGCCTTGTCTATTTGATTTATATTGCACCCATCTATCTGAATAGTTTTGTATTATTTGTAATCTGTGATTTTGTAATGTGACCTATAATTAACACTTAATATGTTTGTACAGTTGCCAGTAGCTGGTATATTTTGTTTTACTGCTTATTTTGTATCAGAAGAGTTTGAAGATACCAAAGGTAATCGGAATCCATAAATCGAAGAAGGACAGACAACGCAATGGCCAAAAGAAAAAGGACAAAAGGAGAGACAACACAATGGGCTAAATAAAAAGGACAAAAGGAGAGACAACACAATGGGCTAAATAAAAAGGACAAAAGGAGAGACAACGCAATGGCCAAAAGAAAAAGGACAAAAGGAGAGACAACACAATGGCCAAAAGAAAAAGGACAAAAGGAGAGACAACACAATGGGCTAAATAAAAAGGACAAAAGGAGAGACAACACAATGGTCAAAAGAAAAAGGACAAAAGGAGAGACAACACAATGGGCTAAATAAAAAGGACAAAAGGAGAGACAACACAATGGTCAAAAGAAAAAGGACAAAAGGAGAGACAACACAATGGGCAAAATAAAAAGGACAAAAGGAGAGACAACACAATGGTCAAAAGAAAAAGGACAAAAGGAGAGACAACACAATGGTCAAAAGAAAAAGGACAAAAGGAGAGACAACACAATGGGCAAAAGAAAAAGGACAACAGGAGAGACAACACAATGGGCAAAATAAAAAGGACAAAAGGAGATACAACACAATGGTCAAAGGAAAAAGGACAAAAGGAGAGACAACACAATGGGCAAAATAAAAAGGACAAAAGGAGAGACAACACAATGGGCAAAATAAAAAGGACAAAAGGAGAGACAACACAATGGGCAAAATAAAAAGGACAAAAGGAGAGACAACACAATGGTCAAAAGAAAAAGGACAAAGGGAGAGACAACACAATGGGCAAAAGAAAAAGGACAAAAGGAGAGACAACACAATGGGCAAAATAAAAAGGACAAAAGGAGAGACAACACAATGGGCAAAATAAAAAGGACAAAAGGAGAGACAACACAATGGGCAAAATAAAAAGGACAAAAGGAGAGACAACACAATGGTCAAAAGAAAAAGGACAAAGGGAGAGACAACACAATGGGCAAAAGAAAAAGGACAAAAGGAGAGACAACACAATGGGCAAAATAAAAAGGACAAAAGGAGAGACAACACAATGGTCAAAAGAAAAAGGACAAAAGGAGAGACAACGCAATGGCCAAAAGAAAAAGGACAAAAGGAGAGACAACACAATGGCCAAAAGAAAAAGGACAAAAGGAGAGACAACACAATGGGCTAAATAAAAAGGACAAAAGGAGAGACAACACAATGGTCAAAAGAAAAAGGACAAAAGGAGAGACAACACAATGGGCTAAATAAAAAGGACAAAAGGAGAGACAACACAATGGTCAAAAGAAAAAGGACAAAAGGAGAGACAACACAATGGGCAAAATAAAAAGGACAAAAGGAGAGACAACACAATGGTCAAAAGAAAAAGGACAAAAGGAGAGACAACACAATGGTCAAAAGAAAAAGGACAAAAGGAGAGACAACACAATGGGCAAAAGAAAAAGGACAACAGGAGAGACAACACAATGGGCAAAATAAAAAGGACAAAAGGAGATACAACACAATGGTCAAAGGAAAAAGGACAAAAGGAGAGACAACACAATGGGCAAAATAAAAAGGACAAAAGGAGAGACAACACAATGGGCAAAATAAAAAGGACAAAAGGAGAGACAACACAATGGGCAAAATAAAAAGGACAAAAGGAGAGACAACACAATGGTCAAAAGAAAAAGGACAAAGGGAGAGACAACACAATGGGCAAAAGAAAAAGGACAAAAGGAGAGACAACACAATGGGCAAAATAAAAAGGACAAAAGGAGAGACAACACAATGGTCAAAAGAAAAAGGACAAAAGGAGAGACAACACAATGGGCAAAATAAAAAAGACAAAAGGAGAGACAACACAATGGTCAAAAGAAAAAGGACAAAAGGAGAGACAACACAATGGTCAAAAGAAAAAGGACAAAAGGAGAGACAACACAATGGGCAAAAGAAAAAGGACAACAGGAGAGACAACACAATGGGCAAAATAAAAAGGACAAAAGGAGATACAACACAATGGTCAAAGGAAAAAGGACAAAAGGAGAGACAACACAATGGGCAAAATAAAAAGGACAAAAGGAGAGACAACACAATGGGCAAAATAAAAAGGACAAAAGGAGAGACAACACAATGGGCAAAATAAAAAGGACAAAAGGAGAGACAACACAATGGTCAAAAGAAAAAGGACAAAGGGAGAGACAACACAATGGGCAAAAGAAAAAGGACAAAAGGAGAGACAACACAATGGGCAAAATAAAAAGGACAAAAGGAGAGACAACACAATGGTCAAAAGAAAAAGGACAAAAGGAGAGACAACACAATGGGCAAAATAAAAAAGACAAAAGGAGAGACAACACAATGGACAAAAGAAAAAGGTCAAAAGGAGAGACAACACAATGGGCAAAATAAAAATGACAAAAGGAGAGACAACACAATGGTCAAAATAAAAAGGACAAAAGGAGAGACAACACAATGGGCAAAATAAAAATGACAAAAGGAGAGACAACACAATGGGCAAAATAAAAAGGACAAAAGGAGAGACAACACAATGGTCAAAATAAAAAGGACAAAAGGAGAGACAACACAATGGTCAAAATAAAAAGGACAAAAGGAGAGACAACACAATGGTCAAAAGAAAAAGGACAAAAGGAGAGACAACACAATGGACAAAATAAAAAGTTCAAAAGGAGAGACAACACAATGGACAAAATAAAAAGGACAAAAGGAGAGACAACACAATGGACAAAATAAAAAGGTCAAAAGGAGAGACAACACAATGGACAAAATAAAAAGGACAAAAGGAGAGACAACACAATGGGCAAAATAAAAAGGACAAAAGGAGAGACAACACAATGGTCAAAATAAAAAGGACAAAAGGAGAGACAACACAATGGGAAAAATAAAAAGGACAAAAGGAGAGACAACACAATGGGCAAAATAAAAAGGACAAAAGGAGAGACAACACAATGGTCAAAATAAAAAGGACAAAAGGAGAGACAACACAATGGTCAAAAGAAAAAGGACAAAAGGAGAGACAACACAATGGTCAAAAGAAAAAGGACAAAAGGAGAGACAACACAATGGACAAAATAAAAAGGTCAAAAGGAGAGACAACACAATGGACAAAATAAAAAGGACAAAAGGAGAGACAACACAATGGACAAAATAAAAAGGTCAAAAGGAGAGACAACACAATGGACAAAATAAAAAGGACAAAAGGAGAGACAACACAATGGGCAAAATAAAAAGGACAAAAGGAGAGACAACACAATGGGCAAAATAAAAAGGACAAAAGGAGAAACAACACAATGGTCAAAATAAAAAGGACAAAAGGAGACAACACAATGGGCAAAATAAAAAGGTCAAAAGGAGAGACAACGCAATGGTCAAAAGAAAAAGGACAAAAGGAGACAACACAATGGGCAAAATAAAAAGGTCAAAAGGAAAGACAACACAAAGGTCAGAAGAAAAAGGACAAAAGGAGAGACAACACAGTGGGCAAAATAAAAAGGTCAAAAGGAAAGACAACACAAAGGTTAAAAGAAAAAGGACAAAAGGAGAGACAACACAATGGGCAAAATAAAAAGGTCAAAAGGAAAGACAACACAATGGTCAAAAGAAAAAGGTCAAAAGGAGAGACAACACAATGGTCAAAAGAAAAAGGACAAAAGGAGAGACAACACAATGGTCAAAAGAAAAAGGACAAAAGGAGAGACAACACAATGGGCAAAATAAAAATGACAAAAGGAGAGACAACACAATGGTCAAAATAAAAAGGACAAAAGGAGAGACAACACAATGGTCAAAATAAAAAGGACAAAAGGAGAGACAACACAATGGTCAAAAGAAAAAGGACAAAAGAAGAGACAACACAATGGACAAAATAAAAAGTTCAAAAGGAGAGACAACACAATGGACAAAATAAAAAGGACAAAAGGAGAGACAACACAATGGACAAAATAAAAAGGTCAAAAGGAGAGACAACACAATGGACAAAATAAAAAGGACAAAAGGAGAGACAACACAATGGGCAAAATAAAAAGGACAAAAGGAGAGACAACACAATGGTCAAAATAAAAAGGACAAAAGGAGAGACAACACAATGGGCAAAATAAAAAGGACAAAAGGAGAGACAACACAATGGGCAAAATAAAAAGGACAAAAGGAGAGACAACACAATGGTCAAAATAAAAAGGACAAAAGGAGAGACAACACAATGGGCAAAATAAAAAGGACAAAAGGAGAGACAACACAATGGGCAAAATAAAAAGGACAAAAGGAGAGACAACACAATGGGCAAAATAAAAAGGACAAAAGGAGAGACAACACAATGGTCAAAAGAAAAAGGACAAAAGGAGAGACAACACAATGGTCAAAAGAAAAAGGACAAAAGGAGAGACAACACAATGGACAAAATAAAAAGGTCAAAAGGAGAGACAACACAATGGACAAAATAAAAAGGACAAAAGGAGAGACAACACAATGGACAAAAGAAAAAGGTCAAAAGGAGAGACAACACAATGGACAAAATAAAAAGGACAAAAGGAGAGACAACACAATGGGCAAAATAAAAAGGACAAAAGGAGAGACAACACAATGGGCAAAATAAAAAGGACAAAAGGAGAGACAACACAATGGTCAAAAGAAAAAGGACAAAAGGAGAGACAACACAATGGTCAAAAGAAAAAGGACAAAAGGAGAGACAACACAATGGACAAAATAAAAAGGTCAAAAGGAGAGACAACACAATGGACAAAATAAAAAGGACAAAAGGAGAGACAACACAATGGACAAAATAAAAAGGTCAAAAGGAGAGACAACACAATGGACAAAATAAAAAGGACAAAAGGAGAGACAACACAATGGGCAAAATAAAAAGGACAAAAGGAGAGACAACACAATGGGCAAAATAAAAAGGACAAAAGGAGAAACAACACAATGGTCAAAATAAAAAGGACAAAAGGAGACAACACAATGGGCAAAATAAAAAGGTCAAAAGGAGAGACAACGCAATGGTCAAAAGAAAAAGGACAAAAGGAGACAACACAATGGGCAAAATAAAAAGGTCAAAAGGAAAGACAACACAAAGGTCAGAAGAAAAAGGACAAAAGGAGAGACAACACAGTGGGCAAAATAAAAAGGTCAAAAGGAAAGACAACACAAAGGTTAAAAGAAAAAGGACAAAAGGAGAGACAACACAATGGGCAAAATAAAAAGGTCAAAAGGAAAGACAACACAATGGTCAAAAGAAAAAGGTCAAAAGGAGAGACAACACAATGGTCAAAAGAAAAAGGACAAAAGGAGAGACAACACAATGGTCAAAAGAAAAAGGACAAAAGGAGAGACAACACAAAGGTCACAAGAAAAAGGACAAAAGGAGAGACAACACAATGGTCAAAAGAAAAAGGACAAAAGGAGAGAGACAACACACTGTTCAAAATAAAAAGGACAAAATGACAAACAACGATCAACAAAATACTACGTAGAAAACCTAAGATCGAGCAACACGTAACCCACTAAAAACCGGAGATAAACTCGTGGAATCTAGAAGGGAAATAAGTTCTTGCTCAACTAGTGGGACCCGTCGTGTTACTCATTAGAAGAAAAACAGCTACGACTGTTATTCACCAAATACAATAATGGCAATTAATGATACAAAATGCGTATCAAGAGGAGATAAATCGGACCCCATCAATCAATTTAAAGCAAGCAACATGGTTAAGCCTTTCCTAACCAAGACGTAGATGTTTATCATAATATGTAGTCATTTCATTGTTACTAGTGAGTAATAAAACGCCAAATAATTTTTTTTCCAGCTATATCATGGCGAGATGTGTTGATGATGTCCGTTTTGTACTAGACGACGAGCTCGTCGGATCTTTATAGTGCTAGCTCAATTAATCAATAGCAAGGGGTAGACATGTTGCTCCACTCGGACTCATTATTCTGATTCCAATCCAACCAGTCTTTTCTTTCACTCCTTAATGTTGTGTGCTTAGCGCAGACGCAACAAATACAAATGTTAATTTCTCTCGATTGGAGCTCGAACGTACAATCGACCGCACTCTATGGGAGCACACTTACCATTACACGGCCGATGTGGTTTCTCTGTTTATATTATTACGGATTACTAGTGTGTAGTGTTGTTATGGAAGGTTACATTTTGGATCGTCACCGTTTAACCGCCACGATATAACTTAAATATTGTTAAAAGTGGTGCTAAACACTATAATCCTAACCCATCCTCGTTACCATTTAATTTTTTATTTCAATTATACAATCGTGAACTACTTTGTCGAAAGAGTAAAAACTAAAATATATCTACACTTTGAGCGTACCTGATGAAGGTCGTTCCAGGAATGCGTCGTCTGCTGTAAGTTAGATATCTACCTTTTTATTACAAAAGTTTAAAAAGTTAGATACCGGTAGTTTATCGTGATATGCAGTACATGTATTTGTTTAATTTTTCAAGGTGAATAGCATTTAGGTGATAAACGTGTATATAATCGTCTGCTAAAGTATCAAGATAAAAACACTTTAGTTGTCTCACATTACATACATAACAATGATGGTGGAACGAGTTTTGTTAGTTTTCGTTCTTGTTGTAATTAATTCATATTGTGTGTTTTCCTGTTGTCAACCGCCATTATTTGAAGTGGTAGAAGGTATTTCTATTGCGGAGAGCATCAATGGAACAAAATGTGCCCTCTCGGTATGTATATTTCATTTGTCCTTGAACTAACTGTAAATATGTGCCATTTACTTGCATTATTTATTCACTCTTTTGTAACAAAATGCATACCATCTGCGTCAAATAGAAATCTATTACACATTTAACTAAGCATAACAAACAAACAAACAAACAAACAAAACCAAAAAAATAACATACAAAAAAACCATATGCAAATTAGAACTGGTGTTTGAATTAATATGAGGTTTCTACAACTCATCGTCTATTTAGCAATATTTTGCCAACATATTTAGTATGACTCCATATTTCTAAATTTTGTATGACAAATTAATCCTCCATGCCATCATGTCCATACAAAATAATCCAGTCTGAGATGCAATGCAAATTACTTGTACATTATTTAATGAAATTATGTTCTCAAATATTACCCACTGTTCAGGAATCGCCGTGGCCGCGATCGTATGGTAGTTTTGATTACATCTACCCGCATATTCAGGATGCAACCTTAAATGAATATCATAAGGTATAGTCAAATATGTGTGACAGGAAGTCGGTGGTTTACTATGTGTGGCAGGAAGTCGGTGGTTTACTGTGTGTTTCAGGTCGGTGGCCTATGGGTGGTCGTAGGTCGGTGGTTTACTGTGTGTTTCAGGTCGGTGGCCTATGGGTGGTCGTAGGTCGATGGTTTACTGTGTGCTTCAGGTCGGTGGCCTATGGGTGGTCGCAGATCGATGGTTTACTGTGTGTTTCAGGTCGGTGGCCTATGGGTGGTCGTAGGTCGATGATTTACTGTGTGTTTCAGGTCGGTGGCCTATGGGTGGTCGTAGGTCGATAGTTTACTGTGTGTTTCAGGTCGGTGGCCTATGGGTGGTCGCAGGTCGATGGTTTACTGTGTGCTTCAGGTCGATGGCCTATGGGTGGTCGTATATCGATGGTTTACTGTGTGTTTCAGGTCGGTGGCCTATGGGTGGTCGCAGGTCGATAGTTTACTGTGTGTTTCAGGTCGGTGGTCTATGGGTGGTCGCAGGTCGATGGTTTACTGTGTCCTTCTGGTTGGTGGCCTTTGGGCGGCCGTAGGTCGATGGTTTACTGTGTGTTTCAGGTCGGTGGCCTATGGGTGGTCGTAGGTCGATGGTTTACTGTGTGTTTCAGGTCGGTGGCCTATGGGTGGTCGTAGGTCGATGCTTACTGTGTGTTTCAGGTCGGTGGCCTATGGGTGGTCGTAGGTCGATGATTTACTGTGTGCTTCAGGTCGGTGGCCTATGGGTGGTCGTAGGTCGATACTTACTGTGTGTTTCAGGTCGGTGGCCTATGGGTGGTCGTAGGTCGATGGTTTACTGTGTGCTTCAGGTCGATGGCCTATGGGTGGTCGTAGGTCGATGCTTACTGTGTGTTTCAGGTCGGTGGCCTATGGGCGCCGTAGGTCGATGGTTTACTGTGTGCTTCAGGTCGGTGGCCTATGGGTGGTCGAGGGTCGATGGTTTACTGTGTGCTTCAGGTCGGTGGCCTATGGGTGGTCGAGGGTCGATGGTTTACTGTGTGCTTCAGGTCGGTGGCCTATGGGCGGCCGTAGGTCGATGGCTTACTGTGTGTTTCAGGTCGGTGGCCTATGGATGGTCGAGGGTCGATGTATTAATGTGTGCTTCAGGTCGATGGTTTACTGTGTGCTTCAGGTCGGTGGCCTATGGGTGGTCGTAGATCGATGGTTTACTGTGTGTTTCAGGTCGGTGGCCTAAGGGCGGCCGTAGGTCGATGGTTTACTCCGGGTACTCAGTTAACTCTGAACAATAAAATTGACGGCCACCAAATTAACTAATGAGAACACCATGTGATATTTGTAGGTTAGATGTGATAGTATTATTAAGTAAGAGGAAGTGCAGACAAGCTTATCTTAAAAGCCACGTGTATATAACCATGCACTATCATTATATAACAAGCCACCATCATTATATAACAAATCAATGTCTATAAATGGCAGTTTCATTTTCACTATTTGATAATAATGCATATATAATTAAACTTATATATAAAGGGCAACGATTCATGGATGATATGTTCCTGGTTCCTATCAGTGCGCTTTATATGCAGGTTTGATTAACAGCTGAGTTTCTATGCCATGTTATCTTGGTACTATTTACAGGGATTTTTCAAAGTAGCATTTGATATTGAGCACATGAAGATCTATGTGTCTGGAAAGGCAAAAGTAAATGAAAAAATATACGATGAGATCATTTTACAAGATTTCCCAAATGTAAGTATTCGATATCAAAATTAAAATCACAATCTGAATTGACAACATAACAACAATGAAACATAAAATCACAATCCGAACTGACAACACAAGGACAATGACACACAAAATCACAACACGAATTGACAACACAAGAACAATGACACACAAAATCACAATACGAATTGACAACACAAGAACAATGACACACAAAATCACAACACGAATTGACAACACAAGAACAATGACACACAAAATCACAATACGAATTGACAACACAAAAACAATGACACACAAAATCACAACACGAATTGACAACACAAGAACAATGACACACAAAATCACAACACGAATTGAAAACACAAGAACAATGACACACAAAATCACAACACGAATTGAAAACACAAGGACAATGACACACAAAATCACAACACGAATTGACAACACAAGAACAATGACACACAAAATCACAATGCGAATTGACAACACAAGGACAATGACACACAAAATCACAACACGAATTGACAACACAAGAACAATGACACACAAAATCACAATACGAATTGACAACACAAAAACAATGACACACAAAATCACAACACGAATTGACAACACAAGAACAATGACACACAAAATCACAACACGAATTGAAAACACAAGAACAATGACACACAAAATCACAACACGAATTGAAAACACAAGGACAATGACACACAAAATCACAACACGAATTGAAAACACAAGAACAATGACACACAAAATCACAACACGAATTGACAACACAAGGACAATGACACACAAAATCACAACATGAATTGACAACACAAGGACAATGACACACAAAATCACAACACGAATTGACAACACAAGAACAATGACACACAAAATCACAATACGAATTGACAACACAAAAACAATGACACACAAAATCACAACACGAATTGACAACACAAGAACAATGACACACAAAATCACAACACGAATTGAAAACACAAGAACAATGACACACAAAATCACAACACGAATTGAAAACACAAGGACAATGACACACAAAATCACAACACGAATTGAAAACACAAGAACAATGACACACAAAATCACAACACGAATTGAAAACACAAGAACAATGACACACAAAATCACAACACGAATTGACAACACAAGAACAATTACACACAAAATCACAGCACGAATTGATCAACACAAGAACAATGACACACAAAATCACAACACGAATTGACAACACAAGAACAATGACACACAAAATCACAACACGAATTGACAACACAAGAACAATGACACACAAAATCACAACACAAATTGACAACACAAGAACAATAACACACAAAATCACAACACGAATTGACAACACAAGAACGGGGAGATATAAAATTAACATGATATGAAATATCAAAAGTTTGGGATTGTGTTTTATCTGGCTAATTCTTGTATACCTACATATTTATCTGTTTAAGAAACCAACCATTTTCTATCTTGGTATAGGCGGAGGCGGTATTTGCAGTGCTTTTCGTAAGCACAATGAGATCACGCGTAATTCCTTTTACCAAAAAGCATTAGGTTTTTAGGTAAGAAGAACCAATTTAAAAAAAAGAAAAAGAAAACTTTTAAATTTACAAATCATCGATAAGATACAGATATCTCATTTTATTGATTGGAGCTAACCTTTCAAACCACTTTGGTCGTCTCGCCATTACCAAATGCCTTTGCTATGCATCTATATGTGCAGTATCAAAAAAGACATGTTCACAAGGTGCATTGAAACATCCAGTGTAGATTATTACAATAACAAAAAAAAAATAAGATATAGTTTGCATGTACATTTGTATTTCATTAATACGACAACACTTTAGAAAAATGTAAATAAAAAAATACAGCACGTAATATTTCGATGAACCAATGCTATTTGTCAAAGGTTATATATCTAACAATCACGATGATAAGACTTTTATCGTTAGGACTTCAGAGAGATTGTTAACATTTTACGCAAATTTTAACAAAATTTCAAGTACATCGTGACCTTCGATTTTATTTGTGGAGAATAACTGAAGAATCGTGAGAAATACGCCGAGCTGCCACAAGTGACTGACAATCTTTAGTGCGTAAATGTTGCATCGAGTACGCCTCGCTACAAACTTCTAGGATGTCGAAGTCAGACAAGCATGTGGTGATAGACACCGATGATTTAAATAGATAGAGGTAAATCCAGTCCACCTAACATATTAAAAATACAGTCCTAATATAAACGACCATTAATATACTTGTTATAAATACTGTTATAGTGACAGCCGGAACCTTTGAGCCGTAATGAAAGCGGGAGGTTTGGCGCTTTAAAATCTGATTCAACCCACCATTTCTTTAGAAATGCCTGTACCAAGTCAGGGTCATTACGGTTTTCACAGTTTTCCGGTTGTTGACTGATTTTGTCTGTTTATATACCTATGGGTTTTGACTTTCCCTTTGTAAGATTGTTCGGAGTTCGGTAATTTTGTTATTACCCTTATATACTCTATGGCAATTATGTCTATGTAGAGTTGTCATTGACCTGCCTACCATTCCGGTGCATCTGATTTCATCCCCTGTTTTAGTGGAAGGTGGTGTTGTTCAATCTTTAGTTTTCTGTATAGTGCTTTGTAGATCATTGTTTATCTTTTTTTCTTTTTGGCCATTGTATTGTCTGTACTTCTTCGGTTTACGGATTCTTCCTACATTTCACAAAGATATGTCGTGGACGTGTGATATAAATATTTCCTATGATGTAGTGCCCGGTCGTGTTAAACTAAAGATTGAGAAAGCAAGTAGTTGCTGCTTCTCCTCTAAGAACAAGCATTAAGGAGTAAGAGCAAATCTTGACGGGTCAAACCAAAGACTAAACAAAATGAGTATTTGCTAGTTCTCATCGCAGCACGCAGGTTTCAGGTGTAAGAGTAATACTTTCTGGCACGGAATCAGGATAAAGTGTCTGAGTGGAGCGATATTTCCACCAGCAGACTGTTGTTTCGGCGACCTAACACTGCAAAGATCCGGCTTAGCGTGTTGGTCTAGTACAAAGTGGATGGGTTACGGTGTTTATGGAGTTTAACGCCACTTTCAACATTATTTCAGTTATATCGTGGCGGTACAAAGTGGACATCATCATCATCTAATCTAAAGGTAACTTGATACACTTGTGGCTAAACAGCCACCACTCACTCACTACAATGTATTGCATTACGATAGGGTAACCAGTATACTGTAGTAGATGGTCACTGTACCGTGACGAAGTTACCATTTGTTAAATTGTTTCCATGTATACCATGTGAGTATCTATAGTATGATAGTATACACTTCATATTTTAATTGTATTCTACTTCCAATGTGAGGATCCGTCGTGGTCGTGATCGTATGGTAGTTGGATTTACAATTACCTATGCAATCAGTGCCTATCACCACTAAAGTTTTGAATTCGAATCTCGCTTAGGCGAGGTGTACTCGATACAACATTATGTTATCAAGTTTGTCAGTGACTTCCGGCAGGTTGGTGGTTTTCTCCGGGTACTCCGGTTTCCTCCACCAATAAAAGTGACCGTCACGATATAACTGAAATAAAAGTACAAAGTGTTGTTGAAAGTGGCGTTAAGCCCCCTGATCCTAACGTAGTAGTCAGTATACTTAAGTGCAGCAGATCATGAGTGCAATCCACGGTTAGTTGAAAACAATCATTCGACTATGAATATCCAGTCAAATGGGTTGGTATGTTATAAAGCAGTCATAATCATTATGATAAAGAAAATAAATTAATATTCTCTTTAATACAATTTGAAAAAAAGACGTATCTGCAACCGAAAGTAAAAAAGGACTCCCGCAAAACAATGGATAAGCAATATATAGCACAGCTTTAGGACAACAAAGGAAAGATACAGAAATCAAATATCACAAACATCCTTACTGAAAAAGCAACAACATTATGAACAATACAGAAGATATGGATTATTTCATTGAAATATCTAGACTTAAAACCAACAACACAATGTGTATTTCATTTAAATGTTGTATTACCTAATATAGACACACTATATTTTGTAATCAACAATTATATAAACTGTTGTATTGAAGATAACGCTGCGAGGCCGTCACGTGCGTGCATTTTCATGTATCTATGCAATTAGTGTATATCACCGTTACATTGCGTGGGGGGTTTGACTCGTTGTAATTTTATGCAATAAAGCTTGGTCAGTGACTTACCACAGACCGGTGCTTTATTCCGGATACATGTTACCCAATAAAACATACAAGTTCGTTCTCATGGGCATATGTCACCTACAGAACAGAATAAAATGGGGTAGATAGTAAAACATGAAAGTAGCAAATTAATCGATAAATAATGTATTACTTAATGGGGCATTAGCTACGATTTTGATCAAAAAAATTATGTTTTAGAAATTGGTAAATAGCTTTAACATGATGAAATAAAGGTAAATATTTCACATTAAACAGCTTATCGAACCACTTTTCGCCTTTTGAGAACGAAAATTACCATCGATTAGGTATTTCCTTGCAAGCAAATAATTTGACCTCGCTTTTTCCGTATGCAACTAACCTTACTAATGACAGGTAAAATCCAATAATTTGTATTTTGTCGCTTATTAACTGCAAACTAGCATGGTTCTTTGTCCGTAATTAACACCGACTAAAAGCAGATTCACAAAAAATAAGAAATAAGTGCATTGTTGTACTGATTTAATGACGATTCGACAAACTCCGTAAGCAATGTCGATAATTAATAAGATGGCGTCCATCTCTTGATCAATCTCAAAACACGAGCAGTTGCACGATTTTTCCCCGATGCGTGTACATTTCATAACATTTATAATTACAGAAACATGTTTTATTAAGGCATCACTCATATCTGATAGTTTTTATGGGTAACAACAATTTACGATTTGGCAGATAATGCCCCTTTAAATGTGATAAATTATGTGTTTGTTTATATTTCATCAATATGTAATAAAGTTGTGTATTTGTATATCCCTATTTTGTGATAGATGTGCACTTCAGGAAGAAACACTATAGATGTAACCATTGTTGAATGGTTACGCGTTAAGGGTACCACTCATCTGTGCTCACTTTAGGGTTGAATAAATGTTACTGAGAAATCAACGAAGTCCTTCTTTGATTGTGAGAGGAAATATATTTTGATTCTATCCAAATTTACACTTAGACACAAATTAAAGTAAAGAAACAGCGCTATTATTGCTGTTCTACATTTAACAGTCACAGTGGTGCCTTCAACATTATGCATCACTAATTCTTTGCTAGTTGATAGAAACAAGTCATCAAAAACAATCGAAGAGTTTGGAGATACCAAAGAGGTAAGCTGAATCCGTACATCGAAGAAGAACAGACAACGAAAAAGCCAAAACAAATAGGACAAAAGGACAAACAACGATCTACGAAACATACACATACACTAAAGATCGAATAACACGAACCCCACTAAGAACCGGGGTTGAATTTAGGTGCTCCGGAAGGGTAGGCAGTTCATGATCCACTAGCATCACCCGTCGTGTTAATCTAGTTATATTGAATTTAGTATATTCCACTTATTTTTAACAACAGCTGATGCTACGCATACATTGTCAACGTATTATGGTGTTGATCCACACAAGATCGATATTGATTGGTACCGTTTTGATTGGGAAGGCATGAATATAAACTTAGCAGTAACGAAAGACAACTGTGTGCCAATCACAGAACATATCGAAACAAGTAACCGAATCACAGACTACAATGTGATGGAAGTCACGTTAGGCGTGAAGAATATGTCAGTGTTTGATATTCCTGTACAATGTCAACAATGGACCGATAGTTTTCAGATACAACCGTAAGTATTCAATAAAAACATAACATGCATGTCAACAATATACCACTAGTTCTCAGATACATAATCTAGTATTAAATAAAAACATAACCTGCATGTCAACAATATACCACTAGTTCTCAGATACATAATCTAGTATCAAATAAAAACATAACCTGCATGTCAACAATATACCACTAGTTCTCAGATACATAATCTAGTATCAAATAAAAACATAACCTGCATGTCAACAATGTACTACAAGTCTCCTGTTGCAATCGTAACCGGAAATAAAGACACGAAAGGCATGTCAATCTTGTACAGCAAGTCACCCGTGACAATCGTAAATCAACAATAAAAACACCAAAGGCATGTCAACCTTGTACCACAATTCACCCGTGACAATCGTAAATCAACAATAAAAACACCAAAGACATGTCAATCTTGTACCACAAGTCACCCGTGACAATCGTAAATCAACAATAAAAACACCAAAGGCATGTCAACCTTGTACAACAAGTCACCCGTGACAATCGTAAATCAACAATAAAAACACCAAAGACATGTCAACCTTGTACCACAAGTCACCCGTGACAATCGTAAATCAACAATAAAGATACGAAAGGCATGTCAACCTTGTACCACAAGTCACCCGTGACAATCGTAAATCAACAATAAAGACACGAAAGGCATGTCAACCTTGTACCACAAGTCACCCGTGACAATCGTAAATCAACAATAAAGACACGAAAGGCATGTCAACTTTGTACCACAAGTCACCCGTGACAATCGTAAATCAACAATAAAGACACGGAAGGCATGTCAACTTTGTACCACAAGTCACCCGTGACAATCGTAAATCAACAATAAAAACACCAAAGGCATGTCAACTTTGTACCACAAGTCACCCGTGACAATCGTAAATCAACAATAAAAACGCCAAAGGCATGTCAACCTTGTACCACAAGTCACCCGTGACAATCGTAAATCAACAATAAAGACACGAAAGGCATGTCAACCTTGTACCACAAGTCACCCGTGACAATCGTAAATCAACAATAAAGACACGAAAGGCATTTCAACCTTGTACCACAAGTCACCCGTGACAATCGTAAATCAACAATAAAGACATCCACGGCATGTCAACCTTGTACCACAAGTCACCTGTGACAATCGTAAATCAACAATAAAGACACGAAAGGCATGTCAACCTTGTACTACAAGTCACCCGTGACAATCGGAAATCAACAATAAAGACACGAAAGGCATGTCAACCTTGTACCACAAGTCACCCGTGACAATCGGAAATCGGCAATAAAGACACCAAAGGCATGTCATCCTGGTACCACAAGTCTCCCGTTACAATCGTAAGTCGGTAATAAAGACATGAAAGGCATGTCAACCCTGAATCACAAGTCTCCTGTTACCAGTCGTAAGTCGGTAATAAAGACACGTAAGGCATGTCAACCCTGTACCACGAGTCTCCCGTTACAATCGTAAGTCGGCAATAAAGACACGAAAGGCATGTCAACCTTGTACTACAAGTTTCCCGTTACCAGTCGTAAGTCGGAAAAAATACATACTATTCATTAACAAAAAGTCTATAGTTACAGATGTAAGACACTTGAAAGGTCATGCACAGTGTGTTAACAATATACCATTCGTTTCAAATCAAATCACAACCAAGAGTCTTCAATGACGTCATCAAAAGTATAGCAACAATTTACTTTACATCGACAATTACAACATTAAAGCAATTCTACTGTGATTTCTGAAACTGTCAGGAAAAACAAATAAAATTCATTATAGAAATTAATTATAAAATTCTTTGTGTCTAATGGAATTCTATGGCTTTCAAAAAAATATTTTTTATTTGTTAGACAGAGGGCTATATCTGAGAATTTCGTTAATTATTTACCTTTTCAGTGACAATACGTAATTATATTAGTCATGGCTTTTTGATGTGTACTTTGATCTGTCTGAGTTATTAATATGAAGGTTTTATTATTTATTTATGCGCAGTTTGGTTTTTTTTTCATTTCCAGAGAATGCAACATTTGACCAAGAAGCCATCGTTAAGCAGTCGTTTGTAAATTAAAAATCAATTAAGACTTTTAGTTAATTTAATTTCTATTCTGTTGACTTTAAGCGTTACCTGATGAAGATTGTCCTAGAAACACGTGATGTAGACTAAATTAGATATCTACGTTTTTATTAACAAGCAATTTAGTCAAGAATAAATCATAATATAGTTAGTACTCGGATTTTTCCTTTGTTTTTTTCTTTTCTCTTACTGACTAAATAATTGCTCTTTAAGTGAGTAATTCTTTATTTACAAATATACATCATGGTGGGAATGAGTTAGCATGAAATTAACCAACGTAAATCTTATTACAATATCTTCATTCCTACGAAATGTATTGTGCACATCTTAAATGCAGGATGGTGATTGGGAAGTGAAATACGTCTTATACCATTGTAAGTAAAAAGAAAGTTAAAATCAAATAAAGTATGAATAACAATGCACATTGACCTTTGATTCGGAAACACTAATCCACGTAAATAGAAATTTAATAAACCAAGCTTCTATCTGATCAAGATTGTACATTTATGTTACTCCCCATGGGAACCCCGATGTAATCAAATATCCGACAATATGTTCATACCACCATCACCACTCAGACAAGGTGTACTCGATACAGCCACGATATAACTGAAATATCACCTTCACCCTAACCTAGCTGCGGAACCGTAGCCCTTGTGTTCCTTGGGCAGTTTTTCTGATATTTGCGAAAAACTGCCCAAAGACCATAAGGGCTACGGTTCCGCAGCTAACCCTAACCCTACCACCGTCACTTTTTTTTGCCCATTAAATTTAATTAATCATGTTATGTTTTACTGTGTAGAATAACACATGGAATAGTGTTTTTGTCATCCCTGTGCAAAATATGATCAAATAAAATACAACTAAATTGATAAGTCATCAACCAAAAATTATATTTGCACTGAATAAAAAAATGCCAATCATAGCATATCTAAAATGTCTTTGTTTTTGTTCTTTTAATAATTTAGGTCGGTGTTATTCTACACCCACAGTGTACATTGGACAATTGTCTTCCAATCTAACCACTTGTAACATACTGAAATGTGTCATGTGTATGTTCTTGACTTTGTCTGTTTATTTGTTTTGTTTGCTTGCTTGCTTGTTTGTTTGTTTGTTTGTTTGTTTGTTTGTTCGTTTGTTTGTTTGTTTGTTTGTTCGTTTGTATTTGATTGTTTGTTTGTCTTTATTTTGTTTTCTGTTAGATCATACATGCTATTACGTTATTTCTTAAATTTGTTAGGAATAAGTTCTAGCTACCAGTAATGTATTAAGTACAATCCCAATGGCCTATCTGATGGTAGAAAATTGACGGAAGTGTCCATGTGTAATGTCATTGAAAGGAATACTAGTATATTTCCATATTTTTATTGATAAAAAATAAATTATATATTTGATACATAAAGTATAGGACAAATATTGGTATTAGGTGATTACTTTTAGATATAAATGAGCATAAATAAATAATTACATTATGTGTTCATTTTATTTATTTATGTCATTAGGTAAGAAGCGCACAGTCATTCAACCACACCCATGTGTAGGTATTTATGATTAGCTATGACAAAAAGTTAAAACAGTGATGGTCATACCACCGAACAATCGTCTCTCATCTCAACTCACTGAACACAAAAAGACCACGACATATGTCATAATGTCGCAAATTCAGCCCCTTGCTTGGGACAGGCACAAAAATATGGCGGAGTTAAATGTAGTTTTGTATATGAACAACATAAATACACCGATGATTAAACAAAATGGTCTTAAGCACCATGAACACAATATCAAAGATATACACGCTGAATGTGATTTTTTTCATTATCATAATAATAATGCATCATATTTATGATATCCAAACGGGTTTCCGTGGGCCATTGGGTCTTTTATCATTAAAGTTATATCTCTCAATTCCCATTAATCGTTTAGTTTCTCTGGTCTGTGCAACTGCAAGAAGTTCGTCAATCGATAATGGATCCACCATCTTGCCGTCGATTTTTCGTTTTTTTGCGTTGTAGTTTGAGAGAGTTGTCTGTCCTTGGGATGACCAATGAGATGTTAATTGCATATTATAGTAAGAATTCTTTTTGAATTTCATATCCTCTTCATCTGCCCAAAAAGCAGGTGTCATGGAAACGAAGACAACACATCGCCATTTGTCTATGTCAGGACGGCCACATTCAGGAGGACACGTGTCGTGTACGGTTCGTGAATCCCACAATACCATACCCCCTTTCGGAACAGGTACATACACTAAAGAGCATCCATTGTCGATGTACCAATGACGTTGTGTTCTATTAAGTTTTAAAAATTCAAACCGACGGGTTTGAGCAGCTGCTTTTGGGAAAGTACCAAAGAAATCTGAATGATGTTTATGTGAATGTTTTAACACACGAAAACAATAATCGTGTTCTGTAGTTTCTTCTAAATAAACAGCACCTTGGTAAGCATGGCGTCCTTGTCGTTTTACTCCTTGGTCTAAATACATCCAAAACGCATCTGGTTCTCGAAACTCACCTTCGCCTAAAATGAGATGATTTTAGTCAGTGTTAAGATGTCATTCTTGTTTATACACGAATGAGGAAAAAAAACAAAATACAATTTATAGCCATAGCAATTGTGCAAATTTGTGCGTTTTTGTTTGTTTGTTTGTCTTGATTATGTTGTTTGTATGTAGTAATTGATCCAATTCATGTTTTTTTCAATCAATTGAATTTGACCTGAACCAGTAATAATAAAGTCTTAAGATCTTGACCCATTTATACTGCAGTCTTAAGATTATGAACCAGTACAAATGCAGTCTTAAGATCATGAACCAGTAATAATGCAGTCTTAAGATCATGAACCAGTAATAATGCAATCTTAAGATCATGCACCAGTAATAATGCAATCTTAAGATCATGCACCAGTAATAATGCAGTCTTAAGATCATGAACCAGTAATAATGCAGTCTTAAGATCATGAACCAGTAATAATGCAGTCTTAAGATCATGAACCAGTAATAATGCAGTCTTAAGATCATGAACCAGTAATAATGCAGTTTTAAGATCATGAACCAGTAATAATGCAGTCTTAAGATCATGAACCAGTAATAATGCAGTCTTAAGATCAAGAACCAGTAATAATGCAGTCTTAAGATCATGAACCAGTAATAATGCAGTTTTAAGATTATGAACCAGTAATAATGCAGTCTTAAGATCATGAACCAGTAATAATGCAGTCGTAAGATCATGAACCAGTAATAATGCAGTCTTAAGATCATGAACCAGTAATAATGCAGTCTTAAGATCATGAACCAGTAATAATGCAGTCTTAAGATCATGAACCAGTAATAATGCAGTTTTAAGATCATGAACCAGTAATAATGCAGTCTTAAGATCATGAACCAGTAATAATGCAGTCTTAAGATCATGAACCAGTAATAATGCAGTCTTAAGATCAAATTACGGTAGTCAGTTTTAGTGGTGGAGACTACCGACATTATGACGCCACAGGTTGTACAAGGTACACTTCACCACAGGCGAGAATTGAACTTGTAGAGAAGGTCACTGATTCCATATGTAGATATTAACCCAACTAGTCATGGCAACAGAGACCCCCTTGTTCTACAATTTTTACCTTTTTCTGGTGGATTTGCCAAAGCAATTCCATCTACACTGGTCAACAGTTTTTCTGTGTCCCAGACCATTTCAAACACAGGTTTGCAGTGTAGACGACACTTCCATGCACTTTCAAAATGGCCAATTCTGTATGACTGGATGATAGATTTTCGTTGATTCAATCTCTTTCCGGTTTCTTTAAAACTTGCATACCATTTTTGGAAATCAAGTAAGTATTCATCACACTGTTCAGGTGA
This sequence comes from Bathymodiolus brooksi, assembly GCA_963680875.1. NCBI lineage: Eukaryota > Metazoa > Mollusca > Bivalvia > Mytilida > Modiolidae > Bathymodiolus > Bathymodiolus brooksi. The sequence continues at coordinate 47,377,922 of OY804590.1, read as the reverse complement.
TATAACATTTGGTATAACACAATAGCCATTCTCTTCAAGGTTTTTAAGAATAGCTCCTCTGCAAAATTACAGAGAGAATTGCTTATGACAGTTGTTCATATCTCACCTTAGTCGTATTGATTCGACACTCCATCGGGGCACATAGACAGATAAAGAGAGGGAGATGTATTCCCTTCCTTGTATGTAAATTCTTTAAAAATTATGGCAAGCAAAAGAAAAACAATATTCATATTCATTTTTGCTCCCATGTTCATAATTCAACTTTTACTTTAATTGTTGACAACAAAGGTGGGAGGACGGACAAAAAACATAGCTTTATCCCGCTTTTTTTAAACGTGAAAAACTTAAAGTATCATGCGAGACTCGGGGAACGCAAGACAAAAAAGAGCGGGATTGTGGGATTGGACACGCCAATTGAGATCCCGTTTCATGGTTCCTATTAAATTTGCATAAACAAATTAATTGAATTAAAACGTAATATTTAAGAACATTCATGATTTGATTTGATTTTTGGTGTTTAGCGCCACTTTCAGCAATATTTCAGCTATATTTAGTGGTGGAAGAAGCCGGAGAACCATAGACCATGGGCAAGCAACTGGTAAGCTTTATCACTTGCGGTCGTATTGGTGATAGGCTTGTATAAATCCAACTACCTAACTCATTGAGCCACCCGGGCCCTTTTAGAACTTTATACAAAGAGCATAGTTAGTTATCTATAAACAATTTGTAAAATATACGAAATTGTTTTTCGTCTTTTTATTTTCTTTTCAAATATAATTTTTTTTTATATTTTTGATTAAATAATAGAATTCATTCACAAATAAAAATTCTTTTTAATATTCAAAACTTTTTATTTAAACTTCCATCTATATATATATATATTTATATATCACATACCTGTTCATTCCACAGGTACAGATATTCATCATGAACGACTGTTCTACTCAACGTTGTCACGACGAATGATGAACGGTTAATTTATCCTCGTATTTTAACTTTACCGCTGATAAATGTATCATCTGCATAATTTGGTATTGCACAACGGATTTGTGTACCACGTCACTCAAATCATTGACATCAATGATCGATAGGAAAACCCGAGAGCTAAATATAGATTTTGTATATAGATTTTGTAAATAAAACTGATAAATAGCTTGACGACTTAGTGTGAATATTATGTCCTTTATAAAATGTTTCTTCGTGGGTTCTCAGGAACAGGACCCCTTTTTCAAACTGATTTTTTTTTGTCGTATCCTGCAGTTATTATTTTCAGTTAATTTAATATATTATCACAACATGCTCATTTATGTATTACACAGTTGGGGTGTATGTAATAATAATGCATATCATATTGTATATTGTTATGGAGAAGACAATAATATCATATTGTATATTGTTATGGAGAAGACAATAATATCATATTGTATATTGTTATGGAGAAGACAATAATATCATAGTGTATATTGTTATGGAGAAGACAATAATATCATAGTGTATATTGTTATGGAGAAGACAATAATATCATAGTGTATATTGTTATGGAGAAGACAATAATATCATATTGTATATTGTTATGGAGAAGACAATACTAAGTTGAAAAACTTGTGCCTGATCATGATCCCTTTGTCATTATTTAGTCAATAAAATATGTTTAAATTTACTGCTCAACCTTCGCGGGAGCCTGAGTTCATCCCGGTTTTTTGGTGAGGACCGTGTTGCTCATCTTTTTAGTTTTTGTGTTGTCTTATTGTTATAGATTAATGCATGGCCTTTTTCATATTGCTCTTGTTATCAACTCGAGACCTTGATGTCGGCCCCGAGGGACGACATCTGTCGAGGGCTGATGACAAGGGCAAAATGAAAAAAGCCATGCATTAATCTATTCATCACATATTTTGCCAGGGCAGATAACATGTTATTGCCCCGGAGGTAAATAACACGCCGCAAATTATGCGTTTATTACACATGCAAATTCGGTGTTATTTCAATAAAATATGTCATAATAAGTCTACGTTCTGAGTTCTGTGTTGTGAGGTCCGTTACGATTTCCGCATAAAAACGATGTTCGGTCTTTACCTCCAGTTGTTTGTAGGAGGACTCGTGTCTTATTCACTTTATTTGTGTTTGTTTACGCATAGTGGCGTCCAACATATATTGTGTTGTGTTGTGTTTTTGTTTTGTTTTTCTTCTTCGTGTGTTGCCAGTTTCTCTGGATTGTACCTTCGGTATTCTACCTTTATTATCTACAGATAAAAACGTAGACATTTATAATTTGAGTACGCACCATGTGTTTCTGTAAAAACCTTTATCAGGTACATACGCTCAAACAAAGTAAAAAGATATTCTTAGGTTAGCTGTCTGTTAGGTTTTGGAGTGTTCATCCGTACATAATTAGTCATATTGAAGATGATATTACACGATATATTTTAGTACGTTGCTTTCTTTTTCTAGATGCTATTGTATCAGGTATTTTATAGATGCTATTGTATCAGGTATTTTCTAGATGCTATTGTATCAGGTATTTTCTAGATGCTATTGTATCAGGTATTTTCTAGATGCTATTGTATCAGGTATTTTCTAGATGCTATTGTATCAGGTATTTTCTAGATGCTATTGTATCAGGTATTTTCTAGATGCTATTGTATCAGGTATTTTCTAGATGCTATTGTATCAGGTATTTTCTAGATGCTATTGTATCAGGTATTTTTTAGATGCTATTGTATCAGGTATTTTCTAGATGCTATTGTATCAGGTATTTTATAGATGCTATTGTATCAGGTATTTTCTAGATGCTATTGTATCAGGTATTTTATAGATGCTATTGTATCAGGTATTTTCTAGATGCTATTGTATCAGGTATTTTCTAGATGCTATTGTATCAGGTATTTTCTAGATGCTATTGTATCAGGTATTTTCTAGATGCTATTGTATCAGGTATTTTCTAGATGCTATTGTATCAGGTATTTTCTAGATGCTATTGTATCAGGTATTTTCTAGATGCTATTGTATCAGGTATTTTCTAGATGCTATTGTATCAGGTATTTTCTAGATGCTATTGTATCAGGTATTTTAGATTTCTATTTTAATAGTTTTTGTTTTTTATTTTAAGTATTTTACCCATATTAAATATCCGTTTTAATATGAGTAAGTATATATTCATGTATATTTACCATTGTGTTTGAAGAAAATCTGACATAACAGTTGACTAATTAACTTGCTATAGTCTCTGCTATTTCTGAAGTTATTGTTAATGGCGAGGTGTACTCGATACAACATTATGTGATAACGTTTGTCAGTGACTTGCGGCAGTTCGGTGGTTTTCTCCGGGTACTCCGGTTTCCTCCATAAATAAAACTGACCGCCACGATATAACTGAAATATTGTTGAAAGTGGCGTTAAACACCATAGACCATCAAACCAAACCTTAGAAGTCTTGAAACCAGATCATCATTGGGTCAGTTTGATTACGTGTTTAATGAAAAAAGTGTGATTGACGGGACTACGTATATAATTTCCTAAGCGGCGCAACAATTAAAATGAAATTCCCGGATTGAGACCATCATATATATGTTTCAAGATATTCTTTATCACAAAGCAGCCATAGCATAATTGCTTCCCTTCAGACCAATAATTTCCTCAATAAACTCGGTCACAGGAAAAAAAATGTATTGACTATTTCCTTGTTACAGATTATTTAATAGCAAAAAAAAGGTTGTATTCGTGACAGTTGAGATTTTATAAGAAATACGATTGAATATAAATAGCAGTTAGTTTTTTTTTATTATACAAGAAGCAGGTTTAAAAAATATGTTATGTCGTAATTAGTGAAAAGAATTCGAATGTCTGTTGGTAAAATCGCAATTAACACGACCTAATTATAAGTCGGCTGCTTTTCCGAAGTTTGCAGAATACTGATAACTGCTATGAATAACCAGGAAGCATGTTGCATGTAAATTCGTTAGAAAAAAAACAGCTTTCTCCTGAAAAAAGGAATATATAAAAACTACGATGCAATTCTACTGTTAAAATATGATTCGGCCGAAAAAAGATACTAAATTATGCTTACGTGTTGAAAAATGGAGTAGGTCGGTATAATATCTTTTTTTAATTTTTACACAAAGCTTGCTGAATCCTCCTTTTTGTGTCGTTTTCGTGTATAATCCGTCAATTTTTTTGTTCAATTCCACGATTCGATTTGTGCCATGTGCTTTCTTCATCCACAAACAATTGTGCACATGCGCAAACGCTTTCTCGAATGAGTTCACTGTCAGGTCGTATGAATATTGCGCGGGTAAACATTGGATTCTTTACTGGATTCAAGAAAATAAAACAGCGACGTATTTCCTTTGTTCTAGGCTATTTACGTATGATATTATGAAAAATTCCAACTGCAATTAGTATAAAACATCGAATATTGGCAACTTTTAATAAAAAAAAATTCAATTCTGACAGCCTGTATGCCTTTAAACAAACATAATATGCGCATATTATTTGATAACTGACAAAATTAAAGGTAACTGCTAAACATAAATAAAACAATCATTTATTTTTATGCAGCCTTTCATGAAGGCAGTTCTTCATAACATTAGTTACCTCTCCCTCGCCATGCAGTTTTGAAGCCAACAATGCTGCAAACCCCTTCTTTGTGGCCAACACCATGTCATCATTTTCTTCTGGATGGTAAACACGTAAAATGTCTCCTACAGGGGTTATGTCAAATGAAAACCTTAAACAAAAATATTGTAAAAAAAACTTTATTTAAATAAAACAAGTGTGGACACAGAAATGTGCTGTCCAAAAGGCAAGTGTGGATGTCAATATTTCATATTATTAACTTTAAAAAAAAAAGAATTTCATGGACACAGGGGTCCTGGATTTTTTTAATAAAAAACTAATCCTGGATTTTTATTTTTGCTTAAAGTCCGGTCCTGTGTTTTTATTTCAAATTTTCAGCATAGCCCCCCTCCCCCTCCCAAGGGGTATAACATTGTATCATTAATAATAAATTAATAAATAATAAATTCAGATTTTCTATTTAAAATAAATCTCATTTACAAAACCACTGATATTTGTTCAATTTTTAACGCTGATTTAAACTTTAGTCGCAACAAATTTTTATTTTTCTCTTTAAACTGTCGAAACATAACATTTATTTAACTGTAAAATTCACAAATAAAATCCCCCCCCCCCCCTTTTTTCCCTTTTTTCTTGTTTAAATCAATGATCAACAATATTCCAGAATCAAACAAATGAATAAATATCACAGGCGCTCGTTGCACGGACCCCCCCCCCCTTTTTTTCTAACTTTCTGTTTACAAATTTATTTTCAATAAAATTTCTTTATTTCTTTATTATTTCATCTCTTCTTCCTTATTTTAACTTGTTCGTGTCAATATTCATACAATCTCATGTTAACAGCAATTTGCATGTTTCGACCCTATATAGATACTAAAGTAATAATTTTTTGATTAGAAAACGGAAAATTTGAGTTTTCTCGAAAACAATACATTTTTTTAAAACACAGTAAACGAGAGTTTTGTACAGAATTTTACTACCATTTTTAAAATATGCATTTCATCTAACAATAACCTTTCATTATTGCTGCACTTATCTGAAATTTGACATTCTCCCCGATTTTTACCGCCAAAATAGAGGTGGGAGTAAACTAACTAGAGGTAGCAGCCAGGTAAATCTTACCTTGATAGAGACAGAGACACGTGTACAGGCATATTTTGACACTCCATTTTTAAACTTTAAAATCTTTCTAAAAGTTCACATAAAATTTCTTCATAAACCTATTTTTTGACATCTTAACATATATATAAACATCGCAAGAATGGGTAAAACAAAGGACTTGTCAAAAGATTGTAAAAACATTGTGTTAAATCTATTCAAGTTTTTTCAGCTTGAGAAGGCCAGGGGAAGACCATTTTATTCCCCAGATAATTTGATTAAAAGAACATGCAAGGCTGCTGGCATATCTTACAGTTCTGTGTATAGAGTTGTAAACGGTAAAAGTCCTCCTGAATCCAACAGACCGAAAGAAAGAAAGAAAACTCTTGATGATTTTGACCGTTGCGCTATTGTTCATAGCATGTACAATAGGAAAATTGCCCCAACAGTCTCAAAAATTAAGAAAGAAATTGAAGATACAATTAAAATCTCGAAATCAACGCTTATTAGATCTTGGTTATAAGTACAAAAAATCCGGTGATAATAGGAGGCTTTTATATGATCAGAGGTCAGTAATAAATGATCGGTGTAATTACCTCCGAAAAATCAGGAAGTTTCGAGAGGATGGGTATGAAATTGTATATTTGGATGAGACCTGGGTTAATCAGAATCATGCCACTGACTACATGTGGTTACCAGTTGATGGTTCTGATGCCCCAAAGATCCCTTCAGGAAAAGGTAAAAGGTTGATAGTTTTGCACGCTGGTAATCGTGAGGAGGGTTTGATTGATAGGTGTGATTTGGTTTTTCTTGCCAAAGCTAAAGATGGGGATTATCACCAAGAAATGAACGGGCCCATCTTTCTAAACTGGTTCGAAAATCAGCTTATGCCAGCATTAAAAAGCCCAAGTGTTATCGTTTTAGATAATGCCAGTTATCACAACATCAAGACTGAAGAAACTGTTGTGCCAAACTTTAATCAGAGAAAAGCTGTCTTACAAGATTATCTTTCAAAACACAACATTCCTTTTCAGCCCCTTGAAACTAAAAAACAACTTTATGAAAAAATCAAATTTAAGAAACTCCTTTCCGTTTTTAAAACTGATAAAATTGCCAACCTACACGGTCACGAAGTTCTAAGAACCCCTGTTCGCCATTGCGAATTGAACCCCATAGAACTTATTTGGGCACAGGTTAAAGGGTTTGTTGCAGAAAACAATACAACTTTTCGTTTGAAGGATGTGAAAGAACTTGTTTATGGGGGGTTTGGCAGAATTACAAAGGAAGTTTGGGCGAAGGCAGAAGACCATGTATTGAAAATAGAAAAGGAGTATGGGAAAGAGAATTGCATTGATAGGAGTGAGATTCCCCCAATAATAATTGATTTTGATGACGACGAGTCCAGCGACGAGGAAAGCTGAATCCAGTCCAACATGATTACATATTGAACGGGTATACCGGTTGTAAATGACAGATTGTACATAACGTTTTTACCTATAACATTTTATTCATATCCAATAATTGTGTACTCTATGTCTAACTTCAGTGAATTTATTAGCAGAAAAGACCGTTCTTTTTCGAATTATTTCAGAAAGATTGAAATAGCTTGGTCAAATTAAAAATCAGTAATTATGGAAATTTATGATTTCAAGTTTTTTTCAAAATTTTCGAGGTAAATCTCAGGGAAGCATGTGTATAAATGTCACGTAGTCAAATGCATTAACCATGAAGGGAACAATAGCCTTCTCCGGCACTTCGACGAGAGACAATAGACCAGCTGCGGGACCACCGTCGTTCCTATTGTTATATGTGATTACGTCCACGGTGAGTTGGCTGTCACATTTAACGAGCAAACTTGGCCTATTTTGAAGAACTTAGCCTGAAATAAAGACCAAAATAACGCCAAAAATTGGTAATTTTTCAGATGAGCAGGGCCTTCAGAATAATTTCAACCGTAAATATTTATACAATTCCAAAATGGTAGTAAAATTCCTGACAAAACTCTCGTTGGATGCGTTAAAAAAAAATCTACGCTTTACGAAATATTTAGATTTTTCCGTTTTCTAATCAAAAAATTATTACTTTAATAATCCACAAGGCATGCAACCCCTGCTCGCTTCGAGTACATTTATTGCACCTTATTTCCATTATGTCATTCAAACTAGGACATGTATCCATTCCTAAAAGACGCATCTTTTTGCCCCTGTTATTGTTTTGTGCATACGATAGCTCAGTTCTCCAGAATTTTAAGATTTTCACACATTTATTGCCAGATTGTTCGTATAAGGACCCACGGATGACGGAAGTGACGTACCACTGCATTAACTTCAACGATAAGGTCAGAAATGTTTGGAACTAAATTTCTAATCGTTTAATGTACTAACCAAACACCATCCAGCATCCAAGCACACACACACATACTTTTCCCTCATTTTCTTTTATTCGTTTACTATTTTCAGCTATATTATATGATAAAATTGTATTTTTCTTGTTTTCTTGTGCATTCTCAATATAATGTAATAATGATTGCATATATAGGAGAAGCATATGTTGGTAAAACTTGTGTCTGATCCTCTTTGTATCATTGATCAAATAAAATAATTATAAACTAAACCTGAATTGACCCTCGGTTTTGGTGGGGTTCGTGGTCCTCATCTTTTTAGTGTTCTGTTTTGTGTTTTTTGTTTTATTTGTCTTGTGTACCCAATGTTGTCAGTTACTCCGGATTGTCCATTCTTTATTGACACTTCGGTTTTCTCTAACGTTTACTTACAACTATCGTATACTGTATACATTGACAGATAAATAAGTAAATACTAACATGTAGGTGGTCGGTATTAAAAAGCAAGAGGGCAGACAGACTTGTCATTCTTCGTGCGAAACAAATAACTCGAAGTCAAACACCCCCAGTTTTTATATTAGTAAATATCACCTTAATGAAATCAGAAGGATACATAAGATTTTGTGAAGACATGAACAACAAACTCTTGAAAAACAACAAAAGCCAAAGACTGTTTCTAAGTCTCCATGTTAATGTTGATTTATAATATAGTCTACCAATAATTACTCATGTAACAGTATAGAGGCGGTTGTGGTCGTGATCATATGGTAGTTGGATTTATAACTACCTATGTAATCAGTACCTATCACCAGTAACGTTTTGAGTTCGAATCCCATTCAGGCGAGCTGTACTCAATACAACACTATGTGATAAAGTTTGCCAGTGACTTGCGACAGGTCTGTGGTTTTCTATGGGTACTGCAGTCTCATCCACAAATTAAACTGACCGCCACGATATAGCTTAAATATTGTTGAAAGTGGCGTTAAGCACCATAGCCCTAACCCCTTTTATGTCATTATGTTTGTGTTGTCATGGATGTATCATGATAATCTTCATGATTGTACTGGTCTAATCAGAATCACTTAGACTAACTTGTGCCTTTTGGTAGAAGTTGTGGATTATGTTATTTTGACAATCAGAATTATGCCTCCCTGTAAATGGTATGATCAATTTGCCTGAGCTATATATAGTGAGTGAGTGATTGTTGTTCAAATGAGTAATTTTCCAGCCATATCATGGCGAGAACAAGTTACATTTCAATGGGGTGATGTCTGCTTCGTATTAGATATACACGCTTAGATGGATTTTTATAGTGTTAGCTCACTGAAATAACAATCCACAGTCTACGTTCTACTCGGACACATCATCCTGATTCCGAGCGAACCAGACGTGCTCTTACACCTTAATGCTGCGTGCTTAGCGGAATTAGTCCTTGGTTTGACCTGTCTGGGGCTCGAACCCACGATCTACTGATTAGAGACGATCACGCTAACCATTACGACACAGATGTGATTTACAGGTGTACATATACGTCAAGTTTACAATCAATAAATCAACAATACGATCAAAGTAATACTTTAATGACAAAAACCTCTGCTTTGTAGACTCTGAAACATAATATTCCTTACTTTCAATAAAAATGGATAAACATTTTTCGTGCTGACGTCAACTTCAACATGTTGAAACTGTCTTCCTTTTTGGGTTAAAAATGTTCTATTTTCCTTTTTGGGTTAAAAATGTTCTCTGTATCTCGTCATGACGGAGACATGGATTCATTCAACCATGGAAATAATCTATTTATATCTTATCTTACATATAGGTTAACATATTTTCTATTGTAATCTATTCTAAACAAACAAATAATAATACATACATTTACAAAACATTGATTTTAATGGAGATATACAGGTATTACGAATGTGGAAAAAAATAATTAAATAAGCTTATGATTGACCAATCAAATTGCCTTATAACATAAAAGACTATACATTAAGACAATTATTATTCTTTTTAAACAAAAGTATAAGATTTATGAGAATGTCTATAATTACTTCCAAGTTGGAGGTGCTGGTCCATTCGACTCCTCGTTTTCAAATGAATACTCCATCTGACCCATCAACTTTTGACAGGGGTACCACAGTGCTGCAGCCGGTAAGTATTTTACAGCTACGTTCTCTTCCACCCATTCTCCGTCGTGTTTTCGTTTCTTGGGGCGATCCTCTGAAATGATATGTTGCCATTGAGAAGACCAATGACTTGTTGTCAGTAATTCCTTGAAGACCTTGGACTTCATATCTAGGTCGTCTTGATCTGCCCATAGGGCTGGAGTCATGCTGACAAACGATATACAGGTCCATCTATCTGTGTTTGGTCTTCCGCATACTGGGTGTACAAAGTCATAAACCATTCTGGAATCCCATAACAACAAACCGCCTTTTGGTACCGGAACAGTGATCAACCGACATCCATTTTGATAATACCACGTTTTCTCGTTCTGTCCAAGACGAATTGATTCACGCTTCTTGGAACGAGCCGCTGCTCTTGGACATTCATTAAAGAAACGGGAATGGAGCTTGTGTGATTCAGTCAACACTCGGAAACAAAAGTCGTCTTTTGTTGATTCTTCCAAATATGCTGCACCACGGTAGGCATGAACTCCTTTCCGACGTACACCTTGATCCAAGTGTAGATCACATGCTTCCGGTGTACGGAATTCTCCCTCACCTATAAAATATTATAATAATAGGCTGATGATATTTGATATAATGAACGGAAAAACGTTATTTAATAATAAACTTCATACTTTGACCAGAAACTAGAAATTGACACTGAGTGTCCATTGAAAACGAAACTATACAGCAGAGATCATTTCGATTATCTCATTGCGAACATTACATTTATCATAAAGACATATGGCAGCATTCAAGCATCATCTGCATATGGAGTATATGTATATGTTTCTTCGCGGATATTTTAGAGCTTGTGTTTCATATCAGAATGTCTTTCATAAAAACATGTTGCTAACTAAGAGTTCAGATTGATAAAGTTAATCATCACTTCAAAGGTTTTACTATCGTATCATGACTTTGTTAACCATTACGAAATATTTGTGTCACAGATGACCACGGATATGTTAGGTCTGCTGTAGTCAAATCCCGTTCTTTTCTCGTTCGTGATTTATCACCGGATTTCTAACGAGAGTAACACGACGGGTGTCACTAACGGAGCAGATACTGCTTACCCTTCCATGGCACCTCAGTGTATCCCATGTTTTTGTTGTGGCTCGTTTTGCTGAATAGTTAGCTTAGTGCTTTGTGTTTTGTGGACCAATTCGGTTAGTCCTTTTTCTCATTTTTGGGGTCGCTGTATTGTCTGTCTTTCTTCGATTCACAGCTTCTGATTACCCCGTTTGGTATTTTTCAAGTTTTCAGAGTGTGAAACAAATATACTTTTGATTTATCTAAAATAAGCACAATCTGAAATTTGTATTTTCATTGTTGTTGGGTTTTTTTCTCCCATTCTTATTAAATATTTCTGAATGCAGCTGAAATACTGCTCACTGAACATTAAGCAATAGTCAGCTTATATTGGTTCTTAGTTAAATCAATGGAACAGTTGAGGGTCAGTCCTGCTCACTGACTGATGGCGCCTTAATTATTTAATCAATGATCACGTGACTGTCATTTATTTGTTCTTTACATTTGATTGGCTATCAAAATTCGAAATGAATGTATGTTTTTAATGTAGCAAATCTATGCAAAAGTTTATCTGAAAATAATGGAATATTTTCAATTGTCCTGCTGATTACAAATTAAATATGAATTTCAAATCAATGCACAGGTGACGAGTATTGGCGATTTGCCATATTTAGACATATTTGCAATTGTGGAAAAAGACACATCAGAAGATCGCACCTCTTTGGGGGCAATTGTTTACTGTTTATCTGTTAACTAATTAGAGGTCTTGAGAGTAAAGTCTTAGTCACTTGCACACTGAGAGATAAAAACGAAATTTTAAAATAATAAAACTAATATTTACCTTTTTCTGGTGGGTTAAACATTGCTATGCCCTCAACACTTGTAAGCAACTTCCCTGTTCCCCAAATCAGACCAAATAACTGCCTGACACTTCCACGAATTCCCCATGAAGTTTCCGAATGGCTGATCTTATAACCGTCAATCATATAGCTGTTACGTCGTATGGCTTCACCAGATTCTTTAAAGGTCGAATACCATTCTTGGTATTTTAGTAGACTGTTGTCACATGATCTGTCTACGCCATTAGGAATAATCACGTAACCATTGGTTTCCAATTCTTTAAGAAGATCATCCCTGTGAAAAATTAATATACGTGACATTTTTTCTAGTTTTGAAAAAACCGCCACGATATAGCTGAAATATTGTTGAAAGTGGCGTTAAACATCATAAACCCAAACCCCCTCTAATTTTGAAAAATGAAAAAAAAAACTCACAAAATAATATCTGTGTATAGAATAACTATAAAACAACTATAAATTTTACTAGTCTGGTTCCATGACTAGATATACATGTATTGATATATCAAGACAGGTAGGGTCCAACGCCATCTTTTTTTCTTTCACATGGAGGCTGTACTATATTTAGAAACTAATAAAATCATCATTTTACGCATAATTGACATGATAAAGAGGCATGACTCTGAAACGCCTAAAAATAAAAGTTATCCTTTATTCTACCATTTTAATTGTGATGTTAAAATTATAATCCAATCAGATTCCAGAAATTTAAGATAGAACCCAGAGACAATAAAGCATCAATTTAGGTAAGGGACATTACTCTGGAACATATACTTCAAATCAAACTCTACGTGCATGTTACCCATCTCAATGTAATTATAAAATTTCAGTGAAATAGGAGTGAGTGAGTGATTGATTGTTATTTAAAGACAAGCAATTTTTCAGTTATATCATGGCGAGAACAAGTTAATTTTAAATGAGATGAGAATGCTATGAAAACCAATAAATACATCACTTTACGCATCAGTAAGGAGCATAACTTAAACAATATTAGTCAGATGTCTCAAAATTAGGCTTCGCCTGTTTTTTATCCACCTAAATATAATTCAAAGCGATTTGGTTAAATCAGATACCGGTATCACAAACTGACAAACTATTACTGTAAAACCAAAGGTTACATAATCAGCTGTAGCGACCATATTGGATTTTGGGCAAGGTCGTATAACACAATTTTGAGAAGCGGACCATCCAATGGGATATCACATTCATGTTCGGTCCAATTTGACCCAGTGTGATTTCCAGAAAATTAAAAGGTAAAAAGTTAACGGACCACGGACGCCAATGTACTTTCGCCTTGACTTTGTTTGGCTAAAACAACATGCATTTATTAGGTAAAGGAAATTTCTCCTTAAGTAATCTAAGCAATGTAGAGACTAGAGTATACTTCTTTTCACTGTTTCATAAGGGACCGACCATTTAACTTGCAGGGGGAGGGGGGCCTATGTTTTTGGGGATTTTTTTTCGTTCAGAAATATTTTTCCGGACAACACGAGTTAGAATATTTATTTTTTTTGTCGAGCAAAGCGCGAAATTTTTTTCCAAAATTTAACATTAGGTTATATGACAAAAACTCTGAATCAGAGTATTATTTTTTTTCCTCCACCAAAATCAGAATATTTTTTCAGCAACATTGGGAATCAGAATATTTTTTTTAGAAAAAAAAAACCCTGGAAGTTAAATGGTCCGTCCCTAAGCATAACAGGTAATTAACATATAAAACTTAGCAATGTTTTCCTCCTCTAACTGAAAAATGGACAACATTTTAATAACGTTGTACAATTTATGTTATGCTGAAAAGAGTATAGGTGTCTAAGTTAATAAAATTTGTTCAAGCCACGATATAGCTGAAATATTGCTAAAGTTGGCGTTAAAAACCAATCGAACAACTTAAAACAATAAAAAATTATAATAATTTACGGTCAACAAAACGTCTACTGTGATTATATGGTGAATTAATAAATAGTATTTCACATAAATTGAGCTTACCTGTTAAGTCTAGCAAGCATTGGATGAACTCTGGTGCGACCCATTTTGTCCATATGTTTAGTAAACGCTTTGTGCAATATATCCCCACCGCATCACTATTTATTCTGAACCCATCCAACCGTTCTGCCAATTGAACCAATCAAGTTGGTGTGTACTAATGGTTGATCCAATAAGACTACCAACAAAATGACGTGATTTATTATTTTAGATATGCAAGATCCAATAAGATCAACCAACAAATGAAGTCATTACTATTTTAGATATACACCATCCAATAATGAACCAACAAAATGACGTCATTTGCTATTTTAGATATATAAACAGCGTAAATGTATATTGTATTGGTTGCGCATGCGCATATACCATGGTTAAAGTCTTATTCTGTTGTTCACATCGAATTTCAACATGTTGTGCAATACCATATTTATTTTAAACCGACCATAACAAAACAACCAAGATAGTTATTTATAGTAATGATGTAATTGCTTTAATGAAAAATAAACCATAGGTCATTAATATATTATACCTCTATAGGAAATTGGTTTTATTTTTATTTTGACTACCTTTATGGGTATTTATGATTAAAAAATAAGTGTGAATATCGAGTATATATAAAGGTAATATCTATAATTAGATACAAATCGATAGTAGTTAAATATAGATCTACATACATTTTACCTATTTAATAAATAAACGCTAGAGAATACCGAAAGTGCAATCAAAACTTGACAATCCAGAGAAACTGGAAATAGGGAACACAAGACGTAGACAAACAAAACAAAGACACACCACAGTATGTGTTTAACACCACTATTCACAAACAACACAAATAACATAGATAAGACATGAACCCTCCTACAAACAACTGTAAATACCTTGAAAATTGACATAGCCAGTATTCATTTATCTTACAAAAGGCGGGATTTGGCCATAGGTACCCGATTTGTGGACCCCCCCCCCTTTTTTTTAATTTTTTAATTCATCACTTTTGTTGGACGTTTTCATTATAAACAGCGTTGAACAACTTCAAACATTACCAAAAACTCAATCTTAGATCGATATAAGCCCATTTCTAAAAACACAAAAACCCTCCTTGTTCAACACTGTTTATAATGAAAATGTCCCACAAAAGTGATGAACTAAAAAATAAAAAAAAGGGGGGGGGTCCACAAATCGGGTACCTATGGATTTGGTAAAATCAGATGGACAACAGATATTTGAGCTCTTATAGGAGATATGTTTATCTATTGAGACAATAATACTTTTTTCTATATATGTTTTTTTGATTTCTCATTAAGAACAGAAATAATTTGTAAACATGTCATTTCATTTTGTCTATTGTGCAAAAAAGGGGGATGGGTGATACAAATATTTCCTCGTTCTCTTTCTTAATAGAGGTTCTTGAATTTCTACTGGTAAAAGAGCTATTCCATACTACAATTCATTCATCTTTAACTTTAGACACGATATTCAAATGTAGTTTTACAATCTATATTATTTATTTAATGGTCATTTTAGGTTCTTTTACTATGTTTAATAATATTGCTATTTCTTAGTGATAATCTTATGTGTGTATTATGTTTGTGCATCTGTTATTTTGTTGTCATGGTGATCACATGTACCTTTTTCCAAACTGCAATAAAATTGCTTTGTATCCATTAGCTAAGTCAAAGGGATATATTTTTATTAGAGGACTGTTTTATAAAAAAATAACACTTTGTGACGAAATATATATATATCAAATTAAAACATAAATAAACTGAAAATACTATCTGAAGAATACGAAACAAATATTTCATTGCAAAAGCAGATGTAAATCCAACTACCATATTTCATCCCAATTGTTGGAATTTTTTTTTTTTTGGGGGGGGGGGGATATACTAACGTCTAACGTCATTACGTATTCGAACTTTATAAACACACGTTTTACCAATATAAGGGCCAATGGCTACAAGTAAATAAAAGAAAAACACAATCTTACACAAACATTTGTAATACTAAAATATAATAAGGAATACTTTATTTTAAGAGGGTAACACAGTTAACGTAAAGCTAATCTTCCCTGGGGCACTGGAAGAATGAATACAAATGTCAAAAAATTATAAGTATACATGGGAACTTGCATTCAAACTACACGCACAGACACATAACATGTTTTATATGGTATACTAAACTCTAAACTATATTTAATCATGCTCTTGTTGTAAATATAAAATATTCATAATATTTCTTATTGAAGAACATTTTTTTACTGTTTTTAAGTTTGAAGTTAATGCATTCCATAAAATAGTACCTGAATAATGCAATGTTCTTTCCATAAAACTTGAATTTGGTTTAGGTATAAATAAATTGCTAGTATTGGTAGATCTTAAAGAATAACTAGTTGATTGCATGCAAGAAGTGAGAATATTGCATAGATATTCCGGGGTACACTTATGGATACATTTATACACCAGTGCACCTTTATGGTATTGAATGCAGTTTTTGATGGAAAGCTAACCTAATTTTTTAAGTAATTGTTCAGAAGGAGTATCAAAATTTTAGTAGAATATCAGATTAACCTTGTAGACTTTTTTTGTGGTAAATGAAAGATTTCCAAATCCTGTTTTATCATTGGAATATTTTTTTTAATTATCAATAAAAAGATTCTAATGGCTTAAATTGTGATATAATTGAGATGTTCTTGGTCTATTAGAACCATATTTAGCAAAGAATGCATAAAATGCATTTGTCTACAAAAAGAACATGTTGCGATGCCATTTTACATTTCTTATTAGCCAAACATCGCAATGCAATTTTACATTTCTCATTAGCCAAATATCTTGAAATGGTTTTAATACAGCGCGAAACTAACATTTTACTCACTCCGTGTGTATCGCTAATATTACGTTCATCTAGCTTACATTAGCATGATACCTTCGTCCTATTATGACCTGTAATGATTTAGGAAGTGTAGCTTACAGTTAATTGTTCAACTTGTAGAGCAGGAACTGGCTACCCTCCCGGATGATCTGTGTTCACCCCATGTTTTAGTGGGATAACGTTGCTTAATCTTTACTGTTCTTTAATATTGTTTTATTGATACATTGTTTATCGTTTTGTCCTTATTTCATTTGGCCATTGTATCGTCTGCTCATCGATTTATTGTTTCTGATTACTCCTTTGGTATGTTGTGGCCATTGTATCGTCTGCTCATCGATTTATTGTTTCTGATTACTCCTTTGATATGTTGTGGCCATTGTATTGTCTGCTCATCGATTTATTGTTTCTGATTACTCCTTTGCTATGTTGTGGCCATTGTATCGTCTGCTCATCGATTTATTGTTTCTGATTACTCCTTTGGTATGTTGTGGCCATTGTATCGTCTGCTCATCGATTTATTGTTTCTGATTACTCCTTTGGTATGTTGTGGCCATTGTATTGTCTGCTCATCGATTTATTGTTTCTGATTACTCCTTTGATATGTTGTGGCCATTGTATTGTCTGCTCTTCGATTTATTGTTTCTGATTACTCCTTTGATATGTTGTGGCCATTGTATTGTCTGCTCATCGATTTATTGTTTCTGATTACTCCTTTGATATGTTGTGGCCATTGTATTGTCTGCTCTTCGATTTATTGTTTCTGATTACTCCTTTGATATGTTGTGGCCATTGTATTGTCTGCTCATCGATTTATTGTTTCTGATTACTCCTTTGGTATGTTGTGGCCATTGTATCGTCTGCTCTTCGATTTATTGTTTCTGATTACTCCTTTGGTATGTTTTAGCTCTTCTTTCAATATATGTTTACTTATTATTTGTTTATCGCTGAAGCAGCCAAGAGTAGTGTTCCTATCACGCAATACACGTCTTTTAAATTGTAACTGACGGTTTCCTTGTCTATTTTGAGTTCGGAGATGCAAACGCAGTGCCATCATTCCATTAACTAAGTGCTAAGGTATGCTTTAAGAGTGGTCAAGGCCAACCTAAATGTTACAAATTATTAGAACAAAATAAGAGACCTTCGTAATACAGGTTGATTGATTGATTGGTGTTTAACGTCCATCAATCAATCAACCTGTATTACGAAGGTCTACAGGTGTATACCCGAAAAAATATGTCTTTCCTAAGGAACAGTGAAGAAGTCACCCTTAAATTCGTTGAAGACGATTTCATACGAGCTGTCAATCACTTTAAGAGCGATTGTTGTTACAGTCTGATAGTCTAAGATGATTTGAAGATCATTGTTAATGCTAAGATGGCTTATAGTTACCACCTCGGTCTAGGTAATAAATGTGCCATTTGCTATAGATGTTAAGTTTAAATATAAACTTTTGATTATTCCTGTTAAATATAACATATAATCTGGTGTGAGACCGTATACATGAAAACATATTTTCGATATTACTCTAGTCTAAAATTCGGTGTCAAGTCATGAATGAGGACTCGCGGGATTCTGCTTTAATAGTCTACAAGACTCAGGCAAAATATGTATCGACACAAGAAACGTGAGATGACGACGTATACCTCTGAATTACTGTTTTGTTGTCAGCCTGTTGTATATAATATCAACAAATAAAAAAAACTTTCATTGAATAATAAATGTACGAAATCTATATATTTTGTTTGTAAAGTTGAAAGGATAAATTATTCCATTCTCTGATATTTTTTCGTGATTTGTATCTGATCCATCATATTGCTCTTGTTGAGGTTTTCAGATTGACTGTATGGTTATTTTCACATTTATGTTTAGGAATCAACGTCAATTGTTGCCTAAGTTATTACTATAAGAATACTACAAATCAATAAATGAATGAGAAGTGCAAGTGATATAATAAGAAAACAGTTGAACAATCCATAAAACTGATAATTGCTGCCTACTTAAACTTAACATAATGATTGTGTTTTAGATCTCAAACTTTTGACCTGTGGTAATCCTCTACTCTAAAATGAACAAACGAATCATATTTAAAGGGGAATTTGCGGTAGTGCCTACCGACAAAATCTGTGGGCGGAGCTTATCATAAAAAATTCCCGTTGATATGAACAGCATATTTATGAAACTGTATGTCACATGACCAACGTGACCTAAAGGTCACATACCTCAGAAATTTGAATTTTCGAAGTGATTTTTGTACTTTTTAGACTGATGAAGAATATTATTTCTAATTAGACTGAAAGTTTCGTAAGGAGGAACACTAGTGACCATGCCTGTCATATATTTTGCTCCAAAAGTAACTGAAGTAACTGTGAAACTATGTATCATTGATTTTTTTCTCTTCGAGATAACCGTGGTCAAAATAATGAACAATCTGTATGTTCGTTCCGCCCACAGCTATTTATACCCACGGTCCCGGCTTAAGCACATGCTTGTATATATAAAAAGAGTTAAAACGGTTCCTCATTGTGTGATTGGTTCACTAAGAAAACAACCATATAGACCACCACCACCAAGGAAGCAAAAATTCTCGTATTTATATTAGAAACATATCTTCAAACATTTCTTTTTTTTCCTTATCTAGGGAGTATAAATAATACCAATTGTATTTCTGAATTTACTAAATGTATTTATACCCGGTCCTAAGTCTTCATCGACTTCTATTTCTGTGTTTAGACGTTTGTATTTTGACAGAAAATGTGACTAAGAGAGAATAAACTATAGAGAAAACCGAAGGTCAATTAAGAATGACAGACCAGAAACACAGACAACGTTGAGCATAAGACACTGAACGATGACAAACAAAAATAAAACACTAGAAACTACAAACAAACTGAAAACACGGATCCCACCAAAAACAGGGTATAAACCAAGGTGTTTGGGAAGGGTGAGCAGATTTGTTACATTGTACATACAGTGAAAACTGTCTAAACCAAACTTCATTGGGACCAACTTTTGTGTTCGAAATAGACAGGTGTTCGGTTTATGAAGGTTTAAATGTAAAAAATTTCATTCATTTAGACCTTCTTAAAGTTCTGTTTACACAGGAATTTGGTTTATTCAGGGTTCGGTTAAGATAGGTTTCACTGTATTAATCGTTTTTCACTTCATTACACTACCCTATATATTCATTATCTGCTAAAGTGACCACTTGCAATGAGACAACACCCACAAAAATCTTCACATTCAACATTGAATTTCAGGAAATAGATTTAAAAATAATACATTTGCACTTTTTGCATCCCTTCGACGGACTGTATTTGTTATTCTGTCATCAGAAAGTGCCAATCTGTATATCGTCTTAAGTACATAACACACCCCTTCATATAATAAATAACTTGTAATTTAAAAGACGTTGGAGATTTATAGAGGGGACATGAATTAAACTGTAATGGTCATATTAGCAGAGAATTAATATGTACATGAGTTTCCATATTATCTTTGTATAAACCTTCTTTAATTATTTTCTCTATGTCATGTCAATTTATAATATTGTGTACCACTATTTATTCGTTCTACTGGTCATGATCGTATGGTAGTTGGATTTACAACTACCTATGCAATCAGTGCCTATCATCACTAACGTTTTGGGTTCTAAAGGTGTACCTTATCCAACATTGTGTGATATATTTGTCAGTGACTTGCGGCAGGTTCCCTAAACCGATAAACCTGATCGCTTCGATATAACTGAAATATTGTTGAAAGTGGCGTTAAGCACATTAACCATAACTCTTCTTGTTATACTATTCGTGTGCTGTTTTGCTATACACGATGGCTGTCGTGTAAAGAACATAATAAAACCCATGCATGTAGTCTAATGTGAAGCACTTTGTTTAAACTAGTGCCTTTATATAGTGAGTGCCTCTTATTATTTTACTTATGTTTCACTAGTATTACTTTGACAATCCGAATTCTGTCTCCTTCTAATTGATAGTATAAAAAGATGGCAATCGACTATACTCAGAAAAAAGTTATACAAATGTTTATATTTATTTTTCTATCAGTGTCTGATTTTAAACAAAATAATAATTCTCAATCAGTAAGCAAGTAAAAATAATTACTATTACCATCGATTGATCGATTTATTTATTGGCTGGAATATCAACAATTAGATCAAATAACACAGTGAAAACTGTCTAAAGTGAACTTCCTTAGGACCAATTTTGTGTTCGGAATAGACAGGTGTTTGGTTTATACAGGTTAAAGTAGCAAATATTTCCTATATTGGGACTTTATCTAAAGTCTAATTTGTACAGGATTCCGATTTATTCAGTGTTCGATTTAGACAGACTGCATTGTATTTCTATGACTAAATATTTGGATTTGTAGACAGTAAAACGTTATTTCTTCCTTTAAAGTGAATTTTCTTTCGATTTTGAGTGTACCTGATGAAGATTATTCTAGAAACGTGTCGTGCGCACTAAATTTGATATCTACGTTTTTATTATTTGTATATTATATGTGGACAGATAAACGTACACGACGGGTGTCACTAGTTCTAATAATAAAACCCTAAATGCTCGCTTACTCGCAAGGGTTATAACGGAATGCCATTACACGTAATGGAGCAGCCGCCGAGATTTTTTGCGCTCGCTTACAGAGTTTCTGACGCCTGCATTTATCAATAATAAATCATAACCTTTCCTTTTGTCCATTATTATAACAAGTATTTATCACCTACCAGTATTTTAGAATGTAATTCCCACAAAATAAAAATTCATGTTTACTAAACTCTCTGAACATTTTGAATTTCGTCATTTCCGGCCTCACTAATTGGATGTCGATACCATATTTGGCGATATTAGGCGTGAATGTTTACATCAGCGTGTAGTAAGAAATACCATATTTAGAAAAGCTCCGCCTTCCGTAGTTTCCGGTTATGGAAAACGATCGATAAATTTGAACAAGGTTGTTGCTACCTTTGAAAAGCATATATTTCTCAGCCAAACCGATTTAACAAGGACTGGGATCATCAGTAATAGTTATAATGAAATGTTTGAAGCGTAAATAGTGAGTTTTTATGTTTCAACTGCAACTTTTGTTTTCTCCATTGTGACGAATGGGACCGCGTTGTAGCACTGCCGTGACACACGTTTGTCACAGGAGCTACATTATTGCAGCTAGGTGTCACTAGTGGAGCAGGAACTGCTTACCATTCCGGAGCACCTGAGTTCACCCCCGGTTTTTAGTGGGGCTCGTGTTACTCGATCTTTAGTTTGATATGTCTGTCTTGTAGATCGTTGTTTGTCCTTTTGTATTTTTTCATTTGGCCATTGTATTGTCTGTTCTTCTTTGATATACGGATTCTGACTACCCCTTTGGTATCTTCAAACTCTTCTTGATATTATCTTCTTTTTGGGTTAAGATAATGCTCTCATAATACATAACCTTACAAACCATTTTTTAAATTGTTCTCGCTGTATCTCGTCGTCATATAACCAATTTCGAACTTTGACACGTTGGTTTTTGACTGCTTTGTACATATACAATTTACTTACATTACTAGTTGTTACCAGTACATTGGTAGACGATATTCGGTTCATCTTTATCTCCAGTTGTTTGTAGGAGGGCTCTTGTCTTATTTACGTTATTTATGCTTGCTTGTGCATAGTGGTGTCCAACACATATTGTGTTGTGGTTTTGTCTGTTTGTCTTTGTCTTGTGTACAGGTATGTTGCCAGTTTCTCTGGATTGTCCATTTTTGATTGTCCCTTAATTGTTCTCTGACGTTTATTTATGTTTCGATTTTCATTATACTCGATACAGATACATGGATTCATTCAACCAAGGAGAATAACTAATTCTATCTTATCTTACATATACAGGTTAACACATGTTCTATTCCTTCCACTCATAGCAAACAAATAATAATACATATATTTACAAATAATAAAAGTATAGCATTTAAGATAATATCTTTTATTACTGCCATGTTGGAAAAGTATAACATTTAAGATAATATATGTAATTACTGCCAGGTTGGAGCTACTGTCCCGTCGGTCTTATTGTTAGCGTATACATAGTCCATCACACCCATCAACAGTTTACATGGATACCACAGTGCTATAGCCGGTAAGTCTTTGACAGCTACATTTTTATCTTCCACACTTTCTCCACCGTGCTTTCGTTTCTTGGGACGATGCTCTGAAATGATCTTTTGACCTTGGGGAGACCAATGATTTGTTGTCAGTAATTCCTTGAATACTTTGGACTTCATAGCTATGTCATCTTTATCAGCCCAGATGGCTGGAGTCATGCTGACGAAAGATATACAGGTCCA
This sequence comes from Bathymodiolus brooksi, assembly GCA_963680875.1. Taxonomy (NCBI): domain Eukaryota; kingdom Metazoa; phylum Mollusca; class Bivalvia; order Mytilida; family Modiolidae; genus Bathymodiolus; species Bathymodiolus brooksi. The sequence continues at coordinate 47,354,672 of OY804590.1, read as the reverse complement.
TTTATCTGTGTTTGCTTTACCGCATACTGGGTGCGCAAAGTCATAAACCATTCTGGAATCCCATAACAACAAACCGCCTTTTGGTACCGGAACATTTATCAATCGGCATCCATTTTGATAATACCATGTTTGCTCGTTCTTTCCGAGACGAATTGATTCATTCTTTTTGGAACGACCCGATGCTCTCGGAAATTCGTTAAAGAAACGAGAATGGAGCTTGTGTGATTTAGTCAGCACTCGGAAACAAAATTCGTCTTCTGTTGATTCTTCGAGATATGCTGCACCTCGGTATGCATGAACTCCTTGTCGACGTACACCTTGATCCAAGTGCAGATCACATGCTTCCGGTGTACGGAATTCTCCCTCACCTGTAATATTTAGTATGATAAACTTACGATATTTGATATTATGAATAATAGAAATGCGTTAAAATAAGACATACACTATCCTAGATTTACCATTACCCGATAATTGACTTCATACCTTGACCAACAACTAGACATCGACAGTGAGGGTTGGTTGAAACGAAACTTTACGACATGAGATATGATTTCGATTTTCCCATAGTAAACTTTCCATTTATTATAATAATAATGTACCAACATTTCAGTATCGTCGGCATATGGAGTACATAGATATGTTTCTCGGTTAATAAGATATTTCCAAGGTTGCGTTTCCGATCATGATTTCCTCTAGAATGTATCGTTACTAACAAGAAAGCTACGGAACAAGGTCTTCGCTTAGTTATCAGTTACGGAATGTGTGTGACACCGAAAAGCACCGATATGTTCCGTTATTTTTAGTAAACTCGAATATGACTTTATCATCAAATTTTCAACGAAAGTAACACTAGTGGAACAGAAACTACCGACCTTCACGGGAACCTAAGTCCACCTCTACCTTAAGTGAGGTTCGTGTTACGGACTCTAGCTTTATGTGTAGTGCTTCCTGCACCATTGTTTGTGTTTTCCTCATTTTTCTTTTGATCATTGTATTTTCTCTCCTTCTATTTATAGCTTCTGACTACCCCTTTGGATTCTTCAGTATGAATATGAAACAACCATGGTATATGATTGGTTGATACATGCAGAGATTCTGAATCTAAACCGAGGCTGGAGTTATTGTATCTGTCTCGAGCAAAGGGCAAAATGTTCTTCATTATAAATGGAATTTCCAAGTTGCTGATTATATTATCGTTGTGTCAGATATATACAAAGGTATAATCTAAATAATTAATTATTTTCAATTAGCCTAATTACACGCCATTTTACAAGATTACAAAATAATTATGAATTTCAAATATTAACACAACTGAAAAGCATTTGCAATTTGTCATATGTAGACATATTTCGCATGTTGCAATCGTAAAAACACACATAAGGGGATCGTACCTCTTTGGGTGCTACCTTGTCCTGTTTATCTGTTAACTATTAGAGCTATTAAGGATCTAGTCACATGGCAAATGAGAGATTAAAAAATAACTCAAAACCGTTATATTTACCCTTTCCTGGTGGGCTAAACATTGCTATGCCCTCAACACTGGTAAATAGATTTCTTGTTCCCAAAATCAGCCCAAATAACTCACTGACAGTTGCACGAATTCCCCAAGAAGATTCCGAATGGCTGATCCTATAACTGTCAATAGCATAGTTGTTACGTCGAATAGATTCGTCAGATTCTTTAAAGGACGTATACCACTCCTTGTATTCTCGAAGTCTGTCGTCAACTGATCCGTATATGTCATTAGCTACGCCATTAGGAATAATCACATAACCACTGTTCTCCATTCTTTCAGAAGGTCACGCCTATCAATAAAATATAGATTATAGTTATCATAGTTATCTTAAACTTTTCCCTGCTATTTTTTGTATTATTAGATTTTGAGAAATTACGAATAAATCAATATGAATGAAACACAGCACAGAAAATTGAAACGATGAGCAACACGGACACGATATCGGTGTCAACCCAGGTGTGAAGGGTGAGCAGTTCATGTAACTATCGTGTTACTACACGATATCGGTGTCAACCCAGGTGTGAAGGGTGAGCAGTTCATGTAACTATCGTGTTACTACACGATATCGGTGTCAACCCAGGTGTGAAGGGTGAGCAGTTCATGTAACTATCGTGTTACTACACGATATCGGTGTCAACCCAGGTGTGAAAGGTGAGCAGTTCATGTAACTATCGTGTTACTACACGATATCGGTGTCAACCAGGTGTGAAGGGTGAGCAGTTCATGTAACTATCGTGTTACTACACGATATCGGTGTCAACCCAGGTGTGAAGGGTGAGCAGTTCATGTAACTATCGTGTTACTACACCATATCGGTGTCAACCCAGGTGTGAAGAGTGAGCAGTTCATGTAACTATCGTGTCTGGTCCATGATAGAGGAAAGGAAAAATTCTACTCAAAACGGAAAAGATCCATTGTCATGGATATTTCGTAACGGTCAACCAGATCGTGACGAATAACATAAAGTTTTTGTAGCGATGACTTCAAGCTAGTAGTAAGGTAGCCTTGCGTGTGTAGCTTTGGTGTCAGCAGCTGAGCTCTTTACGGTGCACACGCTCTAGATTAAACGTAGGAGTTGTGAAATATAAACCGCATAAGCAAGTGATGCTGGAATGTTGCTACTAATGAAAGCGATATTGACTGCTTTATAACCGCATTTTCTCATGTCTTATTTATGTTATTTGTATTAGTTTGAGCATAGTGGTATCCAACAATATTGTGTTGTGTTTTTAGTTTTGTTCATCTTCGTCTGGGGTTTCGTGTTTCCTATGTTGCTAGTTTCTCTGGATTGTCCATTCTTGATTGCCCTTCGGTATTCTCTAACGTTTTTTATCTATTATTATATAGATAGCTGTGAATTACAGAATTTCCCGAGTTAAATAAAAACGATAATTTCTCAGTGAAATTATCGTTTTTAATTTCACTCTCGCTATATTTCGCGCCATTTCGGTGTCGACGTCAAATGAAGACTTCCAGTTTGAAACGTAAAGATTAGACGTTATTTGGCTTCGTGTACGCTTCAATTTTGATCAAATTTAACAAAAATAATATTTCAAGGTAAGCATTTTAATTATTTTATTGTCGTGGGTGGCGCCATGATTTTTGAAGCGATACACATTATAGTATATCCCTACGCTACACACGTAATATAGTGCAATTAAACTCATTTTATATTCAATTCGATTCGAAACATTTTTTTTATCTACATGTATATAATAAATACTATAACTAATTGACGAGTTTCATTATCAAAAATATGTCACTCATGACCAAATAACGTTGTAACTCACTCATGCGCTGCACGCATTGATGAGTTACTGCGTTATTTGGTCATGAGTGACATATTTTTGATAATGAAACTTGTCAATTAATTATAGTATCCTCGTCTGACAATAAGTCGGTCAGTCATTGGATAATGTTTGATTATTTTTTTCATGTTTGAAAAGTAAATATTTTTTTCTTTTTAATTATGTTCCTCATCTATTCTTGCTCACATGTGTAAAGTTGCATGGAAAAAAGATCGATAATAATTACATACTGACCCATATTTGTTTACCACCCTTTTTCCAAATGACGTCGTATGACGTCACATAAAGTCGGTCAAAGTTCAATAAAGCACATGGTTTTGTCATAGGCCAACCAAACTTAAAAAGTAAACCAGATTAAGAAAGTACAGTATTTTAGCTTTTTCAGTGTAATTGATTTGTCTGAAAAATTCCAAAAGATGTTTTTTTTAAATAGTTTGAATTTGAAGTATTAAAAATTAATTATTTGATGCAAATATTAAACTTGCTTACCCACATAAAAAGTATTTAATCCAGTGAATTTGGTGTTTTTGCTTTTGTCAATACAATCTATTAGACCGACATATTTTGGTAAAACAATTAATGACTGATTTCAATTTATTTTAATCACATTTATTATCACAGAGTGGTAACAATACAGTTTTGTTGATGCTATTTGTAATAATGACAGGTTTTTTTTACCCAGACAATCTCATTTTTCTGTCTGGTTTAATTTAATTCTCTGTTCAATTTATGCTATAAATTTTGATTATTGCTGTTAAATTAATTCTTTTTCTATCTTCTCTGTGAATTTCATTTCATTACCACAAGAGGTAAGGGGTATATTTGTTATTAAAGCAGCAGTGGAAATGCAAAATAATCTGCCATTTTGTGACTAATGGAGAGCACTTGCATGTATTTTCCCGGTAAAATCGGCCATTTTCTAGAAAATGGTGGAATTTGAATGATCAATCATCATATTTTCAAAGTATTTTAAAATACAATTTGCTTGGCCTACATTCCAGAAACGGTCATGAACTGTGATGTCGATTGTGTCAACAAACCGGAAAAATACAAATGTTTGGGGAATACCATCGATGGAAACATATTTAACAAGCATAATGATCAGGAAAAAAAGACATTAGTAAAAAGGATCTTTTTTACTTGCATGGAATTTATTCAATTCAAACTTCTCTGTTTTAATCTCATCTTGTAATTTTGACGTTGAAAAGTATTCCCTCTGTGTTTATGTACGCTATGAATATACAGAATGACGTGTCATTGGTCTCGTGCTGCGCGAGAATTGTAAATCAAAACAAATGACCGACATTATTGCATGACCGAGCAGATGTCACGGTAGGATATAACTATTAGTGGTAATATTTAATTTTGTAATTCGATAAAAAAAGTTATATTTGGGTACGGGACAACCATATTGTTTTTTTCTCTCTTTTTATATTAACTCTAGTTATGGAAAACTCAATTACATGTAGTATTCTCTTAAAAAACAATTAGGAAGATTAGTATATTTATATAAACAATATCTAAGAAACGTCTAATTTAATTACATTGTATCTGTGTTAACTCGAAATGGCTTTTGCGTGTTTCAATCTCATATTAGCAATCGTACTATTAAACAAAACAACTTTTCATCAGCTAAAAATTTACCTTAAATCTCCAGAAAATAAAGCAGGCTTAGCATTTTACTGGCAAGATATAATTCGCTAATATTCACCAATCAGACACAAACAGGTGTCGCCATAGCATATAGCATCCACGAATGACTATTTCATAAACCTTATGTATTTTTTATTTAACAAACATGTACCTCTGGTATCCCATAATAGACAATTAATCTACACTCGAATGAAATTGTTTCCAAGTGACATCAAACATATCAAAACAATACATACGTTACTGTCGCCAATGCTGGCATGAACAATGATTCAGACTATGATTCGAAAACGACCATTCAGCTGTAAGTTTTATGCCATCCCACCTGCAGCACCTGCAGCACATGCAGCACCTATTGGAATGCTTCATTTGAATAGACATATATAAGATCTAGCAGCAGTATTTAGCTCGATGACAGATTTTAGAAATCATGTCGCTAGTCGTTGGATACATACGGAACTCTATATGTCCCGCGATTGTTTAAACAAAATATTTAGGTCTGTGTCAGATTTATTACACCCAAAACAATTGTCTTATTTAGTACACAAACTTAAAGGCATTTTTCTCACAATGTTTCTGACTTTCTGTCGTTATCGCGTCATTTAAAAGGATATCAGCATGGTTATAGAATATATGATACCTACGTTACATGTGTTTAAATCGTTCTCTTCATGTTATCGAAACCTGAAGTAAGTATTTTAAGCAGCCTATGGTTGTGGAGATATCTGAAAAACTTCATTTATGAACAATTGATACTTAGTTACCAGTAACTATTGCTAGAATGATGTGTAACAATACATACGTTACCCGTACATAAGTTATTGTGCTCTGTGAAATCTGCTCAAAGCGTTGGTTATTAGTCATTTCAGAAGAGATTGTGACGTCATTCCGGCGTTCAATGTATTCCACGTTGTCTTAGACTGCCTTACACGAAGTTCTAACAACTTTTCCGTTTGGGATTTGGCACCAATTTAGGTAAGTACAAAAGTCTTATAAAGTATGTGTTTTGGATAAATGTTTTTAGTGTTTTTGACATTCAACAAATTCTACGTATACTAAAGCGTCTATAGATGGAGTCCTTGAGACGTTTGTTTACATTTTCTACAGTACACCGCTGTTGCAATGTACGGATACATACGTTATGTGGCGTAACGTATGCATCAATATCTTGTACTCCGAATATATTCTTAAAGCGGCATTGATGGAACATTTATCCTTTCTTTTAAAGATCATTACACATCTCAACAATAAAAACAGCATATTCACGTGAAAACAAATATTAAATACAACGTTTTTACAAGTGAAGTAATTTTCCCATATCAGTTCAACACGAAAAGTACATCGATCCACACGATTGACGATAGACTGCTTTTCATTTTCAGTAAATAATTGATCAGTTTATATAATCCATACATTTAAAAAAAAAAACGTCTTGCTTTAAAGAACATGTGCATGACCATGATACTTGTAAACATTTGGTAACTTATGTATCGATACTTACGTTATATATTTTCAGAATGGCCAAATCGAGAAAAGAAATTCAGAAGAATTATCGAGAACGGCAGAAATTAAAAGGATCACAATTTCTTCAAAAGGAAAGAGAACGACAGCGTCAATATTATCTCCCAGCAGATAAGCTAAGTAAAAAGAATAGAGGAGAGCGAAATCAGAAGAACAAGTTAAAGAACAGGCTTTGTAGGGTTAGAAAACGCCAAAGGGAAGAAAATGATAATCCTCGAAATGAAGCAACCAGTGGATATGATAGTGGAGGGTTCGACGAATCGGACGAAAATTCACATCGCCTGATAGTAAGATTACCTAGTACATCTCGCAGTAGTGCTCCAAAGGCTAAAGGGTTGAAGAAAACTAGAACGAGAGCATTATCTCGCGCCCATAAAAACATCGGAAATTTGAAAGATGAGATAGAAACCTTGAGAAAAAGACATAAGACAAAAGACAAGAAAATAGAACGATTGACAAAAAAGATCGAACATACCAAAACAGCCGGACCATCCGAATTGACACCGAGGAAACAAACGGACATAGAAATTGAACAACTAAATTTGACACCAAATAGAAAAAGGTTTGTTAGAAGAAAGCTGTTATTGTCTAACTCACTGCTATCGCAACTGAAATCCACAAGAAAATTACAGTCAGCAAAGAAACGACAAGTACTGCACAAAATTGTATCGGGTGGAATAACTAAGAAGTATCGGTGTTTGAACAGTTTGAGCCTCAACACCGGATTGAGCCGACGGTCATTGCATAATGTAAAATCTGGAGACCTCGTAAATACAGTTGAAAAAAGGAAATGCCTAACACGGTGCATTGCCAGTTCAGTCTGTGAATTTTACACCCGCGATGACAACAGTCGAGTTCAACCGGGAAAAGCCGATGCGAAGAAAATTGGTACAGGGGAGAAAATCCAGACCCGCGTACTCACTGACTACCTACGAAATCTCCATAATAAGTATAGATATGAGAATCCGACTATAAATGTATCGCTAACAACATTTGGTCGACTGAGACCTAAATATGTCCTTTTGGCAGCATTCATTTCAAGAAATACATGTCAATGTATACATCACCAAAACATGGCTCTCCGAGTTCAAGCGGTTAGAAAATGTGGCGTTAAAATTAGTGAAAATCCAGAGAACCTGATTTTACGTATTGACGACATGGATACTCTTCTGTCTAGCTTACCGGAAAAGGTTCCGTACAAGGTATGGAAGAAGGTCGAACTTGTGGAGAGTGAATCGACACAATTTAAGGAAGACATGAAAATGCAAACAAAAGCCTTTACTGAACACGTGGACAGAGTCGGAGAGCAATATAGTCAGATAAAGAAGTTAAAAGAAAACATACAAGAAAATGAAGTCATTGTCCAGATGGACTTCGCGGAAAACTTTTCGTGTAGATCATTAGATGAGATACAAATTGTTTATTGGAACCAAACATCGGTGACAATCCATCCTGTAGTTGCGTATTATAGAAAAAACGGTGAACTCTGTCATAAGAGTCTTGTATTCGTTAGTGACGAAATCTCTCATTCCTCTGGAACAGTGATGGCTTTCATTGACAAGCTAGTACCTGCACTTAAAGCCATCAACAACCAATTTACAGTCATTCATTATTGGACCGACTCCCCATCAAGCCAATATCGCAACCGTTTCACTTTCTATCTTGTCGCAAATCATGCAGCCTTTTATGGCCTTTCTTGTAGATGGAACTATTTTGAGGTCGGCCATGGGAAAGGCCCTTGTGATGGATTAGGAGGTACAACCAAACGTCCTGCTGATCAAACAGTACGTCAAGGTAATGCAGTAATACAGGACGCTAGAGAGTTTTTCTCATGGGCCATTAAATCAAATATGACCGGTGTTCAATTCATCTATGTTTCAAGCGAACAAACAAAGGCTAAGCACACGGAATTGAAAAGTATTAAAGCTAAGCCTTTAAATCAAACAATGAAGCTTCACGCTGTTGGGGCAACAGACGACTCCAGCAAATTAATGACCAGGAATACGTCGTGTTACTGTAACATCTGTATTGAAGGTGCTTACTGCGACAGTGGAGAACACAACAATTTATATGGAGTGGCATAGTTTTGCCCATGCATGACCATCAAATGGAACAGGAGGAAGCCGAAGCTACAGAAACCGAAAGAATCGAAGATACTGACCCGGAACAGAAGGTTAAAGTGGGAGATTTCGTTGCGGTTGTGTATGACGCTAAATGGTTCCTAGGAAAGATTGAGGAAATCGACAGAGAAGAAAACGATTGTGAGATTAATTTCCTTACAAATGCTAAGCACATGTTTAGATGGCCAACGACACCCGATCTATTATGGGTTGATCAAACTCATATTTTGTGCAAAGTAAAATCTTTAGTACCTTCTGGAAAATCTGCACGGCTTTACAAAGTAAATTCAGATGAAAAGGACGCAATTAAGGAGAAATATGCACACTTCTTAGCAAATAAATGAAATATTTTATACATACGTTACCACAACATTGAAAACATTATATTCCAATCTGCATAAGTAGAGTTCTGCGTTACGTTTGAATTTGAACTTAACAGTTTGATTCTGATATATTTAAATCATTTTTTTATTAATAATTTCCGTAAAGTACTGGTCAATAATATCAAACAGTGATAAACGATACATACGTTACGGACTTTAAAATATGGAATACTGCTATGTGAATACTGTTGTATCCTTTTTGTTTGTCAAAACTTCTGCAAATACCTTCAATTTGATGATATTGATAAGTTTAAATGGAATCTCAATATATTATTTTCTCGTCGGGATGAAAGTTCCATACGTTACTTTTGCATATGCTTTCAGAAATTTTAAATTCAAGTGACAAAACTATAACAATTTTGAAATCTTTATTATTCTAATTTCGTTATCGACATGTGTTGTAAAGTGTGTTAACGATTTAATGCGATAAATTACTGGTATGCTTGCTTTTTGACATGATCAAAATGTAAGGAAACTGTTTTGAACACGTTTATTAATTCACTTGTTTTCAATATCTTTTTGAGAAAGCTGTATAAGATTCAAATTTTTCGATGTTACCTTCATCATGCCTTTTTATGATTCTAATATACTCGGTCTGGCAATAAAACAAACATCCAACAATTTACGTCACAGTGAAAACAAATAAGATTAGATCAATTGGCCCAGTCAAAAAGTAACGTACAGTTTGTATGTATTTGAAGTATTTTTTGTACTTTTGTTAGCATGTCTTTGAATAAGTGCAACTTTTACAATTTGCATTTGTTGTTGTTGATATTTTGTAAAAAGATAGTTGGAAACCTGTTCTTTCAAATACATTTGGTTGGTTAATGTTTGTTTGTGATGCAATTGACGTCTATTTTATGTTCCAATATGATCCCCTTTGCTGAATTTCAGTGGATTATGTTCACTGTTTTCATAAACGTAATTGATATTTACAGTTCCTAAATACTGCACTTATTATTAAGCCTCAGGTATATGTGTCATTAGTGGTTTTGACTATCTTGTTTGTGACATTAGTGGTTTTGACTATCCTGTTTGTGACATTAGTGGTTTTGACTATCCTGTCTGTGTCATTAGTGGTTTTGACTATCCTGTTTGTGTCATTAGTTGTTTTGACTATCCTGTTTGTGTCATTAGTGGTTTTGACTATCTTGTTTGTGTCATTAGTGGTTTGACTATCCTGTTTGTGACATTAGTGGTTTTGACTATCCTGTTTGTGTCATTAGTGGTTTTGACTATCCTGTTTGTGTCATTAGTGGTTTTGACTATCCTGTTTGTGTCATTAGTGGTTTTGACTATCCTGTTTGTGTCATTAGTGGTTTTGACTATCTTGTTTGTGTCATTAGTGGTTTGACTATCCTGTTTGTGACATTAGTGGTTTTGACTATCCTGTTTGTGACATTAGTGGTTTTGACTATCCTGCTTGTGTCATTAGTGGTTTTGACTATCCTATTTGTGTCATTAGTGGTTTTGACTATCCTGTTTGTGTCATTAGTGGTTTGACTATCCTGTTTGTGTCATTAGTGGTTTTGACTATCTTGTTTGTGTCATTAGTTGTTTTGACTATCCTGTTTGTGACATTAGTGGTTTTGACTATCCTATTTGTGTCATTAGTGGTTTTGACTATCTTGTTTGTGTCATTAGTGGTTTGACTATCCTGTTTGTGTCATTAGTGGTTTTGACTATCTTGTTTGTGTCATTAGTTGTTTTGACTATCTTGTTTGTGTCATTAGTGGTTTTGACTATCCTGTTTGTGTCATTAGTGGTTTTGACTATCCTATTTGTGTTATTAGTGGTTTTGACTATCCTGTTTGTGTCATTAGTGGTTTTGACTGTCCTGTTTGTGTCATTAGTGGTTTTGACTACCCTGTTTGTGTCATTAGTGGCTTTGACTATCCTATTTGTGTCATTAGTGGTTTTGACTATCCTATTTGTGTCATTAGTGGTTTTGACTATCCTGTTTGTGTCATTAGTGGTTTTGACTATCTTGTTTGTGTCATTATTGGTTTTGACTGTCCTGTTTGTGTCATTAGTGGTTTTGACTATCATGTTTGTGTCATTAGTGGTTTTGACTATCCTGTTTGTGTCATTAGTGGTTTTGACTATCCTGTTTGTGTCATTAGTGGTTTTGACTATCTTGTTTGTGTCATTAGTGGTTTGACTATCCTGTTTGTGACATTAGTGGTTTTGACTATCCTGTTTGTGACATTAGTGGTTTTGACTATCCTGTTTGTGTCATTAGTGGTTTTGACTATCCTATTTGTGTCATTAGTGGTTTTGAGTGTCCTGTTTGTGTCATTAGTGGTTTTGACTACCCTGTTTGTGTCATTAGTGGCTTTGACTATCCTATTTGTGTCATTAGTGGTTTTGACTATCCTATTTGTGTCATTAGTGGTTTTGACTATCCTGTTTGTGTCATTAGTGGTTTTGACTATCTTGTTTGTGTCATTATTGGTTTTGACTGTCCTGTTTGTGTCATTAGTGGTTTTGACTATCATGTTTGTGTCATTAGTGGTTTTGACTATTCTGTTTGTGTCATTAGTGGTTTTGACTATCTTGTTTGTGTCATTAGTGGTTTTGACTATCCTGTTTGTGTCATTAGTGGTTTTGACTATCTTGTTTGTGTCATTAGTGGTTTTGACTATCCTATTTGTGTCATTAGTGGTTTTGACTATCTTGTTTGTGTCATTAGTTGTTTTGACTATCCTGTTTGTGTCATTAGTGGTTTTGACTATCTTGTTTGTGTCATTAGTGGTTTTGACTATCCTGCTTGTGTCATTAGTTGTTTTGACTATCCTATTTGTGTCATTAGTGGTTTTGACTATCTTGTTTGTGTCATTATTGGTTTTGACTATCCTGTTTGTGTCATTAGTGGTTTTGACTATCTTGTTTGTGTCATTAGTTGTTTTGACTATCCTGTTTGTGTCATTAGTGGTTTTGACTATCTTGTTTGTGTCATTAGTTGTTTTGACTATCTTGTTTGTGTCATTAGTGGTTTTGACTATCCTGTTTGTGTCATTAGTTGTTTTGACTATCCTGTTTGTGTCATTAGTTGTTTTGACTATCCTGTTTGTGTCATTAGTGGTTTTGACTATCTTGTTTGTGTCATTAGTTGTTTTGACTATCCTGTTTGTGTCATTAGTGGTTTTGACTATCTTGTTTGTGTCATTAGTTGTTTTGACTATCCTGTTTGTGTCATTAGTGGTTTTGACTATCCTGTTTGTGTCATTAGTGGTTTTGACTATCTTGTTTGTGTCATTAGTTGTTTTGACTATCCTGTTTGTGTCATTAGTTGTTTTGACTATCCTGTTTGTGTCATTAGTGGTTTTGACTATCCTGTTTGTGTCATTAGTGGTTTTGACAATCCTGTTTGTGTCATTAGTGGTTTTGACTATCTTGTTTGTGTCATTATTGGTTTTGACTATCCTGTTTGTGTCATTAGTGGTTTTGACTATCCTGTTTGTGACATTAGTGGTTTTGACTATCCTGTTTGTGTCATTAGTGGTTTTGACTATCCTGTTTGTGTCATTAGTGGTTTTGACTATCTTGTTTGTGTCATTAGTTGTTTTGACTATCTTGTTTGTGTCATTAGTGGTTTTGACTATCCTGTTTGTGTCATTAGTGGTTTTGGCTATCCTGTTTGTGTCATTAGTTGTTTTGACTATCCTGTTTGTGTCATTAGTGGTTTTGACTATCTTGTTTGTGTCATTAGTTGTTTTGACTATCCTGTTTGTGTCATTAGTGGTTTTGACTATCTTGTTTGTGTCATTAGTTGTTTTGACTATCCTGTTTGTGTCATTAGTGGTTTTGACTATCCTGTTTGTGTCATTAGTGGTTTTGACTATCCTGTTTGTGACATTAGTGGCTTTGACTATCCTGTTTGTGTCATTTTGGTTTTCTTGCTCGTAAATACTTTTCAATTACTTGGATATGCAATCTTTTGCCTTTGAGAATATCTGATGAATGTTATTTCAGAAACGCTTCATGCACACTAAATCACTAATATCTTCGATTATATTACGATAACTGGGTTGATTTACCTCTCACTGCTGGACTGTTAGTCCCCATGGCATCATACGCCCAGTAGTCAGTTTTTCTGTACTTACATGGTGTATTAGATATATGTATATTGATTATCAGTTCTTATATAATGTAATTATTATTAAAACTAAGGCCCCCTCAGCCATAGGTGGCCCTGGCTGATTGTGGATATCTTGCTTAGGCTGTTTGGTTTTCTTGCTTTTACATTATTTGGCCTTGCAAATTATTGATTTTGATTTTGATGGTACCTGATGAAAGTTATTACAGAATTATGTCGTGTGTACTAAATTAGATATCTAATATGTAATTAACAGATAAAATCATTTAAACAAGTTGTACAACCCGTTTTATAGTCAGCAGAGCAAAACCTAATTGTATTTTTAAAATAAATAAACATAAAAACTTATTGTATTTCACATAATGTGATCTTACCTGTTGAGTTTAGCGAGCATTGGATGAACTCTGGGGCGACCCATTTTGTCTATGTGTTTCGTGAGCTCCTAACACATTTCTGTTTATTCTGAACCCATCAGCCTTTCCGCCAATTTAGTTGATGTGTACTGCATGTTTTGTTGATCCAATAACATCACCAACCAAATTACGTCATTTATCAGTTTATATATATAAACCACGTACACTGATATTGTATTGGTTGAGCATGCGTATATATATACCATATATAGGTAAAGTCTTTTTCAGCAGTTTTGCTTGATTGTTCACCCAGACTTTTTAATATGTTGTGCAATATCATATTTATTTCAAATCAACAATAACAAAACAACCAAGATAGAAATTGCTAGCTCATTGATATATTAAATTGATTCTAACTACCTTTACAGATATTTAAGTCTGAATATCTAGTCAACAAAAAGGTAACCTCTATAAGTATATACAAATCGATAGTAGCTAAATATAGATCTACATAGATTTATCTATTTAACCTGTAAATACTGAAAATTATTTGACATAGCCACTCGTCATTTATCTGTCAAAAGGCGGGGCTTGGTAGAAGCAGATGGACACAGATATTTCAGGTCTCGTTGATTTTATGTAAAGCCATTACGGAGACTGTATTACTTTTTCTACATTTTTGTGTAGAACACTACTGGACCATTATCCTACTCACATGACAGACAGCAGGGTCGTATCCAAGGGGGGGGGGGGGGGGGGGGGGGGGGGGGCGCCGTACCCGGCGCCCCCCCCCCTATAATTGGGAAAAATATGATTTTTTGGCGTAAAATCGTGATTTTTCATACGAAATACCCCAAATATTTTCGCGCCCCCCTCCGCTCTGCGCAATTTTTTTAAGTGCGCCCCCACCCCCTAGCTTGAAATCCTGGATCCGCCCCTGGACAGGGTACATTATTATGTTCCTATTAACTTCATTTTCATTTAGATTTATAGTTCCATCTACATCTCGACGGCCTGGATCTTGCTATTGTTTTTCATTGTCGAGCCCCGGTCGGGTCAAACCAAAGACTATAACATTGGTATGTGTTGCTTCTCCGCTAAGCACGCACCATTAAGGAGAAAGAACAAAAACTTGTTGGCTCGGAATCAGAATAATGTGTCCGAGTGGGGCGACATGTCTATCCGCGTGTTTCAGCGAGCTAGCACTATAACAATCCAACTACGCGTGTTAGTACAAAGCGGATCTCATCATCATCTCATTGAAGATTAACTTGTTCTCGCCATGATATAGCTGAAAAATTGCTGAGTTGGCGTTAAACAACAATCGATACAATAGTAAAGACCCTCCTCCCTCCCCATCTTTTCCCCCTTAAAACCTCCAGCCTTTTCCCTCTCTTATGCCTCATCTCTCGTCCCCTCTTAAACCCTCCGCTTTTTCCGACCTTTGTCTCTTTAGCCCTAAGCCTACCCCTCTTTAAACCCAAACCTTTCCCCTTCCCCTTTTAACCCTTTTTCCCCCAATTTTAACCTACCCTTAACCCTAATACTACCCTTCCCTTCTAACTCTACCCCTTTTCCCCGAAATCCTATCCCTCTCCGTTTAACCATATCTCCCCCTTAACCCTATAACTATATATAGAAAAGGTAAACGTGGCAAATTATTTTAGCAAAGAAACTAATATTTAAAAGCCGAATTACAACAAAAGATAGTTAAATATGTTTAGCTTGTCATTATAGATTTTGTTCATATTTCAACTTTTTTCAAAGAAGTCTTGAAAAAATGCTAAGCTAGAATTTTTGAAATACTATTTCTAAATAAGGGCGGTAATTATTTAGTAAATAGGCATGCCTGTGCATGTAATGTATTTGCTTTGCTGTAGAGCATTTTACAGTTCGTTAATTTATACTCACTATGATAATAACAGAAATTCAATGCTAATTTTCTTGCCATATGAAAAGGTAAATATATTGTAAACATTTCTGAAATAAGGTGGAAACTAAGGATATTTATGTGTTCAATTTGTGATTTCATGGATTGTTATAATTTTCTTGAATGGAGTCATTTTTGTTTTCTACGAGTTGAACCTTGGGGTGGAAGGGCGGGTGTTACATACGCTACATGTATGACCGTGTCATATTTGATGTGGAGATTATTATTAAATGCTCATTCATTTATTCAAAATAATAAATTGTGTACATTAAGAAAAACATATGTGGATCTTAAATCCCAGATTTAATTAGTCTACCGGCAAATACAGTTGTACAGTGGGTATCACCTTTTGGGTTTTTTTTCACCGGATAAATTGTGACTTAAAATATGAAAAAAATTGTGTGTTTTACTTACACATGGTATTAGAAAATTTTCAAACCACGGTTCAAATAACATTTGTATTTTACTATTAACCGCATCGGTGGCGTAATGGTTAGCGTGCTCGCCTCCATTGCGTAAATCGTGGGTTCGAGCCCCGGTCGGGTCAAACCAAGGCTATAAAATTGATATTTGTTGCTTATCCGCTAAGCACGCGTCATTAAGGAGAAAGAGCAAAGACTGATTGGCTCGGAATCAGGATAATGTGTCCGAGTGGAACGACATGTCTACCCACGTGTTTCAACGAGCTAGCACTATAAAAATCCAACTAAGCATGTTGGTCTAGTACAAAGTGAACCTCATCATCATCTCATTGAAAATTAACTTGTTCTCGCCATGATATAGCTGAAAAATTGCTGAATTGGTGTTAAACAACAATCACTCACTCACTATTTTACTGCAACAATTTTTTTTATTGTAGAAATCGTATTAGATATAAATAGTCTAGTGTTACTGCATAGACAATATTGTTTACTACAAATTATTACTTGGCAGTAGACATATTTCATATGCATTCCAATAAATTGGAAATGCTCAAGTCAACTACAATAAAAAAAAATGTGTTCTTACAATTTATGATTGATTAATATGATAAAATATCTTTCCTAAAAGAAGAAAAAAAATTGAGAGAGAGAGAGAGAGAGAGAGAGAGAGAGAGAGAGAGAGAGAGAGCTGATGTTCTTAAATAGTGAATTAGTTTATTTTTTATTATTATTATTATTATTATATTTGCCACATTTAGGTGCATTTGGTTTTCCAATTGCTCTAATTATCAAAATTAACAATTCATGTTAATAACAATGGCTAATATCGCATTCATTAAGCTTCATATTAATTTATTGAGGTGGTGGTATGGGTAATATTTTTTAGTAAATGATTAATTTCACCATCAACAAAAGCAAAAGTAAATAAATATTTATAAATGGAACATACTCTGAAAATAAAATAATTTGTCTTTGTGTTTACTAAAAAAATAATATCTTTGTAGATCTTTTAATAATTGTCAGATTGTATCATTAATATGTTCAGTTGTCATTAAAATAAGTAATGGAGAATCCGCCCCATCTGTAGATTCTTAACAATAATCAACGAGACCCATAATATAATAATAACATTATTCTTATAAATTACTTTATTATATTTTACGATAGCAATTAAAAAAAAAATATCGGGTTTATTGGGATATAGGGATATCTGACACTTGTTATAACATTTACCTTTTATATCTTTATGTTTGATCATGTGTTTTGGTGTGCTTAAATATGTTGCTCTATGACATTGACTTCTCATCACACTAATAACAACTGAATTGTGGATTATATATGGAGAGAAAGGACTTTAATAAATTATAATAGCGAGAGGGAACATGAAAACCATAAATTCTGTAATTCATAGCTCTCTATATAATAAACCAACTCATAGTACATGTGGTCAGAAAATCGCATGGTGAGCTGTGGGGAAAAATTGTATGGAGAGCTGTATGGAAAATTCATAGATTTATTTTGTGTAATTACAGTTCTTAAGAAATCTTCATTTTCAAAATGGTTTTGTTATTATCAGGCTACATTTTAAGATGCAAACATACAAAGAAGACATAAATAAAGATATTTGTCTCCGCTCAAAATTTTTTTTTTTTTTTTTTTTAGCATGGCTTGATAGCCTAATGGTGCCACTTTAAATATGACAAATGTGGTAAAGGCAAGATTGAACTGCTTTCGTTTGCTATAAAGTGCAAACTACACGCTTTTCATGTTCATATATATTACATAAAATACAATATTGAAACATATAAATTTTACCCAAATCAATACCTTTTTTTCAAGCCTACCATAACGGATTTCTCTAAGCTCGATTTTTTAAAAAGACAGCTCTCCTCATCCTGAACCCCTCGTCGCCAGTATGCTTTTTGCAATATTTTAATTTTCCAAAAACGTTATATTAAGCGGTGTCGGATGCAATGTGGGTATTGCCGACATTTTTGTCAAGAGAAATAGTCAAATTTCCAATTGATCTTTCAGCCAATAATTCATTTGTGGACTGTGTTTAATGCTAAAATCACAGATACTAGATCATCGCCCTACACTTGTTACATGTGCGTCAGAAGTTGACTCTGTCTCAAGGGAAATATCACTGTTTATACAACCATAACATTGTATGGACATGTCAAAAGACGTTCAATACGATCGCTTGATTAAGAAGAGTTTGAAGATACCAAAGGGGTAATCATAATCCGTAAATCTGTACTACAGTAGGTCAAAAAGTCAATGTCAGAGGTGTCAGATGGTTTGAACATCATATTTCGAGATTTTATATGGATTCCACGTCCTATAATGTTTACAGCTTATATTAAAAGCTATGGGAGGATGGTATTTTGAGATTAACTCTCGTATATGAAGCACACAAATGGTGTGACGAGAATTGACATATTGACGCTGTTCTATAAAATGTTTGGTTCACGATGTCGAAATGTTAATACACATGTAGTGTACATAAAAATGAAAAACTAACATAGTTTTACAAATAAAATGAAAAACAAGGGCAACGCAAAGCGTGGCGTATCCCCTCGCCTAAAACTTAGACCCTGTGACCTTGACCTTTGACCTTGAAAATCAATAGGGTTACGCAGTAAAAATTAGACCCGGTGACATTGATTTTTGACCTATGACCTTGAAAATCAATAGGGTTCCAGATTCTCCTAAGGACTAAATATGTAACAAGTTTGGTCAAAATCTATTGAAGGATCTTGATTCTAGAATGTTCACAAGGATGCTATGCGGTAAAAATTTGACCCGGTGACCTTGACCTTTGACCTTGAAAATCAATAGGGTTCCAGACTCTCCTAAGGACTAAGTATGTACCAAGTTTGGTAAAAATCCATTGAAGGATGTTGATTCTAGTGTTCGCAAGGATGTTATGCGGTAAAAAATTGACCCCTTGACCTTTGACCTTGAAAATCAATAGGTTTCAGACTCCCCTAAGGACTAAATATGTAGCAAGTTTTGTCAAAATCCATTGAAGGATGTTGATTCTAGAGTGTTCACAAGGATGTTACACGGTAAAAATTTGACCCAGTGACATTGACCTTTGACCTATGACCTTGAAAATCAATAAGATTCCAGACTCTCCTAAGGACTAAATATGTACCAAGTTAGGTCAAAATCCATTGAAGGATGTTGATTCTAGAGTGTTCACAAGGATGTTATGCGGTAAAAATTGACCCGGTGACCTTGACCTTTGACCTATGACCTTCAAAATCAATAGGGTTCCCGATTCTCTTAAGGACTAAATATGTACCAAGTTTGGTCAAAATCCATTGAAGGATGTTGATCCTAGAGTGTTCACAAGGATGTTACGGAAGGACGGACGGACGGAAGAAGGAAGAAAGGAAGGAAGGACAGACGGACGGACGGACGGACGGTAGCGTTACTATATCCCTTCGCAACTTCGTTGGCGAGGGGATAACAAAAAATGCTACAATGTCGGAACTGGTATTAAACTTCTATATATTACTCATGTATTACCACATTCGAGTTAATCGAATCACCAACCTTCAAGTACTGTGGTATGTTACTGAATGCAGCTGAAATAAAGCTACACAATATTCTTACGGAAAGTGAAGATTTATGATCCAAGAGAAATTGTGCAAGGCGGAGCAAGACTGATTTGCGGCCCGGGGACAGACCGAGACTTCTCTCAAAATTGAGGGTTTGTTGTCCAATAAAACCACTGATAAACTTTCATAAAAGTCAAAGTGAATTTTACATAATTATTTTTCTAAATAAACTAAAAATAGTTGAAAATACCCCAAAAAATGAAAAATCAAAATAAAACGTTTATGGTTAAGACTATGGGGCCCTCCAGAGATTCACGGGCCCCTTCTTGGCTCCCCGGGCCCCGGAACGATGTACCGGCTGAACCTCCTCTCATATATCCTGTTTATGAGCATTGTATTGATATAGTTCCTGTGACATGCTATAATGTGTCTTCACAATGAACGGTACTAACTAGTACTAAAGGTGGTCTTCTCTTGACCGCATCGGTGGTGTAATGGTTAGTGTGCTCGCCTCGAGTGTGGTAGATCGTTGGTTCGAGTCCCGATCGGGTCAAACTAAAGACTATAATATTGGTATGTGTTGCTTCTACGCTAAGCACGCAGCATTAAGTAGAAAGGGCAAAGACTGGTTGACTCGGAATCAGAATAATGTGTCAGAGTGGAGTGACATATCGATCCGCAGATTGTTGTTTCAGTGAGCTAGCAATTTAAACATCCAACTAAGCGTGTTGGTCTAGCTCAAAGCAAACATCATCATCATCTCATTGAAAATTAACCTATTCTCATCGTGATATAGCTGAAAAAATTGCTGAGTTGGCATTAAGCAACACTCGCTCACTTATCACCTCTTTAAATTCTGGATTCATGCATGATCTTCCAGACATTCAAATCAGATTTAAATTCAGATAAGTTTGTTATTCACCAGAAATCAAGAAAAACCGCTTCAAACTTGAACATACAATATTGATTGTTGTTTAATTTCAGCTACATTCAGGACGAGAACAAATTGAACAATATATAAAAAGTAAATAGAAATGAGGAAGGGATGGGCCAAATGAGGACAACTACTTTTTAGTGCCACTGGAAAAGTATGTAGAAATGGGTATGGGGCGAAAATTGATATAGAACTAACATATTGTCGATGTGGCATTAAACAACAATCACTCACTCACTTACACTCGTCAGTTTTCTTACAAGCTAAATGTATGTCATATATCTTACTATGCAGAATGTAGTTGGATGTAAATAATTTTCAAGAATCAATTTGTCATTTATTATATAAATACTGTAATGTTTGCCATAGCATGTAGGTGCTTTATGCAATAAAGTTTTCATTTAAAACATTTAATTATTATAATCTATACATTAATATTCCAGCATTCAAAAATAAGAGTTCTTATTAATTGCAAACTATAATTTGTCGGATCCTTAGCTTCTGAAAAAAAAAATATAATCTGTTTACAAATATATGTACCTGACATTATTTTACATGTTTTCTTAATTGTAAATATTATGCATACATGTACATGTTTAAAACAGTCAAGAGAAAGGTTCAAATAGAAGATTCAACTGTCAATGAAGGTTCACAGAGAAGATCCAACTGTCAAAGAAGGTTCACGAAGAAGATTCAACTGTCAATGAAGGTTCACGGAGAAGATTCAATTGTCAATGAAGAAACAAATTTTGGGTGTAACAAGGAAGATGAATGATTTCGATGAGTGAGTAATGAGAATAACTGTTCACCGGATGTTTGTCGCTAATACGATGGTCACAATGACAGCACTTGATACAACTCTGAAAGAGAGACACATTGATGTTTCTTTATTAACGGTTCAGTATAATTAAACGACAAGGATATGTGTTTTACACAGTCACTGACAGTATATCACTTTTTGCTATGATGTCACTTCATGCCATGCTTTTCTGGGTTTTTGGCGTCATTTGTTTTCTATTTTAATTTCACCGTTTGTATGTATTTAGTGAGTGAGTGATTGTTGCTTAGCGCGAACACAACAATTTTTCAGCCATGTCATGGCGAGCACAAGCTAATTTTCAATGAGATGATGATGAGGTCCGCTTTGTACTAGACAAACACGCTTAGTTGGATTTTAGTGCTAGCTCACTGAAACAACAGTCCGTGGATAGACATGTCACTCCACTCGGACACATTATCCTGATTTCAAGCTAACCAGTCTGTTTTGCTTTTTCTCCTTAATGCTGCGTGCTTAGCGGAGAAGCAACAAATACCAATTTTATAGTCGTTGGTTTGACCCGACCGGGGCTCGAACCCACAACTTACCCCACTCGAGGCGAGCACGCTAACCATATGCTACCGATGCGGTTTCTAATACTAGTGCAATGATCAGATAATGAAGTGATAACCTGCTGTGAAGACGTCAATCTTTTGTCTTTTATTTCTTGTGAAAACTTTCTTCACCCTTTCTTTTTATTGGAATAACACCCTCCCGCTGTAATTTTCGGATTCTATTTTTTTCAGCGTCTGCCAACGCTTCTTCCTTCTTTTTAATTTTTAGCTGCAACAAAGAAAATGTTAATAATAAGTCACTGTGTGGATTTTCTTAGAATCAATAAAAGACGTGCCGATTATATAAATACTCATTCCCCTCACAAAATACGCAAATGAGAAATCAGGTGCACCCCTGTAAACTTTTACTCCTCCTGTTCTAAATATTGTGTCTGTCTTGAAGTCAGGGGAAATTAATTTGAACTTTTTTTTATATTTTCATCCGATTTAAATGCAGATATTTCTATTTAAAATAAATACTCATCTTAATGAGCTATTCATTAACCAATAAAGATATATATATTTATTTCATTTTCAAAAAGTGACTAAAAGGACCCAAATTCCAAAATTTCACATAGTAAATAACTTATGATTTAACATTTATGTGTATTAGTTTTAATTTAAAGTCTATTTACAACATTATGCTAGAGGTTCCGCATTAGCTCTGATTACCGTTACTTTGATGCCACCGACGCAGTTTCTAGTACTAGTGCAATGATCAGATAATGAAGTAATAACCTGCTGTGAAGACGTAACAACTGAACCAATATTTCGTATTGTTGCCATCACTTATATTGTTAAATTGTTTTATTTCATTTCATTTAAGATTAGGGGGCTGTCATGGTCGTGATCGTATGGCAGTTTGATTTACATGTACATGTGCAATCAGAGCCTATCACCTCTAACGTTGTGAGTTCGAAACACTTTCATGGCGAGGTGTACTCGATCTAGCATTATGTGATCAAGTTTGTCAGTGACTTGCGACAGGTCGGTAGTTTTCTCCGGTTACTTCGGTTTCCTCCACCAACAATACTGACCGCCGCGATATGACTGAAATATTGTTGAAAGTGGCGTTAAGCACCTTAAACCAAATCAAACCAAACTTCATTTAATTTAAGATTTAATTACAATGTGTATATATCTTGGTTGGAAAACCCTACGAAATAAACTCCTGTCACATCAACAGTTTTTTGTATACCAAAGAAATGTATACCTCACGTTCTGCCTCTAATTGTTCCACCATTTTATCTATGTATTGTTTATCATTTAGCCGGATGACATCAGTTCCCATTAACTCGTGTAGCCTCGCTTTGACTTTTGCAGTGGATAAAGTTCTGTAAAGCAAAAACTTTCTATGTTATATTTATTGAAGTTCTTTCTGCATCGTTTAACTAAGAGTGGAGGATGGGCCAATAAGAAGAGTCTGAAGATACCAAAGGAGCAATCAGAATCCGTAAATCGAAGAAGAACAGACAGCACAATGGCCAAAAGAAAAAATACAAAAGGACAAACAACGATCTACAAAGCATACATATAAAACTAAAGATCGAGTAACACGAACCCCACTAAAAACTGGGGATGAACTCAGGGGCTCCGGAAGGGTAAGCCGTTCCTGCTCCACCAGTGGCACCCGTCGTGTTAATCTAGTTACAAACCCGGTAATAGGTCGTGAATGAGAAAAGGATCGGGAAGTGTTTATGACAAGTGGAACATATCCATGGTCATTTGTGACACAGATATTCCATAACGGTCAACCAAGTCATGGTGGCGACCGTAAAATTTTCGAAGTGATGACTTCAACTTTACCAAAAGGAACCCTTGGTTCAGTAGCTTCCTTGTTAGCAGCAACCCTCTATCAAGGAAATCCTGATAGGAACCACAAGCTCTGGAATATCGTATCCTCTGAGAGAGATATACTCCATATGTAGGTGCTGCTGGAATGTTGCTACATATAAATGGAAAGTACACAATGGGAAAATTGAAATGATCTCTTTTGTCGTAAAGTTTCGTTCTTAACCGACCCTCACTGTCGATTTCGAGGTGTAGGTCAAGGTATGAAGCAGACCTATCTGCATCTGTGGTATCCTTTATTTCAAGCTCAATGGGATAGATGCGATCAACAAAATCAGCAAACCTAAAATTATTTAGTGAAAGGACATCATCTATATAGCGGAACGTGAAATTAAAGGATCGGGCTAGCTTCTTTTCGTTTTTCTTGAGAAGCCCCTGTATGAAGTCTGCCTCATACGAATTAAGGAACAGGTCGGCGAGAAGAGGAGCACAGTTTGTACCCATAGGCATACCGACTGTTTGTTGAAAAATACGCCCACCAAACATAACAAATATGTTGTCAATCAAAAACTCGAGCATGTTGAAGATATCAGTTTCAGAGAACTTTTTGGTAGAATCAGAGTGGTGTTTTACAAAATAAGATCTGTCTCTTCCTAGCACAAGGTCTTTGTATCTACGTTGGCCATTCTTTTTTATGAAACACACTCCCTTAATTTGTCCTTCAGCTTAGAGTTAGGAATAGTCGTGTAAAGGGTAGAGAAGTCAAATGTTTAATGCTTTTGCAGGAGGAGAGATACCTAGATTGTATGTACTCAAACAGATCTTTCGAGTTCTTCAGAATCCACATCTGATTCACACCACCTCTCGAGTAGCTAGTGTCACAGTAGCCTTGAAGCCCGGTTTTGACTGCCGATAGAATACATGTTAAAACTAGTTCAACGGTTAACCCCGACACTTTTATTTTATTGAAGTGCCTGTACTAAGCCAGGAAAATGAGCGATCCTGTATATTTGTGCTAGGGAAATCAATGTTGTCTTTGTATCTACGATTTTACTATTATGCTGCTCTTTTTTTTTACACGTAATTCGAATTCGATTCGCATTGGATGTACGTGTGAACGCAGCATTATATTTTGAAACCGTTCCGACAGTGTTGTATGATTTTTCGTTTTATTTCTATGTACACGTGTACTTCCTTGTTTTCTGATGGAAATCATTCTCTTTTTTAAGGATGACATGTGATACATCATCGGAAATATTTAAGACATAATTCTAAAGCCAAAAGACATATTGAGACAACATTGTCTATAAATTTGTTTTGAAATATCACGTTTCTCGTATCAAGTCGCATTTTAATTTCCTTTAATTTCCCGGCAAGAGAACTGTCGTCTGATAATTTCTAGCACGATAAGATGGCAGTGATTTCATTAATTTCGTATGAATTGATGGAACGTCTGTTGTTTTTTTGTTTTGTTTTTTTTTGTTTTTTGTCAAAAGCAGTTTTAGAGTTACTTCCCCTTTTCATAGGTCCATCAGTATTACAGTGACAATTTTGAAGAAAATTGTTAGAAACGAAATTCAGGGTGTTTCTTCTGTAGTAATTATAATTATTACTATCGATTGGTTTTTATTTTTAAGTCAATGTTATAGATTAATAACACATCTTAACTACCCATAAGGGAGTATTGTAAATGATTTCATTGATCTACCATGTACATCTCTGTAAATTATTCAAATTT
Source organism: Bathymodiolus brooksi (assembly GCA_963680875.1). NCBI lineage: Eukaryota > Metazoa > Mollusca > Bivalvia > Mytilida > Modiolidae > Bathymodiolus > Bathymodiolus brooksi. The sequence continues at coordinate 47,329,467 of OY804590.1, read as the reverse complement.
TCATTCTGCTACATGTCAGTCATCCAGAAATCAGATCCACATTTCTTAATATGTAAATTAGATATGAAGGATAGCACAACAATGTGACGGGGTTAAACCGGTAAATGGGGCCTTTTTTTTAACAACGACAAAACAATACAGAACATGCACATATCCGCCCTACTCAAAATGTTCACATACTATCATAAAAAGGGAATGACAAAGTAAACATGGACAGTACAATAACAGGGTCGACGAATGTCCGTAGTTAACTGACGACTAGCTAGAACGGTATAGTCTGTTGGTTAAAAACTTTTAATGTACCAGTTTCAAAAGAGAAAATGAAAAAAGAAGGAAAAAAGATAATATTTAAATCAAATCATTTTGTGGTGCCACAATCATCAGAATGGACACCTGGTGTACTATTGCTCATGATAAAACGGATGATTATTAAACATTACTGATTTGTTCTCATTTTCTGCAAGACTTCCGACCATTTGCCAGCTGAATTATACTAGGCGGTATATATGACGATCACAGATTACTCTCGAGTCCGAGAAAATGATATCACTTTTCACAGTAGTTTAATTAATTTTTTAGTAAAATTGTGTAGGGGGACAGCTGGGTTTACCCATTCACATATTCTCTCAGCATGAAACCCTTAGTCATTCGTATATTCGCTGTCCGAAAACCATATATATTCGTATGTTGTGCAGTTATTGTCCATCTATTTATAGAGAGTGAAAATGATATGGATATAAGTGAACACGAGAGATTATTCAATTAACACTTAAACACAAATTACAGTATTCGTGTCATTCTATACATTTTGTAAGCCTGCATACATTTACTTACAAATATTTGCCACGGTTTGGTCAGAATAAGTACAACAGTGTTAGGGTTATGGCGTTTATCGCCACTTTCAACACTATTTCAGTATCGTGGCGGTCAGTTTTATTGGTGGAGGGAGGAAGCCGGAGTACCCGGAGAAAACCCCCGAACTGTCACAAGTCACTGACAAACGGCTTTATCACATAATGTTAATAAATAAAAGGTATTCAAGGAATGTTTTATAAGGGATGCAGTGTTATTCCTGCATATGCAATCAAGGCCTGTCACAACTCAAGATGTGAGTTCAATCGCCTCCCGATGTGAGGAGTAGTCTACACAATTTGATGTGATAAAGGTTTTAATTAACTTGTATAGAATCCTGACTGGGTCAACCAGACTGCTTCGCTTATCTACAAGACTGGTCGTACTCTTCAACACTACGGGGGTAGTATAAAACAGACCGATGCTGATGTACAACAAGATGAGGTTGGTGTACACCAGAAAAGAATAGGTATGATGTACAAGACCATACTGATGAACAGCCATGACAGTCTGACCACTCATCTTATAATTCGGGGACTCCAAAGATTCAAATTTTATTATTTTCCAATATAAATGAAATTGTTATACATTAGTAAGAAAGGATATGGATGTAAATGAACATGAGAGATTATCAAACTTGATACTTAGATTTGTATTGCTGTACTATATTTTAGTTTAATAGTTAATTTACTATCTATCTGTTTATAGTGAAAAAGATCAGTATTTAAATTATTTGCTGCAAATTCATTTTCCTATAAAGAAAAAAAATACCTGGACGTACCTTAGCTACAAGATCACATACGGTCTATACACAATGAAAACATCAGTTTAAGAATCATCTTTAAAAAAAATTGAAAGAAAACTGTCTTTTCATCTCTTGCTATCCGCTAAAAAATATCAAAGATTACAGACCCTTTTTGATATTGTTTTTTATTGCAGGTGAATCAGAATCCACCCCCCCCCCCCCCCCCCCCCAATGTTTGCTACTGATTGGGAGGATGATGATGATGAAATGATGATAAACTTTCTTCTCCAATACAGAATAAAATCCATCCATTCTTTTTTTATTTATACATGTAATTTAAAGCCAATGGATGCTGAAAATGTAATTTAAATTCACACTTCTATGGAATTATTTGGTCCATTAAGATCAAGTACGGGCCAGTAAATTCATCATATCTGATTGTCCAAAATGTCCTGTAGAGAACCAATCATTGTGAGGACTGCATGATAACACCAGAAGATACTATATTATAGATGAAAAGAAACTTACGAGTCAAAACTGAAATCATTAGAATCCCAAGTTAATTCCACAACCTTAGCGTCTCTGTGTTTCTGTTTTGTAGCTTCCATGTCAAAGTTTGCTAGTATTTCATGCACAATCTCCTTGTTTTTCTGTCTAACGAGCGATTCCTGGCGTAAACACCTTGTCCCGCGGCTCTCTGTTAGATTCGACGTAGAAACAAACAGCGTAGCAGTGCTCCCGGTTAATTCATTATTATTCTTCCCTTTGAAGTATTTCCGCAACATCATTTATTTAAGACTTCGTTATGCACGCTAAATAAGATTTTATTTGTCAATATTTTTTTCTACACGGTTCGAACTTCACAGTAATGCTTGTTTTAACTATTATACATGTAGTATAAATTATGCATAGCCAAGGAGGGCGGGTGAAATTGTAATTATTGAATAAACAATGTACGTTTATAGACGTTTTCATTATAGGGTGTAACAAAATAGTCAACAGCCCTTATCTAATTCTAATTTCAACTCTCTCGAGACTATACTCTCGTCATAATTTTTATGCTAATGTATCATTTATTAGCGATAAAATGTTTGATTTATACCTGGTGAATTAAGGTGAATATCTAGGTCAATCGTGGCTAATTATGATTTATTTCCTAATTTATTTACTCACTATATTATTTTATAAATTATACTGAGTATTGGTGACGGTTCCCAGAACTCAACTCACAGAACAGGGGTTAGAATTCTGGTGTTTAACGCCACTTTCAACAATATTCCAGTTATATCGTGGCGGTCAGTTTTATTGGTGGAGGAAACCGGAGTATCAGGAGGAAACCGGAGTATCAGGAGAAAACCACAGACCTGCTGCAAGTCACTGACAAACTTTATCACAAAACAGAGCTACCTAGCAAGTCCTGGGATGGGTGGTATTGTGTACACACTCGATAAGATTATCAGGTTATAATACATAAAGCATAGCCATGGACCATAGTGGGTAACATGTTTGGAAACTGCCACGCTCTCCGTACTCTAATGACGTCCTATGTATATTTAGATAGACAATATTAGTACAGTGTCTTAAAATATAAAGTTTATGTGCATGAAGCTCACCGAGCCTTTCCCCAGTTTTGCACCGAATACACATAAACTTTATATTGCATTATTGTATTAATATTGTGCTTATCCTGCAGATAATATCATATTAATCCATCGACGTTTATAAATTTAGAATTGAATTAAAACAAAATAGAATTATCTCCAGATTGCCGGCCCTTTTGATATTCTGTCAACAGGAATTCAACAGGATTAAAAACTAGTTTCCCAAAGCTCAACAGGTAAATCAAGTTAAAGGGATACCAGAGAAGCTACATGTATATATATTTCGGTCAGTGATAGTAACAAAACTTTATCCAGTCAATACAATTTGACTGCTCAAATAAAACAAGGGCAGGATATAAAAAAATAAGAGTACAAGGTGCATTGTAGACGCTACAGACGATTAATTTGTCCGTCGATCCATCCCAACCTAGCTCCCACTACTTTTTCAAAGTCAAAAGTCAAAAGTTAGTTCACTTTGCTTCATGAGAAAATCCATCTTTTATTCCACTCATTTCCCGTTGTTCTAATGAAATCTCATGTTTACATTACCATGACATGTCTGTGTTGACAGAACCTCAAACAAGACACATAACAACATTTAATTTTTGTTTTAAATTTGAATGCATGTCATAAAATATGTTATTGTCTTATTTTAAAGTGGTCGTTAAAATGATTAATCATCATAACTGACACTAAAATTTAGTTTTACGTTGACAATAAGATTATAAAGTGTCCTTCAGGTTTAATATACAGCAGTGTGTGTAAGTTCTTGTATACAATTGTAGTTAACATAACTTGTGTTTAACGCCTTTTTTTTTTTTTTTTTTTTTTTTTTTATTAGCTCAGTCAGTTTTATTTGCACTTGATGAATTATTAACAATACGATGTAAATAATGTACTGTTAACTGTTTTATGATAAAAAATATAGGATATTAACGAACCAAATTTCATTATAATCAGACCTGAACGAAGAGTGATTGGTTGTTGTTTAACTGCAAATGGGCATTTTTTTCACCTATACCAAGTCATACAATTAGACGAGATATTGATGATGTTTGATTTGTACTAGACCAACACACTTAGTTGGATTTTTATAATCGCGATAGACATATCGCTCAAATCAGACATAAGGGCCCAGGTTGCTCAATGACTTAGGTAGTTGGATTACTTAACAACTCATTCAAGCTTATCGCCAATACGCCGTGGATTCGCGCCCGGATTTGTAAATTACAAAAAGGGTGCATTCGACTCGCAGCCACAAGTGATAAAATTTACCAGTTTCTTACCCATGGTCGGTGGTTCTCTCCGAGTACGCCGGCTTCTTCCACCACTAAAACTGGTCGCCATGATATAGCTGAAATATTGCTGACAGTGGCGTTAAAAACCAAAAATCAATCAATCAATCAATCAAATCGGACAATTTATCCAGATTCTGAGCCAATCCTAGTTCCCGTATTGCTAATTCACTCTGAATACGAATACGTAAAATTGGCTGAAACACTGCCTATCGAAACTGGAAGATTGATTATTCTTTTTTACAGTTGTCTTTTGATAAATGTTATATGTCTTGTTTATAGGTTAATTGTTTTTAACGCCACTTGCAACTATATTTCAGCTATACGTATATTGTGGAGGATGTCGGTTTTATTGTTGATGGGAATCCGAAGTGTCCAGAGAAAACCACTAACCTACCCTCAATCATCTACAAACTACAAGCATGGGGCCATCGTGGTCGTGATCGTTTGGTAGATATGCAATCAGTGCCTATCGCCACTAATGTTGTGAGTTCTAATCCTGCCGAGGTAAGGTGTACTCAATACAACATTATGTGATAAAGTTTGTCAGTGACTTGTGGTAGGTCGGTGGCTTTCTCCGGTTTACTCCATCAATAAAACTGAATGCTGCGATTATAACTGAAATATTGTTGAAAGTGGCGTTAAACACCAAAATCCTTACCCCATTAACAAACTTTATCACAAGGTTGTATCGAGCACGCCTCGCCTAGATTGGGTATGTGACACAATCTAATTTAGATGTTTGTTGAAATTTTGAAAGGTTCTAATATATAATTAAAATTAGAGGCATTTTTACAAAAATACAGAATACATACATTACATAATGCTACTTACAATACATTTATTTTATCAAGTTTTAATAATAAACAACCGAATAAAAAATTCAAATGAATAATGTGAACAAATTGCATTTTAAATTAATAAGTTTGTAAATAATATTGATTTTTTATATTTTTATTTTGTTTTATTTTAAAATATAGATGACAAGTTTGTAAATATATTAAAGATATATAACGGATTTTCCTCTTGTTTTCTGATAATATGTTGTAAATCTTGATAGTCTAATATAAAATTATGACTGTCTTTGATCATTGTAACAAAATTCGTGTTTATAGCTTTCAGTTACAGGTCGACGGATAAGTAACTACAATTGTTCTGTAGGTTTAGAGGAGATATTCATTTGGACTGGTCTCTGTTTAAACTGTAAGGGGAAAGTTTTACTGTCTTAAAATATTGTGTTTTTTATTTCTGTGTTATCTTTCTTGTTTTTTTTGTTTTTTTTTGATGGTAGTGGTAACGGCGGGGGGGGGGGGGGGGGGGGACGTGTGGGAGTGGGGGGGGGATGTATCCATATAATAATTGGATTTACATCATGTGCAAAGTAATTCAATAAATCTGGAGTTTGACTAAATAAGGTGTTTTAAACTGATAAACGTTTGTTGATATATGATTTACATTTATTCTAGATATATCATCCAAAGATATTGCTTTACGTATACATTTACAACTACCTATGCAATCAGTTCCTACCACCACTTACGTTTTGAGTTCGAATCCCGTTCAGGCAATGTGTACTCGATACAACATTATGTGACCTGTGGCAGGTCGGTGGTTTTCTCCTGGTACTCCGGTTTCATCCAACAATAAAATTCACCCCTACGATATAGCTGAAATATTGCTGAAAGTGGCGTTAAGCACCATAGCCTTAACCCTAACCCCGTATATGGTACACGGTTTTGTATCTAATTTCTTGTGTCACAGATGTCACATGCACCTATATAATACAAGGTTTTGTATCTGATTTTTTGTATCACAGACGTACATTTGTTTTGTACATCCACGTATATGATACACAGTTTTGTATCTGATGGGTTGTACCTAATGCTTAAAAACCTGTATATCTATAGAATCACGCTTAATGTTAGAAGAAAAAAAATGAATTAGAATTTAAAATTTTAGACTGTGATATTAGACGTTACGCGCGCTATTGGTGATACTTTGACTAAATAGAACATGAAATAAATAAAACGAATGTAGATTTTTTTTAGATTGATGGATTTTTATTTCCGATACATACTTGTATAAAGAATTATACGAATATTTGTTTTGTTATATTAGATTAGGTTTATTTTTGCGTTTGAAAACGAATTTATTGGAAGAAAACGTCGTTAACACACAATTTTCTCATGTATCCGTAGGTCTTTTACATTTTTCTCATGTATTCGTATGTCTTTTACATTTTTCTCTGTAAAAACCTAAAAATACGTTTTTCGGACAATTTTTTTTGTGGGACCGGAAGCAGAGTCAGCGTGTTCCACTTCTTCTTCTTCTTTCAATAAATGCATCCCTCTTTCCAGAGTATTGTCGCATTTAAAACTATGTACATGTGGTCAGGTCAGCAACCTTCCATTTACAATTAAAATAAAAACTTTCCAGAAATGTACAATTAAAAACAAAGAAGTGGAAATTATGGAAGGCTGGTGTTTGTCAGGCTATGACGGAAGATGTCAATGGAGCCTGAGTTGACTAGGGTCTGTGGTAGGTTGTTCCAGAGTCCGATGGTGCTAGGGAAGAAGGAGTATTGATATGCTAGTACTCTGGTTGAAGGTTGTAGGTATCGAATGTTGTGTCCTCTGGTACCTGATCTGGATGGAATGAGATAGGTAATAGATGGTAATGCGGTACATCATGATGAGCTTGGCTAGTTGGCGTCTGTGTTGTAGGGTTCGATGACCCCATTAACGATTTCTGATTAAAGCAATGCTTGAAGGGAAAAAATCGGTAAATTTATGGAAAGAAAAGAACGTAACGCTGAAGGAAAAACATCTATTAAAATTAAAACAAATAAACAACAACTAAAAAAAGCGAAGCTAAAAACAAACAAACGATATCAAAACTTGAAAAACAACAAACAAAAGAGCGAAAACAAAATACCAAAATATACCAAACCTGAAAAAATAACGATGCGTTTCCGCTTACACAAGCTACCCTAATTAAAAATGAATTCATGACCTTAATTTTTGTGTGTGTCATTTTTGAACAAGCATTGCAAAAAAGAATGTGTGCATTGTAGAAACTATAATTATATAATAGTTAAAAAAAAATCGCGAAATATATAAATATGAAAATTAAAAAAAAATGTGAACTGAATTATTTTAATTATAATTTCACTAGATTATACAAAAGATATTACGAGAAATTTTCAAGAATACAACGTATACAATCAATCAATAAACAAACAGAATATGATAATCTCGTTTTAGAGCAACATATACTTTCAAAGAAAAAATGATAAAGTACAATCACATAACATAAACAATAAATAAATACTAAAAGGGAATACAAACGAAATAAATAAGCAAACAAACAAACATTGAAATAAACACCTAAAGGAAAACCCCAACAACACAAATATATACAAGCAAGCCAAAATAAAATAAAAATCAATAAAAACAAAAAGTGAAATTCCGAAATAAAGAACAATACATCAAAACACACCCACACCACCTCCATCTTAACCAAACCCACGGTATGCAAACACAAATAAGGAAGAAGCAAAATGAAAAAGAAGACGCGAAACGTTCTTTTCAATGTTAATTATGTGTAACGTCAAGTGTCACCAACATCGCGCGTAACGTCGATACAGTTCGTTTTCCTTATTCCAGTCATTGCTTGGATAAACGGTCAGTTTAAGTAGGGTCTAGTCTGTCTCAGGTAACCATCTATTCTTATTATGATCAAGTACTTCTGTGAATTCAAAATCTTATTATAAATGAAAATAAGTGGGAGAATCAGGGGGTTACAGTATATATAGACAATAACAGTGCATTGACTTGACATTATTAGTTATATAGGCTTTAGACAGGTAATACGGGCTCATATAACCTGTCTGTGTTTTATATTTCCTGAGCCGAAGGGGAGGGAAATATACAACACAGACAGGTTATAAGAGCCCGTATTACCTGTCTAAAGCCTATATAACGAATTTGTCATACTGCAATATCATGGGTCCATATTACCTGTGTAAAGCCTAAATAAAGAACATGACTACTATACATGTATTGTCTCATGAACATTTAACCCCAGATATGACTTTGCTTTAAAGAAGAAATTAATTCTTCAACATATTTAATAAACAACTTAACAATTTTAACAGAAAATAACTAATGATTTAGAATTGCCTCAATATCGGCATCAGAGTGACAGGCGAACCGGGGGTCGCCATCTTGATTACGTATGATTTCAAAATGAGTTATCTTTCTTGGCACGTGCTTTCATATAACCGGCTAGAGCCGTATAATATGGATTAGTAAAATCGAGTAAATAACCAATCGGATCACTTAGATTTTCTATTGCATTATGACAAAAAATCGATATACGGATGAGGCTTAGAATCGGATAAAATGCGAGGGTTTCCCGAGCATTTCCCCCGATTCGTGCCTAATACGTATATCGAATTTTATGTCAAGTCAATGCACTGTTATTGTCTTTATGCTGCAATCATTACTGACATTAATGGATATTACTACCAATATTCAAATTATTTAAAAAGTTAGTTACCCTCAATAGACCCCAACTGATTTTGGTCAAGTTGGCGTGGCCTAATTGTTATAATCGGTCAGTGACCGTTTATCACTTGTAAATATACTGTCAACGTATTTTGACTGCTCAAATAGAACGATTGCAGTATAAATGTTCATACGCACACACACGCAAATTTACGCGATTACCCAGTGTATGTTTGGGCGGACCTCTTTTCTAGATGCCGTAAATACACGAAGCCACCATTCATATCTTACCCAACTTCGGTGTTTCTTTCCCCTTACCTAAATAGCCCCTGGAACATCATTGACACGTCGCCATGTTATTTAGATAGGGACACGGATATCGTGTCTTTTTTCAGATAAAAAAAGCAACATAATTTCAAAATTGATACATCAAGGAAAGCCAACGATATGATTCGCCGCAATGCACCCATCGCAAAAATTATCACAGCCGCACTGTGCATTCTAGCTGTTGTTTATCTGCTTTACATATTCAACGAAACGAGTGGCAAACTCAAAGATACAGAACGAGTTGCACATAGATACCGGCGAGAGCAGGAGGCATTGTCGTCGCAGTTGTCGGGTAAATCTACCTGGATACAAAAATATCTTTGTCAAATGCACTTTTAAATTTAATTATAAACATGATAAAACGTGCATCATTCATTTATTGTGTACCTGTAAAAAGTAGCTTGGGAACCACAGGCACTTGTTTCTGTTAATGGCAATGCCAATGGGAAGGTTGACTACCCATGTAATATTAAAGACGGTGGCTAACTATGTCAACGCCATCACCACTTCAAATGTGCTGTTTGCATCAGCATATATTACAGGTGTTCCTATCTAGTCCGAGATTCCTCTGTCGTTTAACGGCATTGATAATCTTGCTGTAGCCGTTCAACGACAGAGGGTGATACATACGGAAACCATCAAATTTGCCTCACAGCCATAGTATCGGCACATTTCCACGTTTCGTGGCTATCGGATTTTATTTTCTATCATAAACCTTATATAAATCGCTTCACCAATCATTTTTCTATTCATTCATAACCATCTTACCCTCAGAAAGTGGTGTTACACTCCATTACAGCACGATTTTGCCTTAGATCCTATTATTCCGCCATTTGACTTCCATTTTCGAATCTACACACGTGATCTCGCGATACTAACTGAATGATGACAGCAACGCATTGCATGATGGGAGTTAATTAATACAGCGTGCCAAATTATTTGGAGCATTATTTGCATACGTAAACAACATTCAAATCACATGGAAGACGATACATTTAAGCGTATTCTGCAGGACAAACAGTCCATCTACAGATCAAAGAAGAGCAGAAGGAAATTATACAAAATGTGTTGGAAAGAAAAGATTCAATGGCAGAGTGTTACCAACGGGCTTCGGAAAGAGCATGTGTTACGTTCCCCCTTTTTGTTTTTGGACAAGGTACTACATTTTTTTTTCTTATGGTTATCTGTAATTCACTAAATTTGCTGTTAAAATCATTACCAATCAATATAATCAACTGTATTAAATTTTATGTTAATTGTTCTGCCTTAACAGGCGCCTATGATTGGCAATACAAATATTTGTTTGTTTGTTTATATGCAAATTATCTCCCATGATACATTGCGGTAATCGTAGTTTTCTCGTAGTCACGTGACAAATGTTTGAAAAATGGAAGACAAATGTCGAAATCATAGGTTCTAAGGCAAAATCGTGCTGTAATGGAGTGTAACACCACTTTCTGAGGGTAAGATGTTTATGAATGAATAGAAAAATGATTGGTGAAGCGATTTATATAAGGTTTATGATAGAAAATAAAATCCGATAGCCACGAAACGTGGAAATGTGCTGACCCAGAGTTGGAGAAGCAAATCCGCTGTTTTCCGTATGTATCACCCTCTGTCGTTGAACGGCTACAGCAAGATTATCAATGCCGTTAAACGACAGAGGAATCTCGGACTAGTTCCTATCATGTATGTAGTGATGATGTAACTCGTTTGTAGACCGAATTATTCTGTCGTTTAGATAGCCCTTTCTATCATTCTATATTTATCTTTTACTTATCTGACTTTTTATGTTTATTTTAATTTTTTTATGCTGCTTATGTAAAAGATGAATATAGAATGATAGAAAGGGCTTTCTAGACGACAGAATAATTCGGTCTACCTCGTTTGCATCATTATATATCCTTAATTTCAATGTATGAAAATAAAGTTCACCCCACAATAATACTCTTGATGTAGTCTTTATGAAAATGTCATGTGAAATTGTTGGGGAAATCTTTACTATATTTTACTTCTGGTTTTCAAGATAGGACAGATGATAACTCTAGAGAGACGGGGGAAACATATACATTGTACATTTGAATCTCTCTAGAGTTATCATGTCATTTTGAATACCAGAAGTAATCTTAGATTTCCTCTTAGTTAGCCGTCTTCTTTTATAATTACATAGATAGTCGACCTTCCCATTGCAGGGCTAAAAATTAACTTTTTTCACCGCAAGCAAAACTTGAGAGTTGCAAAAAAATCTACTAGCAAACATACTGATCCGATTAACAACCAAATTTTACACTGACTTTATGCCTCCTATTATTATAGAGGGGTTTATCCACAGCTTATCTCAAAACCATGGGCGCTGCCATTAAGAGGTCACGTGCTGCGTCGGCCATAACACTCGTGAAAGATAACACACGTGCATCAATAATCTATAGTATATCATTATTACTAATTACATTAGCTGTCTTTTATTTTCACATCGATTTTTTTGTATTATTTCTTGTATTTATATGTGTATTAAAATATAAAAAAAGATGGTGGTAATTCGTGTGCTGTCAACGGTTGTTCAAATAATCGCCGTAAATTGAATGAATGGAAACAAACTTTTTGTGAATTACATCAACAAAAACATGAAGACTGTTCTTGTATGATTCCATATAGACTACTTACGATGCCCTCTAAGGAGTCAATGCGATTACAGTGGGCAAACACTTTAAATAGAAAATCCCTCCCTAAGCAGGTATTTGCTTGCTCGGAACATTTTTTGGACGGAAAGCCGACAGAAAGAAACCCAATTCCGGTGATACTGTTTCTACATCTTCAGGACATAAAACAGAACACCTTCCAGAAGCTATCTGTGAGTTTAATGTTCTTGAATCGTCAAGTGTTAGCACCGGGACACAATACAAATATTCAGACTGTTTTAGGAAAAGATGATCACACATACGCGAAACCATGGACTGACAACCAGACTACGCTTACACAGACAAAAATACTTTGCATAGACGAAAAGGGTGTTCAAGTTATGACTGAAACCGGTACGATGTCGGCAAAAGGCAGTATAGTGACAGATTGCGGCTCTTTGTTGTATACCTGGGTAACGAAAGAGATATTTTTTACTTTGGTTAAACTATTGAAAATAGAAAATACATTTTCTTTCCAACTCGATGTCACCGATCAGTTGTTTCTTGTGTTAATGAAACTAAAATTAAATTGACTGTTTAATGATTTAGCCTGTAGATTTGGAATTTCAAAAGGTTTAGCCAGTAGAATGTATAATTCATGGATGCCAGTTCTTGCTGAAAAGCTTCAAGGCTTGGTAGTTTGGTTGTCGCGTGAAACTATAAGACCAGTCGTGCATGCGAGTAAATCCCTGAAATAAAAATAAAGGGGGAGGGGGGGGGGGGGGGGGGGGGGTAGTGTGTGTTATCATTAACCCATGCTTTTTTTTAAAATATGTGTATTGCATTGCCTTTTATAATTGTCAGTAATTTTAATATTATTAGAACAAAGTTGTAGTTTGTAAGATATTTTATGTTTACATGTGTATAAATAGATTTTGTGTACACATAGGGAATACGTACCCTGTCATGGACATGGTTATAAATAAAACATCGATTGTTGTTCTTGTTTGTGTATATAAATATGTAGACCTGTGTGTTTAATGATTTTATTAAATAAACGTAATTTTACAAATATTCTGTATGAAGTGTATAATCTTATTAAATCACCACTTATCATAAATATAACGATATAGACATTTTCTCCCTATGTTACGCTATTATTTAGCCATTTTTAGGTCAACGAACACACAATTTCAATGACAATATAAACAAACACTTTTATATAGTGTGGATCCATTGTGTCTTTTATTAAGATTAGGAAACAAGCAAACGTTTTCCTTCAAAAATCGTAAACTTCTGCGAGTATGTAATGCTTGTTGTTTCTGCGTGTTTATCTACATTCACGACCTTAATGGCGGACGGAACAATTATGTCACCTAGCGGCGGCGTGCAGTACTAAGGGGGATAATTTGAAAAACCCGTCTATAAGTGTGTTAATAAAATAATTAAAACAGTAAAGATTGAATTAAGTCTAAGTCACAAAGTCCCTCTCTCAGGTAATATTGCATTGTGAAGGTTGTCTGTTAGTCTATTGAATATGTTGAAATGTTTTTTTAAATTTGCTTGACGGATAGATTGTACACTTTTTTAAATGTCTCCTTTTTTATTAAAGCAGTCAGCTGTAGTTATTTAAACTTTAGACAGAGGGAAAAATTCAGTTCAATCAAATATTTCAAGTCGTCAGTGTTGTGATCTATTTCAAGTGATTTAGTAAGTAATTTTGTTTTATTTCAAGACGAGAGTTCTGCTTTAGAGTATATATAATATAGACATTTGCTTAATAACAGTTCTGTAGGAAAATGAAACCTTAGAACTATGAATGAAACAGTAAACCTTTGGAAACTGTTCTTTTGTTGTACTAGGATTTCCAGATCCTCGAGCTCAGACTGGTAGTTAAATGCAGTAAACTCCCAGTCTCCGCTAAGCACGCAGCACTAAGGAGAAAGAGCAAAGATTGGTTGGCTCGGAATCAGTATGATGCGTCTGAGTAGGGTGACATGTCTATCCATGGACTGTTGTTTCAGTGAGCTAGCGCTATAAAAATCCAACTAAGCATGTTGGTCTAGCACAAAGCGGACCTCATCATCATCTCATTGAAAATTAATTTGTCCTTTTTTTATTAAAACAGTCTGAGCTGTAGTTATTTAAACTTTAGACAGAGGCAAACATTCAGTTCAATCAAATATTTCAAGTTGTCAGTGTACTGTAGTAATGTAGTAAACTCCCAGTCTCAGACAAACGAAATATTGTCAAGCAGAGTGACATTTATATGAAATTGTATCAGTCAAAAAACAAAATGGATATTACTCACAACAAGCAATTACATATTTCCTCTCAGTCACAGTAAAGAAATAAATTTACCTGAAACTCAATGTACTTCTTATTTTTTTTAATATTGTGTGCATCATATTCATGAACATTTCATTCTGACATTTTTCTGACGACTGGATACTTTAACTGGAAAATCTATGACCAAATTTATTTTAGAAATCGGGAACCAACATGGATTTTCAGATATTTCTGGACTTTACATATGGTCAATATAGATCCTTATGCTTGTCCCTAACTAAATACAAGACATGTACCTGATCAAGCAAAAGTACAAGTTTACACGTTTTGAATTTGTTTTATATTCGATTCTGAACGTATGTTTTTTACAACTAGCAAAATTCTGTTAGTAAGGCCAAAAAAAAAATATGTGTGTTTCTGACCCTAAAATGTTTCTGCCGACCCTAATATTTTTTATGCCAAAAAAAAAAATAGATCGGCAAAATCTGGAAATTCGTCTCCGTTTCCGTGTTTGTTTCCGACTTCAACAATAGATGCTTGACTGTTGCGATATTGACGCTTTCTGATAAGCGTTTAATTGAAACGGATTTATTAAAGACCGGTTTCCTGTTTGAATTTTCTTCATTTCCTTGTACATTTGATGGATGTTTGGAACCAAAAACATTGTACTGCATGTCAAATAATTAGTAAGCTGTAGTAAGAAAGAAAGAAACAAGTTTGTGTGAATTTAGAGGAAGGAGCATACTTGTAGGCTTAAAAAAAAAAAAAAAAAATATCCCTACCCCCACTGACCCTAATTTTGAAGACCATGCAATCGGAAACACACCTATTTTTTGTTTGCCTAATAATTTTATGCACCAGCAAAATAAAGGTAAATCAAAATTTCAACTAGCGTGCTAGTGTTAATTTCTAGCCCTGCATTGATAAAAACAAGTGCCTGTGTTAGGAACCACAGCTTGTTGACTTAAGTACATGTAGGTAGTGATGGGAATTGGGCACATTTTCAATCGATTGTTCGATCGATTATCGTTATACCAACATCGACTGATGATCGATCATCGGTGACAACTGACTGACCTACTGAGCATATTTAGTGACTATATAATTACTCAAATAGTCTTTTTTCAAGAGTATGTTTGACAAAAGTAAAGATTTTAATAAAATGGTTTCGTATAGAACACAAACTACAATTTTTTTACGCCCGTCTCGAGACGGGCCGTATTATGTGATTGCCAGATTGGGTATAGCGGGCGGGCGTCCACACAGGTTTCTGCACAATAACTTTTGTTCTGTATATCAGATCTTTACCAAACTTGGCCACATGATTCCCATGTGGAAGGAGAAGAACCCTATATATTTTGGGGTCATTAGGTCAAAGGTCAAGGTCACCATTACTATAAATATAATTTTTGACAACAGGGTCGTTTCCACATGATAACTTTAGTTCTGTATATTGGATCTTTACCAAACTTGACCACATGATTGCCCTGTGGAAGGGGAAAAACCCTATTTATTTTGGGGTCATTAGGTCAAAGGTCAAGGTCACCGTTGCTATAAATATAATGTTTTACTGTTTGATAATTTATATAGACTGGTGTATTTTGTGATGCACACATTTCTTGTTCCATTTGTAATCATTAACTTGGAACAAAACAAAACACCAGTTTCCATATGTGTAGCACCTGACATAAAATGGATTAGTCCGGGCTGTAGATAAATAATAGACTAGTCTCAATTATGAAAATTTATTTTTCATTAGTACCCCAAGACCTTATTTTAGAGATATACCCAAAATTTTAAGATCCCTGACTCAGATGTGTTGACTTCAGCCTTTTTGAATGCATCAGTCATATTTCATGTTGCCCATTATTTGTGGTCTCTGAGTTACTAAAAGACTGATTTTATTCTGGTTTTGATCAATGTCATTGATGTAGTTCCTTGATTATATAGGTACTTATCACTTGAAAAATAAAATCTGGAAATTACAAAAAAAAGAAAATGCAATATTTTGACTAAGCCACTTTCATTATACTAACTTTCTCAACTTTGTTCTATATTTAGATTTGAGGTTAGAGAAAGAAAATTTACAACAGAGATGTGACAATGAAAGGGTAAGTGCTTGTATAACAGTACAGTAAAGCACTCGGATGACTTCTTATTCTTGTTAATTCGTGTAATTTATTTTTAGTCGAGGAAAATGGGTTACTCGAAGAAAACCACAGACTAGCTAACCCCAAGTCACTGACAAACTTTATACACATGAAGTTGTACTGAGTACACATGTACTCCTCACAAGTGGTGGGAATAAAACTCACATCTTTATTAATAAAAGATGACATTGATTGCATAGGTTGATATAAATCCAACTACCATATCAAGGCCACAACTACCCTATAGGTTAAAAGCATTGCTAGCCTGACACTTCATGGCTTTTCAAGATTTTTAGTTATCTCTTTGTAATGACCGTATCAGCCTTAATATATCTATTATTTTTATATTTCACCATTGAACATGTTGAAATCAATATTTATGTTAATATATACTTGTGCATATATACTTTGTTGTTTTTTTACAGAAAGAATATCAAACCAGATTGAGCTCCTCAAATCAACAATATAAAATGTTACAGGTAAACAATTAATTAGTATATACAGAGCACTAATTAAGAATTTTAGATGTGATATTTGTATTAGTATATACAGAGCACTAATTAAGAATTTTAGATGTGATATTTGTAGCGATGTGTAATAGAAGGAATGTTATAACCACATCAATGGTGTAATGGTTAGCGTGGTCATGAGTGCGGTAGATCGTGGGTTTGAGCCCAGATCGGTTCAAATCAAAGGCTATGACATTTGTATTTGTTGCTTCTCTACTAAGCACGCAACATTAAGGTGAAAGAGCAAAGACTGGTTGGCTCGGAATCAGGATAATCTGTCCGAGTGGGGCGACATGTCTATCCACAGACTGTTGTTTCAGGGAGCTAGCACTATAAAAATCCAACTAAGCATGTTGGTCTAGTGCAAAGCAGACCTTGTCATCATCTCATTGAAAATTAACTTATTCTTGCCATGATATAGCTGAAAAATTGCTGAGTTGAATTTAAACAATAATCACTCGATCACTCACTCACTGTAATGATATCAATGATACATGTAGTCATTGTTAAGGTTCACATTTGATTTTCATTTCTTCCCGTCTCAATAAGACATTATTGGAAATTTGCCGTCACGTTTTTTTTCCTTTCGCTCAAAATTCGTTTTGCTGAAAATTCCATAGTTTAGATTCGTTTCGCCAAAAGATCGATATTTTCACATTACCGAGCACATCATTGTCGTAAAAAAAAAAAGCCTACCTACTTACCCACTTCCAAAATTGTGGGTCGGGTAAGGGGAAACAAATATTTTTAATTGTGGCCCGAGTGCCGTAGATTGTGGGTTTAGAGCTCCGGTTGGTTCAAATCAAAGACTAATAAATTGGTACATATTTGCTGCTTTTCTGCTAAGCATGCAACATTAAAGAGTAAGAGTAAAGACTGGTTGGCTCGGAATCAGGATAATATTCCTGACTTAAGCACATGTCTATCCGCAGACTGTTGTTCAGTGAGCTAACACTCTAAACATCCAATTAAGTGTGTTGGTCATACTCTAGTTCAAAGCGGATATCCTCATCTTCTGATCAAAGATAACTTGTTCTTGCCAATGTATGGCTGAAAATTTGCTCCTTTGGTGTTAAACAACAATCACTCATTAGATTTTAGATGTTCCAGTATAATCATGGATAACTAGTCCATTTTATCCATTATCAAAAATATGTCACGAGTGACTTAGTTAATTTCCAATCTATGCGAAATACAATTGAACAGATGCTGAGATGGACATGTCAGTCAAATCTGTTGTTGCCGAAAAGAAATTTTATAAGGCACGACATACTTTTCAGCAGTGACAAAATGCGCATTAACAATTTTTTTTTAGAAGATATTGTCAAACTAAAATCCTACTAAAGTTTGAGGCAATTATTCATAGGTATAACCGCTAACGGAAATTAATAGTAACATGTAGTGACCCATATTGTTTTGTCAAGTAATTAAAAAATTATGAACAGAAAGTTTATACAGTAATTGTCAGTAATTCCACCAAAATTAAACAAAGCGAATAATCACCTCTCACCTCAAGCCATTGAAAAACAAACAATACCACAACATATGGGTTTGGAAATCCAAGTCCTGGTGTAGGACATGGACAAAAATGTGGTGGGATTAAAATGGTTACTGTCATCCATTTAATGAATTAAAATTAATGAATTTTTAGCGATGAAATTTACTAATTTGGTGATAATGTGATCTGGTACACATACCAGCAAAAATCAGTACTAGTGAAAAACACTGCATGGTAATAAAATGCTAAGCAAAAATATATTAATAATGAAGTGGGGTCATTTTAGCTGAAGTTAAACAACAGTAGAGAGTTCACGAAATGTGTCAGTCTTGTCACACATGACCAACAAAATTTTGGACAAATTTTGCCAAGGACTGACACAATTGATCCTATATATATAATGGTTAACATGCTACCCCGAAAGGGTCAAACCAAAGACTATTAAATTTGTATTTGTTGCTTCTCCACAAAGACCATAGTTTAAAGGGAGTAAGAATAAAGACTGGTTGGCTAGGAATCAGGATTATGTGTATGAGTGGGACGACATGTCAATCCGTGGACTGTTGTTTCAGTGAGCTAGCACTATAAAAATCCAACTACGTGTTTTGGTCTAGTACAAAGCGGATCTCATCATCATCTCATTGAAAATTAACTTGTTCTCGCCATGATATAGCTGAAAATTGCTGAGTTGGGTTTAAACATCAATCACTCACTCATTTTTTTTTCACTAGGACCACCAAACCTATATGCAATTTCATGAACCCTGACAATAGAAAACTAATTAAAAAAAATTATTTTATTTTTAGAGTCAGAATGAAGACTTACAGTCAGATCATAGTAGACTACGAAATGATTGTAATAAAGAGAAGGAGGACCATAAGCTACATGATTCTCAACAAAACCAAGAATATATGCAGCTGAAACAAGAAAAAGAATTAGAAATATCAAGTCTTAAAGGTATCCCTTATTGTGAAAGTAGTGTGACATATCAGTTGTGTCCCTTTGATCATCAGTTAAGTCCCTTTTACCATCATCATGATAAATTTTGTCAGTAACTTGCGACAGGTTACTGGTTTTCTCTGGGTACTCTGGTTTCCTCCACCAATAAAACTGACTGCCATGATATATCTGAAATATTGTTGAAAGTGGCGTTAATACCATAACCCCCCATTTACAACATTAATGAGTAAGACAGGATATGGATGCAAATGAACGCATGGCCATTGTTTACCTTTCATCATCTTCTTTATTTTTCAGACGAAGTTGCAAATATAAAGAGAGAAAAAGATACACTAAATGATGAGATCTCAAAATTAAAATATGGATTAGAAAATAGTCAGGTAAAGTTGTAATTGTAAAAATAGTCAGGTAAAGTTGTAATTGTAAAAATAGTCAGGTAAAGTTGTAATTGTAAAAATAGTCAGGTAAAATTGTAATTGTAAAAATAGTTAGGTAAAGTTGTAATTGTAAAAATAGTCAGGTAAAGTTGTAATTGTAAAAATAGTCAGGTAAAATTGTAATTGTAAAAATAGTCAGGTAAAGTTGTAATTGTAAAAATAGTCAGGTAAAGTTGTAATTGTAAAAATAGTCAGGTAAAGTTGTAATTGTAAAAATAGTCAGGTAAAATTGTAATTGTAAAAATAGTCAGGTAAAGTTGTAATTGTAAAAATAGTCGGGTAAAGTTGTAATTGTAAAAATAGTCGGGTAAAATTGTAATTGTAAAATGATTGTTGACTATGTAGTGTTTAATACTTGAGTTACACAGAGATTTTTTTTTCAGTTATTTTACTGATTTCAGCTATTTTTCTGTGAAAATAAATTTTGAAAATTGCAGGACACAGTCAGAACAGGTCAAAAATGGCATTTTTTTTTAAAGGGGTGTAGATAGTTTCAGTTATTTTATTTTCTATCCAGAATCATCCCTGGTTACAAAAGAATGACTAGGGGTATGTGATGTCTATAAGACATCTTCACTTCTCATCCTAAATTTTATAATCCTTAAAAAGGGACGATTTTATTATTATTTTTTCACAATAAAATATAAAAAAAGTATAGAACTACACAAAAAAAGCCCAATAATACATACAAATTTATATTTAGATAAGAAACTTAAAATATTATAAAAATGTGTAGGCCAAAATGAGAAAGAAATAATTGATTAATATAATTTTGAACTTTTACTAATAAATACTGCTAATTGCTGATTGTCAAACTGTTCATCACTAAATATGCACAGCCTATAAAACAATTTGCTGATGACTTTTAAGTTAACCAAGATTTATGTTTTAGATGACAAAATACCAGGTTAATCAAGATTGTATACAATCACACCATGCTGTCACTTCTATTAAGTAGTCACTTGTATTAAAAGGTCACATTTTTTCTTGTCCTGTTATAGAAAATTTCATATCAATTGAACCGAACCCCTTTTAAAAGATCACCTGTCTTATAAAAAAACCTTTTCCAGTGTCACAAAGATGACCTCTTGATACAAGTTTGATTGTAATTAGTTAAATCTCCAAGACAAAGTCATACTATTTTCTTTTCTCCTTATTTTGTAAGATTTAAAAATTGTAGTTGGTTTGGTTTCAGTTTAAATTTTTGTCAAAGTTTACGTTTGTGAAATGTTGTTTATTAACATCGTCGGCCATCTTGTTGTCCAGAAATCTCATGTACTCAACTCCATTGTTTATTTTTTTTAAATCTCGTACAAATTACTGCTATGAGGGAAATCTCTCCCTCCTGGTGTGGTAGAGGTGATAGTCCGTACTCTAGGGGAAATAATGTAGCTTCTGTTTTGAAGATTTTTAATAGACATAAAATATAGGAAGTTATTAATGAAATCTTTGTCAATCAACATATTTTAGGATAGGAGTTCATGATGAGTTTTTTCTGTCAAACCTTGTTTTCAAACCTTTTTATATTATTTGGCTTTCCAATATTTCAATATTGAGCATACCTGATGAAGGTTATTCCAGAATAGTGTCGTGTGCACTCAATTTGATATCTACGTTTTTATTTCTTAGATATTTAAATGAATACAACAGTGTACAATGAAATATAACAATACTCATCCTTTAACATTGAAAACTATGGATCTTAATTTATTTTTACCGGAGATATATAGTCATTTCATTTGTATATCTTTCTAAAGGTCTTTGCTATCAAATTTTAATTCTTTTAAATTTTAAATTTGTGCAACATTTTAAAATCTTGCAAGGGCCCGGTGGCTCAATGAGTTAGGTAGTTGGATTACCTAACAACTCATACAAGCCTATCTCCAATATGGTGTGGGTTCGCACCCGGCTTTGTAAATTACAAAAAAGGGTGCACTCGACTTGCAGTTGCTTGCCCATGGTCGGTGGTTCTCTCCGGGTACTCCAGCTTCTTCCACGACTAAAACTGGTCGCCATGATATAGCTGAAATATTGCTGTTAAATACAAAAAAAAATCAAAATCATATCAAATTAAAATCTTGTACATTTATTTCAAATACTGGTTTCAGGGAAGTTATTGCACAGAGTAATTTTATTAGTGGAAGGTCTAACAGAAATACTGAGAATTGTCTATATTATGAATAGAGAATTATATTATCCATCGTGGTTATGATCGTATGGATTTACAACTACCTGTGGAATCCTATATCACCACTAAAGATGTGAGTTTGAACCCTGTTCATGACGAAGTGTACTTGATACAACATTATGTGATCAAGTTTGTCTGTGACTTGTGACAGGTCTGTTGTTTTCTCCGGGTACTTAAATTTACTCCACCAGTAAAACTAACCGCCACGATATAACTGAAATATTGTTGAAAGTGGCATTAAATACCATAAATCTAAACCTATAAAAAAAAAACTTATTTGTCTTCCCATTAAGAGAAGTCAACTGTTAAGTTATCAGAAATAAATTTGTACAAGCATGTAATTTAAGATCTGTTCAATTAAAACATACATGACACGAGGGGTTGTCTTAATCATTTCAATGGGTGATAATTCATCAGAAAATGTACTGTTGTTGCTATAGTCAGTATCCCTATTTTAAAATGTCATCCCTTGTTACTAGTTTTAAATGGAACAGCAAATAAAAAAATGACTAAATTTGAAATTTGATTGTTTTCACCATTTAAATTAAATACAAGTCGATTTGTCTTGTATTATAAAATAGTTTTTTTACAGTAATATCTGTAACTCTAAAATATTAAAATCACATCTTTAAAGATCTGATATTGAATATATCTTTTTTTCGACAATCCACAAAAATTTACAACAGCTTAATAAATACAGTAAATCTCATCACTGAATTAATTTTTCTAGTACTGTTTGTATAAAGTTTGTCAAAAGTCTCGATCAATAATGAGTTTTACAATATGTCACCATGATAAATAGCTATAAAGCATTGTAAAGACATTGATTTTTATTTTTCATAGCTGTCTTGCATATAAAATCAAAACAAAATTTAATACCTTGTATGAAGACAGGCATAAACTTTGCTATTTGCAAGGTTCCTACAAAGTTGGATTAACAGCTAAAAAAAACAGGACAAAATATTTTTGTATTCTGCAATCAGTACATTTGCTGTACAAATATACTATGCGAATAAATTTTTGCTTTATTCGTACTAGACGAATAAACTTTTCACCCTACGAATAAACTTTCCTGGTACCATGTAGCTATGTACAGCGGAGGGCGCAGACAAGTATGAAACTGGTACTAATTAACGCGGACCACGAAGAAGACACCCTTGACAACATTTATGAAAGGCGAGGAATGACGCTTGTTTCTGTTCATTTTGTTTAAATCTGACAAGTTTTCCGACTTTTTTGACATTGCAGGATAAACACAATATACGTACATTGTCGTTAAATATAAAATTCATTTGTACTCGCTGCGAAACAGGCCTGAAAAGCTGGCCAAAGGCTCGCTATTCTGCCTGTTTCTAAAGCTCGTACAAATAAATTTTATATTTACCGACAATATACGTATATTGTATATGTCTCTGATTTATTATCATTTTTTATACGCCCGTCTCGAGACGGTCCGTATTATGTGATTGGGGCGGGCGGGCATCCACACAGGTTTCCGCACAATAACTTTAGTTCTGTATATCAGATCTTTACCAAACTTGGCCACATGATTCCCCTGTGGAAGGGGAAGAACCCTATTTATTTTGGGGTCATTAGGTCAAAGGTCTGTAATAAAGGTCACCATTACTATAAATAGATTTTTTGACAACAGGGTCGTTCCCGCACGATAACTTTAGTTCTGTATATTGGATCGTTAACAAATTTGGCCACATGATTCCCCTGTGGAAGGAGAAGAACTCTATTTATTTTGGGGTCAAAGGTCAAGGTCTCCGTTACTATAAATATATTTTTTGACAATAGGGTCGTTTCCACATAACTTTAGTTCTGTATATTGGATCTTTACCAAGCTTGACCACATGATTGCCCTGTGGAAGGGAAATAATCCTATTTATTTTGGGGTCATTAGGTCAAGGTCACTGTTACTATATAAATAGAATTTTCGACAACAGGGTCGTTTCCACATGATAACTTTAGTTCTGTATATTGGATATTTACCAAATTTGACCACATGATTCCCCTGTGGAAGGGGAAGAACCCTATTTATTTTGGGGTCATTAAGTCAAAGGTCAAGGTCACCGTTTCTATAAATAGAATTTTTGACAACAGGATCGTTTCCGCACGGTAACTTTAGTTCTGTATATTGGATCTTTACCAAACTTGGCCACATGATTCCCCTGTGGAAGGGGAAGAACCCTATTTATTTTGGGGTCATTACCATTATACCGTTTGATAATTTATATAGACGGGCGTATTTTGTGATGCACACATTTCTTGTTTTGTAGTGAAATCACTTTTTTTGCAATAACATTTCAAAAGTCAAGCTGGATTATTGAAGCTATATGCTTATAGTAAAATATTTCTTGTAGTAACTGTAAAGTTAGGATGCAAACTTCTCTAAGTAAAATATTCAATTTTCTCTTTGATTGCCTTTCAAATAGAGCATGTAGAATAAAATTAGCACTGTTTTAGTTTTAGATACCTTGCTTACACCTTATATGAAATTAGATTTTTTTTTAATGAACTGAAATAATATAATATGTGTAATGTAATAGAAATTGTACCCTTGTCCCTTGAAATATTTCATTACCGTTACATAACAATAATCATCTGTGTTTTATTTTAATCGTATTTTTATTCAAAATAAAGCATGCAGTTACGTTACAATTCATACAAGATATTATACATGTATAAAACTGTTTTCCGTTGTTATTTTATATGAAACACTCTTTTAATAAATAAAAAAAAAACCTGTAACATTTGAAATTGATGAGAAATTCTAAATTTATGTCTACACAATTGTAATTCCCGCCACGATATAACTGAAACATTGTTGAAAGTGGCATTTAACAACATAACCCTAACCCAATTGTAACTGACATATTTACACCCATGTTGTGTAATAGTGAATTAGTTGACACTCAACTTATTACGTGGAAAATAATTCTGTTTTATTGACATGAAAATTAAATAATAAAAAGTACATGTCTTCTTTTAATTTGAATTGAGGATTTGAAATCTCAGATCTTTAAAACGGGAGAGCATCATGGTTGTGATTGTATGGTAGTTGGATTTACAACTACCTATGCGATCTGTGCCTATCACCACTAAAGTTGTGAATTCGAGTCCTGCTCACGATGAGATGTACTCGTTAGAACATTATGTGAGTTTATCAGTGACTTGCGGCAGGTTTTCTCCAGGTCTCTGGTTTCCTCCATCAATAAAACTAACCTCCATGATAAAACTGAAATATTGTTGAAAGTGGCGTTGAACACCAGTGGCGTTAAAAACCCAAGAAAATCTTTAAATTGGGAAAATTTAATCTAAGAAAGTTATAATTTAATTGCAGCTTAATTTCAAATTTTGAGCAAAACGTAATTTTTTTTTAGAATAGTTTTAAATCTGCTTAAACAAAAAACATTTTTAACAATTTAGGCTCATAAAGATATTATTTGACAGTGACAATGAATTTCATAAAAGAAAATTAATTTATTGACATAGAATATTATTTACTTTTGTAGTGTTGTATAGTCATTTTTGTTTTATTGCATATTAGAAAAACTGGAAATTAGAAAACAAGGAACGTTTATCTCTGGAGAAACAAGTGGGATATCTAAAGGTTGATTTCTTTATCTATGGTGGCTGATTTTGGTTGTGGGTGCATGTTGTAAATCCTTGGTATTAGTTTCTACCTACGTAGGTGGTGTTATGATTCGCATGCTAGACATCAGTATAGATGATTGGGATTCGATCCTTGGTAACTTTATGTTCATTAAATACCAGATTTTTTTTTGCTATGCCGCTTTCAGGAATAATACTGAATTATTTCTTTACCAGTTTTCCTTTTTACATCATATACAAACTATGCATACATATGACATATGTACATGCAATCTTTACCTTAATTTTGTTCACCTACCTGCCCCAAAGCCAAATTTAGAAGGAAAAAAAAATTATTCAAACAAATTCTTTCATAATTTTCACTTGTCCAAATCCAGTTTTACTTGTCGTGGGTTTCGGTCATGTGGATTAGCACGAAAACTGTACATGTATATTATATATTATTTTTTATTTTTGTTGGTTATGAAAACTATATATATTAAACTATGTTTGCCATATTCTGTAGTAAATTCTTTATATTTCACAGTGTATGCATCAGGTCTGTGGTTTTCTCCGGGTACTCCGGTTTCCTCCACCAATAAAACTGACTGCCACGATCTAACTGAAATATTGTTGATAGTGGCGTTAATCACCATAACCCTAACCTTATTTCACAGTGTTTTGAAGATCACAGGTATTTCTTACATAAATTAATTTATGACCTCGATTTGGAGGGGGATTTTATAATAATGTGATAGGTATTTGGTCTTTTTTAACCAGAAATGTCCGGAGGAGGAATGTAATGAAATAAAAGGCACTAACAAATTAGGGAAATTAATGAGTAAAATCAGATTTGATACTGATATATGATAAAACTAATGCCTTTATCTAATTTTTCTTTTTTTAGAAAGAAGTAGCCAGTTACCAGATGTCTGTAAATAGTATGCAAGAACAGAACAGAGCTTTTGAGGTAAAAAAAAAGAATAATTAGGACTTATTTTTATTTACTCATTTAAATAATAGTGTATTACAGAAAGAATACATCTGCCACTGCATTCTCTAATTCCCCCCCCCCCCCCTCTCCACCAAAAAAAAAAAGAAGCAATTTATGTGCATGTCCGCAGTCTGTGCCAAAAAACATTTTGACAAACTAGCTCAAATAACATTTTAGAAAAAAAAATTCTATTTGATTAAGCAAATTTTATGCAATTTTTACTAGCCGAACCAATTTTTACTAGCCTGAACCAATTTTTACTAGCCGAACCAATTTTTACTAGCCGAACCAATTTTTACTAGACTCACTCTGGTGCTTAGGGCTAGTGGTTTTTGGCGCAGACTGAATTGTCAGATTTCAGTTGCTGAAAATGATGGTTATCACTGTTATATTTTCTATATTAATACATCTAATCAACTTCTTTAATAAGACTAAAAAAATATGTGTGTTTTGGGGTTCCTGACCCAATTGTTTTTTTTTGCTCCGGCTGCAACGCTTTTATTGAGGGGAAAAACATCCCTAAAAACTTGCAATTTCCAGGATTGAAATCTTTTCCCACACTCTGATATAAAACAGTATGTCTGGCTTAGAAAATAATGATCACACATGTTTATGAATTAAATTCCCATATGCATGAAGTTAACTTGATGCAACTTAATGTAGCAAAGTTTGTCAGTTATACCCTGCAGGTTGGCAGTTTTTTCTGTGTACTCCTGTTTCTTCCATTAATAAAAAGTATCGCCATGATATGGCTGAAATAATGTTAAAAGTGCAGTTACGTTTCACTCTCCAATACAACCATACATATTTGTGTTTTAGGTGCATTAAGCATCTTAATATGAAATCAGAAAGATGAAACATCATTGATTGATTGATTGATTGGTGTTTAACACCAACTTTAGCAATATTTCAGCTATATCATGGCGTAAGAATCATTGAAACAAATGCTGACAATTTTTCCAACAAGTTAAAATTTTATTGAGACTAAGATTAAAAGAAATATAAACAGCTACATGTATGATCAACTATAAACTACACGAACACAATGTTCTTTTCTTTTTACTCATACTGATAACATACACGTTTATCTGACAATCCAGCGTAATGTAGAATGCTGATTTAACTTGTTCTTGTCATGATTTAGCTGAAAAATTGCTGAGTTGGTGTCAAACAACAATCACTCACTCACTGATTGGCCAACAGCTGCCTGTCAGCAATCAATGGATGATCCTTTGTTTGAAAAATCCATGATGATCACCTGTTCCAAACAGCAGACGACTTTCCCCCTTGCCACCTTAACAAAAGCTAAATATAGCAGACAATTACACTGGAAAAGTGTTCTGTATTTAGGTCAATATCTCTCTCCTTTATACGATCTTTCAACAATCAATGGATGACTCTTCGTTTGCAAAATCCAAAACGACTGCGGACAGCAGACGATTTTTCACCTTATCCATAGATGCCAATCATTACGATTTTTCCGTAATTGTTACGAATTTCGGACCAAAATTACGGTGTTACGGTCAACAGTCTACTTGTTACAGATTTCCGATTATTGCTGGCCCGTAACTGTTCCCCATTTATATATCATTGTGATCATTTAGACGCTTCATTGTCTGTTAAAATCGTGTAAAGATAAGCGCTTGAGGCATTTCGATTATTTAATACTTTTGGGATTCTCGGGACTATCTATAGTAGAAAACGATCTATCCATTTCTTGTTCGATCCTGAGTAGTTAATGAACACAGCACGTTTTTGTAAATTTCACGATGTCTGAGGGAACAAGTGAAGCTTCTGCAACTAAAAAAAGGAAATTGGGACAACGATTTCGTCCCGAATATTGTATTGAGTTCTCTTGCCTTATGAAATCGACACGGGAACATTATGCTTATTGCAAATATTGCAAACAAGACTGGTCCATTCAGCATGGTGGTCTGGATGAACACACATAATGTGACATATACAACAAAACAGTTGAAAAGTGCCAAGTCAACAACATATCAGGCACTCCAGAATTAGACATTAATTATTTTTTGGGAGGGTGAGGGAGGGCCACTTCAGGAAATTTTAATTTCTATTGACAGTAAGTTGAAACATAGAATACATTTGTAAGTGAACATACCAGTACATGTATTAAAACTTAACTTTTTATTTCTTTTTGTTGCTCATCAATTTTGCATCTAGTTGTCACAAATAAAGGAAATCATTTGCTCATCACTTTGTGCCTAGTCTGTAGTACGATTATGGTAAAATTTTATGAAAAATTATGATTACTGAAAAAAATCACAAATTACTGACATCTCAACTTTTTGTTACTGATTGCACCAAAAAGGGGTTGGCATCTATGCTTATCACCTATTACAAAAGCTAAATATAGCAGTCAATAACATTTGAAAGCGTGTTCTGTATTTAGGTCAAGTGGAAAATCAATATCACTCTCCTTTACACGATCTTTCATGTGCATATTTCAGCTTTTCTTTTAGTTAGGACTTACATATTAATACTAGAACGTTCAAATAAAATTTTATCAGTTTAGTTTGGACGGATATGACTCTTTGACAGTCAGTTGCACCTGTGAAACTTCTCACTGTTTAAGATGTGCAGCTCAGTCCTCGAAATGAAAATTTGAATTTGCTGGTCCGAATTAATTTCTTGAATTTATATTTATATAGTTCTAATTAAAAGAAGAAAAATGTTCAATGTCTGAACAAAGTTTTACTGGTCTTGGGCCGGAGGACAATGCTCATCGTGAGGACTCACAGTTGTCTGTCAAAGTGCTATATCAACAAAACTAGACTGATAACATACCATATAATGTATGGTTTCTTAATGTCAATTTCTAGCAGGAAAATCAAACATTGATGTTTTACATATATCATGTTTTCCCTGTAATTTGTATTGAAACATGTAGTTGTTTTTCAGGGCGTGAAACAGAATAATGAGGTATAATGTTTGAATCAACACAGAGTTCTACCTACCCCATATTTTAGTTAATAAAAAAACCTAGACTACTTTTCACTCACCTGGCCGGACAATTGATCAGCTATTGACATCACTTTTTGTTCGTCGTTTTAAAAAATTAATTTTTTAACATTACAGTCGTTTTCTCAATACTGACTAAGTCCATTGAAACAAAATTTGGCAGGAATGTTACTTTCATGGTCCTTTTAAAGATTTTGTTTAATTTTTGTTGATAAGACATCCAAAGTGACTGCTATCAGAGAATACAGTATTTAACAAAGGACTCTGTGACTTAGAAATACAAAACTGGCTGAACCCAAGCTGTTGATGATGATAACATAGTTTGTGTTCATATTTTTAATTTGTGAACTGGAAACAAAAACAAATTGAAGGCCATTTCATGACAAATGATAGGTGACTGTGGTCAATTTTGGGAATGATATCTATGCCCGTTGGTTTTCTTGCTACCAAAAACATTTAACTTATTTAGCTTTCAAATATTTTGGCTTTGAGCGTACCTTATGAAGGTTATTCCAGAAATGTGTCACACACACTAAATTTGATATCTACATTTTTATTTATATGACATATAATTTTTTATACATTGTAAATATAGTCCACGAGACTGTTTGTTACGAAACTTAGCAGGAATATACCTTGAATGACGATTTCTACATTGTCTCTAGATATCCATGACAACTGTCAGCACATTACCATTTTTGTTTTATATAGGATACATGCATGTACAATTCCTCCTAGAAACCAAAACTGTATATGAAATAGTGACAAATCTTAGCATTTTTGCTGGACTCCATAAAATAGCAATTCTAGTTGCCCAGGAAATATTTTAGGACCTAATTTTGAACTGACTTTACACAGGAAATATTCAAAATTTCAGTATCCAGCTGGGCTACTGTCTGAAAATTTACAGGAGCCCTGTCCAAATTTTAGTGGTCTTGGGCGACTGGGCTCCTGTTAAATTTTATCCCTGTGTGAATAATAATTGGCTGGTCCATATGTATCGAACACTAGTTGTATTAGCTATTTATATATATACAGTCAAATCTGCTCATAAAGTCACCTCTATTAAGCAATCACCTGTATTAAAAGGTCGTCCTTTTCTTGTCCTGTCATAGAAAATTTCATATGAATTGAACCTCTTTTAAGAGGTCACCTGTCTTATAATACCACTTTTTCTTTGTCCCGAAGGTGACCTCTTAATACAGGCTTGACTGTATATATCGAAATAATGTTATGTTTTTATCCATTTAATTATTTATAATCAGGTGAGCAATACAGACTTAATGAAAAGTTATTGTGAGCATCTTTTTTATCAGTGCAGTGGAATACTTATTTTTCTCCAATTCTTTATTTGAACTTTTAACACTTTCGTTCTGGAGTTAACATTATTACTTTTAATTTGTCGAAAATTATAACTTTCTCAGGTTTATCATTATGTCCAATAACTTTAATCCTTCCTTAAAGCAAATCAGTTAAAATGTATACCGTTATTAGGGTGGCATAATGTGCATTCATGTATTATGCACACCCCTCTTTTGCCCCCTAAAACCCCCAGAAAAAAAGCTAGTTCGTGTTTATAATGCGCATAGATTTTTGGGCAAAATTAGTCCTTGCTAGTGTAATATCCATCATATATATTTTTCATAGCTTTGAGCATGTGTCCGCTACTGAGGGAATGTAATATCAGAGACCATAAAAGGCAGGCCAAGTGCGATTCAGATTTTAAACCCTCTCTGGTTCAGAGTTGTGCCCAATAATTAATTAAAAAATGATTTTTTTTTTAGGTTTTCATGCTCTGACATTAGTTTCATTTGACCTAGTTGTCGTCTGCTACACCAGACATAGTTTTAAATTTAAGATTAGCTGGAAGAAGCATGGCGTTAGTGTCCTACAGACATAATCTTATTTTATATAGATTTTCCGTTTTCAAGCAATTTCTTTGGTCTAACAAATGTACAGATTTCAGTAAAAAAAAATCTTTGGCCTATATATTTGACATGTTACCTGAAATTTTTCAACAAAGTCTTGAGCGTTTTCATGGACACATGTTAGCATAGCAAGGATGGTGATTCTTGTGTGGTGTGAATAAGGCACGTTCAACTCCATTTCAATTTCGTCTTATTCTTTGTCTTGTCAACCAACCTCTAGTCTGTAGTCTAGTTGGGAAATATTTTTATTTTTATCAACAGTAGAAAGTCATAATGGTAGATTTTATAAATAAAGCTAAAAGAATATTTATATTTAATACCAGTATTTTCTTCCATTTATTTTTATTTTTGCATGCACTAATATGCTATTGGATGCTATAAAAAGCATGGACTACTTTCATTTTACTTTTAAGTTTAAATTTTGTATATTGTATTTTATCAAAAAGCTATAGGTACTTTCAATTAAATTTGGTGGAGTTTGATTTTGTTTATTTGTTTATTTGTACATAAATGTATGTAATGATAACATGATCAATGCTAATAATTTTTATAAAGAAATTCATTTCTATAAATAGTATGACATTTTGAGAAATGAGAAATTTTTAGATTTTCGATTTTGTTCATGTACACGATTTGAAATAGGAACTATAATCTTGTCGATTAATGTTTTTTCAGACGAAAATTGGTTTTCTGCAAGCTCAGCAACAACAGCAGAAACAACTAATTTTACAACAACAGAATCTACAACAACAGCAACAGAAACAACAAGTTCTACAACAACAGCAGCAGCAAAATATACCACAAAATAATCAACAACAACCAGTTGTCAATGGAAATATTGTCAACAACCTTCAGAATGCAGCCAATCAGGTAGGAGGAAACATTCAAAATGCAGCCAATCAGTTTGCCGGAAATCTTCAGCACATGGCAAAAAATATGGGTGGAGGAGAAGTGGGTGGCTTTATAAAGAGTTTGGAAGATAAAGTTAATGAATTAAGTCAAAAGGATAAGGTTTGTCTTTATTTTTTCAATTAAATAAAAAATTATCTGGTTTTGCAAAAAAAACAACTTTTGTCTCTTTACATTTGACAAGTATTTGGTAAATTGATATACACAAATAGATTCCTTATGTTCTATTATAGGTGTCGACACCATATTTTTGTGTTTTGTTTTACATTACTTAGAATCAGTCGCACAAAATTTTAAATATGTTTACAACCTTGTTAATGTATGTTAATTGATTTGATTTGATTTTTGATTTTGAACACCACTTTCAGCAATATTTCAGCTATATCATGGCGACCAGTTTTAGTGGTGAAAGAAGCCAGAGTACCCGGAGAGAACCACCAACCATGGGCAAGCAACTGGTAAACTTTTTCACTTGCGGCTGCAAATCATATATTAATTGGTGTTTCATATCAAGTAAATAGTATTTTAGTCACCAGTATATTTATGACATGAATAAGTTAACTTGTTCTTGCTCCCAAAAATATTTCGCTTTCTAAACTAATGACCAAACCATATATAGGTAGAAAGGTGGCGGTTGAAGGGGCCGATGGACAGAACTTTAGATTGCCACAGGAAAAGATGATATAATGAGTAGAGTTTGAAAATTAAAAAAAATATATAAACAAACTTTTCATTGATCATGTTTTGTTACAAAACACATCCTCTTGTGATTTGTTTATAATAAATAATAAAATTTATGGGATTAGTCTGGAGATTTATAGAAGTCAAATGAACTATACCAATCTCCTAACACATGTATCATGTCTCATACTTATCATGTAAGTATGTAAAACATATCCTACTTACTAGATATACATAATATTTACCATATACAATTTGATTTTGACTATCCATTACAGGTGATTGTTCAAATGGATCAAAACAAGTCACAGCAGGAAAAAGAAAAAGAAAGTAAGATTATGATCAAATTAATATTAGGATTAGGATTGACTAGAAGGGCCCATTGTGGTCATGATCATACGGTAGTTGGATTTAAAACTACCTGTGCAATCAGTGCCTATCGCTATCAACGTTGTGAGTTCGAATTCCGCTCATGGCGAGGTGTTTTCAATACACCATTTTGTGACAAAATTTGTCAGTGATTTACGATAGGTCTGTGGTTTTCTCCAGGTACTCCTGATTCCTCCACCAATAAAAATGACTGCCACGATACAACTAAAATATTGTTGAATTTGGCATTAAAACATCATACCCCTAAACCTAACCCCAGGATTGACTAAAGATACCAAATAATATAGTTTTGATATCTTAAGACCAAAGATGATATGAATGTAAAGTTAAAAAAAATGTACCTGTGTTTCCTCCAACTCTTTTAGTGCTTACCCTGAAGTTTTTATTGCCATTTTTGGACAAACACTGTTTAAGTTGTATTATTGTTGTCTTGTTTAAAACCTAGGTAAACAAAAATTGAAAAAAAAAGTTTTGTCTACCTACCTACCCAATATCTTTCAAGAATGTTAGCTGAAGAACATATTTTTAACTGACCTGACTCAAAGGGTCGTTTGAGGTATTGCCATCACTTGGTAGTCGTCATCGTTTACAAACTTTTACATTTTAATCTTCTTCTCTGAAACAACTGGGCCAATTAAAACCAAACTTGGTAGGAATGTGCATTGGATGGTTCTCTACAAGGATATGTGTTTTTTTTTGTTGATTAGAAGTACACAAAAGAAATAAGAGGCCCAAAGGTGTCAAATATGGGTATAAATTATTTATTGTCCATTGTTTTTCATCAGAATTTTTCATTTGTTTTTTA
Source organism: Bathymodiolus brooksi (assembly GCA_963680875.1). Classification (NCBI taxonomy): domain Eukaryota; kingdom Metazoa; phylum Mollusca; class Bivalvia; order Mytilida; family Modiolidae; genus Bathymodiolus; species Bathymodiolus brooksi. The sequence continues at coordinate 47,295,204 of OY804590.1, read as the reverse complement.
TGAGGATTTTAATAATGCACTTCTTAAGATAACCCCTTTCAGAAACATGTATAACGTTATTATGTAACTATTACTGTTTTTGACAAATAAGGGGTCAAAAAGAGGAATTAAAAAATTGGAACCATTAAAAATTCATCCAATTTTCATCCAATTTTTGCAAAATGTTCATCTTTATGAGTTATTAATGCGCCATAATTTTTTTGGGCTATTTTATTTTGAAAATAGGTCTAAAAGGGGTCTAAATTCTAAAATTTTGCATATTTGAAAGTTATATAGAATTTTTATTTTTCATCTAGTCTTGAAGTCGCAGCAACAATTATCCATATGTAAATGAGTATTCATTAGTTAACTTCTTGATGATAAAATCCAATTAATTTTGTAGAAGCCCAAGAACTTGAAAAGAAAAATAAACTGATTGATGAACAACAACAACAACATCAAGTTCTCCCTCCTAATAGAAATGGCAATGCAGATGATGATAAGGTCAGAATATAGCACATCATATGCACATGTTTTTTTGTTTTTTTTAAATATTTTTGTTGTTTGAATGCATCTTTTTAACAAATTTATAAGTTAGCTTAGTTCTTGATGTTTAGTCTTTATTTTTATTAGTTAATAGTAAGATTTTATTTTCGATCTTTAGATAAAAATGTTTAAGGGATTAAAGTCCTAAACATATGGAATATTATAGAAATTAAGATTAAATTGCCAAATAAAAAATAATGAAGAAACATGGAATATTACAGAAAAAAAAAAAAAAAAATGAAGAGACATGAAATATTACTGAAAAAAATGTAAAAATATTGAAGAGATATATAAGTTTCAAACATTTTCATTATTCGCATGTTGCTGAATTTTATCATATGATTTAATATCAATGATAAGGAGTACAGGGTACAATAATGAGTTGGGGGGGGGGGGAATAAAAAAAGGAGTAGACTTTACACATGAAGCTATATCTAGAATTACCATGTGCTTATAGTTATACAATTAACAAGACTAATTTTGCACTTTTCTGTTCCTACTCATAATTATACTAACAAAACTAACACCTTCTGTGTATATACAGTGAAGAGTACCAGTTAGAGTTATGTCCCCTTATAGTTTGTCAGAGTTATGTCCCCTTATAGTTAGTCATGTTAGTCATCATTTGTAGACACAATTCAAGCAGACATGTCAGTGGATATGTATTCTTTTGTTTTGAAACAATAGGTATATCCTATGTTATTTGTGAAAAAAATCAGCAAAATTCAGTATGACTTAAATTGTAATTAAAATTCTAATTATCTTTATACCAATCAGATTAAAAACTTCTGTTGTAATACACTACACTCCCCCCCCCCCCCCCCCTAATATCTGACAAAACCTGATTAGAGGTTCTATCCAGATGAACTTTCGTATATGAATAATTTCAAAAGAATCAGCCAATCAGAGAACTTTAAGCTTGTAATAATAAAAAAAAATGGTGAAATTTGTTTACCAGCAGTGTTTTCATTGGATAATTGGAAGAAAGGTTTAAAGATACCAAAGAGGTGATCAGAAGCTGTAAATCAAAGAAGGTACAAACAGTACAATGGCCAAAAGAACAAACAATGATCTACAAAACTCTACACAGAAAACTAAAGATCGAGCAACACGTTCATCGCTAAAAACCTGGACATTACCTCTAACTGGATTCTGTTAGATGTTATGGGGAGTGTAACATCTTATAAAAAATGCTTAAGCATGAATACAGATTGATTTCTTTGGTACTTTCTTTCAAGATATAAGAATGTAAAAATTGGTTCTTTTTAAAAATTTAAATTATCAAATTGATTCAAGCTATAAATAATGACACGTGACTAAAACTAAATTCCCTCTAGGTAGAACATTGACATTTATATTGTGTTGCTGCATGGCTTTAAATGATTGTATAAGTAAAATGTATTTGCATGTCATAAATATATGTCTATTGTATGCATGTTTGCCAATGTATACATATATTTTGTATCCCATTATCCACAGCTGGAGGTCAAAGGGCGACTACAAAAGGACAACAAACCTATGATAACTGACAAGCCTACAGCATATGGTCCCAACATAAAACCTCCAAAATTCCAAGAAGAACCAAAAGAATTGGATGGAAAATCAAATGTTAAACTTCAAAGTGTAAAAGATAGAATTGGAGTTGTGGAACCTGTGCATCAAGTACAACCACCAGGTGGCCTTATAATGGATGTATTAAAAAATAGACAAACCAGTGGTAAAAAAGAAAATAAGAAAATAGACTCTGTGAATATTGATTCGAATTTACAACCCCCTAATGGAATGGGTGGATTAAATCCACATGAACTGAACCAACAACAAAATATTCCACCCCCAAATGTTGGTATAGAAACTGAAAAACAGCCAATGGAAGGTGGAAATTTACAACAAGTGAACATTCCTCCCCCGAATAGAATGGTTGAAGTACCAAGACTTCTAGAAACATTGAAAAAGAATGGTGTTAAGCAACCAGCTTTACCCCAAATGTAACAGTATTATTTCATTGACTTCCTGTGAAAAGGGAATTGTGGGAATACACAGTAATTATATGTAGCATAACCTAAAAATCTAAAGGAATAATAGTTTTCTGGAATTGTATGACAACTTTCAGTCAGTATTCACGACACTTTTCAGTCCCTAAGCCAGCCCTTACAGTTATAAAACATTGGAGCATGAGTTTGTACTTGTACTTAAAAAAAAAACAGCAATCAGAACAGTGTATTAAATAAATAATTTGTTCTGATTGGACAGTTTGTAAGTACATGTATACTAGCTGCAATAATGTAGCTCCTGTGACAAACTTGTGTCTCGGCAGAGCTACAACGTGGTCCCATTCGTCACAATGGAGCAAACAAAAATTTGCAGTTGAAACATAAAAACTCACTATTTACGCTTCAAACATTTCATTATAACTATTACTGATGATCCCAGTCCTTGTTAAATCGGTTTGGCTGAGAAATATATGCTTTTCAAAGGTAACAACAACCTTGTTCAAATTTATCGATCGTTTGTCATAACCGGAAACTACGGAAGGCGGAGCTTTTCTAAATATGGTATTTCTTACTACGATGCTTACGACGGCTGATGTAAACATTCACGCCTTAATCGCCAAATATGGTATCGACATCCAAATAGTGAGGCCGGAAATGACGAAATTCAAAATGTTCAGAGTGAAAGTAAACATGGAATTTTATTTTGTGGGAATTACATTCTAAAATACTGGTAGGTGTTAAAAATTTGTTATAATAATGGACAAAAGGAAAGGTTATGTCTTATTATTGATAAATGCAGGCGTCAGAAACTCTGTAAGCGAGGGCAAAAAATCTCGGCGGCTGCTCCATTACGTGTAATGGTATCCCGTTATAACCCTTGCGAGTAAGCGAGCATTTAGGGTTTTATTATTAGAACTACATGTATACGTAGAAAAATCATACTCCAATGTTTTATGATCGCAAGGCCAGCTTACCTATGTTTAATGATACCGGTACATATTTATGTAAGTTTCCATGGTGATAATTTTATAGTAATAGCAAGTCATCTTGTAATAATTATCCAATTCAAAATTTACTTGAAAACTTGAAAAAGTAACAGGAAATGTTCATTTCAAGAAAAAACTTCAGAAATGAAGATTTTGTTCTATTGCTCTGTTCGTAATATTATGTAAATAATATATTAGTTGTATAATTTTATTTTATTTACGAATATTCATGATAAAATGTTGTTTTTGTTGTTGAATGTGTATAATTCTGTCCTGCTCATTTTATGAATGGTTATATTAATGTATAATTGGTTTTAAGGTGGTACAAATGTATAAATAATTTTACTTATGTGGGATATACATTACATTATTATTATCACATTGTTCATTTTATTACATTTAGTGCATTCCCAATTCATTAATTAATTAGCTCACCTGATGACCCAAAGGATCATATAAGCCATTGCTGTCACTTGGTGTCCGTCATCCATCTGTTTGTAATCTTTTTGAAAAATCTTTTCCTCTGAAACTACAGGGCCAATTAGAACCAAACTTGACTCTAGTCATCCGTAGGGTTATGCATCTTTTACCATTTGAAATCAAATTTGTTTTGAATATTCCTGCCAATTGTTTGTTTTTTATGTAGATTGGAAATCCAAGATGGACGTCACAGGGTGTCATAGAACCTTGTACAAAAATGAATGTAATATTTTTTTCTTTAAAATTAGATTTGATTTAATGCAAATTGTACATGTTTAACGAGGTGAGAGTCTCAGGCTAGGGTCTGTAGTTATAGTTTAGTTTAGCTATATTGTGTGAAAACAAAACAAAATCGCCTAATATATCATTTTATAGTCAATACTTGTGTTTTTTTTATCTTCGTTTTCCTTTGCATGATAAAATTTGTCTTCTGGTAGTGACATTTGTCAAGTTTTTGTTAAGGAGAGTGGAGGTGGGATAAAGGTTGGGGTGAGGGAAAGGGGTGGGGGAGATTGTTGTTGGGTATTTGGTGTCCAGTACTTTTGATTTTAAAATATATTAATTTTATCTTGCTTCTGATGGAATATATGAAATTAGGGTGTTCAAGCATAGTAAGGTGGATCCTATATCTTGCTTTCAGTGGAATGTAGGAAATTAGAGTGCCATATAAAATAGAGAATCTACTATCCTCTTATAGATGTATATCGTACACATAATTCATGTGAATTTTACATGTATCATTCAAACATGCCATTTTATTTAATTACTTCATGAAAACTGCAATTATTTTACCTCTATTATATTTATAGGGTATACACAAATTTGAATTTAAAATATATCTCTACGTTTTTTCACAAAAGGATTATGTGATTTATAAACATACTTATGCTTCCTTTAAAAATAACTGCAAAAGTTGGCATTAAAAACCAATTAGTCCTTTAAAAAATATACAAGATCATCCTTTTATCTTTTACAAGTCTCATTTGCCTTGTGCAATTTTTTGAGAAGAAAGTTTAAACAGCGATGGTCAACAATTCCAATAATATCAGCAAAACAAACAATCACCTCTCACCTCAAGTCATTGAACATAATAGATAAAAGATCATGATATATGACGCTGGAAACTATTTTATATAACAAACAAAGCACCATTTTACCATTTTTACATTACTTTTAGGGACCATCATGGACATGATTGTATGGTAATCGTATTTACAAATATTTATGCAATCAGTGACTATCACCACTAACGTTGTGAGTTCGAATCCCATTCATGGGGAGGTGCAGTGCTGTCTTAAAATATGGCCATGCTGGGCAGTTGCCTGGGGCCCCATGACCATAAGGGCCCATGCTAATCTGTGTAGTTGTGTACGACATGTTTTTTTAAATGTTTAAACACTGATTTTGTTGGAAGTACTAATACAATACTGGATATATGGTTAATTTTATTGACAATTTACATTTTTATTCCTGTGAGTGGTTGTGTAGGTAGGGGACCCAGTGCACTGCTTTGCCCGGGGGTCTATAATGCTGTTAAGACGGCCCTGGCTGAGGTGTACTCGATACAACATTATGTGATAAAGTTTGTCAGTCACTTGCGACAGGTCAGTGGTTTTCTCCGGATATCCAGTTTCCTTCACCAATAAAACTGATCGCAACGATATAACTGAAATATTGTTGAATGTGGTGTTAGACACCATAAACCTATCTCTGACCCTATTTTATTTTTTGTTTGTATTAGCTTTTGTAAGATTATTAATTTATTGATCACTAATATGCTTATGTCCAGGACCTTTGTTTATTTACATTTAGTGCAGAATATTAATATACAGTATTTTCTTGCATGTATTTGTAAATTGTGCTATTTGATCATGTGACATAATAAAGGTAATTCAACCTGGTAAAAAAAAATTGCAGATTGATATTTTGGAACAGAGAAACCTATTTAAACCACACTCCCTATTGGGCTAATTTATTACCACACTCCCTATTGGGCTAATTTATTACCACACTCCCTATTGGGCTAATTTATTACCACACTCCCTATTGGGCTAATTTATTACCTCACTCCCTATTGGACTAATTTATTACCACACTCCCTATTGGGCTAATTTATTACCACACTCCCTATTGGACTAATTTATTACCACACTCCCTATTGGGCTAATTTATTACCACACTCCCTATTGGGCTAATTTATTACCACACTCCCTATTGGATTAATTTATTACCACACTCCCTATTGGGCTAATTTATTACCACACTCCCTATTGGGCTAATTTATTACCACACTCCCTATTGGGCTAATTTATTACCACACTCCCTATTGGGCTAATTTATTACCGCACTCCCTATTGGGCTAATTTATTACCACACTCCCTATTGGGCTAATTTATTACCACACTCCCTATTGGACTAATTTATTTGACTTATGCACAGATTTCATTTAGTAAATTTATGGTAAATTTGAAGTTTGAATTACACAGGATTTTGGGTTATTAAGAGAGTGAGTAATTGTTGTTTAATGCCAACTCAGAAATTTTTCAGCTATATCATGATGAGAACAAGTGAATTTTTTTCAATGAGATGATGATGATTAGGTCTGCTTTGTACTAGACCAACACCCTTAGTTGGATATTTATAGTGCGATTTCACTGAAACAAAAGTCCACAGGTAGACATGTCTCCCCACTCAGACACATTATTCTGAATCTTCGCTTTTTGTACTTATGCTGCTTGCTTAACGGAGAAGTTTAAACCGGTTTCTCTTTGTAATACTGTTTGTATAAGATACATTTTATATGGGGATAATGCACTTCAACAACTTATATTTTAGCAAATTTATATATGTGACTTTTAAGATGGCAGATTACTTAATATTTATGTTATATGTTATTAGCTAATGTAGAGACACATAATTAGACATTAAACATCTTCAGACATAAGTTTAGACTTCAGAATATCAATCTACCACAACTCTACTGTTGAATTCAGTGAGACGATATTTATGTGGTTTATTTATAGTGTAACTATTCTTGTATTTAGAATATCAAAAATAAATCATGAGTATCCGTGCAACACAGTAATTTATGAATGGGCGGTAATGCATGAGTGAATTATCATCATTGTTGGGTTACAAATTATTTGTTTTTGATATTCGGAATGCAAAAGTTGTTATGCTGTCAATTACATATATTTTACACTTTTGTTTTGGGTTAACAAGACGTGTAAAAAGGGGGCTTGTTTTTTATTGTCAATTGTGATGATGTTGGTACTGTGAAATCAAGCAGTGAAATAAAACGTTTTTATTTCATTGGGTAAATACCGGTTTTTCTTTCTCTTGGAAATGTCAATATTTTCATGAACCTTTATGTAATAGTTAATTTTTTTCTTAAAATTGTCTAAATAGACACTGAGGGGCCGTCATGGTCGTGATTGTATGGTAGTTGGATTTAAAACTAACTATGCAATCAGTACCTATCACCACTAATTTTTTGAGTTCGAATCCCACTCAGAGAAGGTGTACTTGATGCAACATTATGTGATAAAGTTTGTCAGTAACATGCTGCGACAGATCGATGGTTTTCTCCAGGTATGCCGGTTTCCTCCACCAATGAAACTGGCCGCCGTCATATAACTGAAATATTGTTGAAAGTGCCATTAAACATCATAAACCAAACCCAACCATCAACATTTTCTGAATAGACATTGGCCATTTGATTTATTGCTGTTCTTAACATGTTTTTTAAACACAGCAGAATTTGCACTTTTTTTTAACTACATATGTTATATTGAAGTAAAACTCTTAATAAAAACCAAAAAATTACTGGGGATGAAGAATAATGCCAAGTGACGTGTATAAAATTGATATTTTAAATATTATTATTTTGGTATTTTTTTTGTTTCACGCTGAAATTGTTGGTACATGTAATGGGATAATTCAAAGTTTTTGGAGTTTGTTGATCTACTTGTACATTATATGGTATATTTGTATATTGTGTATGTTATATATATGATGAAATGCACTGTGCTAGATTTTTAAAGTATTAAATTTATGTGATATGACATAATGTGTATTTTTTAAATTTCAATGAGTTACTAGTGGTATTTAGTCAAGAGATTTGTCACTAGTGTAAGCCTTGCATCTACCTTGTCGATCAGAAATCTCAAAAAGTTTTCTGCGGGTACGCCAGTTTCCTCCACCAATAAAACTGACCGCCACGATATTAACTGAAATATTGTTGAAAGTGACATTAAACACCATAAACCAGACCTCAAAAAGGCTGCCACTACAGAACTAGGATTTAACATAAAATCCTATGGCAAAGTGGATAAATACAAACATGATTGAACCCAAGCTGCACTTGAATAGTTATTGAATTGTTTCTAACAGTTGGCAGCTTTTGTGTGGATCTGATATCCAAGATGGCCACCACTGCAGGACTTTGTCTTTATATAGGAGTCTATGGGAAAAATGAATACAATTTCTTCCTTAGAAACTGAACATGAATTGTCATGGGATGGTTTCCTACATTTTAATTGGGATTTTTTTTGTGGATTCAATATCCAAGATGGCTGCCAACGCAAGACTTTTTAACATGCAACCAACCCTATGGGAAATGAAATAAAATAAATTATGTTATGGATCTGTTATAGTCTTCTGTCTGTAGACACAATAGTTATGATATAATAACTTTTGTTCTAGATGATTGATCCTTTTCATTTTTTTTAAAACAATGATCCTTGTCACAGAATAAAGGATGGCATTGATGTAGCCCTACATGTTTTCAAACAAGAGGCTCCAAGGTGCAAAAATGGGTGTTTCTGGGATTTTTTGTATATAAAGAATTTATTGTTCATCCGATTTAGATGAAGTTTTTTTCTAATGATTTCATAGGAAAATCTCTTTCAGAAAATTGTTTACTGGTATATACTATTATGTAGCCATTACTGTTTTTCATCTTAATTGGGCCAAAAAGGGGGATTTCAAATTCTTAGCATTTTCTTTTTTCATTCAATTTTAATGCATTTTTTTTTTACAAAATGCTTATCATCATAAGTTACTTTTAAGTAATTACATAAAAGAAGCTTTTTTGATGGAAAAGAGACTAAATTGGTCTCAAATTCCGAAAATTTCATAAATGGAAGATATTCACAATTTACTCTTGGTTTTTTTTTTTATTAATTTTGACATGTTTTATGCATTTTTTTCTTGGAATTGATTGTTTTATGGGCTTCAGATTGTATTCTAGTGGATTTCTTCAATCAGTTATGGGTCTCAAGTTAAACTTGATTCCAGTATAACTTTTTAGCTCGCCTGACCCAAAGGTTGTCGTCGTCTATCTTCGTCAGCCTTTTTTTCGGAAACTACATGGAACCCCAAACTGTACATTAAACAGTATGGATAGTTTTCAAAGGACTTTAAAGGAAAATAATGTTTTACATTAGTATTCTCTGATAAAATGAAGTGTTTGAAAGACGCTTGACTAAAATCTTCCGTTTATATGGTACCAGTACTCTACAAAGTCTGTATTTTTTCTGTTGATTAGACATCCAAGATATATAGCCATTACTGCAAGATATGGTTTTAAAACTGGACCAAAAATCTTGTGTGTTGATTAGAAATCCAAGATGGCCACCATATTGCAGGACATAGTTTAATACTTTGTTAAAAACTCAGAAATGACAAAACTAATTGAATGCAAACTTTGCATCCATGATCATTACAATTTATAAGGAGGTGAGTGATGCAGGTTTAATGGCAACGCTACAATATAGCTAAAATATTTCTAAAGTTGGCATTAAACACCAATCAATCAATCAAGCTTAATGGCAAACCTTCAGTTATAATTGATGAATTGAAGAGAAAAACAATTGTCTTCAATTTGTAGCATTAGAATAGTGTAATTTACTTATGATAAACAAACAAATGTAAACAATTGTCATCTATATACTTAACCTTCTGCTTGTCACTTGTTGCTAAATATAACCAACTCCCTTCAAGCAATCATATACATGTTATATTATTATTCCTACACAACACATACATGTACAGCATAGCAATACCTATGTAGTAGATTCTGCTTTCATCCAAATGTTACACTATGAAATGTAATTATGTATACTTTGATTCTTATGAACTTGTTGTACAAAGAAATTAGATAGCTTTATAAAAAAAAAAAGAAAAAAAAAGGGGGATCAGAATTATGCCTTTATTTGACAGAAAAAAAACCTGTAAATATGTATTAAGACATATTTTTATTGCATTCAAGTACACAGAATAATGACTTTATCATCTTTATGTGGTATGGGTAACAAATTTTAGCATTTTGTATGTGTTCTATTCTTCTTTATCTCTGATGATATTATAAAATACTTCCTTTAGTTGAGGGTGTTATGCATGGTAGATTACCACACGAAAAAAATAGCACCCGAGACAATGTCGAAGGTAGTATTTTTTTTCTGAGTTTGATAATCTACCATAACACCTTCAACTAATGGCAGCATGTTTTTTTTATTATACTGAATGCCTATTTTCATTCTTAAACAAATTATATCGATATATTATTATTAAATGCAAGTATATATCAACATCTTAATAATCGGTAAAACTCCGGGTAAAACAGGTGGTATTATCCGATGTTCTGCAAACTTCGATCTTAGCAGGTGGTATTGTAGTTGCTATGTGTACAATACCACCCATTACTAAGAAAGGCAGAGTTTACTAAAATTATTGAAAAATACCACATGGCTCTAGACCAGTGAATTTAATGGATTAGCTAAGAAATTTGCATAAAGTATAATAAAAAGTAGTAATCTACATAAATAATATGATACAATTACTCAGCATGCCCATTTACCCTCTGCAGAGGGTTTTTTACCCCCAAAATAGGCCCTGTACCCCCAAAATTGTAGGGACTTTCTATATGCAGGGGTACAAAATTAAGGAAAAAACAGCAATTGTAACCCATTCAGCGGCATTGTACCCCCATTTTCAAAACTCAGTGGGCACCCTGAATTACTTGCTACATTGTTAATACTAGTATGACATTTCTTATTTCTTATTCACCGCATGGCTTCATGGTGCTAAATTATCCAGCATAGTTATTTTCCATTGTTTTTATGTTCCTTAAGTTTGCTGCAACATGTCAATGCAATGACTTATATGTCACATTAGTTTTATATGAGGCTCTATAGGTACATTCCTTCATACAGTCATATCATGTTTGTAAGAGGCTTTAAAAAGGACTCTTTTAGACCTTGCAGCTTGTTTTCCAAAATCAAAAAGAAATTTCTCATAATTTAAAAGATAGCTACTTATGTTTATGTTAATATTAATCCTGTAAGGGCCGCCATTGTCGTGATCATATGGTAGTTCGATTTACAACTACCTGTGCAATCAGTGCCTATCACCACTAAAGTTGTGAGTTCTAACCCTGTTCATGGTGAGGTGATACAACATAATGTGATAAACTTTGTCAATGACTTGCGACAGGTCGGTGGTTTTCTCCGGGTACTCTTATTTCCTCCACCAATAAAACTGACTGCCACAATATAACTGAAATATTGTTGAAAGTGATGTTAAGCACCATAAGTGAAACCTATTAATTGTGTATGGTCAAAATCAACCTTCTAGAGCTTCATATGAAAGTCGCTTTATTATTTCACAGTACCTTTGTACAGAGATTACATGTCTCTTATACTTACTACAAAGATAGAAAAAGAATAATGTCCTTTATCAACTTTGACATTAGAATATCATATATTGCTTAATTAGAAATTGTGAAGAATATCTACAGTTAGTTATAAAATTCATATTTTTATATATCCTTTAATAACATGTTTATGAATACTTTCATTGATAATCATGTTTATGAATACTTTCATTGATAATCATGTTTATGAATACTTTCATTGATAATCATGTTTATGAATACTTTCAGTGTTAATCATGTTTATTAATAATTTATAATCTCAAGTAAGTTATTTTAACTTAGATGAATCTGATGTCAAATTTTCATCTGTTTGTTTCATAATAATAATAATAATAAATTCTTTTTTTATAGAGGGTTACATAGTTAGATGATAACTAATTTTCACTGATAAACTTCATACAGTACTTCCTCAGATTACTTAATATGTGGTTAATTTGAAAAAAAATTATCATGGTCAATTCATTTGACTGTAATAATAATAATATTACATTTTTTTATTTAACTTTGATATCAATAGGTTTGCAAATTCCTTTCTTAAACCTTAATTATGCACACTTTTAATATTACAAAATATCTTTTTTTTTTTAAATTATTTTAGGCAGAGGAATGGGACAAAGAATTGGCCAAATTTAAAGAAAGTCAAGTCCAGCAAAAAGAAGAAATGAAAGAAGATCATGATAACAGAATACAGAACCAGGGACCAGTAGGTCTCCAGGTACAGGAACCAGTCTTACATAAGGAAGTGGCATGGAAAGATGACAACAATAATAAAAAACTAGATAATAATCCTAATGTGGATGCACAGGTAAGAACATTCTGTGGAGAAAAAAAATGGTACTCTTTAGGGAATCAAAAAACATTTTGCAAAAAGAATTTCAACTAACACACAAGAGTATTATATCTAAGAAATTATAAATGTTATATACTATTTAATGGTACTGTTTAGAGCTTCAGTTGACTATGATTTCTCGCTCGACATTTGTTTGACAATATGCGTGTGCGAATTAAATTATATTGGGAGTTTTATGACGGTACTATTTATATAGCCAATGAAAGACGTCATGTTAGAATTTGATTTAACTTCCTGTTCGTCAGAATTCAGAATAAGATAAATAATGTTTTAATATTTAAGATTTGGTTTATGGTGCTTAATGCCACTTTCAACAATATTTATGTTATATCGTGGCGGCCAATTTTATTGGTGGAAGAAACCAGAGAACTGGAAAAAAAACCAATGACCTGTCACAAGTCACTGACAAACTTTATCACATAATATTGTATTGAGTTCACCTCACCTGAGCGGGATTCGAACTCGCAACGTTAGTGGTGATATGCACTGATTGCATAGATAGTTATAAATCCAACTACCATGCGATCACAGTCACGATGGCTCTCAGAATAAGATAAATAGTGGTTATACATGTATATTATAGTTTTTTGATACTCAGAACTTCTTGTATTACTTTTAACAGGAAGATCAGAATAATGCAGAAGAAGTTAATGAAGGTGACAATCAACAAGTTGAAGGTAAGCACCAACTACAGTCAAACCTGCCCATGCGGTCACCTCTATTAAGCAGTCACCTGTATTAAAATGTCACCTTTTTCTTGTCCTGCCATAGAAAAATTTCATATGAATTGAGCCTCTATTAAGAGGCCACTTGTCTTAAAAGAATACTTTTTCGTTGTCCCAAAGGTGACCTCTTAATACAGATTTGACTGTATTTAACTTTTTTAGAGGAATTACGTTTTTTTACCTCTGATCCAGAATTTTGTTTTCTCATAAAAAAATCAGAATATTTCATTTGTGGACATGAAACATCTGTAATTTTTTATGTCTTGAAATCATACCTATGTTTCTTAGTGAAAAGTGCAGGGCTTAAAAATTACTTTTTGGCATCTTTCAGGTCAATTGATTTTTTTCTATAAAATTTGGTGACAAAAAGTGTTTTTTTTTTTGTTTTTTGTTTTTTTTTTTTTTTCAGATAAAATATATCCTCCATCCCAAAGTTAAATAGCTTTTCCCTAACTACTGATTAAATCTTACTCAATGTTTAAACAGTAATGGTCAACAATTTTACCCGTATTAACAAACCAGGCAACTACATTTCACCTCAAATCATTGAGTACAAAAAAAGACCATTACCTATTCCAATGGAATACCAGATCCTGGCTTGGGACAGCCACAAAAGCATCAGGATAAAAATGTTAATGGAATCTCTCTTGATAATTGGATCTCCATCAACAATGCAGATATAAACAAACAATTAAAACCCTGTACAGATTCGCTTCCACTCGGGGGAAGACCACACACTATCAAAAAAATGAACAAAAACAGTAACATGTAGTGTACCAATGTATTTAATGTACATAGAACAACAACTCAATAATGTATTAGCACATGTATGAGTTACCTCCCCTTGTATTACTAGTCTTGCATGTGCTTCATGTGTAATAAAATATGAGAACAGGGGAAATAGAGTATTAGATAAGGGAGTTTAACATGTATTCTATAGACACTAATTAGATGGCAATGTTTGCTTATCTCTCCTGCTTGCAAGATGTAAACAACACATCTATTAATTTCTTGTGACTTAAAGCATCTTATTGATGAAGATTGAGATTTATTTTTATTCTATAGATAGAAGAAATGAAAAACATTATTATGATGAAGATGAAGATTTGAATGAAGCTAAACTAGATAACAATGATCCTGATATTAAAAAAAAAGACTTTAGAAGGTGAGAACAAAGTCATAGGTACAGTAAAACTTATATCTCCCATTCAATATGAGGGGTGATATATATATACTCTCGTTGATTTTTTTTTGTGAGAATGGATTTCCTAGAGCAATATCACATCGAAGACGAATCCTGAGATGTGAAATGTGATGAGAAATCCATTTTGAGCGAAACATATCAATGATAGTATTGTTATCAACAGACTAACATAGCCTACATGTACTTTTATCATGTGATAAGTTTATAAGGTGTTCCTCTGTGCTCTTGTTTTGTTATGTAGCTGTCCAGCTCCAGCATATTTACAATCAAGAGTATACATGAAAATATGTTTATTATGTCCAGATTCTGCATTCCATTTATATGATTCAATCCAAAGTAACAATAACTATTCTTAATGCATAAAAATAACCCTGACGGATGCTGGCCTTCCGAACCCCTACTAGATAGATTGTAAAAATAATTTAACATTGTTCTCGCTTTAATGTTAATAATATAATTGCTGCTATATAATAAAGTTCTGTATAAGGTTGTTAATGTGGTGGGATGTCATATCTTAAATTCATATTCAATAAATGCTGGAAGTTTGTAAATATTGGACTGGTTCTTAGTAAGCTAGATAAAAATGGTGACCTCTTACTAGTAGAATGGTAAATATTTGTAACAGAATATCAGCTCCCTGATATCGACTTTGACTCAAGTTATCTTATTCCAAAATGTTACTTAATAGTAATGGAGTTATTAATATATTTGGCTCAGAGAACCGTTAATTCTGTTTTGAAATGCATCTTGTACCTGATAAATTAGGCTTAGTTGTGGTGTATCTGTATGATGTGTCCTTGACGACAGTCAGATTAGAGATGCCAAAACGTCAAATCGACGCTGTATTTATACCCTCCGGCAAAATCATTGCGCGGCTCACATAACTGAAAATTGTTTATTACTTATTACTAACAATTATATTCCTGGCTCACGGCATAGAATATGCATCTAGTTTCATAAATCATTGAAAGTTTGTCGTTACTTCAATGAAATAGAGAAAGTTAATAATAAAATGATGAAATTCCCTATCGAAGAACCTAAATATAGCGTTTTTGTGTGATATCATTTTAATGGAAAATAGTCCCTAAGCGTCACTTAATAAAAATACTTATTACATGTATATTTCAATATTCAACAACCTAATTATGAAAATGGAAGGCCAGCCATTAATTTATAATAACAATTTATTATCAAAATACGGTAAACCGGAAGTAACCATTCAACTAAATGGCGATCTCCTTTTAAATGAACAAGCACCTGTCACTATGGAATTCCTGAGAAAGCACACAGATAACGGTGTCATGGAACCATTAAAGTTAATGAATAGGTAACTGAACTTATGTTTTACAAGCTCTTTACTCCCTGAACATGTGAAATCAATCTAAATACGTAAAATCATAATCGAGGTGCCTGAACATTACGAGTTGAATTCTACCGCAATTGACACTTATTAATTATGACTCATAATACAGTATTCGGCAATGATTTAGGTAATTTCTAAAATAACACTGACCGGAATTAATAATAATCCATAAAATAACTAGCCAAAGGTGTATTAGTGTATTATTACCATTTAAGACTTACATATTTTAGAAATTTAACCCCCAACTTCTGAAATGTCAGATAGTACATTAATTTTATAAAATTAATGACACATAAAGCTTAGACTCGTACGTTTATAACACTATGTTTATCAAGGATTTGGTAATGTGATGTCAGCGATGTCATTATGACGTCGTATTAGAAAACAACGATATTATGTTAATATCACATTAGTTGCTTGATAATAAATATTATTGCGTGTAAAGATCAAAGGCAAAATATACTAATCATCGATAAGTACATGTATTGTTTTACCCTGAATTCTTTTCATTGTTTTTGTTGTTCTTCTTCCCACACACACAAGCTTGTCCCGGGCGGAACATTTTTGTTAATCTTCTGATGTAGGCTCGTAATATTTGGCATATGAGTGCATTAATCTTAGACGATATGTTGTGTACTATCATGATCCCATATGGCCTCTGACCTCAAGATCGAATTGTTTCAGACAAACACATTCCAAGTAAGAAATCAGTTTCAGTGCCCTAAGACGATATTTTACTTTTAAGTTGAGATTAGATTAGATTTGTTGCCATCAAGGAGGTCGAGTAAAAACACTAACATGCTACAAGTGACTGACAAACTTGATTACATTATACAATTATATCTTATACATTCTTGTGTTTCCTTTCAAAATTATATGAGACGGCCCGACCCTCCATGAGCAATCAGGTATTAAAAGTTTCAAAATGGGCATCGTTACCAAATGTTAAAGTACAAAAACAATCCTAGCATTGTAGCTGCTAAACAGAATTCACACAACTTTATAGAAATAATCTTGAGACCAGCTGGAATCAGTTGGTTTAAAAAAATAGGAATGATTTGGTCAAATACCGCCATTGTTGCAGTAGATACAAAAACTAGTTCTGGAAATTTTACAATTTTGAAACCTTTTCCCCTCAAACTTCATAGAAAGATCCCCTATTGTGCAAACACGTGTTTCATAGTTTTAACCTTTCTTTTAAACTAGATTATAAGGGTAACCCCTTACAAAATATTTTTTAAAAAGAGTTGCATTAATGGGGATTCTTTCTGTGAAATCTGGAGAAAAAAAGTTTCAAAATCGTTAAAAAATGTCTTTCAGAGTTCATTATGAATCCAAAATTTTGCAATTAAACTGATGAAATAAAGCCCCTGTTGATAGGAGTTCTTTAGGATATTTTTTTAGCAGTTCACCAATAAGTCTGTTGTGACAGTTGACAGTTGACATGTTATTTTTCATATGATTGTACTGCTCAGTAATGGGTGTCTTTAAATTGACAATAAAAGAATTGAATTGTTTATAAATAGGTTGTAGGGGTTGGTTAAGATTATGGTGTTTAACAACACTTTCAACAATATTTCAGTTATCTCGTTGCAGTCTGTTTTATTGTTGAAGAAAACTGGAATACCTGGATAAAACAAAAACACTGCCGCAAGTCACTTGACAAACTTTATTCTATAATTTTATATCGAGTACACATTGCCATGAGCTGGATTCAATCAAACTCACAATTTTAGTGGTGATTGCACGAGTAGTTAATGATCACGCCCACGATTGCCCCTTTAACATATAGATTGTATATTTATTTTTCAGATGAAGTAATTAAGAAAAAATGTGAAAGAGAACTACATGTAGAAGAAAAGATAGCTGTGATATCAATATAAATTCCAGAACAGTTTGTGCCTACATAATATATTAGTTGTATTATTATCAGTGAAGAAAACTAAAGGTCTTTTTTATCATGTACTTATTGAGGATACTAGTTATCATAATTTGGTGTTGGGAATAAATGGATACTTTGTTTTGTTATGGAAAAATTTTAATTTAGTTTTTAAAAGATCCATAATTGTTGATTTATTGCCAAGTAACATTTTTTATTGTGGATTTTGTTTTCTAAGCTAGTGGAGAGTAAAATATAATATTAGACATTTTAGTCTTTATAGGACGTTGAATTTTGTGACTCGCTCAAAATTATAATAACCAGAGCTTCTCAACAGTTACCTGTGAATATTCATATTTTTTTTAGCTCAATTGGCCAAAGGCCATGAGAACTTTTGTCCGTGGACGTCCGTCTGTCGTACCTAGTACACTCTCACCTGGCAGAGATGGTCCTTGGGTGACAAATTAGGCATATTTTGATAAAAGATAATATTTATATCTTCTACTCTGAAACTGATGAACCAAATTTTTTAATTAAACCAAGTTTGGCTGGGATGGTCATTATGTGGTCTCCTTTCAAAATTAGGTCTGACGGTTCTGTCCTCCTTTCAAGATAGCTACTATTACTAAAAATAGAAATTACCTCAAATAGCCAAAATGTTACATTTTTTACCAAAATGAACTAAAATTTAGGATGTATTTTTTTGTTAATGAGTTGTCAAATTTATTTTGAATTTTTCTATGATATTTGTAATTTTGACTACTGCTTAATATACAATTTAGGCCCATTTTAGCAAAAAATTTGAACCAAACTTGGTCACATAATGGTATGCATCCCATGATCCTTCCAACCAAATCAACATGGCTGCTTTACAATAAATAGAAAAGTGCCAGTGACATACTCTGATGAAGAGTTTCAGATTTTTTGTTGTTCATTGCCTATATGAATTACGCTAGTGATAACAGGCTCTTGAGAGCCTCTGGGTTTTGATTGTTTATTTGCTAAAAATTAACAAGGAATTCAAACAAATATAACAGATCTGAAGATGGCATCTATTTGGGGCATTTGCTTTTTTGTTGTGATTTTTGTTTAGTTTCAAAGCATAATTTCTTTCATGTTGTTTGTTCCATGTAGATTTTTTTTTCTTAAAATAGGAAAAAAATAATATGCATTTGTAATTTATGTCTCAAAATTCTATATATATGTAATACTCAGATCGATGTCCAGCCTCTAATCGACGTCCAATCCTCAAATCCTTGTCCGATTTCTACATCACAGACATCTGTACCTCAGATCTATGTGCTTTTTCAAATTCTCAACTTGGTGTGTCCGATTTCTACATCACAGACATCTGTACCTCAGATCTATGTGCTTTTTCAAATTCTCAAGTTGGTGTCCAATTCTCAAATCTATGGCCAATGACGTCACTGACGTATGCCCTAACCCTAACCAATAAATCGGCCATTGATCTGAGAATTTGGAAAGGACGTCAATTTGAGAATGCTCATAAATCGTACGTGATTTGAGATAATGACGTCAGTGGATGCTGATCTGAGTCAGGACGCTGATCTGAGTTTATCAACTATGATAAAAGTTATGTGTTGTAAACACCTATAGCTTTTATAATAAAATATAAAAAAAAATATACCAAAGTTGTGCTATTTATTTTTCATATAGTTTTATTGAGATGACAGAAAATATAGCTGACATTCAACATATTTAAGAATATGTCTCTAAGAAACATTCATGTGACATATGTTTATTGAATATTTGACTATGAGAACCACAAATGGTGATGTAAAACAAATGTGTTGGAATTCTATTATTAGCCAAGAAATAATGACAAGCTTAGAAACAAAAATAGTGTAAAAATATCAAAATAGAAACATTAACAGATTAATTATCTCAAAATAAATGATTCCTCATGCTAATGTTACAATCAATACAGTCAAACCTGTATATAAAGAACACTCAAAGGAACATGAAAATGTGGCCTTTATATACAGGTTAAAATTATATGCACTACTCATTAATGGGAAAATAATAATCCAAAAGATCCTGAACTAACGAAAAATGCAAATAAACCTTGGGTAATTTTGTGGATAAAGGTGGATGTTGATACAACAAAAATGATCATAGTTCACAAATATTTGTTTTATAACTATGTATTGTAGCATCATAGCATTGTTGTTTAAGATTAATAATATAGTGTTCATGTCTACATTTATATCAACATCAACATTTTACACTAGTTTTTGAGTTTTTAGAATATCACTTTCCTTGTTTTTTCTTAATATTTTTGTTTATCATGGTTTTTTTTACAGATTATTTGTTTGGTATTTCCATGTTTGTTATTTTTGCTAGAATTATTTGTTTCTGGTTGCTGTTTTTTTATAATGGAATCAACTTGCATGAGATTATTTTCAATTTGATTGGAGTGATCTCAAATGAGAGACAACCCAAAGATATCTTATAACCAACAAAGGGAGATAATCTCTTGACATAACAATAAAGGGATATAATCTCTTGCCATAACAATAAAGGGAGATAATCTCTTGTCATAATATCAAAGGGAGGTAATATATTGCCAGAATAGTTCTTCAGACTAGTGTGTGTTTTAAACATTTTCTATGCAATTTCTAAAACTGACTGGTCAGTTATTTATAATGACATCAAATTGTCTTTTCTTTTATTAATTTTTTTTACGTTAATTAATGTAACGATCTAATTATGTCCTTGTGTTGTTTATCATGTATGTAAGACAATCTGTTTATATGATCATTTATGAAATTTAATAATTATTTGGAGATTCATCAGTAATACATTAGCAACATTCATTATCTGCATAGTTCAAGGGTCACACTTGAAAGGTCCAATCAATGAAGAAACTATAAATTCTTTAGGTATTAACAGACTGTGCTTTTTGTAAAGACCAGAGAGGTTCTGAATGTCAGAGAAAGTTTATCTGATGTTATCCAGATAAAAGAAATAATAATAAGATCTGATTGATTTTAATTAGATTGGTTTAGTTACAATTATGTATTAGGTGTTTGAGATGCACCCTATCTATGTATCCTGAAGACATTTTGGTGTGGGAACATCTACAGATATACATTTTGGTGTGGGAACATCTACAGATATACATTTTGGTGTGGAAACATCTACAGATATACATTTTGGTGTGGAAACATCTACAGATATACATTTTGTCATGTGTATTGCTACTCATTCTTTGCTGGTCTTTTTTACATGTGTATCAGTAATCCTTGTTTTCTTGTATAACATACAATCACCCCTTTAGTTAGATTTACTACTTACTACATATCTAACCTGTGTCTAGCACTTCTAAGGTTTGTTAGTATTAGTACTCATTCTTATCTAACATACAGTGGCTGTGATCACCCTTTTTGTAAGATTTATTTCTACATATCTAACCTGAGTTTCGTTCTCGTCGTAGCATATGCATGGTGTACTTAATATAACTAATGTGATAAGGTTTGTCAGTTAATTGAGGAAGTGCTGTGGTTTTCTATAGTACCCTGATTTTCATCTATAAATAACACTGATAACTTTCAAAAACTTAAGTGTTGTTGAAAGTGGTATTTAACACCCATTATTCTATCCTAATACACATGTGTCTATTATTCATAAGCCTATCTTATTATTAATACATAATTGTATGCTATTGTATTCATTATCCTATCTTAATACACGTGACTATGTTATTCATATGTGTCACAAGAATTTTATTTTAGCATAAATAAAATTGAAAGAATATGTTCATTTGTTAGTGTGAAAGATTTTATATATACTGTACAATATACAAAGTAATTGATGTATGTTTACATAAATGAGTGAGCGAGCGAGTGTGTGTGTGAGTTATTGTCGTTGAATGCCACGTGAACACTATTTCAAGTAGATAATAGTGGGAGCAAGTTTCAGATCTGGATTTTTTTTTATAGAACTAACTCACTGAAACTACTATCCAAAGTTAGACATGTCATTCCACTGGGGCTCCATTATTATGACTCAAACCTAACAGTCTTACATGTATTCCATAATTCTGTCAGCTTACTGAAGAAGTAATTCTTCATTGGTTTACTCTACTGTGATTGGTCACATGATCTTTCACACTAGAATTGACCATGGTGACTATTATGCTAACAAGGCAGTTTTAAATTAAAGAATACAGACGTATCATGCCCATATATCCCACTGTTTGTTATTATATTGTATTTATCAGAAATCAAAGATGGCCACCACTACAGGAAACATTCAACAGGCTCCAATTTGAAAATGCTAATGTCTGTTCTTCTTCTCAGAAACTGCAAACCTGCTTAAATCCAGACTGTACATAGATAATAATTGGGTAATAAAAATAACATATATATCCAAGCTAGGGGAACTGTTGTAATGAATGCTGTTATGACTTAAGTTCATTAATGTAAATATATTAGATTTTGTCTTCAAATGTGTTGCTCGTATATATAGTGGGTATTTTCTTATGGTGCAAATTTATTTTGTCAGGTCATTAAAAAAAAATCAAATTTAAGTGGTCAAAATTAAAAGATAGATAGAAATTTGCTGAGTAATTATTGTTAAGCTTCTGATGACAAGCCTAACAGCACTTACTGTGGGTCAACTGTGTTTCTAACACAGTTCATTTTTTATTAAAACATTTATTAATGTACTTATTAATAAACCAAACATGTTGTATTAGTAGTTAAGCTTTAAAAAATAGGAGTTTTATTATTCTGAAATGTATTAAACTCTCAAAATTTGTCATGACCATATTTTTTTATTAAATTAAAATGAATTACTTTTTTTATTTAATTAAAATTAATCAATTACTTTTTCTCCATAATAAAAAGTAATGTCTGACCTATATAACAAAAATAATCAAAAGTGACTTTAAAATTCTGACCTCTTGATATTTAAGATTGACCCAATTAATGACCTCAAAGGGCAACAACCCTTATTGAATATAATTTATTTTGTGATCAAATATTAGTCCTTATTTGATAGAGTTAAAACAATATTAGATATTGGTACTGTGGTACTGGGACCAGAGTACATGTATATTATTAGTAAGTTAAAACGGTTTCAGTATTTTAGACGACATTGGTCGTGGTAGGTTTAGAATTTGTGTGCGAGATTGTACAAAAGTTTGTGTGCAAAACACGCATTTCGTGTAAACGCAACCACTTAAGACAGTTTGTAATTTGTAATGGTATATATCTGGTGTCCAAAATTTATATGGCCAAATGAAATAAACTGTTTTCAGGATGTGTAGAATATTTATTCCACTTTCATTTTACTGGTAATTGTCGTAGTTGATATGTATTTTTTGTATTATACATAGAATTTATATTTAGGTGAGTTAGAACAAATGTATATACAATAGAAACCATTGGAAGGATTTCAAGTTGTTAAATCATTCCAAAAAAAAGCTGCTATATACCATATATTTAGGGCTACAAGTCAATACTTTTTTTGGTAGCTCGAGAGGGTGCATGAAGGCCCTTTTACATGATCAAAGTTTTCCATCAAAGTTTTTACCTTTCGGCGGTAAATTCAAAAACAAACAAAATGGCTGAATGATCTTGATTCTGA
Source organism: Bathymodiolus brooksi (assembly GCA_963680875.1). Classification (NCBI taxonomy): domain Eukaryota; kingdom Metazoa; phylum Mollusca; class Bivalvia; order Mytilida; family Modiolidae; genus Bathymodiolus; species Bathymodiolus brooksi. The sequence continues at coordinate 47,271,874 of OY804590.1, read as the reverse complement.
AAAGATTTTTTGATTGATCTGTTGGTCAAGTCAGTCAAAATGTCAAGTCTGTCAAAATCCATCAAAGATCTTTGACAAAGTTTTTGATGCAGGTTTACACGATCAAAGAACTTTGACAAAGAAAACTGTGACCAAGTTTTTGATGGAAAACTTTGATCGTGTAAACAGACCTTTAGTTTGTGGAACATTTTGCAAATAGATTTATAGTTTTACTGTGCATATATGTATAGTCCAGAAAATATGGTGAATTTATTTGTACAAGGAGAACAAGATCTCGTATAAATGTTACATGTGATAATAATTTTAACTTTAATATCAAGAGTTATCTTTCCTAAAAACAAGAGTAACTGCCCTTGTCATCATATACAGTAGTCCCCTTCGTATAAGGCCACTCTCACCAAAGGCCACCCCTCTTATCAGGCCAGATATCGGATATACTGAGATCATGGTAATATATCCCCCACATGGGAGGCCACCCCTCTTATCAGGCCAGATATTGGATATACTGAGATCATGGTAATATATCCCCCACATGGGAGGCCACCTCTCTTATCAGGCCAGATATCGGATATACTGAGATCATGGTAATATATCCCCCACATGGGAGGCCACCCCTCTTATTAGGCCAGATATTGAGATGGTGAAATACTACCAGGGTACCACATCATTGGGGAGGCCATCCCTCTTATCAGGCCACATTTTCATTGCACAAGGGGTGGCCTTAAAAGAGGGAGACTACTGTATTATAAATACAAATAATTTGGACTAATTTTTTTGAAAAAGAGAGAAAAATTGGCATACAAGATTAAAAAAAAAAAAACTGTTTAAAAATAAAGAATTTGAAATTGGTATAGATTCCTTTGTACAATGTAAAGAGTGTGGTATTAGATCTGTATGTATTTAATTATAATATTTTGCCATTAATGATTTATTAGGTATTAAATGTCACAAAACCAAGTCTATAGCTTTATTTTTTACTCATTATTGTAATTTTTTCTTTGTTTTTTTTCTGTAATGTAAAACCACTGTATTATTGTATTGCCATTTATATAAGAAGTATAGTAGAGTGATCTTTTATTTGTCATTGAATAAATGCTTGATTTGTTTGTTAATATATATTAGGTCTTCCAGTTATAAAACTTTTTGAGTATGGCTTTTTGTACTTTTTCTAAAAAATCATCAAATCAAAACACAAGATAAACATGTAGGTGAAAGCTTCAAAAATCATCAAATCAAAACACAAGAACGACATGTAAGTAAAAGCTTCACCTGTAATACATATTTCTATTTATTTTGAATATGGAATAGATGTATTATGTACTAGCCAGTTTTTTTTTTAATTTGACTACAAAAATAATATTCCCAAAGTTTTGTAGCTGACAAGACGTGATATATCATGGATGTTAGTGGTGGGTTATTTTCAAGATTCACAATAAAGGAGATATATTAACACTTAGTTTTGTCTTAATGTCTTGATTGTTTTATTGTATTAGATTTATCCTGAAAATTTAAGATTTAAGAACTGGGTATTGCAACACCATACTGTTACCATGACGATATTGGTAGTACATGCATGTTGTAAAGGTAGTCTTTCTAGTCCAAATTCTAGTTCGGTGAATGCTATGATTCTTTTCAATAGTTCTCCTAGCCTTGGTCATCCTCAATACACATCACAATGTTTCATGAAATGATCTATAAAAGGTGACTTCTTTGTAAACTAAAAATTAATCATATCATCGGTGGTGTAATAGTTAGGGTCACCTCTAGTGCGGTAGATCTTGGGTTCATCAGTGGTGTAATAGTTAGGGTGGTCGCCTCTAGTGCAGTAGATCGTGGGTTCATCAGTGGTGTAATAGTTAGGGTGGCCTCTAGTGCAGTAGATCGTGGGTTCATCAGTGGTGTAATAGTTAAGGTGGTCGCCTCTAGTGCAGTAGATCGTGGGTTCATCAGTGGTGTAATAGTTAGGGTGGTCGCCTCTAGTGCAGTAGATTGTGGGTTCATCAGTGGTGTAATAGTTAAGGTGGTCGCCTCTAGTGCAGTAGATCATGGGTTCATCAGTGGTGTAATAGTTAGGGTGGTCGCCTCTAGTGCAGTAGATCATGGGTTCATCAGTGGTGTAATAGTTAAGGTGGTCGCCTCTAGTGCAGTAGATCGTGGGTTCATCAGTGGTGTAATAGTTAGGGTGGTCGCCTCTAGTGCAGTAGATCGTGGGTTCATCAGTGGTGTAATAGTTAGGGTGGCCTCTAGTGCAGTAGATCATGGGTTCATCGGTGGTGTAATAGTTAGGGTGGCCGCCTCTAGTGCAGTAGATCGTGGGTTCATCAGTGGTGTAATAGTTAGGGTGGTCGCCTCTAGTGCAGTAGATCGTGGGTTCATCAGTGGTGTAATAGTTAAGGTGGTCGCCTCTAGTGCAGTAGATCATGGGTTCATCAGTGGTGTAATAGTTAGGGTGGTCGCCTCTAGTGCAGTAGATCATGGGTTCATCAGTGGTGTAATAGTTAAGGTGGTCGCCTCTAGTGCAGTAGATCGTGGGTTCATCAGTGGTGTAATAGTTAGGGTGGCCTCTAGTGCAGTAGATCATGGGTTCATCGGTGGTGTAATAGTTAGGGTGGTCACCTCTAGTGCAGTAGATCGTGGGTCCATCAGTGGTGTAATAGTTAGGGTGGTCGCCTCTAGTGCAGTAGATCGTGGGTTCATCAGTGGTGTAATAGTTAGGGTGGTCGCCTCTAGTGCAGTAGATCGTGGGTTCATCAGTGGTGTAATAGTTAAGGTGGTCACCTCTAGTGCAGTAGATCGTGGGTTCATCAGTGGTGTAATAGTTAGGGTGGTCGCCTCTAGTGCAGTAGATCGTGGGTTCATCAGTGGTGTAATAGTTAAGGTGGTGACCTCTAGTGCAGTAGATCGTGTCCGGTTCATCAGTGGTGTAATAGTTAAGGTGGTCACCTCTAGTGCAGTAGATCGTGTCCGGTTCATCAGTGGTGTAATAGTTAAGGTGGTGACCTCTAGTGCAGTAGATCGTGTCCGGTTCATCAGTGGTGTAATAGTTAAGGTGGTGACCTCTAGTGCAGTAGATTGTGTCCGGTTCATCAGTGGTGTAATAGTTAAGGTGGTCACCTCTAGTGCAGTAGATCGTGTCCGGTTCATCAGTGGTGTAATAGTTAAGGTGGTGACCTCTAGTGCAGTAGATCGTGTCCGGTTCATCAGTGGTGTAATAGTTAAGGTGGTGACCTCTAGTGCAGTAGATCGTGTCCGGTTCATCAGTGGTGTAATAGTTAAGGTGGTGACCTCTAGTGCAGTAGACCGTGTCCGGTTCATCAGTGGTGTAATAGTTAAGGTGGTCACCTCTAGTGCAGTAGATCGTGTCCGGTTCATCAGTGGTGTAATAGTTAAGGTGGTGACCTCTAGTGCAGTAGACCGTGTCCGGTTCATCAGTGGTGTAATAGTTAAGGTGGTCACCTCTAGTGCAGTAGATCGTGTCCGGTTCATCAGTGGTGTAATAGTTAAGGTGGTGACCTCTAGTGCAGTAGACCGTGTCCGGTTCATCAGTGGTGTAATAGTTAAGGTGGTGACCTCTAGTGCAGTAGATCGTGTCCGGTTCATCAGTGTTGTAATAGTTAAGGTGGTGACCTCTAGTGCAGTAGATCGTGTCCGGTTCATCAGTGGTGTAATAGTTAAGGTGGTCACCTCTAGTGCAGTAGATCGTGTCCGGTTCATCAGTGGTGTAATAGTTAAGGTGGTGACCTCTAGTGCAGTAGACCGTGTCCGGTTCATCAGTGGTGTAATAGTTAAGGTGGTGACCTCTAGTGCAGTAGATCGTGTCCGGTTCATCAGTGGTGTAATAGTTAAGGTGGTGACCTCTAGTGCAGTAGATCGTGTCCGGTTCATCAGTGGTGTAATAGTTAAGGTGGTGACCTCTAGTGCAGTAGACCGTGTCCGGTTCATCAGTGGTGTAATAGTTAAGGTGGTCACCTCTAGTGCAGTAGATCGTGTCCGGTTCATCAGTGGTGTAATAGTTAAGGTGGTGACCTCTAGTGCAGTAGACCGTGTCCGGTTCATCAGTGGTGTAATAGTTAAGGTGGTCACCACTAGTGCAGTAGATCGTGTCCGGTTCATCAGTGGTGTAATAGTTAAGGTGGTGACCTCTAGTGCAGTAGACCGTGTCCGGTTCATCAGTGGTGTAATAGTTAAGGTGGTGACCTCTAGTGCAGTAGATCGTGTCCGGTTCATCAGTGTTGTAATAGTTAAGGTGGTGACCTCTAGTGCAGTAGATCGTGTCCGGTTCATCAGTGGTGTAATAGTTAAGGTGGTCACCTCTAGTGCAGTAGATCGTGTCCGGTTCATCAGTGGTGTAATAGTTAAGGTGGTGACCTCTAGTGCAGTAGACCGTGTCCGGTTCATCAGTGGTGTAATAGTTAAGGTGGTCACCTCTAGTGCAGTAGATCGTGTCCGGTTCATCAGTGGTGTAATAGTTAAGGTGGTGACCTCTAGTGCAGTAGACCGTGTCCGGTTCATCAGTGGTGTAATAGTTAAGGTGGTCACCTCTAGTGCAGTAGATCGTGTCCGGTTCATCAGTGTTGTAATAGTTAAGGTGGTGACCTCTAGTGCAGTAGATCGTGTCCGGTTCATCAGTGGTGTAATAGTTAAGGTGGTGACCTCTAGTGCAGTAGACCGTGTCCGGTTCATCAGTGGTGTAATAGTTAAGGTGGTGACCTCTAGTGCAGTAGATCGTGTCCGGTTCATCAGTGGTGTAATAGTTAAGGTGGTGACCTCTATTGCAGTAGATCGTGTCCGGTTCATCAGTGGTGTAATAGTTAAGGTGGTGACCTCTAGTGCAGTAGATCGTGTCCGGTTCATCAGTGGTGTAATAGTTAAGGTGGTCACCTCTAGTGCAGTAGATCGTGTCCGGTTCATCAGTGGTGTAATAGTTAAGGTGGTGACCTCTAGTGCAGTAGACCGTGTCCGGTTCATGCCCTGATCTGGTAAAACCAAACACTATAACATTGGTATTTGTTGCTTCTTCACTAAGCATGCAGCATTTAGGAAAAAGAGCAGATTGGTTGGCTCGGAATCAGGATAATGTATCCGAGTGGGGCCACATGTCTACTCGCGGAATGTTGTTTTAGTGAGCTAGCACTATAAAAATCCAACTAAGCGTGTTGGTCTAGTACAAAGCTGTCCTCGTCTTCATCTTATTGAAAATTAACTTGTTCTCGCCATGGTATAGCTGAAAAATTGCTGCATTGGCTTTAAACAATACTCACTCTATGTAAATTAGATGCCTACATTATTATTTCTGTCTACCAAGCTGGATTTTTAATAGAAAACCAAATCTTTGAAACCAAAAACTCCACACATTATATATATGCACCGCAAGCTTACTGAAATGCTCGATGGTATGGACCAGTAGAAACTACTAGCATACTGGATCTCAACAAAGCTAAATATACAAACAATTTAAACAATAGAGGAAATACCTGGAATATCAGATCATCACATTGCATTTTATAAACTTAACACCATGTTTATCTGTAAAATATACCCACAAATAGTGAAGATTCAGCTCTACAAATTGAAACAGGAGATGGGGAAAATATGAATGAAAATCTAACATTTATAAGAGAAAAATTAAACAATTGAGACAAAAAAAGAAAGTATGACTTGCAAGAAATTTTAAACAGTGATGGTCAACAATTCCTCCAATACATTTTGTATAATAAAATGAATAATCACCTCTCAACTCTACCATAATGGAATCCAAAAAAGACAAGGATAATATCATTGGAAACCCAGATCCTGGTTTGGCACAGTCACAGATAATGAGGTAGGGTTAATATTACAAATGTATATGGATTAATTCAAGACAAATTCAATAGAAAACATTATAAAGGTTAATATATAGTGCATTAATCTGTCAGGATTAGGTCTACGAGTGTTTACAGCCACTTTAAAACAATTTTATTTATTATATCATGGTGGTCACTTTTATTGATGGATGAAATAGGACCTGTAGAAAATTTCAACAGATATGCTGCAAGTCACCCAGAAACTTCATAACATAATTTATAGAAGATTGTATATGTAGTACACCTAGCAATGGAAGGGAATCAAACTTAAAAAAACGATAAGTCAGGAAGGTTACTCTTGGCATAAAAGACCCCTCGATGGATATCAGGTTAGAGAAACAAGACACTATTTTTCTCTAATTTGAGAATCTAAGGTTCATCCACTTTTTGAGGATGAATCATGGATTGAATATCAACTAGAGACTTATCTTTGCCTGTATCGCTCACTTGATTATTCATGAAATGTTTGTTTGTGTTCAAGCAAGTTTGAGGGGCCGTCGTGGTTGTGATCGTATGGTAGTTGGATTTACAACTACATATGCAATCAATGCCTATCACCACTAAAGTTGGGAGTATGAACCCCATTCATAGCGAGGAATACTCGATACAATATTATGTGATAAAGCTTGTCAGTGACTTGCAGCAGGTTAATTGTTGTCCCCGGGTACTCCGGTTTCCTCCACCACTAAAATATTGTTGAAAGTGTCATTAAACACCAAAAACTCCAGTATTTTTCTGTTCGAAATTGTAATTGTAAAATAATACCCCCAGCAATGCACTACAAAGTCAAGAGATTCTGAACAGACCAGTTTTTGTGCTAGATATTCTGAAAAGAGTGAAAATTCTGAAAATGACTAAAAATTCTGAACAGATTCTGAACATTACTGAAAATTCTGAACAGATTCTGAAAATTCTGAACAGATTCTGAAAATTCTGAACAGATTCTGAACATTACTGAAAAATCTGAACAGATTCTGAAAATTCTGAACAGATTCTGAAAATTGCTGAAAATTCTGAACAGATTCTGAACATTACTGAAAATTCTGACCAGATTCTGAACATTGCTGAAAATTCTGAACATTACTGAAAATTCGGAACAGATTCTGAACATGGATTGAAGCAACAAATACCAATTTCATAGTCTTTGGTTTGACCCCACCGGGCCTTGAACCCACGATCTTATGCCACCGATGTGATTCGGTAGTTGGATTTTCTGAACAAGAAAATAAAGCTATGAATAAGTTAATGAGGTTTTTATTCAGCAGATTCACAATAATATTCATAAATATCATATAAGGAAACACACAACATAGCAATTGCATAATATAAATTATATATATTTATCAATTATGGACTTTTTTTTATAACATATTGACAGAGTAAAAAGTCCTTAATTTTTATATTACATACATGTATGTAATGTATTACTTGCATGATTTAAAATAAAATATTAACACATCATTATTTTATTGTTTAAGAACACAATAAAACTAGAAAATTGTTTAGTACAGGTGGAGTATAAATGCGGTCCAGAACGGAAAATATCAGGATCTAGATTTAGTAACATAGCCCCTATATTGACGGTCAATATAATTAAAAATAGAAATATAGCGTCAATATTATTTAAATATAGTAACAAGTGTAAGACATAATTTACCTTGTAATAATTTAGGTAAAAGGAAGCCGAGTTGAATATTTGTGTTACTCTGAATTTTGAATTTATTAATCTGAATTATCCATCATGCAATGGCTATTTATTTTCTACCATTTGTGATTCATTCATACACCTTTGCCATAACTAGAATATAACTTCTTGTTTTATATTCATATAAACCCCTTTCCCTATAGCTAACCCATATAAACAAGTTTGAGGTTATAGAAATCTGTCTGTCTGGACCCTTTCTTGTATATGTGGATTGTGTTTAAATCGAATGTAGGATGTTTCGGCCTAGGACATTTCGGCCAAACAATATTTAGTTGTTATTTATATGGTGTTTTTTTTTCATTGGAAGTTGTAGTCTGATTGCTAATATTTGATATATTGTTGTGGTTTTTGGGGGTTTTTTTTCTTTGGGGATGGGGTGGGGGTAGTCCGGGATTCCTCTGTCGTTTAACGGCATTTATAAAGTTGCTGTAGCCGTTCAACGTCAGAGGGTAATATATACGGAAAACAACGGATTTGCCTCACCAGCTCTAGGATCGGCACATTTCCACGTTTCGTGGCTATCAGATTTTATTTTCTATCAGAAACCCTTATATAAATCGCTTCACCAATCATTTTTCTATTCATTCAAAACCATCTTACCCTCAGAAAGTGGTGTTACACTCCATTACAGCACGATTTTGCCTTAGATCCTATTATTCCGCCATTTGACTTCCATTTTCGAATCTACAAACGTGATCTCGCGATACTAACTGAATGATAACAGTAACGCATTGCATGATGGGAACTACTTAATTCAGCGCACCAAATTATTTGAGCATTATTTGCATACGTAAACAACATTCAAATCACATGGAAGACCATACATTTAAGCGTATTCTACAGGACAAACAGTCCATCTATAGATCAAAGCAGAGCAGAAGGAAATAATACAGAATGTGTTGGAAAGAAAAGATTCAATGGCAGAGTGTTGCCAATGGGCTTCGGAAAGAGCATGTGTTACGTCCCCCTTTTTTGGACAAGGTACTACATCATTTTTTTTTCTTATGATTATCTGTAATTCACTATTGCTGTTAAAATCATTACCAATCAATATAATCAACTGTATTAAATTTTATGTTAATTGTTCTGCCTTAACAGGCGTGTATGATTAGCAATACAAATATTTGTTTGTTTGTTTATATGCAAATCATCTCCCATGATACATTGCGGTAATCGTGGTTTTCTCGTAGTCACGTGACAAATGTTTGAAAAATGGAAGACAAATGGCGGAATCATAGGATCTAAGGCAAAATCGTGCTGTAATGGAGAGTAGCACCACTTTCTGAGGGTAAGATGGTTATGAATGAATAGAAAAATGATTGGTGAAGCGATTTATATAAGGGTTTCTGATAGAAAATAAAATCCGATAGCCACGAAATGTGGAAATGTGCTGACCCAGAGTTGGAGAAGCAAATCCGCTGTTTTCCGTATGTATTGCCCTCTGACGTTGAACGGCTACAGCAACTTTATAAATGCCGTTAAACGACAGAGGAATCTCGGACTAGGGTGGGGGTAACTTCCCACTTGGTCTATTCCCATTTTGTCTACTATTTGACCATTCCCATTTGGTCTACTTAATGAAATTTTATGATTAAGAGGTCTATAACATCTTTTAAATCAAAATTATAGTGTATTAGGGTTGTGATTGTGTATTCTTTTTCTGTTCATGTTAATAAAAACTAAAAAAAACATTCTATTGAAAGTATCAAAACTGTTAATCACTGTTAAAAAACAGAGGAATATGTCACTTTTTAATAATCATTCCCATTGTTTATGTTACAAGCTCATTATTAAATATAATTGTTTTTTGTATCGCCAAGTTTAAATGTATTTCATACACAACTTTGATTTGTTTTGTATAATAAATAAATATTTTATATAAAATTGTTTGATTAATATATATTATAATAATCTGGAAAACCAATTATTTTATTACATGTGATTGTTTGATTAAAATCATACAGTGATTTAAATTGCCCTTTTTTAAATTGAAAGATCTACATACATTTGTTTACTATGTGACAGTAGTACAGTAGACAATATATATATATATTAAGATATAAATTTCCAAAAATAAAATAACAAAGCAAATGTATTATCACTATGAAAGTATTTAAAAATTATATAAACCATCTCTTGATCCAATTTAAAGGAAATAGAAACTATATAAAACTACTTTAGATCATCCAAGTTGATGCAATTTCCCACCTTTTGTAATTAGTAAGAATTCTTAAAAGAAAATATTCTAAACAAATTTTTCATTAGAAAACAAATCATGAATTTTTGTTTATTTCTCTATAAACATTTTTTTTTATATTTTAAGAAATAATTAAGGCACCCATTTTTCATGAAATGAAAATGTTTATAATTGTAGATTATAAACACATCTAGATCTTATATATTCATAGTATTCCACACTTACAAACAAATTGAGAATTTTTGTTGTTGTTAATAATAGATGTATACTTTCACATTTTATCCATTTATTGAATTATCATCATCTAACAATATTAAAATTTTGATTGTCAGGCTGAGATTATCAATGCTGTTGCCAGAACAATGTTCAGAATCTGTTCAGAATTTTCAGTAATGTTCAGAATCTGTTCAGAATTTTCAGCAATGTTCAGAATCTGTTCTGAATTTTCAGTAATGTTCAGAATTTTCAGAATCTGTTCAGAATTTGTTCAGAATTTTCAGTAATGTTCAGAATCTGTTCAGAATTTTTAGTAATTTTCAGACTCTTTTCAGAATATCTAGCACAAAAACTGGTCTGTTCAGAATCTCTTGACTTTGTAGTGATGCTATTGTAAATGCGGCCTCTATTATAAAATTAGCCTTTTTTTAAACAATCATGTAGCTTTATTCATCATCACCTGTTAACAGTGACACCTTGGTTGTCTAGGTTCAACCTAGAGTCCCTGTTTTACATCAATAGATAACATGCACAGGGTTAGATATGTAACTAACACAATAAAAATCATTGCACACAAATAAACATGAAAAACAGACATATATTAGATATACATGTATAAACAATTATGCAAAAAATAGAATTAGTATTCATTCATTATTTATTATTATTATTATTCTATATTTCTAATATACCAATTGAGTGTATCGTGTTGAGTGCACCGATAGACATTTAAATGCACTGTGGAAAGCATGAGGTAAGTTACCCATTCATTTTATTTCTGATAATTGTTAATTTTTCCTTTTCTATATATATTATTCAGCCTTAATATTCGTGACTCAAACATGATACAAGTTAAATATTATAAAAGATTGATTTAATTCCGTCAACGCAAACATGAATGTAGCTGCGAAATGGTAGTCCTTATATATATATTTTGCTTACTTTTTTAGAAGCATTAGATGGCTCAGAAAAATAAAATAAAAAGACTTTCATAGCAACGGATTCATAGTTCGCATAAATGACGAAATGGAATAAAATATGTACAATTCCAAAACTGTTCTATTTCGTTGCAACGTTAACGTTTGTGACATGAAAAAAAATCTGCTTTAAATAATGCTTTTGTTCCTGTAAATAAGAAGGAAATCAGAAAAAATATTGTCAAAATGTATCAGCAATTCAGACATTTAGTTCTAAATGTAACAGAAAAGAAAAAAGTTGAAGTTAGCCAATTATTTTTTGGACAATTTCAATTAAAATCACGGAAATCCTGATTTAGCAATTAGCCGGTCATATTCAATATTAAAAGAAAATTCATCAGATCTTCAAATTAGAAGCTTCATAAGATGTCATAATGCATGAAGGGGGCCGTCGTGGTCGTATGGTAGTTGAATTTACAACTACCTGTGCAATCAGTGCTCTATCACCACTAAAGTTGTGAGTTCAAACCCCGTTCATGGTGAGGTGTACTTGATACATTATGCGATAAAAGTGTGACCGTGACTTGCGACAGGTCGGTGGTTTTCTCCGGGTATCCTGGTTTCCTCGATATTAAACACCATATACCAAACCAAACCCTAACTATAATGCATGATCCTACAGGGAAAAGTTTGATTGAGTTAAGTTACTGTTGAACAATACTGACACAATTCCCCCCCCCCCCCTCCCCCATTCCCTCCAGAAATGGTTTAGTTTTTGTCAGTTTGATAGATTTCAATTTTGTGTTATTTGCATCATGATCTGTAAACTCTCCTTCTGGAGGTAAATAAATATACAATATACGTACATTGTCGGTAAATATAAAATTTATTTGTACAAGCTTTAGAAACAGGCAGAATAGCGAGCCTTTGGGGAGCTTTTCAGGCCTGTTTCGCAGCGAGTACAAATGAATTTCATATTTAATGACAATGTACGTATATTGTGTTTATCCTGCAATGTCAAAAAAGTCGGAAAACTTGTCAAATTTAGACAAAAAGGACAGAAACAAGCGTCGTTCCTCGCCTTTCATAAATATTGTCAAGGGTGTCTTCTTCGTGGTCCGCATTACATTAGTACCAGTTTCATACTTGTCTGCGCCCTCCGCTGTACATAGCTACAGGGTACCAGGAAAGTTTATTCGTAGGCTGAAAAGTTTATTCATAGGCTGAAAAGTTTATTCGCATAGTACGAAAAGTTTATTCGTCTAGTACGAATAAAGCAAAAATTTATTCGTATAGCATATTTGTACAACAAATGTACTGATTGCAGGATAAAGAGTATTTATTCTGCACTTGTTCTTATTGAGCAGGCAATTGCATTGACTGGATAAATATTTTGCTATATAATGTCACTGACCGATATATAGCTTTTTCTGGTACGTCTGTCGCATGTTATGTGTTGAGCTTTGGGAACCTATTTGCAAATCCAGTTCACTTCCTGTTGACAGAAACTATCAAAAGGGGCAATCAAGGGATAATTATATAACCGATTTAAGACGGAACCGTAACATACTCTTGAGGTTTTGATCCAGGCGACCTTACACTAATGAACCACTATCCTACCTACAACACGGATTCAGACCTTGGTGACCGACCACTAACACGGACAGGTTCGTCTTAAATGGCGACTGGCACATCCACTAGGTGTTGCCTAGATGCAATGAATGAAAAATTCAGAAAAGTTGACACCCAGTTGCATGGTGTTTTCTATGGGGCTATATAAAGAGACCCATGTACAAATGCTTCGAATATGTGCAAATTATATAGTAGGGATGATCAAATCGAGCATATATGCGCATGCTTGGACAAGACAGCTGTTTTTTCCGGACGCTCCTGAAAATCTTTAAATATCATCATTTACGATTATTCCAGTGTAGATTTATATATATACAGGGTGTAAAATACAACCTAGCAAAACAAATTCCACATCATTTTAGCATAAATTAAAAGTTATTTCTATCATTTTCCCCCGTTGACACAATTTATTTCACAAAAATAAAGTTGTGGAGACATCAAAGGGGGATACTTTTACAGGAAAATTACACAACTCAACTTCTGACTTGAGAATCTTCGATTGTTTACACTACAGACTGAGAGTAATCTTTATTTGTAAATAGTCTTAAAGGGTCAATATATTACTTCAATAACAATATATGATATAAATATACAGGTATAACATAACAAAAAGACAAATATTTAATGGCTGTCACAAAATATTACGAATTCACAGAAAACTGAAGATTGAGCAACACAAACACCACTAAGAATTCGGACTGACATGAACTCAGATGCTCCGTATGAGTCTGCAGTTCGAACTTCACTAATACCATTCATGGAAGAAGGAACTGGGGACAATTTCCCTCCCCACTTTGAAAAGTTGAGGGTGGCAATTTGCCCCCCCTTTTTTTTGGTATTGAATTTAAGAAAAATAAAAGCCTTTTTACTTCTGTATGGAAGCATATATGTTGTCCAGTTAACCAAGTGTATAAGGATATTTGGATAAGGGTATGCTTTAAAACCATAATGACCTTTTTTTTTATTACTGGACAGTTTTGAAAATTTACCAGACAAATAAGGAATACATTTTTTTGTACATTTTCATAAAAATGCAAACCAAATGTAATGAGCATCCATTTAAATTATTACAAATATTGAGGTAATTACACATGATTGTGTATTTATATTTCAAAGATAAATATATAATTATTGAAAATTGTGAAAATTTGTATTGTTCTTGTTACATTTTAGTGTATTTTTCATAAAAAACGTATGAGGGTAACCTTATTTAAAGCCCCATAATTGTTTTTCTATTGAAAATATCCCCCATTTTGTTTCATATTCTGAATGTATCCCTCATTTTGTTTCATATTCTGAATGTATCCCTCATTTTGTTTCATATTCTGAATGTATCCCTCATTTTGTTTCATATTCTGAATGTATCCCTCATTTTGTTTCATATTCTGAATGATGCTTTTGGTTTGTTGTTTTTAATATTTAATAAAAAGAAAAGGTGAGGAAAAGGTGGGTCACTTTTTTCATAAAATGAAAATTGTCCACAACAAATAGGTGCCTACCAACCTATGAATATGAACCTGTATCTTGGTTTTAGAAAGGCAGTTAACTTGAAATCTTGTTTTTTTTCTTTCAATTATTCAGATGTTGTACAAAGAATTAAAGGGAAAAAATATGATTAAATACATTCATGGGTCAAAAGTATTTCCACACTAAGATATTTCCCTATATATTTCATATAAAACCACTTATTTTCAAAACATTCTCCTGAAGTCATTCCTTATCAGATTTTCTTGAAATTTTCACCTTTAAATAAAGCAGAATTGATTGGAGTTTATTTTCATGTTTTCATGTAATTTGAACTTTTTTACAAGCATTTATGATTCAAACATAAAGATAAATTCTCGACGTCACAATTTTCTATGATCATATAGCAAGATTTGATGAAAAAAATCTAACTTTGTGTTTAAATCATGTCATAAGGAAAAGTATAAATCAAATTGTATGAAAATTATAAGAAGAAGAAACTATATTTATTTTTGGGTTTAATGCTGAAAATTTCATGAAAATCAGACAAGGAATGACTTCAGGAGAATGTGTTGAAAATAAGTGGTTTAATAAGAAATATATAAGGAAATATCTTAGTGTGGAAATACTTTTAACCCATGAGTGTATGATGTTTATTAAAATCATGCCAGTTGCTATTTTAAACAAAAAGCCAGAAGAAAACAGACAGAGCACTAATCTCTAAGAAAGTAATCAGTCCGCAATACCTTAAAACCCAATAACAAACAAATTATATCATTTTATTTTTTATTTCAAAATATAAGTCAATGGATTTATGTGATTTTTCTGCTCGTTGAATTTATATCAATAAACATGTAAACTTTATATCAATAAGCATGTGAATTCTACATCAACAAATGTCAATTTTACATCAAAACATGTGAATTTACATCAATACACATGTGAATTCTACATCAACATGTTAATTTTACATCAATAAACATGAGAATTCTACATCAACATGTTCATTTTACATCAATAAACATGTGAATTCTACAGAAACATGCTAATTTTACATCAATAAACATGAGAATTCTACATCAACAAATTTGACAAAAATAAAGACAAACTAATAAACAATTATTGCCTTCAATGGATGTAAACATCCAGAATTGTTAACCTGATGGGGGTTGTTTTCCCCGAGGACTTTAGCCCAAGGGAAACAATCCCTTGAGGGTTAACAATTCTGATGTTTACAATCCACTGAAGGCAATAACTGTTTTATTATACTGAACAACAGACCAAGAATTGGGAATTTAAATAAATACATGTATTTAAGCAAAATGTGTGCTTAATAACTTTTGACAAATTTTTAACATATTTTAAACTATTTCATGTTTGTATTAAAGTTCACAACACAATCAGTGATATAGGGCACAAACTTGCCATCAGTAATATTTTCAACAGATTCAAAATGTGTGTTTGATAACTTCAAAAATTGCCTCGGGCCAATACAACCTTCCTTGAGCCATTATGACTAACCTTGGACATATAACTGGTCCATTATGAAAACACCCATTTCTTAATACTTTTATTAACCAGTCAATTTCAATTTTAGGTAATCTTCATTCTTTTTGAAGAAGGCAATAGTATTGACCGAAATGGTAGGCTATAATTGTTTTATCATTATACAATTAATGACTTTTCATAAGGTGGACTCTGTGATTTATCAACCCAGAGGAAGTGATGTTCACCGAAGCCAACGGCTGAGGTGAACATCACTTTCAAGGGGTTGATAAATCAGTGTCCACTGAAATAAAAAGTCATCAATAGTTTTATTAAATGGCACGTTCTAAGTGTAATTTTGGGGTTAAAATTGTGAATTGTTGCTGTTTCTTAGACATTTCCATTTATTCTTTTTTATATGTAGCTGCTTCAAACCAACAAAAACCAGTTTTTAAAGCTTGACATTTCTAATGTTTCAAAGCAATAAAATGGATTTAAGAAAAAACGAATACAATTTCAAAATTCAAAGAACATAGGTAAGTATAATTAACTTATGTTGTAGTTTATGGTAATGTTAGAGCAATTATTTTAGTTTTCCCCTGTTACTATTTTTGGGTATGTATTAACTTCTGGTTCTACTGACGAAGCTGCTTCATTCATTTTTGTTTACTAACAGTCGTCTGCTGATTACCAAAGTTTGTTAGCAAGACCGCCTCTGATTGGTTGAGGTTCAAAATGTCGGCCAATCAAATTTATTGATATTAATCAGTCTACTGGTTATCCCCTGTTACTATATTTGGGTACGTACTAACTGCGACATGAGATTTATGCTTCCTCTAAACCAATCAGAATTAGTCATTTAATAATTTTCAATATTATTATTTAAATATTAAAATTTAGAAATTTTATGAAAACTGAAATTTTTGAAAATTTTGAAATATTGATTTTTTTTTTTAAATGTTGATATCTTATGAAAATTTAGAATTTTTTTGAAATTTTTGAAATTTTGAAAATTTTGAACTTTTTTTTTTTTTATTGATTTTAGAATTTTGAAATTTTGTGAAATTGTATGAAATTTTTGAAAGAGTTGTTTCCCTTTTGAGGCACACGATGGGTTGTTTACCGGGAAACAATGGGTTGTTACCCGGTAAACTACTAGTTGTTTTCCGTTTGGGTTAATTTTCCTAAATGGGTGATGAAGTATGACTGGCTGTGTGATGACATTTGCAAAATGTTAATAATGGATTCATTAATCATGAATTGTTTTAAGCTTAAATAAATTTTTCATTGTTCTTTAAACTTATTCCACTTTCAAAGACAACATCATTGAGTACCATTTTAAATATAATTTATTGACACAAATGTATTATCTCTCCTCAGTTTCACTTGTGGCAAAAGTTTAGTTTAGTAAACCAAATCCTAATATAAATTTTGAGAAGCTTAAACAACCAAACTAATCTAAAGAAGTGCCAAATTCAGCCAAGCACAGAGCTTTTGGTCAGGGAAACTTTCAAAATTCCTTAGTAACAGCAAAATTCCTTACTAATGAAATTTTTAATCTTGTACTGCATTCTATTATTCACACAATCACCATTCATTCTATCAAACAGTTTAATAATTTATTCTAAAAATATAGTTGGGCACCTAACTTTTATCGTGGGTTCCTAACCTTCTTTATACCAGTAGCCCAGCTGGCACCTAGCAAAAAAAAGTAAAGCATATTCCCTGCTAAAATGGTTTTTGGTATCTCCTGATTTTAAAGAGTGTTGTATAAGATATTCATGAAATTGTTCAAATTTCAATAAGTACCACCTGTAAATAGTGAAGTATGGGTACACTTGAAAAATATTGAAATCCCTGGCTAAAAAGTTCCGGTGATGACCATTTCAGATCAAGAACTAGCTTGTCAACATCTTGAAATCAAGTAAGATAGAAGAAGATGTACACATCCATAGGTTATAGAGTATGTAGTAATGGTTTATTAAATTAAAACATAATTCTATGCAGACAGAGAAATTGTGAATGAATAATGGTGTCAAGATTCATGAAATCTTTTATGAAGGCATCACATGAAATCTTTATGAAGGCATCACATGAAATCTTTATGAAGGCATCACATGAAATCTTTTATGAAGGCATCACATCAAATCTTTTATGAAGGCATCACATCAAATCTTTTATGAAGGCATCACATGAAATCTTCTATGAAGGCGTGACACCAAATCTTCTATGAAGGCGTGACACCAAATCTTCTATGAAGGCGTGACACCAAATCTTCTATGAAGGCGTGACACCAAATCTTCTATGAAGGCGTGACACCAAATCTTCTATGAAGGCGTGACACCAAATCTTCTATGAAGGCGTGACACCAAATCTTCTATGAAGGCGTGACACCAAATCTTCTATGAAGGCGTGACACCAAATCTTCTATGAAGGCGTGACACCAAATCTTCTATGAAGGTGTCATTAAATGACTTAAGTTTAGTAGAGTTATACTATGATGGTGGTGGGAATACATAAAATTCTTTGGTTAGATGATCTGTGATTTTCAGTTCTGGTTTTGGTTTACCACTGGGTATCGTGGCATTACGTAACATACTCTGAACCTAGAAAATAAAACTGTATTATGTACACAAGGACACAAATCTGTTAATTACAACTTCACAACTTGTCTAAAACCTTTACCAAATTGAAAGGATTTTAAACTGCAACCTTTTGTGGACACATGGCCAATCAAATTTGATATAAATAAGAAAAGAAAAAAAGATTGTAAACTTGCTTGCCATCACATAGAACTATAACCCATGTTGGTTCTTTGTTCTCATTAGAAAATGGATTGTCCTGGCCGTGCTCATATGGTAGTTAGAGATAGTTATTACTGAAATATACAGTAATGTAATTTTCATTAAAACTAAAGTTCTACTCCCTCCGACACAGGTGACCGTAGCCGATTTTGGTTATCCTGTAGATTAGACCCTTTGGTTTTATTGCTCCTAAAACTTTAAATTATTTGGTTGTTCAATCATTCGATTTTGAACATATCCGATGACGGTTGTTATTCCAGAAACGTGTCGTGCAAACTAAATTTGATATCTACGTTTTTATTATTGATTTACACATATCTATGTAATTAGTAGTACCTACCACCGCTGGAGCCATCGTGGTCATGATCGTATGGTAGTTGGATTTACAACTACCTGTGCAATCAGTGCCTATCACCACTCAAGTTATGAGTTCAAACCCAGTTCATGGCGAGGTGTATTTGACACAACATAATGTGATAAAGTTTGTCAGCGATTTGCAGCAGGTCTGTGGTTTTCTCAGAGTACTCCACTTTCCTCCACCAATAAAACTGACCGCCACGATATAACTGAAATATTGTTGAAAGTGGCATCAAACACCATAACCCTAATAACTTTACGCTATAACATTGTATTCTTACCTCTCTCATCATCTGTTGGAAGGTCATTCTATTGGCTGCTTTACACATCACAGAAATCAAAGCACCAATCAACCAAGATCCCTTCACTATCTCATCACTTCTTCCTACAAATAAAATGTTAATGTAATACTCGTGTTGCTATACAGTAGTCGAGGCCATCGTGCTCGTGATCGTATGGTAGTTAAATTTACAACTACCAATACAATCAGTGCCTATCACCACTAACGCAAGTTCGAATACTGCTCATGGCGAGGTGCACAACATTATTTGATAAAGTTTGTCAGTGTCTAGTGACAGACCAGTGGTTTTCTCCTGGTACTTCGGTTTCCTCCACTAATAAAACTGACCACCACGATATAACTGAAATATTGTTGATAAATACAGTCAACTTGTATTCCATGGTCACAAAGGAACAGTAACCAGATCAGATAAATGACCGCTAATTTAAGATCGGTTGATTAGGATTTTCAGTTCCGGTCCACAATGATTCACTTATATTATTGTTGGCTTTGTAATGCCCTGGTGTGTCTGTTATGAATTACAGTGAATTAGTTTATTATTCATTAATATTACAGCTTAATTAATAATTGGTGAAATCATGTATTGAGAAAACCTCAAAAGTTGATGACTGATGATTTTTTAAAGACCGGTGTCATATGGTATTTTGACCCCAGGGATACCATGAGGGTCAAAATACCATATGACACCGGAATGAAAAGTGACCATTAAATACAGATAAACTGATATGATTGGATAAACTTTTAGTAACCGTTGACTGTCGATGAGGTAGCTGCTTATTTGAGTTAAAATAACATATAAATGTGGTAGGCTTTGGGGGTGGAGGGGTTTAAAACTGGCTGTTTACAAAAGTTGACTGTTAGGACAAGTTTGATTTCAAGTGATCTTTCAGGATTCTAGTAGTTTAGCATTTGTGGAACTTTATTTTTCATAATAAGAAATAAGAAATGCATGTGTATAACAAGATCTTTAAGAATTAGATGCACATGCATATAACCAGATCTTTAAAAATTAGATACACATGTGTATAACCAGATCTTTAAAAATTAGATGCACATGTGTATAACCAGATCTTTAAGAATTAGATACACATGTGTATAACCAGATCTTTAAGAATTAGAAGCACATGTGTATAACCAGATCTTTAAAAATTAGATACACATGTGTATAACCAGATCTTTAAAAATTAGATGCACATGTGTATAACCAGATCTTTAAGAATTAGATACACATGTGTATAACCAGATCTTTAAAAATTAGAAGCACATGTGTATAACCAGATCTTTAAAAATTAGATACACATGTGTATAACCAGATCTTTAAAAATTAGATGCACATGTGTATAACCAGATTTTTAAAAATTAGATACACATGTGTATAACCAGATCTTTAAAAATTAGATGCACATGTGTATAACCAGATCTTTAAAAATTAGATACACATGTGGATAACCAGATCTTTAAAAATTAGATACACATGTGTATAACCAGATCTTTAAAAATTAGATGCACATGTGTATAACAAGATCTTTAAAAATTAGATACACATGTGTATAACCAGATCTTTAAAAATTAGATACACATGTGTATAACCAGATCTTTAAAAATTAGATACACATGTGTATAACCAGATCTTTAAAAATTAGATACACATGTGTATAACCAGATCTTTAAAAATTAGATGCATATAACCAGATCTTTAAAAATTAGATGCACATGTGTATAACCAGATCTTTAAAAATTAGATGCACATGTGTATAACAAAATTAGATGCACATGTGTATAACCAGATCTTTAAAAACTAGATGCACATGTGTATAACCAGATCTTTAAAAATTAAATGTACCTGTGTATAACCAGATCTTTAGGAATTAGATTTTAAAAGTGTAGAACTTGATATTTCTTAACTAGATCTACATGTGTAGTGCCCCATTTTCAAGAATTACATATATATGTGTAGAGCCCAATCTTTTACAATTAGATATAACGTGAATACCATGATATTTCAAAATAAGATGTCCATGAGTAGTGCTCAGTTTTCAAGAATTAGATATGCGTATGTAGAACCCGATCTTTCAAAATGACATATAAATGTGTAGAACTCTATATATAAGAACTAGATATATACATGTGCTGAACCAAGTCTTTAACAAGTAATTTACCTATGTGTTGAACCAATCTTTAACATGTAACTTACCTATGTGTTGAACCAAGTCTTTAACATGTAGCTTACCTATGTGTTGAACCAAGTCTTTAACATGTAACTTACCTATGTGTTGAACCAAATCTTTAACATGTAACTTACCAAGTGTTGAATCAAGTCTTTAACATGTAACTTACGTATGTGTTGAACCAAGTCTTTAACATGTAACTTACCCATGTGTTGAACCAAGTCTTTCACATGTAACTTACCTATGTGTTGAACCAAGTCTTTAACATGTAACTTACCTATGTGTTGAACCAAGTCTTTAACATGTAACTTACCTATGTGTTGAACCAAGTCTTTAACATGTAACTTACATATGTGTTGAACCAAGTCTTTAACATGTAACTTACCTATGTATTGAACCAAGTCTTTAACATCTAACTTACCTATATGTTGAACCAAGTCTTTAACATGTAACTTACCTATGTTTTGAACCAAGTCCTGAATATGTAATTTACCAAGTGTTGAATCGAGTCTTTAACATGTAACTTACCTATGTGTTGAACCAAGTCTTGAATATGTAACTTACCTATGTGTTGAACCAAGTCTTTAACATGTAACTTACCAAGTGTTGAACCAAGTCTTTAACATGTAACTTACCAAGTGTTGAATCAAGTCTTTAACATGTAACTTACCAAGTGTTGAACCAAGTCTTTAACATGTAACTTACCAAGTGTTGATGCTAGACAGATATACGAGTCCGAATGCATATGTGGTACATTTTCACAGTCTCTCTGATCTACATGATGGCCACTACTAGTACTTGTTTGCTCTGGTGCAGTATTTAGCTCGGTGGGAACTACAGTATTTGGCTGTGTGAGGTTAGTCTGTTGCTCCCCAGGGTATTCTTTGTCATGGATATCACTACCTGTTATATTTTGGCATTAAATTGTCTACTTTAGCCTTTATTTTCTCAACAGATTAAGGTATAAATCAATTATCAACATAATTATGACTCCAGTCATTTTCCTTTGCAATATAAAACATTTGATTGCATTATATTTAGAACAGTTTTCAAAGTGAGTGAGTGAGTGAGTGAGTGATTGTTGTTTAATGCCAACTCAGCAATTTTTCAGCTATATCATTGTTAATTAACAAGTTAATTTTGAGATGATGATGAGGTCTGCTTTGTACTAGACCAAAACGCTTAGTTGGATTTTTATAGTGCTAGCTCACTGAAACAACAGTCTGCGGATAGATATGTCGCTCCAGTCAGACACAATATCCTGATTCTGAGCCAACCAGTCTTGCTCTTTCTCCTTAATACTGCCTGCTTAGCGGAGAAGCAGCAAATACCAATTTCATAGTCCTTGCTTTGACCCGACCGGGACTCTAATCCACGATCTATCACACTCGAGGCGAGCACGCTAACCATTACACCATCGATGCATTTAGAACAGTTTTCAAAGTTATAATATTGAGGTTAATAGTATGATAGGTCACTGCAGTCTACCTTTACTCTCAGTCAAGGGGCCATCGTGGTCTTGATCGTATGGTAGTTTGATTTAAAACTATCTATGCATGCAGTGCCTATCATCACGAACGTTGGAAGTTTGAATCACGCTGATGGCTAGGTGTACTTGATACAACAATATGTGACAAAGTTTGTCAGTGACTTGCGACAGGTTGGTGCTTTTCTCCAGTTTCCTCCACCAATAAAACTGACCGCCACGATATAACTGAAATATTGTCGAAAGAGGCGTTAAACACCATAACCATATTCCAAATGCTCACCGATTTCACAATCGTCAATGATGAAGATTTTAGGTTTGCCTTTCAACGACTGCACTTGGTCAAACATAGTAATAAACTTCCAGTACTCAAAAAGTCCTCCATGTGTACCGTAGATTCCATCCCTATCACCCCTTGTTAAAATAATAACAAACAAAGAATGGCAGGATTCAAAATCTTTTTCATGCTCATCTTTTAATATCTCCTCTATTTCCTGTAAAACAAAATTCAGAAGCATTGAACAGCATGATATCACAATTTATTTGTTGAAATGTAACTATATATAGAACAAATCAACATTCAACATTCAAAAAACTATATGGACATTGCACCTACGTAAAATTTAGTTAGGGGACGTCATGGTCGCGAACATGTGGTAGTTGGATTTACAACTACCTATGCAATCAATGAATATCACCACTATCGTTGTGAGTTTGAATCCCGTTCATGGTGAGGTGTAATCAATACAACATTATGTGATAAAAGTTTGTCGGTGGTTTTCTCCAGGTACTCCAGTTTCCTTCACCAATAAAACTGACTGCCACGTTATAACTGAAATATTGTTGAAAGTGGCATTAAACAACATAACTTTAAGTATTGAAGAGCATGATATCATAATTCATTTGTTGAAATGTAACTAAATGGAAAAAATCTACATTAAAAAAATGAACTTACATGTATGAACTAAATACACATTGCACCTATCCAAAATTTATGTTAACCACATCGGTGGTGTAATGGTTAGCGTGCTCGCCTCGAGTGCAGTAGATCGTGGGTTCCAGATCAGATCGGGTCAAAACCAAAAACTATAAAATTGTATTTGTTGCTTCTCCGCTAAGCATGCAGTAATAAGAAGAAAGAGCAGACTGGTTAGCTCGGAATCAGAATAATGTGTCCGAGTGGGGCAACATGTCTATACGCAGACTGTTGTTTCAGTGAGCTAGCACTATTAAAAAATCCAACTAAGCATGTTGGTCTAGTGCAAAGTGGACCTCATCATCATCTCATTGAAAATTAACTTGTTCTCGCTATGATATAGCTGAAAAATTGCTGAGTTGGCATTAAACAACAATCACTCATTCACTCACTGAAAATGAGAGGGTTATAGAATTAACACACCCAATAAAGTATTGAAGTAGCATTAACTGTTGGGAGAGTGTGGAATGTGATAATACACATTTTTCAATATTATTTTACTTGTTGGCATGTGCAAGCGAAAGTATTCTGGATTTTAGTAATGTTTTTCTATACAAGTTATCATTTTTGCTGGAGGGTATTTTCGACTTCTGGCATTATAAGCTTACTATACACTACAGGTTCAATACAAAAATCCCGAAACTCATCACGAATTAAATATAATATCAATCGTGTTTTGTAGAGTATAAGAAAATCACCATTGTATATGCATGCTATTCCTATTGCAGAAAAGGGGGCATAGTGGTTGGTAAGATAGGCATTGTAATATAGCAAACAATATCTTGGTTTGATTTATGGTGCTTAATGCCACTTTCAACAATATTTCAGTTATATCATGGCAGTCAGCTTTATTGGTGGAGGAAGCCAGAGTACCTGTCATAATGTTGTATCGAGTACACCCTGCCATGAGCAGGATTCAAACTCACAACTTGGTGATAGGTACTGATTGCAGAGGTAGTTGTAAATCCAACGACCACACGATCACGACCACGACAGTGCTCAACAACAATATCTTGAAATCAAATGTAAATAAAAAACAATTAGAACAATTTTTCAACAAAATAAATCTGGTTTTTAAATTTAGGAAAATTCAAAAGTGAATACGGGTTGTAAGGCACTCATTGATATTAAGATTCTTGGTTATTAGTTTTGTTTAGGATTTTTCTTCCATTTTAAAGCTGTATTTAAAAAAACAAACATCGTCAGAAGATGTAATACAAGTAATAATTTTTATAACTCTGACTTGAAAATATGTTTTCTTGATTAAAAAATGAATAATTTACTTGGAAAAGCTTAAACTTATGAATGAGTGTGCCTGGGAACATGTATTACGGTGCACTGCCTATGAATCGCCTGAGGGAAAATAAAATGGTATAATATGCATGGATAAAAAAAAAAGTGGCATTAAACACCATAGCCATAGCCATTCTTACCTCTGAAGTTTTATTTTTCTTAATCTGAAAGTTCCATTTTACTTTCTTACAGAAAGTTTGAAGAAATGTACATTCAGAGTCCATGTTGTTACCAGGATACAATGTTTTACCTCTACTTTCTTTATTAACGAAACATAATACACGAGTTTGTTTTCCTGGGTCTGTCATGTACGCCTGTAAAAAAAAAACAAAACATTTTGATTAATGTACAATCTAATTAAAATTAAATCTTTGTGAGATATATTTTTATATCTTTTATTAGAATACATACATTACACAAACATATCCCCTGACAAAAGAAACAAAAATTATATCTTTCAGGAGAACTTGTTGTCAATGGTGATGAAATACAGAGATGTTTCGCTTATCCATAAATAAATAATAGACCAAATGTTTATAGAAACATGCCATTCATCCATGCTATATTTACAATACAAAACCAACACACACCTGGGGTCGTCTTGATCGTATAGTAGTTGGATTTATAACTACCTATGCAATCAGTGCCTATCACCACTAACATTGGGGAGGTGTACTTGATACAACATTATGTGATAAAGTTTATCAGTGACTTGCGACATGTCGGTAGTTTTCTCTGGGCACTCCGGTTTCCTTCACCAATAAAACTGATAGCCACGATATAACTGAAATATTGTTGAAAGTGGTGTTAAACACCATAAAACAAAACCAAAACCAAATATTTCGGGCGAGGTGTACTCGATACAACATTATGTGATAAAGATTGTCAGTGACATGCGACAGGTCGGTGGTTATATCCGGGTACTCCAATTCCTCCACCAATAAAACTAACCAACATGATATAACTGAAACATTGTTGAAAGTGGCATTAAACACCATAATATAACCCACAGACCCAAAAACAACACAAAAACAGTTATAACTTTTAAGCAATTAAAATAAAAAATAAATAATTGGGATTTGACTGTTCAATGGTTAGAACTGCATGTTTTTTTGTTTTGTTGATATTGGTAGAATCATTGACCATCTCTGCTGAAATTGTCTTTTTATAAACATGTTGCCTCCCTTTTTTCCACTAGAAACAGAGTTGTCCATTAGAGATGTGAAACCCCTCCCACCTCTGAACTATACTAAAGTCACTTTTCAGCTCTAGAAAACCATAAAAACAATAAAAATAAAATAGAAGGTGCAAAACTTCATGTCATGTAGAAGGCTATGGGCATGTGCAGGTTTTTTTTATCAAGTAGTTTACGAGGAGCAGATTATGGAAAGTGTGTCACTGAAGTGGAGGAAGACTATGGATAGTGGTCCCTATATGTCGAATCTGCTACGCAGACGACATATCAAAAAACATTTATAAAGATATAGTGCATCCTGTCTAGATACCGAACCTCCT
This sequence comes from Bathymodiolus brooksi, assembly GCA_963680875.1. NCBI lineage: Eukaryota > Metazoa > Mollusca > Bivalvia > Mytilida > Modiolidae > Bathymodiolus > Bathymodiolus brooksi. The sequence continues at coordinate 47,245,515 of OY804590.1, read as the reverse complement.
TGGGATCAACATGCTTATGGAATAGACAGCTTTTGGATAATACAGGTTAAATTAACAACAATTATACAGGTTAAATTAACAACAATATATCTTACAGTGGGTCTTTTTTTAAAGTTCAGTTTGTACAGGATTCCAGGTTATTCAGGGTTCGGCTTATATTATTATCGCAACTTTCAACAATATTTCAGTTATATCGTGGTGGTCAGTTTTATTGGTGGAGGAAACTGGAGTCCACAGAGAAAACCACTGACCTGCCGCAATTTTCTGACACACTTTTGCACATAATGTTGTATCGAGTACTTTATTACATAATGTTGTATCGAGTACTTTATTACATAATGCTGTATCGAGTACACCTCGTCTGAGCGGGATTCAGACTCACAATTTTAGTTGGGTTCAGTTTATACAGGTGTCACTGTAATACAGATAATTAATCAGTCTTACCGTTTCTGTGATAATTATTCCATCTAACTGGCTCTTTGTTTTAGAAACCATTTTCAAACTATAGGAGTTTTGAGCAGGCCATTCTGTAATAAACAAACCACATAAACAGCATATTGATATCAGTATTTGTTGATGACAATTTTTACAGAAACATCATTCATTAATATAGTCATTTTATTTTTGCTGTTTTCAATTGTTATTATCAATTAAGTGACTCTGGAAAATATTGGTCAGTGTTCCATCACATTATGACGTTTAATAGCGATAAAAACAATAATGTCCGTTTTGAAGGTCTCGACATACATTATCACTAGTATCACAATTCGTCCTATCAGACTCGTTGCAATACTAGTGATAATGTCTGTCTCGACCTTCAAATCTCCCGTTATTCTATATACAGAAGTAATTTGTTTGATGTATTGATATTCAAAGAAATTATCAGTTACAGTGAATTATTACACATTCATTACAAAACAAATATTGTACTTTTTTATGACAGATTTGTACCATTTTTTTATATATTAATCGAGGGGGCTATAGTGGTCGTGATCGTATGGTAGATTTACAATTACTTTTGCAATTAGTGCCTATCACCACTAAAGTTGTGAGTTAAAACCCCATTCATGGTGAAGTGTACAACATTACAGTACACTCAAGGACATATTGTGGTGGATCACCTTCAGAGACGGACTGCCTGTCATGTCTGACTTGGAGTCTACAGGTGTTTGTTGATTGCACACCTGTTGTGTGAATATCTGATAGTGGCTAAATTGGGGGTCGTAAATTTGTACCTGAAGGTGATAAAGCTATGACTTACATGTACCTGTTCTTGTATTTATTTAATCACACATTACAATTTTAATTCAATAATTTTAGACAAATAAAAAAAATAATTATGTTTTTTTTTCAAGTATTCATGGCCATGTTTGTGAAAAAAGATGAAGAAAATAAAATTAGTTATTCTCATTTGTTTTCTTTTTACTGAAAAAAAATGTAATTCAATATTTATAAATACTGATAAAAGACAATTTTAACATCAATATACTACTTGAATTTTTACAATTTTATCACCTTTAACTTTGATCATTTACATTAAAAGAATTATTAGTTTCAAATTAATCAAGCTGTCTTAAAACAAATTACAGATGTTTTTTTACAGGTAAAGCTACTAAATGTGTAAAATAATTTGTATTTTTTCTAATAATGAAGAATGAATGAATAAAGATGATTATTAAAAATTAAAGCAATGAATGTGTATTTACTTTAAATAGTAAAGAATGATTTATCAAAATTGATTGCACAGAAAAACTAATATGGTTAAAAATCATATAATCCATTTAATTTATCACTTCAAAACTAGTCCTATAGAAGTTTAATAAATATGTTTTTTCTTTACACATTCATGTACACATATAATTGCAAAATAAAGGACAAAATGATTTATTCAAACAAAATTTTTCTTGGTATGTCAAATAGTATTTCAAATTTAAAAGAGAAAGAGACAGTCAGATGGGGGCTGGGGAAAAGCTAACATTAATTTGAGAATTGACAACAACTTTTGTTACTTTTTGAAATATTTGTGTAGCCCTGAAAAGGGCTGTTTTTCTTGTGTAGTCCTGAAAAGGGCCGTTTTCTGTAAACGTTGTTACTGCTGTTTGATGCCAGTGATCTTTGCCTGGAATTCTGGTTGCTGAAGCTTTTCTGCAAAGTACTTGAGCGATCTGTGTCGGGATCTTTCAGGGAAAACTTGTTTCAATTTTGGTTGTTGATTCCCGGATTTGTCTGTTTCACAGACTTCGATTTTTTTCCGTATTTTGTGTTATTTTTGTCACTCTAGACAGCTTCCTTAGTCAGTTAGTGATCCGTATTTTGTTGTTACTTCCATTGTGGCAAAATTTGATGACTTTCAGAAGTATGATCGTTTTTTTGTTTTACAGGTGTGTCATTTGCATCAAACATTTAAACCTACAGCTGAATCGTGTATTTTCGTTCACATAATTTTACAAGAGACTGAGGAGTGTAAAATGTGACCTAAATTTATATGTACATTTTTTCGGTTCGCAACTAAATTTCAGCAGATTTTATCTTAAAAATACAAAACTTTTTAATGTTGTTTGATGTGAAGGTTTGCAATTTTTAAACTTAAATCGGCTGAAACTTATTGATTTACCCAACCGATATAATAACACCGCAAGATTAAATCTAAAAATAGATAGATTCCAAGTAAATAGTGAATATTCAAGAGATGGGATGCGAACGGAACAAATACACATCGAAATTTTAAATCATATTTCACACACTTGTAAAATTATGTGCACGAAAAAACACAATTCAGCTGAAGGTTGAAAATATTGAAAACGCAAACAACACACATATAAAACAACAAAAAAACGATCGTACTTCTAAATGTCAGCTAATTTTGCCACAATGGAGTAGTGTAGATTCAGTGAGAAAAGACCGCTAAATAAGGTCTAAAAATAGATAGATTCCAAGTAAAAAATGAATATTCAAGAGATGAGCTTAGAGTTGGAAAAAACCACGAAAATAGAACAAATTGTAAAATATATTTAGTGAAGGTCACTACTGATTTTCATAAAATTCGACAGAAATAAATTATTTTCTACATGCTTCCACAAACAAGAATAGTTTGATTCTAATAAATATTGATGACCCTTGACCCATGTCTCATTTTATCCAAACCACGCTACATGAAAAAGGAATTTTATTCAAAATTAACCTAATCAGGTCATATCCTGTCACAGGTAGCAATTAAAGGCAATTAAACATTTAATCTTGTTAACTACACCTGTTGGCTCAACTCTCTAGTTTTATGACCCTTTTTATTGCATCTGTCTCCATCCGACCTGTTGTCTGACATGTCAAATTCGACAGGTCGAATGTCGGACATCTATCACAATATGTCCTTGAGTGTACTGTATATTAATCGAGGGGGCTATAGTGGTCGTGATTGTATGGTAGATTTACAATTACTTTTGCAATTAGTGCCTATCACCACTATAGTTGTGAGTTAAAACCCCATTCATGGCGAAGTGTACAACATTATGTGATTTTGTCAGTGACTTGCGACAGATCGGTGGTTTTCTCCAGGTACTCTGGTTCCCTCCATCAATAAAACTGACTGCCATCATATAATTGAAATATTGTTGAAAGTCGTGTTAAACACCATAATCATAACCCCTAACCCCAGGGCACAAGGATATATTTTGGCTATCATGCTTAGGACCTTTGGAATACTTGTTGCCAAAGACTTTTAAATTATTTGGCTTTCCAATCATTCTACTGTGAGCGTACCTGATGAAGGTTATTCTAGAGATGTGTCGTAGTGCAGAGAGTACCTGATGAAGGTTATTCTAGAGATGTGTCATAGTGCAGAGAGTACCTGATGAAGGTTATTCTAGAGATGTGTCGTAGTGCAGAGAGTACCTGATGAAGGTTATTCTAGAGATGTGTCGTAGTGCAGAGAGTATCTGATGAAGGTTATTCTAGAGATGTGTCGTAGTGCAGAGAGTACCTGATGAAGGTTATTCTAGAGATGTGTCGTAGTGCAGAGAGTACCTGATGAAGGTTATTCTAGAGATGTGTCGTAGTGCAGAGAGTACCTGATGAAGGTTATTCTAGAGATGTGTCGTAGTGCAGAGAGTACCTGATGAAGGTTATTCTAGAGATGTGTCGTAGTGCAGAGAGTATCTGATGAAGGTTATTCTAGAGATGTGTCGTAGTGCAGAGAGTACCTGATGAAGGTTATTCTAGAGATGTGTCGTAGTGCAGAGAGTACCTGATGAAGGTTATTCTAGAGATGTGTCGTAGTGCAGAGAGTACCTGATGAAGGTTATTCTAGAGATGTGTCGTTGTGCAGAGAGTACCTGATGAAGGTTATTCTAGAGATGTGTCGTAGTGCAGAGAGTATCTGATGAAGGTTATTCTAGAGATGTGTCGTAGTGCAGAGAGTACCTGATGAAGGTTATTCTAGAGATGTGTCGTAGTGCAGAGCATACCTGATGAAGGTTATTCTAGAGATGTGTCGTAGTGCAGAGAGTACCTGATGAAGGTTATTCTAGAGATGTGTCGTAGTGCAGAGAGTACCTGATGAAGATTATTATAGAGATGTGTCGTAGTGCAGAGAGTACCTGATGAAGGTTATTCTAGAGATGTGTCGTAGTGCAGAGAGTACCTGATGAAGGTTATTCTAGAGATGTGTCATAGTGCAGAGAGTACCTGATGAAGGTTATTCTAGAGATGTGTCGTAGTGCAGAGAGTACTTGATGAAGGTTATTCTAGAGATGTGTCGTAGTGCAGAGAGTACCTGATGAAGGTTATTCTAGAGATGTGTCGTAGTGCAGAGAGTACTTGATGAAGGTTATTCTAGAGATGTGTCGTAGTGCAGAGAGTACTTGATGAAGGTTATTCTAGAGATGTGTCGTAGTGCAGAGAGTATCTGATGAAGGTTATTCTAGAGATGTGTCGTAGTGCAGAGAGTACTTGATGAAGGTTATTCTAGAGATGTGTCATAGTGCAGAGAGTATCTGATGAAGGTTATTCTAGAGATGTGTCGTAGTGCAGAGAGTACTTGATGAAGGTTATTCTAAAGATGTGTCGTAGTGCAGAGAGTATCTGATGAAGGTTATTCTAGAGATGTGTCATAGTGCAGAGAGTACCTGAAGAAGGTTATTCTAGAGATGTGTCGTAGTGCAGAGAGTACTTGATGAAGGTTATTCTAGAGATGTGTCATAGTGCAGAGAGTACTTGATGAAGGTTATTCTAGAGATGTGTCATAGTGCAGAGAGTACCTGATGAAGGTTATTCTAGAGATGTGTCGTAGTGCAGAGAGTACTTGATGAAGGTTATTCTAGAGATGTGTCGTAGTGCAGAGAGTACCTGATGAAGGTTATTCTAGAGATGTGTCGTAGTGCAGAGAGTACTTGATGAAGGTTATTCTAGAGATGTGTCGTAGTGCAGAGAGTACTTGATGAAGGTTATTCTAGAGATGTGTCGTAGTGCAGAGAGTACTTGATGAAGGTTATTCTAGAGATGTGTCGTAGTGCAGAGAGTATCTGATGAAGGTTATTCTAGAGATGTGTCGTAGTGCAGAGAGTACTTGATGAAGGTTATTCTAGAGATGTGTCGTAGTGCAGAGAGTACTTGATGAAGGTAATTCTAGAGATGTGTCGTAGTGCAGAGAGTACTTGATGAAGGTTATTCTAGAGATGTGTCGTAGTGCAGAGAGTACTTGATGAAGGTTATTCTAGAGATGTGTCGTAGTGCAGAGAGTATCTGATGAAGGTTATTCTAGAGATGTGTCGTAGTGCAGAGAGTACTTGATGAAGGTTATTCTAAAGATGTGTCGTAGTGCAGAGAGTATCTGATGAAGGTTATTCTAGAGATGTGTCATAGTGCAGAGAGTACCTGAAGAAGGTTATTCTAGAGATGTGTCGTAGTGCAGAGAGTACTTGATGAAGGTTATTCTAGAGATGTGTCGTAGTGCAGAGAGTACCTGATGAAGGTTATTCTAGAGATGTGTCGTAGTGCAGAGAGTACCTGATGAAGGTTATTCTAGAGATGTGTCGTAGTGCAGAGAGTACCTGATGAAGGTTATTCTAGAGATGTGTCGTAGTGCAGAGAGTACCTGATGAAGGTTATTCTAGAGATGTGTCGTAGTGCAGAGAGTACCTGATGAAGGTTATTCTAGAGATGTGTCGTAGTGCAGAGAGTACCTGATGAAGGTTATTCTAGAGATGTGTCGTAGTGCAGAGAGTACCTGATGAAGGTTATTCTAGAGATGTGTCGTAGTGCAGAGAGTACCTGATGAAGGTTATTCTAGAGATGTGTCATAGTGCAGAGAGTACCTGATGAAGGTTATTCTAGAGATGTGTCGTAGTGCAGAGAGTACCTGATGAAGGTTATTCTAGAGATGTGTCGTAGTGCAGAGAGTACTTGATGAAGGTTATTCTAGAGATGTGTCGTAGTGCAGAGAGTACTTGATGAAGGTTATTCTAGAGATGTGTCGTAGTGCAGAGAGTACTTGATGAAGGTTATTCTAGAGATGTGTCATAGTGCAGAGAGTACTTGATGAAGGTTATTCTAGAGATGTGTCATAGTGCAGAGAGTACCTGATGAAGGTTATTCTAGAGATGTGTCGTAGTGCAGAGAGTACTTGATGAAGGTTATTCTAGAGATGTGTCGTAGTGCAGAGAGTACCTGATGAAGGTTATTCTAGAGATGTGTCGTAGTGCAGAGAGTACTTGATGAAGGTTATTCTAGAGATGTGTCGTAGTGCAGAGAGTACTTGATGAAGGTTATTCTAGAGATGTGTCGTAGTGCAGAGAGTACTTGATGAAGGTTATTCTAGAGATGTGTCGTAGTGCAGAGAGTACCTGATGAAGGTTATTCTAGAGATGTGTCGTAGTGCAGAGAGTACTTGATGAAGGTTATTCTAGAGATGTGTCGTAGTGCAGAGAGTATCTGATGAAGGTTATTCTAGAGATGTGTCGTAGTGCAGAGAGTACTTGATGAAGGTTATTCTAAAGATGTGTCGTAGTGCAGAGAGTATCTGATGAAGGTTATTCTAGAGATGTGTCATAGTGCAGAGAGTACCTGAAGAAGGTTATTCTAGAGATGTGTCGTAGTGCAGAGAGTACTTGATGAAGGTTATTCTAGAGATGTGTCGTAGTGCAGAGAGTACCTGATGAAGGTTATTCTAGAGATGTGTCGTAGTGCAGAGAGTACCTGATGAAGGTTATTCTAGAGATGTGTCGTAGAGCAGAGAGTATCTGATGAAGGTTATTCTAGAGATGTGTCGTAGTGCAGAGCATACCTGATGAAGGTTATTCTAGAGATGTGTTGTAGTGCAGAGAGTACCTGATGAAGGTTATTCTAGAGATGTGTCGTCGTGCAGAGAGTACCTGATGAAGGTTATTCTAGAGATGTGTCGTAGTGCAGAGAGTACCTGATGAAGGTTATTCTAGAGATGTGTCATAGTGCAGAGAGTACCTGATGAAGGTTATTCTAGAGATGTGTCGTAGTGCAGAGAGTATCTGATGAAGGTTATTCTAGAGATGTGTCGTAGTGCAGAGAGTACTTGATGAAGGTTATTCTAAAGATGTGTCGTAGTGCAGAGAGTATCTGATGAAGGTTATTCTAGAGATGTGTCATAGTGCAGAGAGTACCTGAAGAAGGTTATTCTAGAGATGTGTCGTAGTGCAGAGAGTACCTGATGAAGGTTATTCTAGAGATGTGTCGTAGTGCAGAGAGTACCTGATGAAGGTTATTCTAGAGATGTGTCATAGTGCAGAGAGTACCTGATGAAGGTTATTCTAGAGATGTGTCGTAGTGCAGAGAGTACCTGATGAAGGTTATTCTAGAGATGTGTCGTAGTGCAGAGAGTACTTGATGAAGGTTATTCTAGAGATGTGTCGTAGTGCAGAGAGTACTTGATGAAGGTTATTCTAGAGATGTGTCGTAGTGCAGAGAGTACTTGATGAAGGTTATTCTAGAGATGTGTCATAGTGCAGAGAGTACTTGATGAAGGTTATTCTAGAGATGTGTCATAGTGCAGAGAGTACCTGATGAAGGTTATTCTAGAGATGTGTCGTAGTGCAGAGAGTACTTGATGAAGGTTATTCTAGAGATGTGTCGTAGTGCAGAGAGTACCTGATGAAGGTTATTCTAGAGATGTGTCGTAGTGCAGAGAGTACTTGATGAAGGTTATTCTAGAGATGTGTCGTAGTGCAGAGAGTACTTGATGAAGGTTATTCTAGAGATGTGTCGTAGTGCAGAGAGTACTTGATGAAGGTTATTCTAGAGATGTGTCGTAGTGCAGAGAGTACTTGATGAAGGTTATTCTAGAGATGTGTCGTAGTGCAGAGAGTACTTGATGAAGGTTATTCTAGAGATGTGTCGTAGTGCAGAGAGTACCTGATGAAGGTTATTCTAGAGATGTGTCGTAGTGCAGAGAGTACCTGATGAAGGTTATTCTAGAGATGTGTCGTAGTGCAGAGAGTATCTGATGAAGGTTATTCTAGAGATGTGTCGTAGTGCAGAGCATACCTGATGAAGGTTATTCTAGAGATGTGTTGTAGTGCAGAGAGTACCTGATGAAGGTTATTCTAGAGATGTGTCGTCGTGCAGAGAGTACCTGATGAAGGTTATTCTAGAGATGTGTCGTAGTGCAGAGAGTACCTGATGAAGGTTATTCTAGAGATGTGTCATAGTGCAGAGAGTACCTGATGAAGGTTATTCTAGAGATGTGTCGTAGTGCAGAGAGTACTTGATGAAGGTTATTCTAGAGATGTGTCGTAGTGCAGAGAGTACCTGATGAAGGTTATTCTAGAGATGTGTCGTAGTGCAGAGAGTACTTGATGAAGGTTATTCTAGAGATGTGTCGTAGTGTAGAGAGTACTTGATGAAGGTTATTCTAGAGATGTGTCGTAGTGCAGAGAGTATTTGATGAAGGTTATTCTAGAGATGTGTCGTAGTGCAGAGAGTACCTGAAGAAGGTTATTCTAGAGATGTGTCGTAGTGCAGAGAGTACCTGATGAAGGTTATTCTAGAGATGTGTCGTAGTGCAGAGAGTACCTGATGAAGGTTATTCTAGAGATGTGTCGTAGTGCAGAGCATACCTGATGAAGGTTATTCTAGAGATGTGTGGTAGTGCAGAGAGTACCTGATGAAGGTTATTCTAGAGATGTGTCGTAGTGCAGAGAGTACCTGATGAAGGTTATTCTAGATATGGGTCGTAGTGCAGAGAGTACCTGATGAAGGTTATTCTAGAGATGTGTCGTAGTGCAGAGAGTACCTGATGAAGGTTATTCTAGAGATGTGTCGTAGTGCAGAGAGTACCTGATGAAGGTTATTCTAGAGATGTGTCATAGTGCAGAGAGTACTTGATGAAGGTTATTCTAGAGATGTGTCGTAGTGCAGAGAGTACTTGATGAAGGTTATTCTAGAGATGTGTCGTAGTGCAGAGAGTACCTGATGAAGGTTATTCTAGAGATGTGTCGTAGTGCAGAGAGTACTTGATGAAGGTTATTCTAGAGATGTGTCGTAGTGCAGAGAGTACTTGATGAAGGTTATTCTAGAGATGTGTCATAGTGCAGAGAGTACTTGATGAAGGTTATTCTAGAGATGTGTCATAGTGCAGAGAGTACCTGATGAAGGTTATTCTAGAGATGTGTCGTAGTGCAGAGAGTACTTGATGAAGGTTATTCTAGAGATGTGTTGTAGTGCAGAGAGTACCTGATGAAGGTTATTCTAGAGATGTGTCGTAGTGCAGAGAGTACTTGATGAAGGTTATTCTAGAGATGTGTCGTAGTGCAGAGAGTACTTGATGAAGGTTATTCTAGAGATGTGTCGTAGTGCAGAGAGTACTTGATGAAGGTTATTCTAGAGATGTGTCGTAGTGCAGAGAGTACTTGATGAAGGTTATTCTAGAGATGTGTCATAGTGCAGAGAGTATCTGATGAAGGTTATTCTAGAGATGTGTCGTAGTGCAGAGAGTACTTGATGAAGGTTATTCTAAAGATGTGTCGTAGTGCAGAGAGTATCTGATGAAGGTTATTCTAGAGATGTGTCATAGTGCAGAGAGTACCTGAAGAAGGTTATTCTAGAGATGTGTCGTAGTGCAGAGAGTACTTGATGAAGGTTATTCTAGAGATATGTCGTAGTGCAGAGAGTACCTGATGAAGGTTATTCTAGAGATGTGTCGTAGTGCAGAGAGTACCTGATGAAGGTTATTCTAGAGATGTGTCGTAGTGCAGAGAGTATCTGATGAAGGTTATTCTAGAGATGTGTCGTAGTGCAGAGCATACCTGATGAAGGTTATTCTAGAGATGTGTTGTAGTGCAGAGAGTACCTGATGAAGGTTATTCTAGAGATGTGTCGTAGTGCAGAGAGTACCTGATGAAGGTTATTCTAGAGATGTGTCATAGTGCAGAGAGTATCTGATGAAGGTTATTCTAGAGATGTGTCGTAGTGCAGAGAGTACTTGATGAAGGTTATTCTAGAGATGTGTCGTAGTGCAGAGAGTACCTGATGAAGGTTATTCTAGAGATGTGTCGTAGTGCAGAGAGTACTTGATGAAGGTTATTCTAGAGATGTGTCGTAGTGCAGAGAGTACTTGATGAAGGTTATTCTAGAGATGGGTCGTAGTGCAGAGAGTACTTGATGAAGGTTATTCTAGAGATGTGTCGTAGTGCAGAGAGTACCTGAAGAAGGTTATTCTAGAGATGTGTCGTAGTGCAGAGAGTACCTGATGAAGGTTATTCTAGAGATGTGTCGTAGTGCAGAGAGTACCTGATGAAGGTTATTCTAGAGATGTGTCGTAGTGCAGAGCATACCTGATGAAGGTTATTCTAGAGATGTGTCGTAGTGCAGAGAGTATCTGATGAAGGTTATTCTAGAGATGTGTCGTAGTGCAGAGCATACCTGATGAAGGTTATTCTAGAGATGTGTTGTAGTGCAGAGAGTACCTGATGAAGGTTATTCTAGAGATGTGTCGTCGTGCAGAGAGTACCTGATGAAGGTTATTCTAGAGATGTGTCGTAGTGCAGAGAGTACCTGATGAAGGTTATTCTAGAGATGTGTCATAGTGCAGAGAGTACCTGATGAAGGTTATTCTAGAGATGTGTCGTAGTGCAGAGAGTACTTGATGAAGGTTATTCTAGAGATGTGTCGTAGTGCAGAGAGTACCTGATGAAGGTTATTCTAGAGATGTGTCGTAGTGCAGAGAGTACTTGATGAAGGTTATTCTAGAGATGTGTCGTAGTGTAGAGAGTACTTGATGAAGGTTATTCTAGAGATGTGTCGTAGTGCAGAGAGTATTTGATGAAGGTTATTCTAGAGATGTGTCGTAGTGCAGAGAGTACCTGAAGAAGGTTATTCTAGAGATGTGTCGTAGTGCAGAGAGTACCTGATGAAGGTTATTCTAGAGATGTGTCGTAGTGCAGAGAGTACCTGATGAAGGTTATTCTAGAGATGTGTCGTAGTGCAGAGCATACCTGATGAAGGTTATTCTAGAGATGTGTTGTAGTGCAGAGAGTACCTGATGAAGGTTATTCTAGAGATGTGTCGTAGTGCAGAGAGTACCTGATGAAGGTTATTCTAGATATGGGTCGTAGTGCAGAGAGTACCTGATGAAGGTTATTCTAGAGATGTGTCGTAGTGCAGAGAGTACCTGATGAAGGTTATTCTAGAGATGTGTCGTAGTGCAGAGAGTACCTGATGAAGGTTATTCTAGAGATGTGTCATAGTGCAGAGAGTACTTGATGAAGGTTATTCTAGAGATGTGTCGTAGTGCAGAGAGTACTTGATGAAGGTTATTCTAGAGATGTGTCGTAGTGCAGAGAGTACCTGATGAAGGTTATTCTAGAGATGTGTCGTAGTGCAGAGAGTACTTGATGAAGGTTATTCTAGAGATGTGTCGTAGTGCAGAGAGTACTTGATGAAGGTTATTCTAGAGATGTGTCGTAGTGCAGAGAGTACTTGATGAAGGTTATTCTAGAGATGTGTCGTAGTGCAGAGAGTACTTGATGAAGGTTATTCTAGAGATGTGTCGTAGTGCAGAGAGTACTTGATGAAGGTTATTCTAGAGATGTGTCGTAGTGCAGAGAGTACTTGATGAAGGTTATTCTAGAGATGTGTCGTAGTGCAGAGAGTACCTGATGAAGGTTATTCTAGAGATGTGTCGTAGTGCAGAGAGTACCTGATGAAGGTTATTCTAGAGATGTGTCGTAGTGCAGAGAGTATCTGATGAAGGTTATTCTAGAGATGTGTCGTAGTGCAGAGCATACCTGATGAAGGTTATTCTAGAGATGTGTTGTAGTGCAGAGAGTACCTGATGAAGGTTATTCTAGAGATGTGTCGTCGTGCAGAGAGTACCTGATGAAGGTTATTCTAGAGATGTGTCGTAGTGCAGAGAGTACCTGATGAAGGTTATTCTAGAGATGTGTCATAGTGCAGAGAGTACCTGATGAAGGTTATTCTAGAGATGTGTCGTAGTGCAGAGAGTACTTGATGAAGGTTATTCTAGAGATGTGTCGTAGTGCAGAGAGTACTTGATGAAGGTTATTCTAGAGATGTGTCGTAGTGCAGAGAGTACCTGATGAAGGTTATTCTAGAGATGTGTCGTAGTGCAGAGAGTACTTGATGAAGGTTATTCTAGAGATGTGTCGTAGTGTAGAGAGTACTTGATGAAGGTTATTCTAGAGATGTGTCGTAGTGCAGAGAGTATTTGATGAAGGTTATTCTAGAGATGTGTCGTAGTGCAGAGAGTACCTGAAGAAGGTTATTCTAGAGATGTGTCGTAGTGCAGAGAGTACCTGATGAAGGTTATTCTAGAGATGTGTCGTAGTGCAGAGAGTACCTGATGAAGGTTATTCTAGAGATGTGTCGTAGTGCAGAGCATACCTGATGAAGGTTATTCTAGAGATGTGTTGTAGTGCAGAGAGTACCTGATGAAGGTTATTCTAGAGATGTGTCGTAGTGCAGAGAGTACCTGATGAAGGTTATTCTAGATATGGGTCGTAGTGCAGAGAGTACCTGATGAAGGTTATTCTAGAGATGTGTCGTAGTGCAGAGAGTACCTGATGAAGGTTATTCTAGAGATGTGTCGTAGTGCAGAGAGTACCTGATGAAGGTTATTCTAGAGATGTGTCATAGTGCAGAGAGTACTTGATGAAGGTTATTCTAGAGATGTGTCGTAGTGCAGAGAGTACTTGATGAAGGTTATTCTAGAGATGTGTCGTAGTGCAGAGAGTACCTGATGAAGGTTATTCTAGAGATGTGTCGTAGTGCAGAGAGTACTTGATGAAGGTTATTCTAGAGATGTGTCGTAGTGCAGAGAGTACTTGATGAAGGTTATTCTAGAGATGTGTCGTAGTGCAGAGAGTACTTGATGAAGGTTATTCTAGAGATGTGTCATAGTGCAGAGAGTACCTGATGAAGGTTATTCTAGAGATGTGTCGTAGTGCAGAGAGTACTTGATGAAGGTTATTCTAGAGATGTGTTGTAGTGCAGAGAGTACCTGATGAAGGTTATTCTAGAGATGTGTCGTAGTGCAGAGAGTACTTGATGAAGGTTATTCTAGAGATGTGTCGTAGTGCAGAGAGTACTTGATGAAGGTTATTCTAGAGATGTGTCGTAGTGCAGAGAGTACTTGATGAAGGTTATTCTAGAGATGTGTCGTAGTGCAGAGAGTACTTGATGAAGGTTATTCTAGAGATGTGTCATAGTGCAGAGAGTATCTGATGAAGGTTATTCTAGAGATGTGTCGTAGTGCAGAGAGTACTTGATGAAGGTTATTCTAAAGATGTGTCGTAGTGCAGAGAGTATCTGATGAAGGTTATTCTAGAGATGTGTCATAGTGCAGAGAGTACCTGAAGAAGGTTATTCTAGAGATGTGTCGTAGTGCAGAGAGTACTTGATGAAGGTTATTCTAGAGATATGTCGTAGTGCAGAGAGTACCTGATGAAGGTTATTCTAGAGATGTGTCGTAGTGCAGAGAGTACCTGATGAAGGTTATTCTAGAGATGTGTCGTAGTGCAGAGAGTATCTGATGAAGGTTATTCTAGAGATGTGTCGTAGTGCAGAGCATACCTGATGAAGGTTATTCTAGAGATGTGTTGTAGTGCAGAGAGTACCTGATGAAGGTTATTCTAGAGATGTGTCGTAGTGCAGAGAGTACCTGATGAAGGTTATTCTAGAGATGTGTCATAGTGCAGAGAGTATCTGATGAAGGTTATTCTAGAGATGTGTCGTAGTGCAGAGAGTACTTGATGAAGGTTATTCTAGAGATGTGTCGTAGTGCAGAGAGTACCTGATGAAGGTTATTCTAGAGATGTGTCGTAGTGCAGAGAGTACCTGATGAAGGTTATTCTAGAGATGTGTCGTAGTGCAGAGAGTACTTGATGAAGGTTATTCTAGAGATGGGTCGTAGTGCAGAGAGTACTTGATGAAGGTTATTCTAGAGATGTGTCGTAGTGCAGAGAGTACCTGAAGAAGGTTATTCTAGAGATGTGTCGTAGTGCAGAGAGTACCTGATGAAGGTTATTCTAGAGATGTGTCGTAGTGCAGAGAGTACCTGATGAAGGTTATTCTAGAGATGTGTCGTAGTGCAGAGCATACCTGATGAAGGTTATTCTAGAGATGTGTCGTAGTGCAGAGAGTATCTGATGAAGGTTATTCTAGAGATGTGTCGTAGTGCAGAGCATACCTGATGAAGGTTATTCTAGAGATGTGTTGTAGTGCAGAGAGTACCTGATGAAGGTTATTCTAGAGATGTGTCGTCGTGCAGAGAGTACCTGATGAAGGTTATTCTAGAGATGTGTCGTAGTGCAGAGAGTACCTGATGAAGGTTATTCTAGAGATGTGTCATAGTGCAGAGAGTACCTGATGAAGGTTATTCTAGAGATGTGTCGTAGTGCAGAGAGTACTTGATGAAGGTTATTCTAGAGATGTGTCGTAGTGCAGAGAGTACCTGATGAAGGTTATTCTAGAGATGTGTCGTAGTGCAGAGAGTACTTGATGAAGGTTATTCTAGAGATGTGTCGTAGTGTAGAGAGTACTTGATGAAGGTTATTCTAGAGATGTGTCGTAGTGCAGAGAGTATTTGATGAAGGTTATTCTAGAGATGTGTCGTAGTGCAGAGAGTACCTGAAGAAGGTTATTCTAGAGATGTGTCGTAGTGCAGAGAGTACCTGATGAAGGTTATTCTAGAGATGTGTCGTAGTGCAGAGAGTACCTGATGAAGGTTATTCTAGAGATGTGTCGTAGTGCAGAGCATACCTGATGAAGGTTATTCTAGAGATGTGTTGTAGTGCAGAGAGTACCTGATGAAGGTTATTCTAGAGATGTGTCGTAGTGCAGAGAGTACCTGATGAAGGTTATTCTAGATATGGGTCGTAGTGCAGAGAGTACCTGATGAAGGTTATTCTAGAGATGTGTCGTAGTGCAGAGAGTACCTGATGAAGGTTATTCTAGAGATGTGTCGTAGTGCAGAGAGTACCTGATGAAGGTTATTCTAGAGATGTGTCATAGTGCAGAGAGTACTTGATGAAGGTTATTCTAGAGATGTGTCGTAGTGCAGAGAGTACTTGATGAAGGTTATTCTAGAGATGTGTCGTAGTGCAGAGAGTACCTGATGAAGGTTATTCTAGAGATGTGTCGTAGTGCAGAGAGTACTTGATGAAGGTTATTCTAGAGATGTGTCGTAGTGCAGAGAGTACTTGATGAAGGTTATTCTAGAGATGTGTCATAGTGCAGAGAGTACTTGATGAAGGTTATTCTAGAGATGTGTCATAGTGCAGAGAGTACCTGATGAAGGTTATTCTAGAGATGTGTCGTAGTGCAGAGAGTACTTGATGAAGGTTATTCTAGAGATGTGTTGTAGTGCAGAGAGTACCTGATGAAGGTTATTCTAGAGATGTGTCGTAGTGCAGAGAGTACTTGATGAAGGTTATTCTAGAGATGTGTCGTAGTGCAGAGAGTACTTGATGAAGGTTATTCTAGAGATGTGTCGTAGTGCAGAGAGTACTTGATGAAGGTTATTCTAGAGATGTGTCGTAGTGCAGAGAGTACTTGATGAAGGTTATTCTAGAGATGTGTCATAGTGCAGAGAGTATCTGATGAAGGTTATTCTAGAGATGTGTCGTAGTGCAGAGAGTACTTGATGAAGGTTATTCTAAAGATGTGTCGTAGTGCAGAGAGTATCTGATGAAGGTTATTCTAGAGATGTGTCATAGTGCAGAGAGTACCTGAAGAAGGTTATTCTAGAGATGTGTCGTAGTGCAGAGAGTACTTGATGAAGGTTATTCTAGAGATATGTCGTAGTGCAGAGAGTACCTGATGAAGGTTATTCTAGAGATGTGTCGTAGTGCAGAGAGTACCTGATGAAGGTTATTCTAGAGATGTGTCGTAGTGCAGAGAGTATCTGATGAAGGTTATTCTAGAGATGTGTCGTAGTGCAGAGCATACCTGATGAAGGTTATTCTAGAGATGTGTTGTAGTGCAGAGAGTACCTGATGAAGGTTATTCTAGAGATGTGTCGTAGTGCAGAGAGTACCTGATGAAGGTTATTCTAGAGATGTGTCATAGTGCAGAGAGTATCTGATGAAGGTTATTCTAGAGATGTGTCGTAGTGCAGAGAGTACTTGATGAAGGTTATTCTAGAGATGTGTCGTAGTGCAGAGAGTACCTGAAGAAGGTTATTCTAGAGATGTGTCGTAGTGCAGAGAGTACCTGATGAAGGTTATTCTAGAGATGTGTCGTAGTGCAGAGAGTACCTGATGAAGGTTATTCTAGAGATGTGTCGTAGTGCAGAGCATACCTGATGAAGGTTATTCTAGAGATGTGTCGTAGTGCAGAGAGTATCTGATGAAGGTTATTCTAGAGATGTGTCGTAGTGCAGAGCATACCTGATGAAGGTTATTCTAGAGATGTGTTGTAGTGCAGAGAGTACCTGATGAAGGTTATTCTAGAGATGTGTCGTAGTGCAGAGAGTACCTGATGAAGGTTATTCTAGATATGTGTCGTAGTGCAGAGAGTACTTGATGAAGGTTATTCTAGAGATGTGTCGTAGTGCAGAGAGTACCTGATGAAGGTTATTCTAGAGATGTGTCGTAGTGCAGAGAGTACCTGATGAAGGTTATTCTAGAGATGTGTCATAGTGCAGAGAGTACCTGATGAAGGTTATTCTAGAGATGTGTCGTAGTGCAGAGAGTACTTGATGAAGGTTATTCTAGAGATGTGTCGTAGTGCAGAGAGTACCTGATGAAGGTTATTCTAGAGATGTGTCGTAGTGCAGAGAGTACTTGATGAAGGTTATTCTAGAGATGTGTCGTAGTGCAGAGAGTACTTGATGAAGGTTATTCTAGAGATGTGTCGTAGTGCAGAGAGTACTTGATGAAGGTTATTCTAGAGATGTGTCGTAGTGCAGAGAGTATCTGATGAAGGTTATTCTAGAGATGTGTCATAGTGCAGAGAGTACTTGATGAAGGTTATTCTAAAGATGTGTCGTAGTGCAGAGAGTATCTGATGAAGGTTATTCTAGAGATGTGTCATAGTGCAGAGAGTACCTGAAGAAGGTTATTCTAGAGATGTGTCGTAGTGCAGAAAGTACCTGATGAAGGTTATTCTAGAGATGTGTCGTAGTGCAGAGAGTACCTGATGAAGGTTATTCTAGAGATGTGTCGTAGTGCAGAGAGTACTTGATGAAGGTTATTCTAGAGATGTGTCGTAGTGCAGAGAGTACCTGATGAAGGTTATTCTAGAGATGTGTCGTAGTGCAGAGAGGACCTGATGAAGATTATTCTAGAGATGTGTCGTAGTGCAGAGAGTACCTGATGAAGGTTATTCTAGAGATGTGTCATAGTGCAGAGAGTACCTGATGAAGGTTATTCTAGAGATGTGTCGTAGTGCAGAGAGTACTTGATGAAGGTTATTCTAGAGATGTGTCATAGTGCAGAGAGTACCTGATGAAGGTTATTCTAGAGATGTGTCATAGTGAAGAGAGTACCTGATGAAGGTTATTCTAGAGATGTGTCGTAGTGCAGAAAGTAACTGATGAAGGTTATTCTAGAGATGTGTCGTAGTGCAGAAAGTACCTGATGAAGGTTATTCTAGAGATGTGTCGTAGTGCAGAGCGTACCTGATGAAGGTTATTCTAGAGATGTGTCGTAGTGCAGAGAGTACTTGATGAAGGTTATTCTAGGAGATGTGTCGTAGTGCAGAGAGTATCTGATGAAGGTTATTCTAGAGATGTGTCATAGTGCAGAGAGTATCTGATGAAGGTTATTCTAGAGATGTGTCGTAGTGCAGAGAGTACTTGATGAAGGTTATTCTAGAGATGTGTCGTAGTGCAGAGAGTACCTGATGAAGGTTATTCTAGAGATGTGTCGTAGTGCAGAGAGTACCTGATGAAGGTTATTCTAGAGATGTGTCGTAGTGCAGAGAGTACCTGATGAAGGTTATTCTAGAGATGTGTCATAGTGCAGAGAGTACCTGATGAAGGTTATTCTAGAGATGTGTCGTAGTGCACAGAGTACTTGATGAAGGTTATTCTAGAGATGTGTCGTAGTGCAGAGAGTACTTGATGAAGGTTATTCTAGAGATGTGTCGTAGTGCAGAGAGTACTTGATGAAGGTTATTCTAGAGATGTGTCGTAGTGCAGAGAGTACTTGATGAAGGTTATTCTAGAGATGTGTCATAGTGCAGAGAGTACTTGATGAAGGTTATTCTAGAGATGTGTCGTAGTGCAGAGAGTATCTGATGAAGGTTATTCTAGAGATGTGTCGTAGTGCAGAGAGTACTTGATGAAGGTTATTCTAAAGATGTGTCGTAGTGCAGAGAGTATCTGATGAAGGTTATTCTAGAGATGTGTCATAGTGCAGAGAGTACCTGAAGAAGGTTATTCTAGAGATGTGTCGTAGTGGAGAGAGTACTTGATGAAGGTTATTCTAGAGATGTGTCGTAGTGCAGAGAGTACCTGATGAAGGTTATTCTAGAGATGTGTCGTAGTGCAGAGAGTACTTGATGAAGGTTATTCTAGAGATGTGTTGTAGTGCAGAGAGTACCTGATGAAGGTTATTTTAGAGATGTGTCGTAGTGCAGATAGTACTTGATGAAGGTTATTCTAGAGATGTGTCGTAGTGCAGAGAGTATCTGATGAAGGTTATTCTAGAGATGTGTCATAGTGCAGAGAGTACTTGATGAAGGTTATTCTAAAGATGTGTCGTAGTGCAGAGAGTATCTGATGAAGGTTATTCTAGAGATGTGTCATAGTGCAGAGAGTACCTGAAGAAGGTTATTCTAGAGATGTGTCGTAGTGCAGAAAGTACCTGATGAAGGTTATTCTAGAGATGTGTCGTAGTGCAGAGAGTACCTGATGAAGGTTATTCTAGAGATGTGTCGTAGTGCAGAGAGTACTTGATGAAGGTTATTCTAGAGATGTGTCGTAGTGCAGAGAGTACCTGATGAAGGTTATTCTAGAGATGTGTCGTAGTGCAGAGAGGACCTGATGAAGATTATTCTAGAGATGTGTCGTAGTGCAGAGAGTACCTGATGAAGGTTATTCTAGAGATGTGTCATAGTGCAGAGAGTACCTGATGAAGGTTATTCTAGAGATGTGTCGTAGTGCAGAGAGTACTTGATGAAGGTTATTCTAGAGATGTGTCATAGTGCAGAGAGTACCTGATGAAGGTTATTCTAGAGATGTGTCATAGTGAAGAGAGTACCTGATGAAGGTTATTCTAGAGATGTGTCGTAGTGCAGAAAGTAACTGATGAAGGTTATTCTAGAGATGTGTCGTAGTGCAGAAAGTACCTGATGAAGGTTATTCTAGAGATGTGTCGTAGTGCAGAGCGTACCTGATGAAGGTTATTCTAGAGATGTGTCGTAGTGCAGAGAGTACTTGATGAAGGTTATTCTAGGAGATGTGTCGTAGTGCAGAGAGTATCTGATGAAGGTTATTCTAGAGATGTGTCATAGTGCAGAGAGTATCTGATGAAGGTTATTCTAGAGATGTGTCGTAGTGCAGAGAGTACTTGATGAAGGTTATTCTAGAGATGTGTCGTAGTGCAGAGAGTACCTGATGAAGGTTATTCTAGAGATGTGTCGTAGTGCAGAGAGTACCTGATGAAGGTTATTCTAGAGATGTGTCGTAGTGCAGAGAGTACCTGATGAAGGTTATTCTAGAGATGTGTCATAGTGCAGAGAGTACCTGATGAAGGTTATTCTAGAGATGTGTCGTAGTGCACAGAGTACTTGATGAAGGTTATTCTAGAGATGTGTCGTAGTGCAGAGAGTACTTGATGAAGGTTATTCTAGAGATGTGTCGTAGTGCAGAGAGTACTTGATGAAGGTTATTCTAGAGATGTGTCGTAGTGCAGAGAGTACTTGATGAAGGTTATTCTAGAGATGTGTCATAGTGCAGAGAGTACTTGATGAAGGTTATTCTAGAGATGTGTCGTAGTGCAGAGAGTATCTGATGAAGGTTATTCTAGAGATGTGTCGTAGTGCAGAGAGTACTTGATGAAGGTTATTCTAAAGATGTGTCGTAGTGCAGAGAGTATCTGATGAAGGTTATTCTAGAGATGTGTCATAGTGCAGAGAGTACCTGAAGAAGGTTATTCTAGAGATGTGTCGTAGTGGAGAGAGTACTTGATGAAGGTTATTCTAGAGATGTGTCGTAGTGCAGAGAGTACCTGATGAAGGTTATTCTAGAGATGTGTCGTAGTGCAGAGAGTACTTGATGAAGGTTATTCTAGAGATGTGTTGTAGTGCAGAGAGTACCTGATGAAGGTTATTTTAGAGATGTGTCGTAGTGCAGATAGTACTTGATGAAGGTTATTCTAGAGATGTGTCGTAGTGCAGAGAGTACTTGATGAAGGTTATTCTAGAGATGTGTCGTAGTGCAGAGAGTACTTGATGAAGGTTATTCTAGAGATGTGTCGTAGTGCAGAGAGTACCTGATGAAGGTTATTCTAGAGATGTGTCGTTGTGCAGAGAGTACCTGATGAAGGTTATTCTAGAGATGTGTCGTAGTGCAGAGAGTACTTGATGAAGGTTATTCTAGAGATGTGTCGTAGTGCAGAGAGTACCTGATGAAGGTTATTCTAGAGATGTGTCGTAGTGCAGAGAGGACTTGATGAAGATTATTCTAGAGATGTGTCGTAGTGCAGAGAGTACCTGATGAAGGTTATTCTAGAGATGTGTCATAGTGCAGAGAGTACCTGATGAAGGTTATTCTAGAGATGTGTCGTAGTGCAGAAAGTACCTGATGAAGGTTATTCTAGAGATGTGTCGTAGTGCAGAAAGTACCTGATGAAGGTTATTCTAGAGATGTGTCGTAGTGCAGAGCGTACCTGATGAAGGTTATTCTAGAGATGTGTCGTAGTGCAGAGAGTACTTGATGAAGGTTATTCTAGGAGATGTGTCGTAGTGCAGAGAGTATCTGATGAAGGTTATTCTAGAGATGTGTCATAGTGCAGAGAGTATCTGATGAAGGTTATTTTAGAGATGTGTCGTAGTGCAGAGAGTACTTGATGAAGGTTATTCTAGAGATGTGTCGTAGTGCAGAGAGTATCTGATGAAGGTTATTCTAGAGATGTGTCGTAGTGCAGAGAGTATCTGATGAAGGTTATTCTAGAGATGTGTCGTAGTGCAGAGAGTACCTGATGAAGGTTATTCTAGAGATGTGTCGTAGTGCAGAGAGTATCTGATGAAGGTTATTCTAGAGATGTGTCGTAGTGCAGAGAGTACTTGATGAAGGTTATTCTAGAGATGTGTCGTAGTGCAGAGAGTACCTGATGAAGGTTATTCTAGAGATGTGTCGTAGTGCAGAGAGTACTTGATGAAGGTTATTCTAGAGATGTGTCGTAGTGCAGAGAGTATCTGATGAAGGTTATTCTAGAGATGTGTCGTAGTGCAGAGAGTACTTGATGAAGGTTATTCTAGAGATGTGTCGTAGTGCAGAGAGTATCTGATGAAGGTTATTCTAGAGATGTGTCGTAGTGCAGAGAGTACTTGATGAAGGTTATTCTAGAGATGTGTCGTAGTGCAGAGAGTACCTGATGAAGGTTATTCTAGAGATGTGTCGTAGTGCAGAGAGTACCTGATGAAGGTTATTCTAGAGATGTGTCATAGTGCAGAGAGTACCTGATGAAGGTTATTCTAGAGATGTGTCGTAGTGCAGAGTGTACCTGATGAAGGTTATTCTAGAGATGTGTCGTAGTGCAGAGAGTACCTGATGAAGGTTATTCTAGAGATGTGTCGTAGTGCAGAGCATACCTGATGAAGGTTATTCTAGAGATGTGTCGTAGTGCAGAGAGTATCTGATGAAGGTTATTCTAGAGATGTGTCGTAGTGCAGAGCATACCTGATGAAGGTTATTCTAGAGATGTGTCGTAGTGCAGAGAGTACCTGATGAAGGTTATTCTAGAGATGTGTCGTAGTGCAGAGAGTACCTGATGAAGGTTATTCTAGAGATGTGTCGTAGTGCAGAGAGTACCTGATGAAGGTTATTCTAGAGATGTGTCGTAGTGCAGAGAGTACCTGATGAAGGTTATTCTAGAGATGTGTCGTTGTGCAGAGAGTACCTGATGAAGGTTATTCTAGAGATGTGTCGTAGTGCAGAGAGTACTTGATGAAGGTTATTCTAGAGATGTGTCGTAGTGCAGAGAGTATCTGATGAAGGTTATTCTAGAGATGTGTCGTAGTGCAGAGTACTTGATGAAGGTTATTCTAGAGATGTGTCGTAGTGCAGAGAGTATCTGATGAAGGTTATTCTAGAGATGTGTCGTAGTGCAGAGAGTACCTGATGAAGGTTATTCTAGAGATGTGTCGTAGTGCAGAGAGTACCTGATGAAGGTTATTCTAGAGATGTGTCGTAGTGCAGATAGTACCTGATGAAGGTTATTCTAGAGATGTATCGTAGTGCAGAGAGTACTTGATGAAGGTTATTCTAGAGATGTGTCGTAGTGCAGAGAGTACTTGATGAAGGTTATTCTAGAGATGTGTCGTAGTGCAGAGAGTACCTGATGAAGGTTATTCTAGAGATGTGTCGTAGTGCAGAGAGTACTTGATGAAGGTTATTCTAGAGATGTGTCGTAGTGCAGAGAGTACTTGATGAAGGTTATTCTAGAGATGTGTCGTAGTGCAGAGAGTACTTGATGAAGGTTATTCTAGAGATGTGTCATAGTGCAGAGAGTACTTGATGAAGGTTATTCTAGAGATGTGTCGTAGTGCAGAGAGTATCTGATGAAGGTTATTCTAGAGATGTGTCGTAGTGCAGAGAGTACTTGATGAAGGTTATTCTAAAGATGTGTCGTAGTGCAGAGAGTATCTGATGAAGGTTATTCTAGAGATGTGTCATAGTGCAGAGAGTACCTGAAGAAGGTTATTCTAGAGATGTGTTGTAGTGGAGAGAGTACTTGATGAAGGTTATTCTAGAGATGTGTCGTAGTGCAGAGAGTACCTGATGAAGGTTATTCTAGAGATGTGTCTTAGTGCAGAGAGTACTTGATGAAGGTTATTCTAGAGATGTGTTGTAGTGCAGAGAGTACCTGATGAAGGTTATTTTAGAGATGTGTCGTAGTGCAGATAGTACTTGATGAAGGTTATTCTAGAGATGTGTCGTAGTGCAGAGAGTACTTGATGAAGGTTATTCTAGAGATGTGTCGTAGTGCAGAGAGTACTTGATGAAGGTTATTCTAGAGATGTGTCGTAGTGCAGAGAGTACCTGATGAAGGTTATTCTAGAGATGTGTCGTTGTGCAGAGAGTACCTGATGAAGGTTATTCTAGAGATGTGTCGTAGTGCAGAGAGTACTTGATGAAGGTTATTCTAGAGATGTGTCGTAGTGCAGAGAGTACCTGATGAAGGTTATTCTAGAGATGTGTCGTAGTGCAGAGAGGACTTGATGAAGATTATTCTAGAGATGTGTCGTAGTGCAGAGAGTACCTGATGAAGGTTATTCTAGAGATGTGTCATAGTGCAGAGAGTACCTGATGAAGGTTATTCTAGAGATGTGTCGTAGTGCAGAAAGTACCTGATGAAGGTTATTCTAGAGATGTGTCGTAGTGCAGAGAGTACCTGATGAAGGTTATTCTAGAGATGTGTCGTAGTGCAGAGCGTACCTGATGAAGGTTATTCTAGAGATGTGTCGTAGTGCAGAGAGTACTTGATGAAGGTTATTCTAGGAGATGTGTCGTAGTGCAGAGAGTATCTGATGAAGGTTATTCTAGAGATGTGTCATAGTGCAGAGAGTATCTGATGAAGGTTATTTTAGAGATGTGTCGTAGTGCAGAGAGTACTTGATGAAGGTTATTCTAGAGATGTGTCGTAGTGCAGAGAGTATCTGATGAAGGTTATTCTAGAGATGTGTCGTAGTGCAGAGAGTATCTGATGAAGGTTATTCTAGAGATGTGTCGTAGTGCAGAGAGTACCTGATGAAGGTTATTCTAGAGATGTGTCGTAGTGCAGAGAGTATCTGATGAAGGTTATTCTAGAGATGTGTCGCAGTGCAGAGAGTACTTGATGAAGGTTATTCTAGAGATGTGTGGTAGTGCAGAGAGTACCTGATGAAGGTTATTCTAGAGATGTGTCGTAGTGCAGAGAGTACTTGATGAAGGTTATTCTAGAGATGTGTCGTAGTGCAGAGAGTATCTGATGAAGGTTATTCTAGAGATGTGTCGTAGTGCAGAGAGTACTTGATGAAGGTTATTCTAGAGATGTGTCGTAGTGCAGAGAGTATCTGATGAAGGTTATTCTAGAGATGTGTCGTAGTGCAGAGAGTACCTGATGAAGGTTATTCTAGAGATGTGTCGTAGTGCAGAGAGTACCTGATGAAGGTTATTCTAGAGATGTGTCATAGTGCAGAGAGTACCTGATGAAGGTTATTCTAGAGATGTGTCGTAGTGCAGAGTGTACCTGATGAAGGTTATTCTAGAGATGTGTCGTAGTGCAGAGAGTACCTGATGAAGGTTATTCTAGAGATGTGTCGTAGTGCAGAGCATACCTGATGAAGGTTATTCTAGAGATGTGTCGTAGTGCAGAGAGTATCTGATGAAGGTTATTCTAGAGATGTGTCGTAGTGCAGAGCATACCTGATGAAGGTTATTCTAGAGATGTGTCGTAGTGCAGAGAGTATCTGATGAAGGTTATTTTAGAGATGTGTCGTAGTGCAGAGAGTACTTGATGAAGGTTATTCTAGAGATGTGTCGTAGTGCAGAGAGTACCTGATGAAGGTTATTCTAGAGATGTGTCGTAGTGCAGAGAGTACTTGATGAAGGTTATTCTAGAGATGTGTCGTAGTGCAGAGAGTACTTGATGAAGGTTATTCTAGAGATGTGTCGTAGTGCAGAGAGTACTTGATGAAGGTTATTCTAGAGATGTGTCATAGTGCAGAGAGTACTTGATGAAGGTTATTCTAGAGATGTGTCGTAGTGCAGAGAGTATCTGATGAAGGTTATTCTAGAGATGTGTCGTAGTGCAGAGAGTACTTGATGAAGGTTATTCTAAAGATGTGTCGTAGTGCAGAGAGTATCTGATGAAGGTTATTCTAGAGATGTGTCATAGTGCAGAGAGTACCTGAAGAAGGTTATTCTAGAGATGTGTTGTAGTGGAGAGAGTACTTGATGAAGGTTATTCTAGAGATGTGTCGTAGTGCAGAGAGTACCTGATGAAGGTTATTCTAGAGATGTGTCTTAGTGCAGAGAGTACTTGATGAAGGTTATTCTAGAGATGTGTTGTAGTGCAGAGAGTACCTGATGAAGGTTATTTTAGAGATGTGTCGTAGTGCAGATAGTACTTGATGAAGGTTATTCTAGAGATGTGTCGTAGTGCAGAGAGTACTTGATGAAGGTTATTCTAGAGATGTGTCGTAGTGCAGAGAGTACTTGATGAAGGTTATTCTAGAGATGTGTCGTAGTGCAGAGAGTACCTGATGAAGGTTATTCTAGAGATGTGTCGTTGTGCAGAGAGTACCTGATGAAGGTTATTCTAGAGATGTGTCGTAGTGCAGAGAGTACTTGATGAAGGTTATTCTAGAGATGTGTCGTAGTGCAGAGAGTACCTGATGAAGGTTATTCTAGAGATGTGTCGTAGTGCAGAGAGGACTTGATGAAGATTATTCTAGAGATGTGTCGTAGTGCAGAGAGTACCTGATGAAGGTTATTCTAGAGATGTGTCATAGTGCAGAGAGTACCTGATGAAGGTTATTCTAGAGATGTGTCGTAGTGCAGAAAGTACCTGATGAAGGTTATTCTAGAGATGTGTCGTAGTGCAGAGAGTACCTGATGAAGGTTATTCTAGAGATGTGTCGTAGTGCAGAGCGTACCTGATGAAGGTTATTCTAGAGATGTGTCGTAGTGCAGAGAGTACTTGATGAAGGTTATTCTAGGAGATGTGTCGTAGTGCAGAGAGTATCTGATGAAGGTTATTCTAGAGATGTGTCATAGTGCAGAGAGTATCTGATGAAGGTTATTTTAGAGATGTGTCGTAGTGCAGAGAGTACTTGATGAAGGTTATTCTAGAGATGTGTCGTAGTGCAGAGAGTATCTGATGAAGGTTATTCTAGAGATGTGTCGTAGTGCAGAGAGTATCTGATGAAGGTTATTCTAGAGATGTGTCGTAGTGCAGAGAGTACCTGATGAAGGTTATTCTAGAGATGTGTCGTAGTGCAGAGAGTATCTGATGAAGGTTATTCTAGAGATGTGTCGCAGTGCAGAGAGTACTTGATGAAGGTTATTCTAGAGATGTGTGGTAGTGCAGAGAGTACCTGATGAAGGTTATTCTAGAGATGTGTCGTAGTGCAGAGAGTACTTGATGAAGGTTATTCTAGAGATGTGTCGTAGTGCAGAGAGTATCTGATGAAGGTTATTCTAGAGATGTGTCGTAGTGCAGAGAGTACTTGATGAAGGTTATTCTAGAGATGTGTCGTAGTGCAGAGAGTATCTGATGAAGGTTATTCTAGAGATGTGTCGTAGTGCAGAGAGTACCTGATGAAGGTTATTCTAGAGATGTGTCGTAGTGCAGAGAGTACCTGATGAAGGTTATTCTAGAGATGTGTCATAGTGCAGAGAGTACCTGATGAAGGTTATTCTAGAGATGTGTCGTAGTGCAGAGTGTACCTGATGAAGGTTATTCTAGAGATGTGTCGTAGTGCAGAGAGTACCTGATGAAGGTTATTCTAGAGATGTGTCGTAGTGCAGAGCATACCTGATGAAGGTTATTCTAGAGATGTGTCGTAGTGCAGAGAGTATCTGATGAAGGTTATTCTAGAGATGTGTCGTAGTGCAGAGCATACCTGATGAAGGTTATTCTAGAGATGTGTCGTAGTGCAGAGAGTACCTGATGAAGGTTATTCTAGAGATGTGTCGTAGTGCAGAGAGTACCTGATGAAGGTTATTCTAGAGATGTGTCGTAGTGCAGAGAGTACCTGATGAAGGTTATTCTAGAGATGTGTCGTAGTGCAGAGAGTACCTGATGAAGGTTATTCTAGAGATGTGTCGTTGTGCAGAGAGTACCTGATGAAGGTTATTCTAGAGATGTGTCGTAGTGCAGAGAGTACTTGATGAAGGTTATTCTAGAGATGTGTCGTAGTGCAGAGAGTATCTGATGAAGGTTATTCTAGAGATGTGTCGTAGTGCAGAGTACTTGATGAAGGTTATTCTGGAGATGTGTCGTAGTGCAGAGAGTATCTGATGAAGGTTATTCTAGAGATATGTCGTAGTGCAGAGAGTACCTGATGAAGGTTATTCTAGAGATGTGTCGTAGTGCAGAGAGTACCTGATGAAGGTTATTCTAGAGATGTGTCGTAGTGCAGATAGTACCTGATGAAGGTTATTCTAGAGATGTATCGTAGTGCAGAGAGTACTTGATGAAGGTTATTCTAGAGATGTGTCGTAGTGCAGAGAGTACTTGATGAAGGTTATTCTAGAGATGTGTCGTAGTGCAGAGAGTACCTGATGAAGGTTATTCTAGAGATGTGTCGTAGTGCAGAGAGTACTTGATGAAGGTTATTCTAGAGATGTGTCGTAGTGCAGAGAGTACCTGATGAAGGTTATTCTAGAGATGTGTCGTAGTGCAGAGAGTACTTGATGAAGGTTATTCTAGAAATGTGTTGTAGTGCAGAGAGTACCTGATGAAGGTTATTCTAGAGATGTGTCATAGTGCAGAGAGTACTTGATGAAGGTTATTCTAGAGATGTGTCGTAGTGCAGAGAGTACCTGATGAAGGTTATTCTAGAGATGTGTCGTAGTGCAGAGAGTATCTGATGAAGGTTATTCTAGAGATGTGTCGTAGTGCAGAGAGTACCTGATGAAGGTTATTCTAGAGATGTGTCGTAGTGCAGAGAGTATCTGATGAAGGTTATTCTAGAGATGTGTCGTAGTGCAGAGAGTACTTGATGAAGGTTATTCTAGAGATGTGTCGTAGTGCAGAGAGTACCTGATGAAGGTTATTTTAGAGATGTGTCGTAGTGCAGAGAGTACTTGATGAAGGTTATTCTAGAGATGTGTCGTAGTGCAGAGAGTATCTGATGAAGGTTATTCTAGAGATGTGTCGTAGTGCAGAGAGTACTTGATGAAGGTTATTCTAGAGATGTGTCGTAGTGCAGAGAGTATCTGATGAAGGTTATTCTAGAGATGTGTCGTAGTGCAGAGAGTACCTGATGAAGGTTATTCTAGAGATGTGTCGTAGTGCAGAGAGTACCTGATGAAGGTTATTCTAGAGATGTGTCGTAGTGCAGAGAGTACCTGATGAAGGTTATTCTAGAGATGTGTCGTAGTGCAGAGTGTACCTGATGAAGGTTATTCTAGAGATGTGTCGTAGTGCAGAGAGTACCTGATGAAGGTTATTCTAGAGATGTGTCGTAGTGCAGAGAGTACCTGATGAAGGTTATTCTAGAGATGTGTCGTAGTGCAGAGAGTATCTGATGAAGGTTATTCTAGAGATGTGTCGTAGTGCAGAGAGTACTTGATGAAGGTTATTCTAGAGATGTGTCGTAGTGCAGAGAGTACCTGATGAAGGTTATTCTAGAGATGTGTCGTAGTGCAGAGAGTACTTGATGAAGGTTATTCTAGAGATGTGTCGTAGTGCAGAGAGTACTTGATGAAGGTTATTCTAGAGATGTGTCGTAGTGCAGATAGTACCTGATGAAGGTTATTCTAGAGATGTATCGTAGTGCAGAGAGTACTTGATGAAGGTTATTCTAGAGATGTGTCGTAGTGCAGAGAGTACTTGATGAAGGTTATTCTAGAGATGTGTCGTAGTGCAGAGAGTACCTGATGAAGGTTATTCTAGAGATGTGTCGTAGTGCAGAGAGTACTTGATGAAGGTTATTCTAGAAATGTGTTGTAGTGCAGAGAGTACCTGATGAAGGTTATTCTAGAGATGTGTCATAGTGCAGAGAGTACTTGATGAAGGTTATTCTAGAGATGTGTCGTAGTGCAGAGAGTACCTGATGAAGGTTATTCTAGAGATGTGTCGTAGTGCAGAGAGTATCTGATGAAGGTTATTCTAGAGATGTGTCGTAGTGCAGAGAGTACCTGATGAAGGTTATTCTAGAGATGTGTCGTAGTGCAGAGAGTATCTGATGAAGGTTATTCTAGAGATGTGTCGTAGTGCAGAGAGTACTTGATGAAGGTTATTCTAGAGATGTGTCGTAGTGCAGAGAGTACCTGATGAAGGTTATTTTAGAGATGTGTCGTAGTGCAGAGAGTACTTGATGAAGGTTATTCTAGAGATGTGTCGTAGTGCAGAGAGTATCTGATGAAGGTTATTCTAGAGATGTGTCGTAGTGCAGAGAGTACTTGATGAAGGTTATTCTAGAGATGTGTCGTAGTGCAGAGAGTATCTGATGAAGGTTATTCTAGAGATGTGTCGTAGTGCAGAGAGTACCTGATGAAGGTTATTCTAGAGATGTGTCGTAGTGCAGAGAGTACCTGATGAAGGTTATTCTAGAGATGTGTCGTAGTGCAGAGAGTACCTGATGAAGGTTATTCTAGAGATGTGTCGTAGTGCAGAGTGTACCTGATGAAGGTTATTCTAGAGATGTGTCGTAGTGCAGAGAGTACCTGATGAAGGTTATTCTAGAGATGTGTCGTAGTGCAGAGAGTACCTGATGAAGGTTATTCTAGAGATGTGTCGTAGTGCAGAGAGTATCTGATGAAGGTTATTCTAGAGATGTGTCGTAGTGCAGAGCATACCTGATGAAGGTTATTCTAGAGATGTGTCGTAGTGCAGAGAGTACCTGATGAAGGTTATTCTAGAGATGTGTCGTAGTGCAGAGAGTACCTGATGAAGGTTATTCTAGAGATGTGTCGTAGTGCAGAGAGTACCTGATGAAGGTTATTCTAGAGATGTGTCGTAGTGCAGAGAGTACCTGATGAAGGTTATTCTAGAGATGTGTCGTAGTGCAGAGAGTACCTGATGAAGGTTATTCTAGAGATGTGTCATAGTGCAGAGAGTACCTGATGAAGGTTATTCTAGAGATGTGTCGTAGTGCAGAGAGTACTTGATGAAGGTTATTCTAGAGATGTGTCGTAGTGCAGAGAGTACCTGATGAAGGTTATTCTAGAGATGTGTCGTAGTGCAGAGAGTACTTGATGAAGGTTATTCTAGAGATGTGTCGTAGTGCAGAGAGTACTTGATGAAGGTTATTCTAGAGATGTGTCGTAGTGCAGAGAGTACTTGATGAAGGTTATTCTAGAGATGTGTCGTAGTGCAGAGAGTACCTGATGAAGGTTATTCTAGAGATGTGTCGTAGTGCAGAGAGTACCTGATGAAGGTTATTCTAGAGATGTGTTGTAGTGCAGAGCATACCTGATGAAGGTTATTCTAGAGATGTGTCGTAGTGCAGAGAGTATCTGATGAAGGTTATTCTAGAGATGTGTCGTAGTGCAGAGCATACCTGATGAAGGTTATTCTAGAGATGTGTCATAGTGCAGAGAGTACCTGATGAAGGTTATTCTAGAGATGTGTCGTAGTGCAGAGAGTACCTGATGAAGGTTATTCTAGAGATGTGTCGTAGTGCAGAGAGTACCTGATGAAGGTTATTCTAGAGATGTGTCGTAGTGCAGAGTGTACCTGATGAAGGTTATTCTAGAGATGTGTCGTAGTGCAGAGAGTACCTGATGAAGGTTATTCTAGAGATGTGTCGTAGTGCAGAGCATACCTGATGAAGGTTATTCTAGAGATGTGTCGTAGTGCAGAGAGTATCTGATGAAGGTTATTCTAGAGATGTGTCGTAGTGCAGAGCATACCTGATGAAGGTTATTCTAGAGATGTGTCGTAGTGCAGAGAGTACCTGATGAAGGTTATTCTAGAGATGTGTCGTAGTGCAGAGAGTACCTGATGAAGGTTATTCTAGAGATGTGTCGTAGTGCAGAGAGTACCTGATGAAGGTTATTCTAGAGATGTGTCGTAGTGCAGAGAGTACCTGATGAAGGTTATTCTAGAGATGTGTCGTAGTGCAGAGAGTACCTGATGAAGGTTATTCTAGAGATGTGTCATAGTGCAGAGAGTACCTGATGAAGGTTATTCTAGAGATGTGTCGTAGTGCAGAGAGTACTTGATGAAGGTTATTCTAGAGATGTGTCGTAGTGCAGAGAGTACCTGATGAAGGTTATTCTAGAGATGTGTCGTAGTGCAGAGAGTACTTGATGAAGGTTATTCTAGAGATGTGTCGTAGTGCAGAGAGTACTTGATGAAGGTTATTCTAGAGATGTGTCGTAGTGCAGAGAGTACTTGATGAAGGTTATTCTAGAGATGTGTCGTAGTGCAGAGAGTACCTGATGAAGGTTATTCTAGAGATGTGTCGTAGTGCAGAGAGTACCTGATGAAGGTTATTCTAGAGATGTGTCGTAGTGCAGAGAGTACCTGATGAAGGTTATTCTAGAGATGTGTTGTAGTGCAGAGCATACCTGATGAAGGTTATTCTAGAGATGTGTCGTAGTGCAGAGAGTATCTGATGAAGGTTATTCTAGAGATGTGTCGTAGTGCAGAGCATACCTGATGAAGGTTATTCTAGAGATGTGTTGTAGTGCAGAGAGTATTTGATGAAGGTTATTCTAGAGATGTGTCGTAGTGCAGAGAGTACCTGATGAAGGTTATTCTAGAGATGTGTCGTAGTGCAGAGAGTACCTGATGAAGGTTATTCTAGAGATGTGTCGTAGTGCAGAGAGTACCTGATGAAGGTTATTCTAGAGATGTGTCGTAGTGCAGAGAGTACCTGATGAAGGTTATTCTAGAGATGTGTCATAGTGCAGAGAGTACCTGATGAAGGTTATTCTAGAGATGTGTCGTAGTGCAGAGAGTACCTGATGAAGGTTATTCTAGAGATGTGTCATAGTGCAGAGAGTACCTGATGAAGGTCATTCTAGAGATGTGTCGTAGTGCAGAGAGTACTTGATGAAGGTTATTCTAGAGATGTGTCGTAGTGCAGAGAGTACTTGATGAAGGTTATTCTAGAGATGTGTCGTAGTGCAGAGAGTACTTGATGAAGGTTATTCTAGAGATGTGTCGTAGTGCAGAGAGTACTTGATGAAGGTTATTCTAGAGATGTGTCGTAGTGCAGAGAGTATCTGATGAAGGTTATTCTAGAGATGTGTCGTAGTGCAGAGAGTATCTGATGAAGGTTATTCTAGAGATGTGTCGTAGTGCAGAGAGTACTTGATGAAGGTTATTCTAAAGATGTGTCGTAGTGCAGAGAGTATCTGATGAAGGTTATTCTAGAGATGTGTCATAGTGCAGAGATTACCTGAAGAAGGTTATTCTAGAGATGTGTCGTAGTGCAGAGAGTACTTGATGAAGGTTATTCTAGAGATGTGTCGTAGTGCAGAGAGTATCTGATGAAGGTTATTCTAGAGATGTGTCGTAGTGCAGAGAGTACTTGATGAAGGTTATTCTAGGAGATGTGTCGTAGTGCAGAGAGTATCTGATGAAGGTTATTCTAGAGATGTGTCGTAGTGCAGAGAGTATCTGATGAAGGTTATTTTAGAGATGTGTCGTAGTGCAGAGAGTACTTGATGAAGGTTATTCTAGAGATGTGTCGTAGTGCAGAGAGTACCTGATGAAGGTTATTCTAAAGATGTGTCGTAGTGCAGAGAGTATCTGATGAAGGTTATTCTAGAGATGTGTCGTAGTGCAGAAAGTACCTGATGAAGGTTATTGTAGAGATGTGTCGTAGTGCAGAGAGTACTTGATGAAGGCTATTCTAGAGATGTGTCGTAGTGCAGAGAGTATCTGATGAAGGTTATTCTAGAGATGTGTCGTAGTGCAGAGAGTACCTGATGAAGGTTATTCTAAAGATGTGTCGTAGTGCAGAGAGTACCTGATGAAGGTTATTCTAGAGATGTGTCGTAGTGCAGAGAGTATCTGATGAAGGTTATTCTAGAGATGTGTCGTAGTGCAGAGAGTACCTGATGAAGGTTATTCTAGAGATGTGTCGTAGTGCAGAGAGTACCTGATGAAGGTTATTCTAGAGATGTGTCGTAGTGCAGAGCGTACCTGATGAAGGTTATTCTAGAGATGTGTCGTAGTGCAGAGAGTACCTGATGAAGGTTATTCTAGAGATGTGTCGTAGTGCAGAGCGTACCTGATGAAGGTTATTCTAGAGATGTGTCATAGTGCAGAGAGTACCTGATGAAGGTTATTCTATAGATGTGTCGTAGTGCATACTAAATTTTAGACTGAGCGTACCTGATGGAGGTTATTCTAGAGACGTGTCGTAGTGCATACTAAATTTTTCACTGTGAGCGTACCTGATGAAGGTTATTCTAGAGACGTGTCGTAGTGTATACTAAATTTTAGACTGTGAGCGTACCTGATGAAGGTTATTCTAGAGATGTGTCGTAGTGCATACTAAATTTTAGACTGTGAGCATACCTGATGAATGGTTATTCTAGAGACGTGTCGTAGTGCATACTAAATTTTTCACTGTGAGCGTACTTGATGAAGGTTATTCCAGAGATGTGTCGTTGTACGTACTAAGTTAGTTACCTACGATTTTATTAGATATATATTTTTGTACATGTACAACAGTACATTTCCATTGCCGATACTTGGGACTATTATTTCTTAAAGTAGACATTTGATTACAAGTATATTAGTCAGCTGACTGAAGATCAAATTTATTCATACATTACTAATCTAGAAAAATCAATCATTGAAATGATACCTTCAAACAATGGTATATCTGCAGGTATGTCAAGCTGATCTGCTTCAGAAGGCTCTGACTGAGAGATATTTTGTCGTACATCTGTTTCCTGGACTGCAGAGCTGTCTGTTGCTAAATGAATAGTTGATAAGATAGTGGAGTCAGTACTATGAGGACGAGACCATGTTTCTTCAGCTGGGTGCTGTTGGGATACTGGCAGTCTATCTCTCGGAGGATTTCTTACATTATATTGCATTTGTAAAGCTGTAGAAACAGAGCTTTGTTGATCTAACTGAGGTAGTTCAAAAACTGAAAAAATATAAGAAACAATTAACAAGAAAAAGAATTATAGGCTCACTTGGTTCTTAATTACTGTCTTGGATTTCCATATTGACAAATAAAACAGATAGCTTGTACAGGGCCCTGGGCAAGCGATGCACACTCCTACTATGTAACATTTTCAACACATGCAGTTTCTCAGAATAACAGATTTGCAATTTCAGCAAATCAGAGAGCATTATTGAAATTTCCAATCATATTGTATATCCAAATGGAATAAAAATCATATATTATTTTGAGAACCACCCATGTAGCACTTTTTCTATTTTGGTTCCATTTGGGCCAGTCATGAGAAAAGTTTACTGACGACTGACGATGTTGGATACAAAGTGATGACTATAACACACATGCACCTTTAGTCTGAATGACCTATATTACTAAAGCTTTGTATTATAAAACATAAATCCCAACTAACGATTAGAAACAACTAGAGGCTCAGTGGGCTGAGCCTGTGTCGCTCACCTTTCATTCTGCTTTGAGGAAACTTAATACAGAACCTTCCATAGGTGCATCTCACCAAGTTTCGGTTCATTTGGCTAAGCAGTTACAGAGAAGATTTTTAGAAATCGACCAATCAGAAACAAGAATGGCCTGTGGTGGCCATGTTTATAAACGGATGGAAACTAAATGTGCAGTCTTCATAGATGACCTTCCAAGGATGCTTCCTACCAAGTTTTGATTCATTTAACAAAGCAGTTTCAGAGAAGAAGATTTTTTAGAAATCAACCGATCAGAAACAAGAATTGTCTGTGGCGGCCATGTTTGTTAACGGATCGGAACTAAATGAGCAGTCTTTATAGAGGATCTTCCAAGGATACTTCCTACCAAGTTTCGATTCATTTGGCCAAGCGGTTTCAGAGGAGAAGATTTTTTTAGAAATCAACCAATCAGATTCAGAAACAAGAATTGCCTGTGGCGGCCATGTTTGTTAACGGATCGGGACGAAATGAGCAACCTTTATAGAGGACTTTCCATAGATGCTGCCTACCAAGTTTCATTTCATTTGGCAAAGCGGATTCAGAGGAGAAGATTTTTAATAATCAGCCAATCAAAAACAAGAATTGCATATGGCAGCCATGTTTGTTAATAATGGATCAGGACAAAATGAGCAATCTTTAGAGAGGACCTTCCATAGATGCTTCCTACCAAGTTTCACTTCATTTGGCTGAGGGGTTTCAGAGGAGAACATTAAAATGTGACAAGTTGACGGACGACAGACGATGGATGCCAAGTGATGGCAAAAGCTCACTTTGCCTTTGGCAAGGTGAGCTAACTAAAAAGATATATACTTTTCCATCTTTAACAATTGTTTTGTTTAAGATTAGTGAATGGGTGATTGCTTAAAACCAAGTAATGAATATTTTAGCTATATCATGGTGAACACAAGTTACATTCAATGACAAGATAATGATGTCTGCTTTGTAATAGACCAAGACGCTTTGTTCGATCTTTTTATTATAGTGCCATCCAACATTGAAACAAGTCAGCAGGTAGACATATCACTCCACTCAGCAACATTATCCTGATTCTGAGCCAACCACTCTTTGTTTTTTCTCCTCAATTCTGCATGCTTAGCAGAAAAGCAACAAATACTAATTTTATAGTCTTTAGTTTGACCAGAACGAACCTATGAACAACCAAACTTGTGGCATTACACTACCAACATGGTTCATGCTTTAGCTTAATGAACTTGATTCCTACAAAGGTTTAACAGTTAACCTGAGTCTGATATATCTCACAACATACACATTACACATAACAACAGGGGAGATAAGGCATATAATTTCTGGGGCAATGGTTTGATATCAATAAAACAATATGTTCTCCAAATTTCTATTCCAGAGAAAATTACCTGGTGATAAAGAATTCCCAAAGTAAAATAAAATTTCTTTCAAACTGGTCCCACCAAATACCAGCTTTTTATAAACTATAGCATACCGTCTGAAAACTAATTATCCTTTTATACAAACCAAAAATATTAGTCTCCTTTTCGGCTTATGTATAATAGAGTGTTTATGAGATATTTCTGTCTACTCTATTATCATGAGATATTTCTGTCTACTCTATTATCGGTAATATTTCCTTTGATCTCATTGAGTGTTATTGTCGGTATCAGTCAAATTGAAAATTATCAGTAAGTGTGACGTCAGACACGTTATGACTTACTGATAAAAACCATTAACGTAAGTTTTTAACGTCTCGACATACATTGCCATTAGTATCACAGCTTGTCCTATCAAACTCGTCGTTTCTCCACCTTCAAAACTGACGTTTTTCTATATTTTTTATTTATCATAAGGCTTACCCTGAACGTCTAGTTGAAGTTTTTCCCTCGCATGTCTAAGAGCTTCTGTAAGATCTGCATCATTGTGGAGAGATATTTTATCACCATCTCTGTCTGTTAAAAGTAAAAAAAATATTTATACAACAAGTGGATGTTAAATGCAATCTACCGTTTGTTGTATTTAATTAGCAAGTAATTGGATGGTCAAAGATGAATGAAAGATTACATTCATGACATGACCCCAAATAGGATGTCGTTAGATGTTAGATTTGATTTTTGGTGTTTAATGCCACTTTCAGCAATATTTCAGCTATATCATGGCGACCAGTTTTAGTGGTGGAAGAAGCTGAAGTACCCGGAGAGAACCACCGACCATGGGCAAGCAACTGGTAAACTTTATCACTTGCGGCTGCGAGTCGAGTGCACCCTTTTTTGTAATTTACAAAGCCGGGCGCGAACCCACAGTATTCAGGTGATAACCTTGTACGAGTTGTTAGGTAGTTAGGTAATCCAACTTGTAACCTAACTCATTGAGCCATCCAGGCCCTCTTGTTAGATGTTAGTCTATCACCAAGGGGGAAAATAAGATACAACAAACAATTCATTTTAATTAGATTGTGCTAAACAGTAATTAGACCAGATCATAAATCATCAATGTTTTTTTTTTTTAATTATTGAACTTTTAATTAATTATCAATTTTACTCCATATAAATTGATGAAATACCACTTTAAAATGAAAATATACAAACAATGAGTTTCAAATACGCAATGACAAATACAGGATACCTAATTTATTTCTATAAACCAAGGGAGTAAAAAAAATTAACTGAAATAAAATATTATGATGTAAAAAATTCAATTGAATCCATGAAGTACAGACAACATAAGAAAAATTAAAAAACATTTTGTCTATATTTCAAGGGGGCATAACCCTCACAAATATTCTCATCAAATAACACTTAATTTTTAAACAAAGGCTGTTAAAACCAATCTTATGTGCAACTTTTAATTAAATCTCCTATTCTAATATGACGTCCTTCAAACGCTTTGAGTCCAAACCCGTGGTAAAAATAATATTAATCTATGACCGATTAAATTTATGACGTCACCGACAATTTATAACAATATTTTACCAATTTTTACATATTAGAATTGAAATAATTCATGAGAGCCATATGTATATATCGTTTTTACCACGGGTAGGCCTTTATGTCAGCTTTTTACCCCTCGCTTACGCTCGGGGTAAAACTTCGTGACATAAAGGCCTACCCGTGGTAAACACAATATATACATATGGCTTCCATGAATTATTTCTTAAATAAAAATATATGCTAGGTATTAGAATCCAAATATCCGGATACCTGGTATACATACAAATATATATATCATCTACATGTACACCACATTGCAGTTGAGGACAACCAATATAATATAAATTACCTATCCAACTTAGTTTTACTAAAACATTCTTTTGGTTCAGCAGTGGAAAGCTTTTTTTGACATCATTTTTCAAATTTGCTAATGTTATTGATGAGGATATCTCCAGTAGACAATTTTCTTCAAATTTCAACGATGCTTTAACTTTTACTGTATCATCCATTATATTGTTTGCTTGATGGTATTTAACGCCACTTTCAACAATATTTCAGTTATATCATGGCTGTCACATCCTTTATAATTGGATCTTTTGTATCACGTTCCTTTAATATAACAAACATGAAAGATTAAATGGTTAGGCTTAGGGTTATGGTGTTAAACGACACTTTCATCAATATTTCAGTTATATCGTGGCAGTCAGCTTTATAGGTGGAGCCACTGGAGGTAACCGTAGTACCCGAAGAAAGCCACTGACCTGCCGCAAGTCACTAACAAATTTTATCACATAATGTTGCATCGAGTACACCTTGTCTGAGCTGGGTTGGAACTCACAACATTATTGGTGATAGGCACTGATTACATAGGTAGTTACAAATCTAACTACCATACGATCATGACCACGACGGCCCCAAGAAAAGTGGCATAGTATACTGAGTGAAACTAACAATGGTAGCATATCAATTATCAGAACAGATTTTATAACTCAAACAGTGAGTGACTTAATTGTTTTTTGACGACAAATGAAAAAAAATTTCATTGTTACATTTAGATGAGATGATCATGATATGAGGATGATGTCCATTTTGTACTAGACCAATACATTTAGTAGAATTCTTAAAGTGCTAGTTAACTGAAGCAATAGTCTCTGGATAGACATGTCGCTTCACTCAGATGCAATATCCTGATTCCGAGCCTAAAATTCTTCTTTGCTCTTAATCCTTAATGCTGCATTCTTCAGAGAAGATGCAAATACCAGTTGTATAGTCTTTGGTTTGACACAAACGGGGCTCGAATGCACGATCTATAAAATTTGTATTTGCTGCTTAAATAACTTAAATAAACCAATAATTACCAACACTCTGACTCCAGGGGCGGATTCGGGGGGGGGGGGGGGGGGGGCACCCGGCATGTCCTCCCACCCCCTAAAATTGGAAAAAATATTATTTTTTGGGCGTAAAATCGTGCTTTTTCACACGAAATACCCCAAATTTTCACGCCTCACTCCGCTCGGTACAATTTTTTTTAAGTGCACCCCCTCCTGACTTGAAATCCTGGATACACCCCTGTGACTCATATTACAAACCTCAAAAGTAAAACCCAGTATCGGTGGAGTAATGGTTTGGATACTTGCTTCAAGTGTTGATTATGTTGTGGACAATTATTGGGTACTCACTACTGTTTAAGTTTGTATTTCTAATTAAACCAGTAATCCTCAATTTACAGCTACATTGTAAACATACTAAGACTTTAACACACCAAAAACTACCCCAAGTATTTTGTTATCTTATCAAATACTTCTTGAACCCTTTTCAGGGTAAACAAATTCTGGATTACAACCATTGTGGCTTAATGAAAATTAAATATGATATTTGCTATAATCGTATACATGTGTTTTAGATATAAAACTGCAAATTTATGCAACACCAAAAATGGCCATATGATGTGAGATTCATGAATCTTCCATTGGTACTATTGGTAGCTCACATAGAATATGACATGTGAATTGTTCATGAAAAAATAAATGATTTGTTTACATATTTGATGATTTCTCATTGAAATTCTTGTAACATTATGAAAAGCTTGATCATAAATGTTAATGCGGTCTAACTGGTTTTTTTTTATGTTACACGATTAACAGATATTTTAGAAACAAAAATATTTACATTTTCCTATCAGTGTCTATACATGTACATGTTAGTTACCTAATAGCATTCTGTTGGTTTTCGGCAAATACACCAAAGTTTTATTTTTAAACTCACATGGGTGCATCCGATGTGTCTTTAGAAATAATACTCTGTTGTCATTTACCGTAATTCAACAGAATGCTATTAGTTAAATATCTTGTACCATAGTTGCGGGTTACAGTCATTGTATATAAAAAATGAAAAATATGTCTGAATGACTTGTGATATTTGAAAATAATGTTGCATGTTTATTGTGCGACGGAGTGCAAGCTTAATACTATGATTGAAACCATAAAAAGTATTGGACATGAAATGTATAAAATTGGTTTTCTACTGACAAGAGGAAAGCTTTGTGGTGAAATTTAAGATCGTTATTATTAACACTTTGATTTTGTTTTATTTTCAATGGAAGAAGAGATACACTTTAAAGAAACTTTGGGGTATGTAATTTGCCAATTTAAATTTTGATCCATGCCTTTGTTCAAAAAGTACAATGCCGCTTTGGGTAAAAAAAACATCATCCTCTTTTTGCACTCACTCTATTTGATTTTTTCTCCAATATATTTTGCCCCATTGGCTGAGTAGAGTAGATTTTAATCACAATGGATTCATTTTGTTTCTAACTTCGGAACATCCTCAAAAATTAATATTTCCACCAGGTGAAACTTAAGCAAGCTCCACATTTTCAATAACTCTGAACTTTATGATCTCTACCTAACCAATCACAATCAGGAGATCTAGAGTCATATAAAGTGTGGGTTTGCAGTAAATACAGCACATTTTTAACAAAGAGATTTTCACCTAATTATGGTACATAAATTACATTAACATTGTATAAACGAAGGTATAAACGAATGACGCTATGACTAGCCTATCCATTGCTCGCTTCTCGGTTCACACCTACTCTTAATAATATACTGTACAGAGAATTGAAGGGGAAAATATAAATAAATATGATTTGAATAAGAAAAAAATGATTTGATAATGAAATTGTTCTAATCCAGAATTATGACTTCTGTTGGATATAAGGAGAAGCAAGGATTGATATACATGTAGTAGAAGGATATGAATCTTGGGAGATTTAACATAGATTGTATGTAAGTATGTTGCGTGGAGAGAACAAGTGAGATTACCCATAGTGCAAATCGCAAAATATTTGACAGCAGATAATTCTGTTTTCCAGTACAGTAATGCAAATGATATGCACGTGACACAAGATTTGAACTCTCTCGGGGAGATTATCGCTCATGCGCAATGTTCAGTTGATGAAAAAATATATATATTCCGTGTGTACCACATAAGAATAATTGCAACACAAAAATTGGTTCACACGACATGAAACAGACAGATTCCTCAATAATCATTGTCAGGAATGTGTGCGTGCTTACCTCAGCATCCATGATTGCTTAACTTTTCTTCACGAGGTTATGATCGGCAATCATCGGACCAAAACTTTTCTTCACGAGGTTATGATCGGCAATCATCGGAACAAAACAACCGAAAGTTAATCAGTCTCCACAATAATGGCGAGGACGATAAACATGCACACGGATTTGCAGATTTCTAGTTGTTGAGTAACTTGAGAACATATTTCGACTTGAAACATGCATGAATAGCTTAGTAAAGGTACCGCCGTATTCCAAATTGAATTGTCAGGGAAAAATTGTCTTCACCCAAAACTGGTGCAATATTACTTTAACATAAAAGAAATTAAAAAGAAAGCCTTGTCCAAACAAAATCTTCAAGATCATTAATGCTTAATAATAGTCTATTGTTCTTCATTTATATTATATTGGTAATATGATTGGGATTAATTAATATTGCAATCACAGAAAAAATAACTCAAAACCCAAGCCATTTTATTGTACAAGCAGAGGATTAATTAGGAAAAAGTCACGATGACTACATATCCTTGTGTTGTATGCAAGATTCACGTTAGACCGAGACAGCATGCCTTAGAGTGTGATGGCTGTTTCCGATGGCAACATCGTCTTTGCAACTCAGATAATTTTAACTTTATTTTAAAATTGTGAAATCTCTCATTTTCTCATTTTAAATCATATTGAAAACAAGTTTAATTAATTTGGATTGGCAAAATAGTGAAATAATGTTCCATGTTGCTATGCTTTAAAATTTATTTCAACAATATTGAAGTTATAACTTATATCTTATTCCAATATTATGAATATAGGACCTATCTCTACGAGACCTTTATGAGTAAAAGACTCTCTGCACGTCTGCGTTTCTGCGTGAAGTCGGCAACCTCTTTACGCCATCAGTATCTCGTACTGCAGCATCCTCTGACTCTGACTAAACTTATCTAAGATCATGTGCTAGAGTTAGTGTTAGTGCTTTTTGTAGTGTTGAGTTTGTAGTCTTATTATCGTATAAAATATGTCATCAATAAAAAAAAGGTGAAAACTCATTGTTTTGTTTATTTTTAATAAAAAAAATCACACTATTGAACTCACAATGGTAATTTCATTGAAATATAGATAGTTGTCAGCTTTTTATTTCTTTCCGAATATTACAAAACCTAAAATATATTATATATTTAAAAAAAAAAAAAAAAAGACATACAAACACAATACTAATAATAATGAAAAACTGAGGCCGGATCGACTGGGGCCGGATCATCTGGGGCCGGACTGATTTGGGGCCAGAGCGACTCGAAATCAGAATTTTCATTGCTTCAACATTTTAAACCAGTATTTGTAAGTATATAAAAACATAATTACAGGTATAAAGTGAAACTATTTGTTCTAAATACCAATCATTGATAAAGTATCGACTTTTTGTAGATGTATCACCCATATCTCATCAATAATTGACATTAATCGATTTGCCCTTTTGACCTTCATGGGCTGTCAAAGCTCGAATTTAAATTTCAAACTCCTCTTCTCTCATCATACCGAATATTGAAGCGGAACCATCATTTTTGTGATAATATAATATTTTTCAAAGTTAAGTAGGAGTTTTATTGAAAACAGTGCTCCCAATTTGTATTTATTAAGGATTGTTTACCATCATTTGTCAAAATGGCGGCGTTCTGGGCAGAAATGGGGGTGGCCTATTTAGAAATCAATAAACTTCCTTGTTTACATGAAATCGACATACCAAAGTGTATAAATGTGTAGTTTAGAGTGTATTCGATGTATAACACAAAACTTGGCCTTGAGTGTATTCGATGTATAACACAAAACTTGGCCTGATTGGTTGCTTTGTTTGATCATTTTTTATATGTTTTTAGATGTATGAAACTCTACTTTTTTTTTAGTAGCATAAAATCTCGCAAAGCGAGAAAATACGAGATTCATATCATTCTACTATATAAATCCTTGGGAGAAGTAATACAAAAAAAACCCAATTAAAATCAGACTCCTAAAGGCGGCTGGTTTTAAGCCATTGTTTTCATTAAATTATTCCCAATATTTGATTGCCCATTGGAAGCACATAGGTTTATTACGATTTATTTTTATCACGCGAACTCGAGAAAAAATACATGTTTCTGTTTCTGCCATATGATTGCCTCCTTCATCATATTGAAGATTATGCAATTTTTATTTTTGTGTTGTCAGTCGAGCCCCGAGGGATAAAAATAATTTGCAACATGCCCCTGTGCTATAAGACACTTGTTTCTATCCATTGGAAGATCGACTATCAATGCATAAGCAAAGGCATCTTCCCATGGTAGAAGTAGAAACAAGTACCTGTGGCCCAGTGTGGGACTTGCTACATGTAATTTACTTCCGGATGATAATTGTATACAACTACGATCGATTATGACAGGTTTTCATGGTTCATAATTGAAAACGGTAATATATTAAATAGTCTATAATCTTTTTTTCACCTGTATGTCATTTTCTAATCCATGTAAACCTGTAAATTCTACTTGTTTGTGTTTCTAGGGGGAAATAATTTCGACCATAATTTCTAGCAGGTGATCATGTATAGTATATGTTTCTAGTTTCCCTTTCGTATGTAAAAAAAGAGCAAAAGTCGGAAATTGTCAGGGATTATTCCGTGTGCATAAATTCTCTGAAAAAATACTAATTTCAAGTTTGATGATAATTCGTGTATATATGCTGATAATTAATTACAATTTGGGACTTTTCATGCTTTTTTTTTATGTTGACAGGTATACGCGGTCCTAGCCTAAAGTCTCAGTATTGACAGAGACTACATTTAACGGATTATATTACCTTCTTTAGACACAAAGGGGAAAACCCTATCTCGAAGATATGAGAGA
Organism: Bathymodiolus brooksi; assembly: GCA_963680875.1. Taxonomy (NCBI): domain Eukaryota; kingdom Metazoa; phylum Mollusca; class Bivalvia; order Mytilida; family Modiolidae; genus Bathymodiolus; species Bathymodiolus brooksi. The sequence goes on along the minus strand of OY804590.1, from coordinate 47,201,254 downwards.
TTTTGAGGGTTCTAGACTAAATTAATCTTCTCTGTCGAACCAATTCAATGTGTTTAAATAATTTGCTAAACAAAATGAGTTTAAAAAACAGTAACAAATGCTCTCTATGTGACTGTAATATGAAGTAGAAGATTTATGTCATTTCCTCTTAACCCCCCTCCCAGAGGGAACCCCGGGTATAGAAATGGGACCGAGAGTTTCTTCGGTTTGAAGGGGCGTCCTTCGGTTGTGCGGGATGTATAAATTCACAACCAACCCGTCCTTCGGATGAGACGTAAATAAAACCGAGGTCCCGTGTTGAGAGATTGCCACCCTCTTCGCACGTCCATTGGAGACCTGTTGCACTGGCTAAATTATCCGTCCATACCCATCACCTTTCCTTGTTTCGAGTCCCGTGGCGTTTAAATTTTTAAATGTTCTCGTCCTGAATATAGCTGAAAAATTGCTCGCTGGACGTTAAACACCAATCAATCAATCAATCAATCAATCAATCAATCAATCAATCAATCAATCAATCAATCAATCAATCAATCAATCAATCAATCAATCAATCAATCAATCAATCAATCAATCAATCAATCAATCAATCAATCAATCAATCAATCAATCAATCTTGTTATGTCCTGCATTAGAAAAAATAAGAAGACCTGTTTTAAATTATATCTCGTTTAGCACTGTGGGACTTGATAACACCGTTGTATTATTTATCTTGTATGTTTGTATTTAACTATTGTCTGTATCTTACATTATGTAGATTTTGTAGTTTTATGCATATTGTTGAAAGTGGCGTTAAACACCATCAAACAAACAAGCTGTATATGATGCATTTTTATGCATTGCCTAATTAATAGTCTACTTATATTGAAATACTAATTTCACACTATGAACATTTTATTTTACATATTTTCGCTTTTATACTACATTTGTATATATGTGTCGATTGTAAATATAACTTTGTATCTCAGGGACGCAGCCACTATTACCCCGGTAGTGGCTGCCCCCGTTGTAAAGGGGTATATTTCCAAATAAAATATGTAATATATATATATATATACAAAAAATTAGAATAGTAAATAAAATTATTTTTGAGAATAAAAACAGCGACATAATGATAAAACAATTAATTATTAGATACGGAAACGTACATGTATACGTATTTCTTGTAAATAAATGGTGGTTTTTTTTGCTAAGGTTATGGTGTTTAATCTCTATCAAGAGTATGCCCTGAATCAAGTACTATACTTCCATTGCAGTATAAATATTTACCCTTCGTCCAATGCTATCCCCTCAAGAATATGCCTTATATCCAACATACATGTATATCAAACGTTCCCCCGGAACATGCACACTCTCTCTCTCATACCAAATACCACCGTCATATATCCCTATATCCCAATAAACCCGATAGTAGTATATCAGCACGGACAAAGCCACATTTCGGGAGGAGCGAGGAGGAGCTACCGGAAGTTACGTCACCGGAAGTGGCACTGACCGGAACCAGAAGTCACGGAAGTGATCGCGTGCGCATGCGCAACCGATTCCCGCGCTTTTTCCTTACTATAGTAGTAGTACAAAATGTATCATTGCGCATGACCGACATGGCTACAGGAAGTGACATCATGTGAACCCAAAGGGGTTACCCTTGTAAGGGTGTGCGCATGCGCAACAGGAAGTTGGGCAATATCCGCCCTAATGGGGCCTTTTCACCGGAAATGAAGTCATCAAACGTCACCTGAAGGGCTTCCTCTGGAACTGGAAGTCACGTGAGTGCCTTTGGGGTACTCTCTAGGACGTATGCGTCCTATTTATCGTTTTCTATCCCTTTCACTGGTTATCTGTCCCCCCTTTCCCGCCATAAGGGGAGCGCCTTCAATAATTACACAAAAGTTTGTTGTTTTCGGATATGTTCGATATGTACTCCAAGTAGTCTATCACGTCCGCGTTATCACTGTGGGGGTACTAAATAACCTAAGAGTCAAATGAATGAAATGGTACATTTGATCCCCTAAGTCACCCAATAGAAGGTCACCAGGCCATGAGATTTTGGGTCTCGGGTCAAAATGAGTTTTTTTTGTGAAGGTTATACACCCAAAAGTTCAACTGCAAAATTTTATAGGTATATACCAAGTACTTTCAGAGATATTACAGAATCAAATTTTAATGATTCTCCGGATATTGGAAAAAAAATCAATAACAAATTGTGTTTTGGTCTGCCTCATGTCATGCCATGTGTTTTTGTAGTTTGTGTCCATGTTATAGTGTTCATAAATTGAAAGTAAACATGAAAATGTAGAGGTCAAGATTAAAAAAAAATCCTCTATTGTTAACATTTTTAGTCATATTTGGCATAATGATTTCAATGTCTCAAACTATGTTTTTGGTTTTTTTACTTTGGTATTTATGGATTAAATATTTGCACTTAATATGTCACTTAATTTTAACTAAAATCAACTGCATAACATTAAAAATCCGCTAAAAAGCAGATTTTAAGAGCAAATCGAAATACAAAGAGCATCGGTACAATTCTGTTTTCCCGTACTTTTCTCAAACCACATCAGTCTCCACAACAATATTTAACTCTTGTTAATTTCGTGCCTCTGATGTAGAAGGATAGGTAAAATTATTGATGCGGTAATTAATGCAGTTAAAGCATGTTGTTGTAGGTTCTGTGTTTGTATACAAGAATAAATTGCTCTAACAAGTATATTCATATTCGCATAAAAAACTGAGAACATGTTTCTCATCGGGTTTCTAACGGCAACAATTTAAACAATTGTGAAAACCTTTAATGACAACCACGTTAGATTTTGAAAGAGGTTTTTTAACACTGTATTCCGACGGCACAAAATTCTTCAAAATTGTGATGGATAATTAACTCTAGTAGTTGATCAAATAACATTTAACAATTCCTATAGCAAAACAAACCCAACCCAAAAGAGGATTGAAATGTTTTATATCACCAACCAATTACATCACTGGAAATTGAACCAATCAGATTACAAGAAATGAACCAACCAGATCCCTCATTCCAAAAATGAACAACCAATTACAACCATCGTAATATGAGAGAATTTCATGTTATATTTTATGTTGTCTAAATGGTGTTGGAAATGTTTATAAAAAGGAGTAATGTTTTCTTGCTACTTTGAAGATTGAATTTGATTAAGTTTACCAGTAACAATTAATATGATCAATACCATTATTTTGTCTAAAATTATAGTGTTTATACATAAGACATAAATTCTTTATTAAAGAAAGTTCAATACATGAGCATTTTACAGAGAAAGTAGAGGAATTGCATAAAAGATAATACATATAATTGTATATACATAGCTTGCTTGCTGAGAATGCTTTTAAGGTGTCGAGTAAGACGAAAGGCACTCATTTCAAAGTTTATTTAGACACTTGAGAGTTTTGAAGAACAAACATATTTTCTAATAAGGTCTTCAACACTGAATCAAAACTGAAAGAGCGAATGCAGTGATATTTTGGTTCCCGCATAATGGGTGAACATTATTATCTGTAGATTGAGAGTCATGTTATTACAGAAATAAACATTTGTGTTGTTAATTTTCAAGGAGAACTATTGCATGTCGAATCTCTTAAACAATATAAGTTGTCATCTTCTTTCCTTTCATTTGAAAGTCTTGCCTATTCATATCATATTGTGTCATTACTCTGGTTAGATGAAGATGAAAAGAAAGTTTTATCTTCAAACCACCTTTTAGATACCTCTGCCATTGTAAACTCTTTTTCCCTCATGGAATCATCAGTCTTCAAGTCAATTTACTATCGTAATATGTATTTTTTAATATATTAAAAATATAAAGTTGTTCAAAACTAGAAATGCATTTAGCTTTAGGAGATAGCTGAGCATAAGTTGGTTTTATGCTCTCAAATATTTTATAATTTTGTTTTTCAACCCATTTGACACAGGCACTATTGGCAAGGCATAAGCTATTAAAATTTGCATATGATGCATGTAAATTCATTGATACATTATCATGATGCCAGATGCCTCAAATAATACTAAATGTTCACACTAAAATGTGGACGGTAAAGTAATATTTTTAAAAAATGTTTCAAGGAACGACCCTAAATTTTGACTGCATCAGTTATTACAAGAAAGATATTCTGTAATGTTTCTCCATTTCTTATTGTTAAATATATCGTTTTTTTCTCATATTTGTTTGAACATAGAACTGCTCGTTTTAACCATTGCATACTATATTTTAATTCAACCAAGAATTTAGATGATCACTTTGTTTCTTGCACTTCTAGCTACAAGTATTGCAAAGTAAATATTGTGTTTTTCAGACTAAAATTATCATTGAATAAATTGCTGATGACTAAAACAAGTTAAGAATCATTTTTAGTTTGTGTTTTTCCTTTATAGCAATAGATGATTTATTTATTTAAATATAGATTTAACAAGAAATACAAGCAAATAGTCAAATCTTAATTGTTGTGACAACTAAATAATTAATGACTTTGAACTTATATTATTGTGAATTTATATGGCATCTTTAGACTGTATACCTCTGAATTTTTACTTTGAACTTAATCTGAATTCATGCACAACTGAATACAACATCTTTGCATTTGTCATTCAAATCCTGATAGACAGATGTGCTATTGCTAATTGTTTACTTTAAGTTGAGTTGATATTATTTTGCTCTTTTAATATCCTTTGGCTTACGTCATTATCAGTCATTAATAAGCATGCTTTCATATAAACAAAATGTTTTATTGATTTATTTTTATTCATCATTCATTTTACCGCCACGAAATAAATGAAATATTGTTGAAAGTGCATAACCCTAAATCATCATTCATTTTGAAGGATTTCGCTCTGTACTATAATATAATAGGTTTGTGAGCAGAGGAAGGAGAACAAAATACTGATTTTGTTGATTTCTTTGAAAATTGTTGTACAGCAGATTTATTTCATTGTAGAGTAGTACTTTGAAAGTCTATATAATATTCATATGTAGATATATAAATATATATATCTTGCCCAGGATGTTGGCATTAAACACCAATCAATCAATCAATCATTTTTTTATCTTGTCCAGGATTAATGCTTAAAGTTAGCATTTCTTGAAAAATAAAGTTATGAAATTAAATTTCAGTTATTTCATAAGAAAAAAGATGATCTAAATAAATATCTTTCTTATTAGGAGAAATTTACACTGGTAGATCTTACAATATTGTGATGATATTGATGAAAATGTTCATGATATCTATTGTAAACTGACTGAAGAACTTCTTTTGTTTCAATTGCAAATGTTTTAATCTGTTTTAAAGTGGATGAAAACTTTCCGCTCCCAACAGAAGAATCATAAAAGTTGCAAACAAAATTATATATCTATTCCACTTCATGATCAAGTTTGCTTTTTCCTGTTTGCAAAGTAAATTTTATGTTTTACAGACTAAGATTATCATTTTATAAGTTGCTAATGACTAAGCAAATATTTAGAGTATTTTTAAAACAGTTCTTTTATCAATCTCGGTATCATGCCAATAATCTTTGGTCAATTATGATACTACAGTCAACCCCATTTATCCTTTATATGGAGCCCTTGTCTATGATGATCACCATAATTTCTCCCCACTGCCTGCATGGAATCTGTCACATATCAACATGTATATTATATTCACCTGCTCATAGTATTTATTTTAAATGCTCCTTTTGGTGATCTTTATAGATTAGTTATGCTATTTCTTATTCCTGTTATTATTACTTAAAAGTTCCTGAACCTACTGTACTATTCTATTTACAGTTTTATCTTATCTATTTATATTGTTCATCATTTGTCTCTTTAATATTTTCTCTTAAACATGAGAGAAGGAAAATCTTATGTTGTTTCATATCGCCATGGCATTGAAGTGTTCTATTAGAGGATTAATGTATTCAAGATTTAATTCTTGCTATTTTAATGATGTTTCCAGGGTAACAGTAGCATCCATTGCTAGGAAACACTAACAATCATCCACCAACGATCTAACAAACATTGATCACTATTATATAGCTGAAACTGAGGTATTAAACACTATGTTGACAGTGGTATCAAACATTCATGATCATATACCAGAGAATTAACCTTGATATTCCATTCATTTTTTAGGTGACCGCCACGATATAACTGAAGTATTGTTGAAAGTGGCGCTAAACACCATTACCCATTTTATAGGTGTACATGTCATACTTATATAATGATGTCAGGAATAATGTTATTAAGAATCTCTGTAATTGTCATATTCAGTATCTAATAGAATAAATTTGCAAGTAAATGGATTTTTGACGGTTCGATTCGAGTTCTTAAGAGCCAAATCTGAGAATTGACAATGTGTAAAATAAAACATCGAAATGAATACTTGTTTATTTGCTATGAATACGCCCTATCTACCCTAATTCAGTCAGTCGTATCCCGACATTCGAAACAACAACATGAGTAATACTTGTAGTTTATGCAATAGTACCTATGTGTGGCCTGCAGACTTAAAACGCCACTTAAAAAGCAAACACGAGAACAGCAGCAGCCATACACGTTTACCCCAGAGCAACAGCAGCAGCAGCAGCAGCCATACACGTTTACTCCAGAGCAGCAGCAGCAGCCATACACGTTTACCCCAGAGCAACAGCAGCAGCAGCAGCAGCCATACACGTTTACTCCAGAGCAGCAGCAGCAGCCATACACGTTTACCCCAGAGCAGCGGCAGCAGCCGCAGCAGCTATACACGTTTACCCCAGAGCAGCATCATCAGCAGCAACAGCAATTCTCACAGAGTAATGAAGAAGAACCTTATTGCATGATACAAACCAACAATCCTTACACATTTTACGTTCCCGATAAATACGATCCCGATCATTTCATGCCATGGGTCCACCCGTTTACCAGTGTGATTGCCGGACCTGCCGGAGGTGGAAAATCCGTCTTTGGCAGGAGATTCGTACACAATTTCAGACATATGATGACTCCCAAGCCAGATCAGATCTTGTGGTGCTATGGAGAATACCAGACTTTATACGGAACCGTAGATGGAGTGGACTTTCAATAAGGATTGCCGGACTTGGACACCCTCGACTCGACCCCAGAGATAAACACTTTATCATTTTGGACGATCTCATGAACGAAACGGACCAAAGGGTGGCTTCACTGTTTACGAAAAAGAGTCACCACAGAAACATCAGCGTCATGTACATCGTTCAGAATCTGTTTCATCGAGGAAACCACCATAGAACTATAAGTCTCAATGCCCATTACATGGTCGTCTTCAAAAACCCAAGAGACGTATCCCAGATCATGGCACTAGCACACCAAATGTATCCCAGGAGAACGCAATTTTTCCTGGAAGCCTTTGCCCGAGCTACAGCCAGACCTCACGGCTACATGGTGATCGATATGAAACAAAACACGCCGGATATCCTAAGATTGAGAACCTTCATCTTTCACGGTGAGGAACAGAAAGCGTATGTCGAGTCATAGAAAGGATATTACATTCCGTTTCTTGTCACTCTTGCATCAGATGCTGAGGGAATAACATTGTCTCTCAGCGCTTGAAAAAGCACGCCAGTGATATAGTACACTTACAAAAGACGAAACCGTGTATTCGTAAACACCTCATAACCAAAGCTGGTCGCAGCCTAGTCGACTGTCTGTGTGAGTGTGCCGATAATATTTTAAGAGGCAACGTTCCGTTAACTAAACTCCTGAAGGAAAAACTCAAGAGAAATAAGGCCGGATTGAGAGCACTGACGAAAAAGTCGGTCTCTCTCAAAAAGAAGAAAGCGATCTTACAGAAAGGTGGATTTTTGGGATCCCTACTAGCACCGATTGCATCTGTAGTACCACCGTTACTCTCTACATTATTTCAATGAAGGAACTAACCTTAATAAATAGATACCACCAAACTCAAGAGCGCCAAAAACCTCCAGTGGAACAACGCGTGAAAATCATGGACACCTTGGATAAGAAGATGCAAACCATACTAGAAAGAGAAGACCTGTTGGCAGACGAACGTCTCAAGCTATACGACCAATCGTTCACTCGATATTTGAACGTCTACGACAATTTCAGACCCAGACCCGTGGCAGTCGCACCTGAACCCGTGAAACAGTACCTGATCGACGAAGAAATTTTGGAAAGCGTACCAAAAACAATGAAGGCCAAGGCACAACTCTTGTTGAACAAAATGAAGAGCAATCCCGACATTAGCTGGAACGAGAAAGGGGAACTGAAATACAAGAGAGAAACCGTTCAAGGAAGCAACGTGGTGGATTTAGTCAACGACGTGCTCCGCAAAAGGAAATATTTCAACCCACAAGGATGTTAAACATTCGGAGAGGCCTTACGAGAAGCAAATGTTCCACAAGATTTGATTGGTCACGAGGACCGCTGGAGATACATCACTCAGATCAAAAGAACACCAAGGTCTTGCAAACGACAACAGCGTCCCTCCCCTATTAGACTGTACTTCCCAAAAACACCAAGAAGCAGAAGGAAAGAAGTCCAGAACTGGATCGATAGAGGTTGAGACCACGAAGGGGCAGTTGTAAGCATGGAGTCGACCTATTACAACCTTTTAGCCCCCGCCAGTTATGGAGGATTGAGTAAATTTAAGTCGAAAGGTAATACAAAGAAAGAAGTCTCAGGACACGTACACTTTGCATAGACCAACTAGACGAAGATTTCCCAGACGTCAAGTGGTCGTGTATGAAATAGATCATCAGTGACAGGCCGATTTGGTGGTCTTGGGCAAAATAGCATCTTATAACAAAGGATTCAAGTACTTTTTGACATGCATAGACGTGTTATCCCGATATGCATGGGTCGTTCCATTTAAAGACAAGACGGGGAAGACTTTAAAAGAGGCGTTCCAGGTCATTTTCAAATCGGGCCGGCGTCCGATACGTTTACAGACAGACAAAGGAACTGAATTTACCAACCGAGTATTTCAAAAGTTTCTCAAGGAACACGACGTGCACTTCTTTACCACTTACAACGAGGAGACAAAAGCCAGTATCGTGGAACGTTTTAACAAAACATTGAAAACCAAGATGTGGAAGTATTTCACACACAGAGAAACCCTAACCTACGTAGACGTTCTATCAGAGATGGTCGCATCTTATAACCACACCGTTCACAGAACCATAGGCATACCACCTGCAGAAGTCACATGGGCTAACCAAACAACGGTGTCCAAGAAGCTATATGGAAGAAAGGGACCCGCAAATTTTCTACCGGAGATATAGTGCGACTCAGCAAAGCCAAGCGTACGTTCAAGAAAGAATATTTACCCAACTGGACTGAAGAATTGTTTACGGTAGTGAAATGTATCAGTAGAGGAAACAAGAGTTCCACAGAAACATTATCCTGCTCTTAATGCTGGTGCTCAGTAGAGGAAACAAGAGTTCCCACAGACACATTATCCTGCTCTTAATGTTGGTGCTCAATGGAGGAAACAAGAGTTCCCACAGACACATTATCCTGCTCTTAATGTTGGGGCTCAGTGGAGGAAACAAGAGTTCCCACAAACACATTATCCTGCTCTTAATGCTGGTGCTCAGTGGAGGAAACAAGAGTCCCCACCAACACATTATCCTGTTCTTAATGCTGGTGTTCTGTAGAGGAAGCAAGAGTTCCCACAGAAACATTATCCTGCTCTTAATGCTGGTGCTCAGTGGAGGAAACAAGAGTTCCCACAGACACATTATCCTGCTCTTAATGCTGGTGTTCAGTAGAGGAAACAAGAGTTCCCACAGACATATTATCCTGCTCTTAATGCTGATGTACAGTGGAGGAAGCAAGAGTTCCCACAGGCACATTTTCGTGCTCTTAATGTTGGTGCTCAGTGGAGGAAACAAGAGTTCCCACAGACACATTATCCTGCTCTTAATGTTGGTGTACAGTGGAGGAAACAAGAGTTCACAACTTCCCACAGACACAGTATCCTGCTCTTAATGCTGGTGCTCAGTGGAGGAAACAAGAGTTGCCACAGACACTTTATCCTGCTCTTAATGCTGGTGCTCAGTGGAGGAAACAAGAGTTCCCATAGACACATTATCCTACTCTTAATGTTGGTGCTCACTGGAGGAAACAAGAGTTTCCACAGACACATTATTCTGCTCTTAATGTTAGTGTTCAGTGGAGGAAACATGAGTTCCCACAGACACATTATCCTGCTCTTAATGCTGGTGTTCAGTGGAGGAAACAAGAGTTCCCACAGACACATTATCCTGCTCTTAGTGCTGGTGCTCAGTGGAGGAAACAAGAGTTCCCACAGACACATTATCCTGCTCTTAATGCTGGTGCTCAGTAGAGGAAGCAAGAGTTCCCACAGACACATTATCCTGCTCTTAATGTTGGTGTTCTGTGGAGGAAACAAGAGTTCCCACAGACACATTATCCTGCTCTTAATGCTGGTATTCAGTAGAGGAAACAAGAGTCCCCACAGACACATTATCCTGCTCTTAATGCTGGTGCTCAGTGGAGGAAACAAGAGTTCCCACAGACACATTATCCTGCTCTTAATGTTGGTGCTCAGTGGAGGAAACAAGAGTTCCCACAGACACATTATCCTGCTCTTAATGTTGGTGCTCAGTGGAGGAAACAAGAGTTCCCACAGACACATTATGCTGCTCCTAATGCTGGTGCTCAGTGGAGGAAACAAGAGTTCCCACAGACACATTATCCTGCTCTTAATGTTGGTGCTCAGTGGAGGAAACAAGAGTTCCCACAGACACATTATCCTGCTCTTAATGTTGGTGCTCAGTGGAGGAAACAAGAGTTCCCACAGACACATTATCCTGCTCTTAATGTTGGTACTCAGTAGACAAAACAAGAGTTCCCTAAGATACATTATCCTGGTCTTAATGCTGGTTTTCAGTAGAAGAAACAAGAGTTCCCACAGACACATTATCCTGCTCTTAATGTTGGTGTTCTGTGGAGGAAACAAGAGTTCTCACAGACACATTATCCTGCTCTTAATGCTGGTATTCAGTAGAGGAAACAAGAGTCCCCACAGACACATTATCCTGCTCTTAATGCTGGGGCTCAGTGGAGGAAACAAGAGTTCCCACAAACACATTATCCTGCTCTTAATGTTGGTGCTTAGTGGAGGAAACAAGAGTTCCCACAAACACATTATCCTGCTCTTAATGTTGGTGCTCAGTGGAGGAAAACAAGAGTTCCCACAAACACATTATCCTGCTCTTATTGCTGGTGTTCAGTAGAGGAAACAAGAGTTCCCACAGACACATTATCCTGCTCTTAATGCTGGTGCTCAGTGGAGGAAACAAGAGTCCCCACAGACACATTTTCCTGCTCTTAATGCTGGTGTTCAGTGGAGGAAACAAGAGTTCCCACAGACACATTATCCTGCTCTTAGTGCTGGTGCTCAGTGGAGGAAACAAGAGTTCCCACAGACACAGTATCCTGCTCTTAATGCTGGTGCTCAGTGGAGGAAGCAAGAGTTCCCACAAACACATTATCCTGCTCTTATTGCTGGTGTTCAGTAGAGGAAACAAGAGTTCCACAGAAACATTATCCTGCTCTTAATGCTGGTGCTCAGTAGAGGAAACAAGAGTTCCCACAGACACATTATCCTGCTCTTAATGTTGGTGCTCAATGGAGGAAACAAGAGTTCCCACAGACACATTATCCTGCTCTTAATGTTGGGGCTCAGTGGAGGAAACAAGAGTTCCCACAAACACATTATCCTGCTCTTAATGCTGGTGCTCAGTGGAGGAAACAAGAGTCCCCACCAACACATTATCCTGTTCTTAATGCTGGTGTTCTGTAGAGGAAGCAAGAGTTCCCACAGAAACATTATCCTGCTCTTAATGCTGGTGCTCAGTGGAGGAAACAAGAGTTCCCACAGACACATTATCCTGCTCTTAATGCTGGTGTTCAGTAGAGGAAACAAGAGTTCCCACAGACATATTATCCTGCTCTTAATGCTGATGTACAGTGGAGGAAGCAAGAGTTCCCACAGGCACATTTTCGTGCTCTTAATGTTGGTGCTCAGTGGAGGAAACAAGAGTTCCCACAGACACATTATCCTGCTCTTAATGTTGGTGTACAGTGGAGGAAACAAGAGTTCACAACTTCCCACAGACACAGTATCCTGCTCTTAATGCTGGTGCTCAGTGGAGGAAACAAGAGTTCCCATAGACACATTATCCTACTCTTAATGTTGGTGCTCACTGGAGGAAACAAGAGTTTCCACAGACACATTATTCTGCTCTTAATGTTAGTGTTCAGTGGAGGAAACATGAGTTCCCACAGACACATTATCCTGCTCTTAATGCTGGTGTTCAGTGGAGGAAACAAGAGTTCCCACAGACACATTATCCTGCTCTTAGTGCTGGTGCTCAGTGGAGGAAACAAGAGTTCCCACAGACACATTATCCTGCTCTTAATGCTGGTGCTCAGTGGAGGAAACAAGAGTTCCCACAGACACATTATCCTGCTCTTAGTGCTGGTGCTCAGTGGAGGAAACAAGAGTTCCCACAGACACATTATCCTGCTCTTAATGCTGGTGCTCAGTAGAGGAAGCAAGAGTTCCCACAGACACATTATCCTGCTCTTAATGTTGGTGTTCTGTGGAGGAAACAAGAGTTCCCACAGACACATTATCCTGCTCTTAATGCTGGTATTCAGTAGAGGAAACAAGAGTCCCCACAGACACATTATCCTGCTCTTAATGCTGGTGCTCAGTGGAGGAAACAAGAGTTCCCACAGACACATTATCCTGCTCTTAATGTTGGTGCTCAATGGAGGAAACAAGAGTTCCCACAGACACATTATCCTGCTCTTAATGTTGGGGCTCAGTGGAGGAAACAAGAGTTCCCACAAACACATTATCCTGCTCTTAATGCTGGTGCTCAGTGGAGGAAACAAGAGTCCCCACCAACACATTATCCTGTTCTTAATGCTGGTGTTCTGTAGAGGAAGCAAGAGTTCCCACAGAAACATTATCCTGCTCTTAATGCTGGTGCTCAGTGGAGGAAACAAGAGTTCCCACAGACACATTATCCTGCTCTTAATGCTGGTGTTCAGTAGAGGAAACAAGAGTTCCCACAGACATATTATCCTGCTCTTAATGCTGATGTACAGTGGAGGAAGCAAGAGTTCCCACAGGCACATTTTCGTGCTCTTAATGTTGGTGCTCAGTGGAGGAAACAAGAGTTCCCACAGACACATTATCCTGCTCTTAATGTTGGTGTACAGTGGAGGAAACAAGAGTTCACAACTTCCCACAGACACAGTATCCTGCTCTTAATGCTGGTGCTCAGTGGAGGAAACAAGAGTTCCCATAGACACATTATCCTACTCTTAATGTTGGTGCTCACTGGAGGAAACAAGAGTTTCCACAGACACATTATTCTGCTCTTAATGTTAGTGTTCAGTGGAGGAAACATGAGTTCCCACAGACACATTATCCTGCTCTTAATGCTGGTGTTCAGTGGAGGAAACAAGAGTTCCCACAGACACATTATCCTGCTCTTAGTGCTGGTGCTCAGTGGAGGAAACAAGAGTTCCCACAGACACATTAACCTGCTCTTAATGCTGGTGCTCAGTGGAGGAAACAAGAGTTCCCACAGACACATTATCCTGCTCTTAGTGCTGGTGCTCAGTGGAGGAAACAAGAGTTCCCACAGACACATTATCCTGCTCTTAATGCTGGTGCTCAGTAGAGGAAGCAAGAGTTCCCACAGACACATTATCCTGCTCTTAATGTTGGTGTTCTGTGGAGGAAACAAGAGTTCCCACAGACACATTATCCTGCTCTTAATGCTGGTATTCAGTAGAGGAAACAAGAGTCCCCACAGACACATTATCCTGCTCTTAATGCTGGTGCTCAGTGGAGGAAACAAGAGTTCCCACAGACACATTATCCTGCTCTTAATGTTGGTGCTCAATGGAGGAAACAAGAGTTCCCACAGACACATTATCCTGCTCTTAATGTTGGGGCTCAGTGGAGGAAACAAGAGTTCCCACAAACACATTATCCTGCTCTTAATGCTGGTGCTCAGTGGAGGAAACAAGAGTCCCCACCAACACATTATCCTGTTCTTAATGCTGGTGTTCTGTAGAGGAAGCAAGAGTTCCCACAGAAACATTATCCTGCTCTTAATGCTGGTGCTCAGTGGAGGAAACAAGAGTTCCCACAGACACATTATCCTGCTCTTAATGCTGGTGTTCAGTAGAGGAAACAAGAGTTCCCACAGACATATTATCCTGCTCTTAATGCTGATGTACAGTGGAGGAAGCAAGAGTTCCCACAGGCACATTTTCGTGCTCTTAATGTTGGTGCTCAGTGGAGGAAACAAGAGTTCCCACAGACACATTATCCTGCTCTTAATGTTGGTGTACAGTGGAGGAAACAAGAGTTCACAACTTCCCACAGACACAGTATCCTGCTCTTAATGCTGGTGCTCAGTGGAGGAAACAAGAGTTGCCACAGACACTTTATCCTGCTCTTAATGCTGGTGCTAAGTGGAGGAAACAAGAGTTCCCATAGACACATTATCCTACTCTTAATGTTGGTGCTCACTGGAGGAAACAAGAGTTTCCACAGACACATTATTCTGCTCTTAATGTTAGTGTTCAGTGGAGGAAACATGAGTTCCCACAGACACATTATCCTGCTCTTAATGCTGGTGTTCAGTGGAGGAAACAAGAGTTCCCACAGACACATTATCCTGCTCTTAGTGCTGGTGCTCAGTGGAGGAAACAAGAGTTCCCACAGACACATTATCCTGCTCTTAATGCTGGTGCTCAGTAGAGGAAGCAAGAGTTCCCACAGACACATTATCCTGCTCTTAATGTTGGTGTTCTGTGGAGGAAACAAGAGTTCCCACAGACACATTATCCTGCTCTTAATGCTGGTATTCAGTAGAGGAAACAAGAGTCCCCACAGACACATTATCCTGCTCTTAATGCTGGTGCTCAGTGGAGGAAACAAGAGTTCCCACAGACACATTATCCTGCTCTTAATGTTGGTGCTCAGTGGAGGAAACAAGAGTTCCCACAGACACATTATCCTGCTCTTAATGTTGGTGCTCAGTGGAGGAAACAAGAGTTCCCACAGACACATTATCCTGCTCTTAATGTTGGTACTCAGTAGACAAAACAAGAGTTCCCTAAGATACATTATCCTGGTCTTAATGCTGGTTTTCAGTAGAAGAAACAAGAGTTCCCACAGACACATTATCCTGCTCTTAATGTTGGTGTTCTGTGGAGGAAACAAGAGTTCTCACAGACACATTATCCTGCTCTTAATGCTGGTATTCAGTAGAGGAAACAAGAGTCCCCACAGACACATTATCCTGCTCTTAATGCTGGGGCTCAGTGGAGGAAACAAGAGTTCCCACAAACACATTATCCTGCTCTTAATGTTGGTGCTCAGTGGAGGAAACAAGAGTTCCCACAAACACATTATCCTGCTCTTAATGTTGGTGCTCAGTGGAGGAAAACAAGAGTTCCCACAAACACATTATCCTGCTCTTAATGCTGGTGCTCAGTGGAGGAAACAAGAGTCCCCACAGACACATTTTCCTGCTCTTAATGCTGGTGTTCAGTGGAGGAAACAAGAGTTCCCACAGACACATTATCCTGCTCTTAGTGCTGGTGCTCAGTGGAGGAAACAAGAGTTCCCACAGACACAGTATCCTGCTCTTAATGCTGGTGCTCAGTGGAGGAAGCAAGAGTTCCCACAGACACATTATCCTGCTCTTAATGTTGGTGTTCTGTGGAGGAAATAAGAGTTCCCACAAACACATTATCCTGCTCTTATTGCTGGTGTTCAGTAGAGGAAACAAGAGTTCCACAGAAACATTATCCTGCTCTTAATGCTGGTGCTCAGTAGAGGAAACAAGAGTTCCCACAGACACATTATCCTGCTCTTAATGTTGGTGCTCAATGGAGGAAACAAGAGTTCCCACAGACACATTATCCTGCTCTTAATGTTGGGGCTCAGTGGAGGAAACAAGAGTTCCCACAAACACATTATCCTGCTCTTAATGCTGGTGCTCAGTGGAGGAAACAAGAGTCCCCACCAACACATTATCCTGTTCTTAATGCTGGTGTTCTGTAGAGGAAGCAAGAGTTCCCACAGAAACATTATCCTGCTCTTAATGCTGGTGCTCAGTGGAGGAAACAAGAGTTCCCACAGACACATTATCCTGCTCTTAATGCTGGTGTTCAGTAGAGGAAACAAGAGTTCCCACAGACATATTATCCTGCTCTTAATGCTGATGTACAGTGGAGGAAGCAAGAGTTCCCACAGGCACATTTTCGTGCTCTTAATGTTGGTGCTCAGTGGAGGAAACAAGAGTTCCCACAGACACATTATCCTGCTCTTAATGTTGGTGTACAGTGGAGGAAACAAGAGTTCACAAATTCCCACAGACACAGTATCCTGCTCTTAATGCTGGTGCTCAGTGGAGGAAACAAGAGTTGCCACAGACACTTTATCCTGCTCTTAATGCTGGTGCTCAGTGGAGGAAACAAGAGTTCCCATAGACACATTATCCTACTCTTAATGTTGGTGCTCACTGGAGGAAACAAGAGTTTCCACAGACACATTATTCTGCTCTTAATGTTAGTGTTCAGTGGAGGAAACATGAGTTCCCACAGACACATTATCCTGCTCTTAATGCTGGTGTTCAGTGGAGGAAACAAGAGTTCCCACAGACACATTATCCTGCTCTTAGTGCTGGTGCTCAGTGGAGGAAACAAGAGTTCCCACAGACACATTATCCTGCTCTTAATGCTGGTGCTCAGTGGAGGAAACAAGAGTTCCCACAGACACATTATCCTGCTCTTAGTGCTGGTGCTCAGTGGAGGAAACAAGAGTTCCCACAGACACATTATCCTGCTCTTAATGCTGGTGCTCAGTAGAGGAAGCAAGAGTTCCCACAGACACATTATCCTGCTCTTAATGTTGGTGTTCTGTGGAGGAAACAAGAGTTCCCACAGACACATTATCCTGCTCTTAATGCTGGTATTCAGTAGAGGAAACAAGAGTCCCCACAGACACATTATCCTGCTCTTAATGCTGGTGCTCAGTGGAGGAAACAAGAGTTCCCACAGACACATTATCCTGCTCTTAATGTTGGTGCTCAGTGGAGGAAACAAGAGTTCCCACAGACACATTATCCTGCTCTTAATGTTGGTGCTCAGTGGAGGAAACAAGAGTTCCCACAGACACATTATGCTGCTCCTAATGCTGGTGCTCAGTGGAGGAAACAAGAGTTCCCACAGACACATTATCCTGCTCTTAATGTTGGTACTCAGTAGACAAAACAAGAGTTCCCTAAGATACATTATCCTGGTCTTAATGCTGGTTTTCAGTAGAAGAAACAAGAGTTCCCACAGACACATTATCCTGCTCTTAATGTTGGTGTTCTGTGGAGGAAACAAGAGTTCTCACAGACACATTATCCTGCTCTTAATGCTGGTATTCAGTAGAGGAAACAAGAGTCCCCACAGACACATTATCCTGCTCTTAATGCTGGGGCTCAGTGGAGGAAACAAGAGTTCCCACAAACACATTATCCTGCTCTTAATGTTGGTGCTCAGTGGAGGAAACAAGAGTTCCCACAAACACATTATCCTGCTCTTAATGTTGGTGCTCAGTGGAGGAAAACAAGAGTTCCCACAAACACATTATCCTGCTCTTATTGCTGGTGTTCAGTAGAGGAAACAAGAGTTCCCACAGACACATTATCCTGCTCTTAATGCTGGTGCTCAGTGGAGGAAACAAGAGTCCCCACAGACACATTTTCCTGCTCTTAATGCTGGTGTTCAGTGGAGGAAACAAGAGTTCCCACAGACACATTATCCTGCTCTTAGTGCTGGTGCTCAGTGGAGGAAACAAGAGTTCCCACAGACACAGTATCCTGCTCTTACTGTTGGTGCTCAGTGGAGGAAGCAAGAGTTCCCACAGACACATTATCCTGCTCTTAATGTTGGTGTTCTGTGGAGGAAATAAGAGTTCTCACAGACACATTATCCTGCTCTTAATGCTGGTATTCAGTGGAGGAAACAAGAGTTCCCACAGACACATTTTCCTGCTCTTAATGCTGGTGTTCAGTGGAGGAAACAAGAGTTCCCAGACACATTATCCTGATCTTAATGCTGGTGTTCAGTGGAGGAAAAAAGAGTTCCCACAAACACTTTATCCTGCTCTTAATGCTGGTGCTCAGTGGAGGAAACAAGAGTTTCCACAGACACATTATCCTGCTCTTAATGTTGGTGTTCAGTGGAGGAAACAAGAGTTCCCACAGACACATTATCCTGTTCTTAATGCTGGTATTCAGTAGAGGAAACAAGAGTTCCCACAGACACATTATACTACTCTTAATGCTGGTGCTCAGTGGAGGAAACAAGAGTTCCCACAGACACATTTTCCTGCTCTTAATGCTGGTGTTCAGTGGAGGAAACAAGAGTTCCCACAGACACATTAACCTGCTCTTAGTGCTGGTGCTCAGTGGAGGAAACAAGAGTTCCCACAGACACATTATCCTGCTCTTAATGCTGGTGTTCAGTGGAGGAAACAAGAGTTCCCACAGACACATTATCCTGCTCTTAGTGCTGGTGTTATGTGGAGGAAACAAGAGTTCTCACAGACACATTATCCTGCTCTTAATGCTGGTGCTCAGTGGAGGAAGCAAGAGTTCCCACAGACACATTATCCTGCTCTTAATGCTGGTATTCAGTGGAGGAAACAAGAGTCCCCACCAACACATTATCCTGCTCTTAATGCTGGTGCTCAGTGGAGGAAACAAGAGTTCCCACAGACACATTATCCTGCTCTTAATGCTGGTGTTCAGTGGAGGAAGCAAGATTTCCCACATACACATTATCCTGCTCTTAATGCTGGTGCTCAGTGGAGGAAACAAGAGTTCCCACAGACACATGTTCCTGCTCTTAATGCTGGTGTTCAGTGGAGGAAACAAGAGTTCCCAGACACATTATCGTGATCTTAATGCTGGTGTTCAGTGGAGGACAAAAGAGTTCCCACAGACACATTATCCTGCTCTTAATGCTGGTGCTCAGTGGAGGAAACAAGAGTTCCCACAGACACATTATCCTGTTCTTAATGCTGGTGCTCAGTGGAGGAAACAAGAGTTCCCACAGACACATTATCCTGCTCTTAATGCTGGTGCTCAGTGGAGGAAACAAGAGTTCTCACAGACACATTTTCCTGCTCTTAATGCTGGTGCTCAGTGAAGGAAACAAGAGTTCCCACAGACACATTATCCTGCTCTTAATGTTGGTGCTCAGTGGAGGAAACACGAGTTCCCACAGACACATTATCCTGCTCTTAATGCTGGTGTTCAGTAGAGGAAACAAGAGTTCTCACAGACATATTATCCTGCTCTTAATGCTGGTGCTCAGTGGAGGAAACAAGAGTTACCACAGACACATTATCCTGCTCTTAATGTTAGTGCTCAGTGGAGGAAACAAGAGTTCCCACAGACACATTATCCTGCTCTTAATGCTGGTGTTCAGTGGAGGAAACAAGAGTTCCCACAGACACATTATCCTGCTCTTAATGCTGGTGTTCAGCGGAGGAAACCAAAGTTCTCACAGACACATTATCCTGCTCTTAATGTTGGTGCTCAGTGGAGAAGCAACAAATGCAAATTGCATAGCCTTTGGTTTGACTCAAACGGAGATCGACCACCCTAAGCGAACAATCTAAACATTACAACACCGGTGTTGTCGTTTAAGATTTCTCTGTATATTATGATATGAGTGTTTAATAGTTTTCTTGGTTCTTGTGTGGATGTTTTCTGTTGGGTGCTGGTTATGAAATGTGTGTTGGGTACCATGTCCTGAATTTGGTTTTTGGTTTCTGTTCACGAGGTTTCAGTTCATTTAGTTTTGCTATACATTGTATTGTTTATGTAACCTTATATTCTGAGTGAAGAATTAAGAAATCAGCTCAACGTTTTATTAGCAGAACAAATATACATGTATTAAAAATGTTACCGGAAAATGTAATTAAAACAAAGCATTGCTAAAAACCAGATCAATTAAATTATATACATGTGACCACTGTCCTTTACAATATATACAAAATCAAGCAAAATATAGATCTACAGTAAAGTAACAAAATGGAATCCGCTCAATATATACAAATAGGTTTATTTATTTAATAAATAGGTTAAAACATGTTACGATCGATGTTTGTTTAGTATAATAATATTTTATTGTACATAAACAAAAGGATTGGACAGCAAGTTATATATCGGCTTGTATGAAGTCCTCTCCTTACAAAATATACACATTAAATAATGACAGCAAAGCAAAACACTAACAATAGACTTTTAAAACTTTGACACTGATTAGAAGAATAGGTTAAACATTGCTGACTTCGCTCTAAAATCGCTTAGATTGATTTATAAATGTTCGAATTTTTCCAAACAATTGGACGTCATCACTATAGTAATCGTTCCTAAAGAGTAAAGTTTTAATATTGATATTGATATCATCGCAAGCAGTAAGAAATGTTCTTCTTTCGTTCAGATGCTTGCAATGTTTAAGGTATCCACGTCGGAGGAGGAGGACCATTAGGTTTCCCGTCTTTGAAGTCGTACAGTTCTACACCCATTAATAGCTTGACTGCTGTTGTCTTCGCAGTTGGCGGGAGTTCTGTGATCGATTGAGGGTCTACAATTTCATCATCACTTTTACCCTTTTTTGATCCCTTGTTCTTAAATGTTTTCTGGCCTTGAGAGGACCAGTGTGACGTCATTTGAATATCTTTGTATGCTTTTTGCTTAAATGCAATGTCTTCGTCTCCCGCCCATATTGCAGGAGTCATACTGACAAAAACAACACCGCGCCATTTATCTAGTTGTGGTGTGTCAATTGCAGGAGGATCTGTATCATGAACGGTACGAGAATCCCAAAGAACCATCCCTCCCTTCGGAACTGGGACATAAACTAACGGACAATCTTTATCGTCATACCATTTTCTCTGTGTTTTGTTCAGTCTAAAAAATTCCATTTTTCTCGTTTTTTGAGCAGCGTTCGGAAATTTTTCAAAAAAGTCGGAGTGATATTTATGAGATCGCTTCAGTACACGAAAACAATAGTCTTGGTCAGTGGTCTCTTCTAAGTACACAGCCCCTTGATAAGCATGGAATCCTTGTCGTCTGACGCTCTGGTCGAGATGAAGCCAGTATGCACCTGGTTCACGAACGTCTCCCTCACCTGTAATTAATGCATGAGTAAAAACGTTTTAATAAGGTTAAAACATATAAACAATATTGATAATCTTTCAAATTCGGATCTGAATTTTAGCTATAAACAGGCATTTTGTTACAAATTTCCTATCCGGAACTCAATCAATCAATCAATCAATCAATCAATCAATCAATCAATCAATCAATCAATCAATCAATCAATCAATCAGTTTTCATTAAATTAATATGCACTTTAATTTCGTTACTTACTAATAACATAATGTTAAAATTACTGATACTACTTTAAAATATCTTAATGTCGGAAATGTTTGTTAATTTTGTGCCCACTAAATTTGATATAGATATATCCAAGTTTTTATTTACATGTTTAAGCCGAAAGGGTCATCCTTGTCATGATCGTATGGTAGTTGGATTTACAACTACATGTGCAATCAGTGCCTATCACAACTAAATTTATGAGTTCGAATCCCGTTCATGGCGAGTTGTACCCAATACAACATTATGTGATAAAGCTTGTTAGTGAATTTCAACAGGTAGGTGGTTTTCTCCGGGTTCTTCCACCAATGAAGCTGACCGCCACGATATAACTGAAATTTTGTTGAAAGTGGTGTGAACCAACACCATAAACCTAAACCGATAAAATAACATGCTTAAGCTGAACATTTGTCTATTCTTAACTCAAAAAGTTGGTCTCAATGATGTTCGGTTTAAACAAGTTTCAATATATTTAGTATAAAGTCAATATAATAGATTAGCTTTACCTTTCTTTGGAGGGGTTGCTATGGCAACTCCATCAACGCTGGTTAACAGTTTTTCGGTTCCCCATAGCAGGTCAAAGAGAGGCTTGCAATGTAACCGACATTTCCAAGCACTTTCACAGTGACCAATCCTGTAAGACTGTATCACAGACCTCCGTATGCGCAACTCTTTGCCATTTTCTTTGAAACTCGAATGCCATTTTTGGAAATCTTGTAAATATTCATCACACTTTTCTGATGTGATGACGTTCGGTACAATACAATATCCGTTGTCATCCAACTGTTTTATGATCGCTTGTCTGAAAAAACAAATGAAGTAGGTATACCAAAATGTTTTAAACACAAGACCGTAACTACCATTGAGGCAAGTGAGGCAAGTGAGGCAATTGCTTCACTAAAAATTCCGTCAATATTTTTTTAATAAATGATTTACAAAGGTGTCTTGCGTATCCTTTTATGTTGATTTTGCCTAAGTAGAATCAAGTTATTCCAATCGTATAATAGTCAGCCTATTCCGTATATTATTGTACGTCGGAGTTCTCTTAGTATCAAACCGTATACGTCTCCTATTTAGTTACATTAAGTGATGTAGTCATACATGTTTACATTGACGAAGCTTCTTGTATGGAATGGCTATTTGGCTGAAAATAGGGTCTTGCCGAAAAAGTGAAGCAGGACAGTCTGAATTAGGTTTGTGCAAGTTGAAGTTGTATGTTGTAATTTTTCATACACAAATTTCAACGTGTACATCGAAAAAAATTATAAAATGCACCGTGATGTCTTCTTCTTCTTCACCCGTTAAGAACTACTAGTGATGAAATACACATACTCGAGATAACGGATATGATTATGAGGTAATGACACGAAGAAAGTACAAAATCACCCAATGTAACATATTACAAAAAGATTTCCATAGCTCACAACATTATTTTCAATGCAACGTGACCAACACCCCCTCCCCACACACACAAGTTTTACACACACAACACGAATCCGGTAGCTCCAACATAAGAGCAATCACATTAAAATGTTCACCTGGATCCAAGGCACCAGTCTCCTTTCCCAATGATTCCTTTCTTCCATTGCATCGATTCCTTTGCTTTATGGTTGCACGGGCATCAGTAACAGAGTGGTCGTCATCGGTCACAAGGTCTCTTAAAAATTGTAGGTCGCTAATAATTTACCATAGTTTATAGTTGGTAGTGCCAAAAAATGCAGTGGGGATTACATGTCGTTTTTCGAACTCGAAAAGCGTAGAGCCATAAGCCCATCACCGTGGACGAACGGAAATTGTGCATTGTTCGAGGGCTACGTTGTGCAATCTATATTATTTTATCCCTAGGTTTTCAGGCGTCGGATTCTTTTTTACCCATGTCTGTTTCCGTGGAATAGGTCGAGAACACCTCAACAGAATCAGTTGAAAATTAGTTGCACTTCAACATATTTTTTTGTTTTTATTATGTCCCCGCCTTTAGGAGAAGGGGGCATTCAATTTTACCGTCCGTTTGTCAAGAAGTAGTTTCCATGCAATAACATAAAAACACCGCAACATAATCACTTTAGGTGTCAAACCACTAATTCACCATTCAGAGCTTGTAAAGTAGTCCCTTTTCAAGAAAAAAGTTCCTTTCACTTTGCAGTATTGTGAAAACTACTGAATGGAATGGACTAATTAAAATTGATAATTGAAGTTAAATAAATAGGAATTATTTTGAGCCCAAATTTGATGGATTTAGTTGTATTTTAATACCTCTATGGAGGATTTGATGCATGACCTATAAATACTGAATTTCTTGGGGATGACTGAGCTATTTTTAGAGTAGGTGTTTTCCATAGCATGGCATTTCACTGCAAGATTTTAAACATGCCCTGATATTTTGACAGAACGCAGAGGAATCATGTACGTTTCAGAAAATATATGGTCTTGGAAAGGTTAAACTTAAGATAAAATGACCAGGTAGGCTCGAAAAAACACAAATTTAGTAGAAAACCTTAAAGAAATTAATTAGTGGTTTGACACCTTAAGAATCACTTGTTTGGAAATGTTGTTAAGGACATCACATACAGATCAAGTTCGAATTTCATTAAGTCGGGTATTTTGCATTTTTCTGTTTCTGCTATGGTGCCAGACATATATTTTATGGCCCTACTTCTCGCAGGCAGGGCATTCGTTTCATAGTTATTTTTATGTCCCCGCCACTAAGTGACCGGGACATATAGTGTTATTCCGAAATAAAAACAGTTGTCATATTGACTTGATATTTGGTATGTGGGTGTATAATGATAGGTTACAGATCAAGTTTACGTTTCGTTCCGGTCCAATGATTTTTAGTCGAGTTATGGCCCTTGGACTTTGAAATTTGGCCAAATATTTAGTTGTCACCACTTTTTTTCACTATGATTTGAGATACATGTATTGACTTGATTTTTGGTATGTGAGTGTATACATGTATATATAGTAATGAGTTACCGATCAAATTTGAATTTCGTTCCGATTGAATGATCTTGGGCTAATTTACGCACCTTGAACTTTTAACTTTTAACAAATATTTAGTTCACTATGTTTTGAGATATTAACTTGATTTTTGGTATTTGGAATTACAATGATGAGTTACAGAGTCAAGTTTAGCTTTTGTTCCTTGAATAAATCTTGTGAATTTAAGGGGGCTTGACTGAGGATACAGATCTTAAACACTAGTTTGCTATTATTAACCTATTACTGAGGGCATTAAAAAAGGGTGAAACATTTGCGAGCCTACTTAATATTCACGGCGGGGACATTCGTGTCGTTCCGACACATCTAGTTTTCTTATAATTTTGGTAATTAAAGGTTTTCTTCTATGACTGTGTTGAATTTTGAGTGTAAAAAGCATGCGATGACCTAAATATTTGTTTTCTGCAGATTCCTCCGGAATCGCAATTGAATAAGCTAATTGTTGTATACTCCTTCTTTTTAAAACCATGAATACCACTTTAATTAATATTACATGTGTACAATCATTTTCATAGCCAAAATACCCTTGCAATTTCAAATAAAGCCAGAACTTCATGGGGGCTTTGCCCCCTGAATCCCTTAACATGACTCTGCCCTGGACCTGCTGGGGACCTGGATGGTCCCCAGACCCCTTGTCTCACTAGAAAGGGGACCCTAGTTACGGCCTTGTAAACAGTCAATGATAATATAACAATATTAGTTATTGTATCCAGCGTACATTTCATAATATATCATTTATTTCACCAGTGGTATTCTTATCACTGTAGATGTACATGTATAAAGAAAACTTAAAATACCAAAGAGTAGAATAAAATATTATTTTAATATGCCGAATCAGTCATACACAGAAAGGACTAAATTTGTATATATGTATATGTGCATAAGCTTATAAAATGCTTTAGTTTTACAAAAATTTCTCAATTTTAATGTCTGTAATTTCTGAAAAAGTTTACATTAACTTCATGTCCAGTACATACCTAGGCCATTGATACACCCCACCCGTATTGATATGATACCACAGCAATATAATTTAATCAGTGATTGTATCGATCAAGTACCAATTATAATTATAATTATTTGTTAATTAAAATTATCAAAATTCATATCTTGAAATTCATGCCAAATCAGCATTATGTCAAACTTTTTACATGTATGATCTTGTTTTCACTTGGCACAGGTCGTAAAAACCACAGTCAAAGATATTTTGGCGAGAGGGGGGGGTGGGGTATTATTTATTTATTTAAGGAATGAACAGTATAAGTTTACAAACTAAAACTTACCTCAACGATATATAACTGAAATATTGTTGAAAGTGGTCTTAAACACCATACCACTACATGTACATCTAATATACAATGTAGATAACTCTACAC
The DNA here is from genome assembly GCA_963680875.1 of Bathymodiolus brooksi. Lineage (NCBI taxonomy): Eukaryota > Metazoa > Mollusca > Bivalvia > Mytilida > Modiolidae > Bathymodiolus > Bathymodiolus brooksi. The sequence continues at coordinate 47,175,400 of OY804590.1, read as the reverse complement.
ACATAAAAACACATGCACTAGATTTATGTGTTTATTAATTTATTTTATTTACAAATAACTAGTATTTATATTTTATTTACAAACTACATTGTTTACTAGTATTCATATTATATTTACAAACTTCCAGTAATTATATATATTAATTTATATATTATTTACCTGTCCATTGTGGTACGGGTGAAAACACTTCTGATCACTTCGACGTGCAGGAGATGATATAAAGTATGTCCTACCTTTGCATAGGAAAGACTTTCTGTTATTGCACAACCATATCCCCGTGGAACCAGTAATGACGCACCTAAGCAGATAATTGTTTGTTACCGTTTGACGATAAATTGTTGTTTTAAAATTTCTGCATAAAAATAAAGAATTTATTCTTTTCTATCGATTTAATTTGCAATATGATTAATAATTAATTTGTTTTCATGCCATTTTCAACGTTTTCTTGGTACACAGGTAATGTGTTTACATTTTGTTCAGGGACCGGAAATGACGCACGCCTATTCTATCAATATATTATCACTACAGCTTACCTTGCTAATAAAAAAAATGCTTCCATTCGAAACCACTGTCTTTGACGAATGTCCAAAGTTGTAATATCCAAACAACAACATCCAAATTAACAACTTAAATGTCAAATCCAACAGCACTGTCCATAATGAACGTCCATTTTATTTTAGTAAGTTACATTATGGTAAAATCTATTAATTCAATATTTTAGACATGTTTAACATGATATATTTTAAATACTGATCAGTGATAAATGTCATAACTGTATTAAAATAATCTTCAGTTCTATTCATTAGTTCTTAATTGCTCCAAAGAAAAGATTTATTTAAAAAGTTCTTAATTTCTGTTTGCCAAATTTCGTTATATTCATTGAAAATCATATAAGCGATTGTCACACTTTGACAGTGAATATTTGTTTAGTACGGAATGCTCACCACATGACAGTTGAGCGACCTAATATGCCCAGCCAGCCTGTCGGGAGACGGACACTATTAACAACACTTTGAAGGGTTTTAGGCCAACCGTGGGTCTATTTCAATAAACGATCTTTTGGACGTAAGGAAAAATGGCTGTTTTATATGGATAACAAAACTAGATGATTTCTAACCTTGTTTATGGGTGATTTCCACATGTTGTGGGATACAACAGCGAACACTGCTGTTAACGTGAAGAAACCTCAAACCTCTGAGGTCATAGGTTTTGCGTTTCATAAATAAAACCTGAATGCATCTTGGTGCGTCATTTCTGGTCCGCGTCAAAATAGGTACCAGCACGATAGTACATGTGTATAATATTTTAAATCATACGTCGGTATATAACAATCAATAAATGAATGGCCTTTGGGCTTAGCGAGTTAAAAATAGCACATAACCATACGATATAAATTTCAGTATATTGTGAAATCTACATACATGTAAATGTGTTTCTAATAAAAGGTACAGAAAATGGACAGGTAAGTGTAATATATTTTCTACGTCTTTCATAGATTAATTTATTCAAGCAAATATATTAATGCTAGCTTTCAAAAGGTAGAGGCTTAAGTAATCATGTTCGTCTTCGTCCATCCGTCCGTTCATCCGTCCAACCGTATTAAGTCTTTTCAGGGGGAAATTTGTGGTAAATAAACATTAGAGAATACCGAAGGAGCAATCAAAAATGGACAATCCAGGGAAACTGGTAGCATAGGGTTCACAAGACCGGATTACGAGTTTGTAGGCCCCCGGGCTTCAGATAATGTGAGGCCCAAGCAGTGCAGTCTTACCGCATGGGCACACCGGGCAGTTTCCCGGGGAACAACGAGCATAGGAGCCCATGCTAATTTATATATGTTGTGAACAACATGTTTTTAATGTTTAAACACTGATTTTGTTGTACAAAGTACAAATACAATATTTTATCGACATTTACATTTTTATTCGTGCGAATGCTTATGTAGATAGGGGCCCCAGACCACTACTTTGCCCGGGGGCCTATAATGCTGTTAAGTGATAAGTGCCCAAGTGATAATTAACAAATTCACGACTTTTAGATTCTTGAAGTCAGTACTAGTTTATTAAACTTTTACAGCATAATGTCAACATTAGGCATACATAGATGGGTGCAAGTGTAACACAACAAAAAGAGAAGAGATAAACATCTTCTTGAAAAATCTTCTCCAACGTAAATAATCCCAAAAAAAGGAGGGGTGAGTGATTATTGTTTATCGTCAACTCAGCAATTTTTCAGCTCTATCATGGCGAGTACAAGTTAATTTTCAATGATATTATGATGCGGTCCGCTTTGTTCTAGACCAACACACTGAGTTGGATTTGTATAGTGCTGGCTAGCTGAAACAATAGTCCGCGAGTAGACCTGTCGCTCCACTTGGACACATTATTCTGATTCCGAGCCAACCAGTCTTTGCCCTAACTCCTTAATGCTGCGTGCGTAGCGGAGAAGCAACAAATACCAATATTATGTTTGGTGTAACCCGACCTTGGCTGGAATCCACAATCTACCGCACTCGAGGCGAGCACACTAACCATTACACCACCGATGCGGTTTTAAATGGGGGATTGCTATCATTATTCATTAAAAATGTTCATAATTTTAAATATTTTACTTACAATATTATCTATATTTATGTTTTAAGATACACTTCCGATGTTTTCTTTTAGTATACTATGGAATGTTTTACCAGGCTCAAGCTAGTGACCAATTTCTAGCTGCCACTAAGCTAGCGTCCAATAAGGCGATGTGTACAATAATACCCCCAGCAACGCTATTGTAAATGCGGCCTCTGATATCATATACAGGCCGGTAATAGAGGCCGCTGTACTGAATATATGAACTGTAACCTTTTACTGTTTTAGGCTTAAAAACGTGTTAAGCATATTTTGGGACTTTCGGGTATCGAACCACTGTTGGGCTTTTCAAGTCTACTTTGACTTTCAAAACTTCCATCTAACCACTAAGCTACGGTGACCACACTGCTATACTCTATAATTAGTATATATGACTCTTGATAGTAAGTTTTGTTAAAAATATATCAACAATTTGTTTAAAAAAGCAATATACAAGACACGATACAAGTATTTCAGATCTGGCATAATTTATGTTCAGAACTGACGAGTATGTGAACTTTTAACATGTATTCTCGCAATACAAAAACAACTAACGAACCGACCGCAAGTAATAAATCAGACAGACCACTGGTGAACATTTGGTACACTTGAAAGACCTTGAAATATCTAAATATAAACGATTCTTTTCACTTGAAAGACCTTGAAATATCTAAATATAAACGAGAATCGAAAGGACGTTGACCGATAAAAATGGTCGTTTTATTTTTGTTAATTGTTGTCTTATTTGGCTTTCTAAACATTAAAAGTGTAAAAATATATGCCATACTATTTATTTTTTCAACAACACTATTATTGTACAAGTTAGATACATTATTATTGAAACAAAAGAATTTTCCCGTATTGGATATAACGGGTTTCTTTTTCCGGATTCGTATTCAGGTGACGGCCTTGGTGCTACGCACCTCGGCCTTCACCTGAGTACTCATGCGGAAAAAGAAACCCGTTATATCCAATACGGGCAAATTCTTTTGTTTCAATAGTACTGTATCTTATACATTTCTCAAAACCAAAAAAATAAATAAGAGCAAAATGTACTTTAAAAGATTTATAGCGACCAATAATACATATATTTCTGTAATTGCACATTCAACACATTGAATCGACATCTGGGCACACAGGAAATATTTCTGGACGCTCACCCTCCCCCCCCCCCCCCTCCACAATACAAAGTTGACATTTGACACACTACTGTGGAAATAAGGTGCAGAATCTCACACAGACACTCATGTGAGTAAAAGACAATACATTTTATCTTCTATTTTCCATGTTCTCCCGAACATAAAATATTTCTTCTCAATAATAAATATATTTGATAAACCGTATCAGTGCCGAAGTAATTTATGAGAAGAAATAAATCTATAATAATTTTTTTTTGTTTCTTTTTCAATTGATTAACACAGAGATGAAATTCTGGGAAAGTTGAATGCCAATGGTTACGTGGTGGTTCCGAACGTTCTTACAACGGAGGAATGTGATGAGTATTCGGCAAGCTATAAAAGATGGTACTCCATACTGAAGGAGAATACACCCAACATAAAGCAGCGGAAATCTGTGATACAAACGTATAGAGTTGGCCATTTTGATGCAACATGGAAAATACGACTTCAGGTAATCTTGAATAAATAAGAAATTATATATTAGTAAGTCAGATATACCAATTCTTGTACAATCAAATAACATTGGGGATTTAAAATCCAAAGGAGGAACTGGGAGGCTTTCCATTCCGGAGCATCCTAGTTCACCCGCTGTTGTTTATGGGGTTCGTGTTGATCAATCATTAGTTTTATTGTTTTGGTGATTATTTTGTCCTTTTTCATTTGGTCTCTTTTTAAGAAATCAAACATGTGTCCAAGCGGAGGTGGGATCCTTACTCTTTACAGACAAGTTATTTTCTTTTAAAAAGATTTGACCTAGTTTTTAATGTCCAATATTGAAAGGGCCAAAGAGAACAACACCCAAAGTAATCACATTTTTTATGTTAGATTTGTATGCTGTTTTTTTTTGATGGAATTCCTCAACAAAATGACCTGTCTGAAATCTTCCAACAATTTTGCTGTATCTCTTGCCATTTCCATGACATGAGGAACCAAAAGAGGCCATTGGAAAAGTTTGCTCTTTTTCTCTAAATTCCTAATGAAATTCTTTCGTGGATGCATTTTTCAAACAGGCTCTATCTATACCCATTTTCTGTAAATCTTGCCCAGGAGGAAACTCTTGTAGACTTATGGTGGTTGTATCATGCTGAGTAAACCTTTTGTTTTATGTGTAATGTTTTGTAGATCGTTGTTTGTCCTTTTGTACTTTTTCTTTTGGCCATTGTATTGTCTGACCTTCCTCAATTTACGGATTCTGATTACCCATTTGGCAGCTTAAAGCTCTTCTTAATATGCATGAAAATGTATCTGAAATGTGATGATGCAACAATTCTCCAACAGAAACAGAGCTGAAAGATTTGGATGTTAAATTACATGAATGAATGAGTCTATCTGAAAATCAGATTAGCAATTGCATACAAGTAACCATGGCAAATTATTTACAAAATCAATTTCTAACATAAAGCAACCTAAAATATAATTAATTAGAATATATAAATTGTTTGAATATATAACTCCTAACAAAATAAGACGTCAATGGTTGAAGGGTCAAATGTATGTCGTACAGTAATATTTTGAAACAGTATAACATTAGGACCATATATCGCTGAACATGAAACAAACTATATCTGATACTCATGATAAAAGTGTTTTCATACATTATGACATGGTTAATAGAAATTCCATATATCTGTTAGTTGCAAACACATTGTTTTAAAGCAGAAAAATGTTGCATCACAAAATACTATAAGAATTCAGTAGACAGCGTTTGTCAATTTTACATGAACGCAAACATATAATGGACTATTAATAGTGAAGTTCATGTTAACCATTGATTTTCACAGTGAGGTTCATGTTGGCCATTTATTTTTACATGTTTTGTCCATTATTATAATTATACTTGGACTTTTTAATGTATATAAGATATATAAATATATATGTTTAACTTTCACTGTTTGTTTTATATATTTGTTGTTGTTATTGCTCAACCCATTTATAGATAGTTTGAAATTGATAGAGTAAAAATGTACTACAAAATGTTTTGTTTCTCCTACAACTTACAATTAGAAGAAAAAATATCACATTCTTGTCAAGTTTTATGTACATTGCTTAAGATAGTAATATTTAATCGACTGTTATTTTGGAAAGGCTAAACCAGTATTTGAGATGCTATGGGGAACACAAAAGTTACTGACTAGTGTCGATGGAATTGCAATTTCGCAGCCTGCAGAAGCAAGTATGTATTGTAGTTACAGGACTGATTGATTTTTGGTGTTTAACGCCACTTTCAGCAATATTTCAGCTATATCATGGCGACCAGTTTTAGTGGTGGAAGAAGCCGGAGTACCCGGAGAGAACCACCGACCACGGGCAAGCAACTGGTAAACTTTATCACTTGCGGCTGCGAGTCGAGTGCACTCTTTTTTGTAACTTACAAAGCCGGGTTCCAACCCACGTCGTATTGTTGATAGGCTTGTATGAGTTGTTAGGTAATCCAACTACCAAACTCATTGAGCCACGTGGGGCCTCTATTGTAGTTACATGATACTGTGAATATAAACAACACCAATAACATACTGTATGCATAAATGTAAAATACCAAATGATCTATGGTCTTTCACGTCAGATTCAAGATGGTTTTTTTCACTAGACGAACGAATATAATTTTATGTTCTCTTTGATTTGGATGAAAACAGAATAGATCTTAACTGTAATCATTACAGGAAAGTACAAATTCAATAATAATAATAAACTGCAGAAAGCTTTAATATAGTAGGGAAAACGTAACCCTATAAGTGTTTAATTGTCCGTCCCTAAATAGCCTAAAACGTTATCAAGTCGGTTATTGGCATTTTAAAATCTTATGACGTTTCACTAATAAAAGTCAGGAAAATAGAAAGATAACAAAGACGAAGCTGCATATAGAAGAAACCAAAGAAAGAAAAAGAACGAAAGACAAACAAGGGTTGACAAAACACTACGCCAAAACTGAAAATTGAGCAACACGAACCCACATAAAAGACCCAGAGGCGAACGCATGTGCTCCGGACGGGTAAATAGTCCCTGTTCTACTTGTGGCACCTGTCATGTTACTCAAAACAATCATATAAAACAGAAGCTTTGTCTGTGTAATAATAATATATATCATGTCGTATTGTGAAAGTCAAGATGGCAAATGTTGAGTTAGATCCTCCATTTTAATGTTTATGACATATTATTTTGGTTGTTAGCGCCATTGGATAACAAAGCATATTTAACAAATATATGAAATAAGTCATTTAGAATGGAACCAGTGCGTCGAACAAACTGGTACATATACCGGTATATAAATGGCCACATGTAAAACCATTTATTTTCAGGTGTAGACTAAAATCGAATGCGAAACGTTCTGTGACGAGTTCTCTAACCTTTGTCTGTTATGTTGCATATATATACTAATAATGTAACGTTTGGTTGGTTTATAGTGTTTAACGCCACTTTCAACAATATTTCAGTTATATCGTGGCGGCCTACTTTATTGGAGGAAACCGGAGTACCAGGTGAAAACCACCGCAAGTCACTGACACACTGTATCACATAATGTTGTATCGAGTAATAAAGACTTGCTACGGGAATATCATAAGTTAATGGAACACCGTATTTCAACACTAGTTTGGCAAGGCAATTATAACATCTCATTTAGCATAATAACAGACTATAACCTAGCAGTTTTGAATTATTTAGCTCCAATTTAATGATATGTATGCAAGTCAAAGGGAAAATCGCTAACCGAATCAGTAACTGCAAATACGTGTGCTCGGAATAATTAAGATTTATTTTATCCATCTAGGTGAACCTGGTACTGGTTTCCGCGCACCAGATGACTGCTGGATGCACTTAGACCAAAGTATGAAGAGGCGAGGTCTTCATGCATACCAGGGAGCAGTATATCTGGAAGAAACGACAGAGAAGGATTATTGCTTCCGAGTAATGCACGGATCACACGAATACCATTCTGAATTCTATGCGGCATTTCCAAAAGCAGCTGAGCGGTCAAAGAAATCCGATTTTTATAAATGTACTGCAACTGAAAGAATGTGGTATGAAAACAACGGTTGTCAAATTGTTTCTGTTCCTGTTCCGAAAGGCGGAATTGTGTTGTGGGATTCCCGAACAGTTCACGACAATATAGCTCCATTAATGGGAAGACCAAATACAGATCGCTGGCGATGTGTCTGCTTCGTAAGCATGACACCGGCAATATGGGCTGAAAAGGAAGATATAGAATTTAAAAATAAAGCGTATGCCGATATTGCTATGACAACCCACTGGTCATCACAAGGTCAAGCACGTATGACGTCAGACGGTGAATATAATGAAAAGTTATCTATTCGTAGACTCCCACAGATAGCAAGAACAAAAGATGCCAAGTTGATCATGGGCATTGATCTTTATAACTTCAATGACGGGGAAGCTAATGGTCCACCCAAACCGATTTGGAAATGAATGCTAGCTCTACTTAAATAACTTCAAATACAAAACAAATAAAAAGAAGAAATAAAAGATAGCAAAATCAACGAGAAGTCGTCAATAGAATAGAACTGACCGCCACGATATAGCTCAAATATGGTTGAAAGTGGCGTTAAACACGATAAACCCAAACCTAAACCTAAAATAATAAAAGAAAAAAAGAACGATAAAAAACACTTACACTTGTAGGGAGGTGAAGGCGTATTTGATTTGATACAATCATATTGTAAGAAGCTGAGTGAATGGTGACATATCATTAATAACAAATGCAAGGACAGAGCAGATGAATTATTTTTCTGTATGATAATAAGAACACTTGACACAAAGCTCATGGACATCAACGGAACAAAACCAAACAAACAAGACGACGCACACATTGTACAGAAATCTAGAGACTTTCAAATTAAGAGGCGATCTAGATATAAAAATAATAGGACTCAGTATAGAATTTGTGCAACGGTAAATCATAATAGAACAAAAACACGGCTAACATGAACTCCATAAAACCGCAACAGAGAATTCAGTGATGTTATGTTATGTTGTTATGCAAATCACTACATACAGTTTAGTGACGGAACAATTTGGAAACGGCGGTTTTTATATAAATTGATGTACTGGTGATGAATGGAGAATATCAGAACGTGGTCAGTCGTGGGTTACCGACTTATGTATAGGTTTCTCGCTTTCTTTGCTACACAATTGTCATCTAGCCCATTTCACAAATTTCTCATAAGAACAACACCAGTTGATTGCCTATAAGAATCTCCAGGTATCAACCCAATAACATAAAGTGGTTCGCTGTTACAAACTGACAACAATAACATTCGGAAACTTGTTTTTATCGTGTTCGGAAATTATATGGAAACCCAACACAAGTTTTTTTTTTAATATTTCCGTTCGAAAGAATTTTATAAAGCGTTAACAGCTACAAATAAATAAGGCATAGCCATGATGAGTTGCTATTTGATTCTGGATATGGAGTAGACGTATGGTAATGGTTACGGAGTCTTCAACAATGGCTTCCTTGATTTTGAACCACTTTTTCAAGGTCACAACGGAAAAGGACAAAATATAAAAGCTGCTTCTTTTTGTTGCCTTTTCATTTTTTTAAGGAAAGCTTTCTCAAAGGTTTTATTAATAGGTTTTGGATAATGTGAAGATGGTAGGCATTAACTGCCTGCAATTTATCCTGACACACTCTACGCTATCGTATCCCTATAGGATTATTGGTACAAATAAGCTACCTAAAAGAAAACAATTCATCAAAATAAATGCTCCACATACAAAAATCAGAAAACACACGATGAGAAACGGGTAGAACTAGAATTTTCCACATAAATCACAATCTTTATTTTGTGATACTAGTAACAATCGTTGCATTATAATTTCTGAACTATCTATAGACTAGAACAAGAGTTATGGGATACGGATTTATATAAGTTTAATAACTTGTTTTCGGATCCTCTTAATTAATTCATAGTCATTACTATTGTTGTATTTAAATTGTTGTACTATATTCATATGTATTGATTAATAAAATATGTTTACACTAACAAGAGTTATTGGACAGATATCATTGTGTCTACAGATGGACGACACGACAATGACACCGACCAGCATAATACGACTACATTAGAAAAGAATAATTGATAATCTATCATCAATTATTTCTGTTGCAGAGAATTGCTGAAATAAAAGAAGTTTATATCTGATTGTCTCTAGGTTTTGAATTATCTGTATATCACTGTACGAAAAGTGTACAGATACCAAGGGGGTAATCAGTGTTAGGGTTATGGTGCTTAGCGCCACTTTCAACATATTTCAGTTATATCATGGGGGTAATCAGAAGCCTTAAGTCGAAGAAGGTCGAACAATGCAATGACAAACAGAAAAAGGACCAAAAACAAGCAAACAATGATCTACAAAACACTACACAGGAAACGTAAGATAAAGCAACACCGGATGTAAACACAGGTGCTCCGGAAAAGAAAGTAGTTCCTGCTCCACTAATTTCACAAATCGTGTTACTATTAAAGGACATGAACATCATATGATATAAAACTCGTATCGTGCACCGGTATACGTAAATACAGAAATAACATACATTATTCAGGACCTCTATTTTTGTTAACAAAACAAATTAAAGTAAAGACGAACCGAACATTCATTTTACACCTAAATATAAGAGTATATCAAACAAAGGGACTAAAACGTGACGATATAGCAATGTGCAAAACGAATCAGCACGCAACCCACTAAGCACCTAGCGGCGAATAAAACTGCCTCGGAAGGATAAGTCCGAAGATAAGACATGAAGAGGAAAGGAAGACAAATTTGTGACTACGACATACGGAACATATTCGTGGTCATCTGTGACACTGATAATATGTTACTGTAAGCCAAGTCATGAAGGTGGCCGTAACATTTTCAAAGTGAATACTTCAACTTGTCCGCTAGGAGTTCCTGGTTCAGTAACCACTTTGTTAGCAGTAAGCCCTATAAAGGAATTCGATGCCACGATATAGCTGAAATACTACTACAATTGGCGTTAAACACCAGTCAATCAATCAATCAATCAATCAATCAATCAATCAATCAATCAATCAATCAATCAATCAATCAATCAATCAATCAAGGAATTCATTATTTTATAAGAACCATAACTTCTGGGATATCGCATCAACTGAGAAATTAATACTGCATATCAGAAAATTGAAATGATCTCCTTTGTCATAAGATTTCTCCCTTATCCTGTCCTCACTGTCTAGTTCTAGGTGTAGGTTAAAGTATGGGGCATACCTAGTTGTATCTGCGGTGTCCTGTATTTCACGTTCAATAGGATAGATGCAATCAACATAGACCTCAATCTTAGACCCTTTGGGATTAAGAGGGGTTATGGTGTTTAACGCCACTTTCAACAATATTTCAGTTAAATCGTGGTGGGATTTAGATACAGTATTATAAAGTAAATATGCAAATTTACATTATGAATTTAATGCTTCTCAAAGGTAACCACCCTCCTTGTCTGTTGGACTCGTTTCCGTCTCGCAATTCTCTTTCCCCCATCTTTACTTTACTTGATGGTACACGAACATGTGCAACCCACATTTACGATATGTATTGTCACAGTTGCGGATTTATACGGCACCCATGCGTGGAAACGGACATATCGCGCATCAGATCCTGATGTTTTGACGTAACATCCTCTTCACTGGTATTTTGTCGACAACACATTTGATTTCTCATGGCGACCCAATGAAGATTGGTGTTTAAAGCCTGCTTGACAGTAAAAATAGAAATACATGAAATATTGAAAAACACTTTTCCTAAATTTCAGCATCTAATTATCAAAATCTTGCAGTAATTTTTCCGGTTCTTTTGAGTCTGGAAAAGAGGAAAATAACTGCATTGAAGTGATTGACAATTATTAAAGAAAAACGTCTACCATAAATTAAAGGGTGACCCCTTAATTACCTGTCCCTTAGGAGACACTTGTTTGTTTGGGTAACACAACATTGACTTTATTTTTCTAAAGATTCATAGCACTAAGAATGGTCCTGATACCTATAAATGCATACTTTGTCTATTAGCTCATGGAATAATGTCACTGTTTTTGATTCTTCAAAATAAAAACAACCCCATAAAATGGTCAGTTAAAACTGACAAGATGTTTGTTGCGAGATAAGAACAATCCGCTAGTTACTCCTTCAGCAATGAACAAATAATAAAAAATTATGGAAATCTGTATGAGTTATGAAACACACTTGAAACGGATTAAACATACCAAAGGGGTATTTAGAAACCGTATATCATATAGAAAGTACAGACATTAAAATGGCAAACATTGACCAAAACAGTAATCTACAAAGCACTTATACTACACATTAAGTAACACGTACCCACTTAAAAACTTTAGTGAACTGTGCTGTGGTGCTCAAAAAGGGCAAGATGTTTCAGTTCCACAAGTTGAAAGGTCAACTTTTTAAAGCCACCCAGATTATAAGAAGAAGATGCTGCTTTGTTGGTATCGTTTATCTTCTGCAATTTGCCTGCAGTAAAGACTTGTGCAGATTGAAAAATATTGTTCAGACTGGTGCTTAAAAGTAAATGTTAATAACACAACTACAGTAATTGTATTAAACAATGCTCGGCATACTTATAAAAAAAAAAATTATGTTTCAAAACAAACGAATTCAATTATATCTTGGAATACATCTAACGGTATCGAGTAGTTTTCATGTTGTCAATCGATTGATGTTTAACGCCAACTTTAGCAGCATTTCAGCTATATCGAGGCGTGTTTCATGTTATCAAATCAGAATTGTAAAACAAATCATTGAAGGCATACTAAAAGTTATAGAAACAATCCCTTAACTTAAATCCAGGTATAAAAAGCTTAAAATTTATGATCAGACCATTATACCCACTCTTTTATGCAATGCTGGGATTTGCGAAACCTGTAATATTCACGAAAATCCAATATTATAATATTTAATGACTGTTATAAAGTTCCGTGGTGCGAGAAACCGCATTTTGTATGATGAAATACATTTTTTAGTATGCCAAATATATGATCCCAATAAGGACCAGTTATAAAGCTACCAACTTATGACTATGTTTTTTCCCAGACTAAGAAATGTTTTTTCACACAATACACAAATATCAGATTATCTGTTTTTATACAGAAAAAAAATCAGTATTGTGCGCAAACATGACTGCGCAAACGTAAATTTTGAAAATGTTCGCAAACGTGTTTCCCCCTCAATTTCTCGTTGTAAACTACAGGGCCATATTATTCATTGTTTGCATCTATCAGGCCAATTAATAATTAACTAATGACAGAAAATTGCTAAATGAAACACAGCCCCCCCCCCCCCCCCCCCCCCCCCCCCCCCCCCTCTCCTTCTTAAAATTTTAAAGTTAAAAAGGTCGTTCCTTAAATAGATTTTTAAATGTGTGTATAAATAGAAAATATGATTTAAAATCTATAAATAGATATTACGGTGAAATAAATCAATATATGTATATATATTTAGATCTGACATGTATGATTAAAAACCTCAAAATGGCAGGGAACAGAAAAGGAGTACAAATTGATAGGTAAAGTCAAAATAATTATTCCATAATATTGTTATCTACAGCTCACTGGATTTAAATTTTATAATTAGTGTATAAAGTTAATTAATAAGATCAATCGACAGCCATTTTATCTTTAAACCCTACATGTATATTGTATACAAATAATCGTTACGTTATGTAACGATTATGTATACATACTTGTCGTTTATTTGTATAGGTAGAAGCCCGAGGTATGTCGAATATTTCTCACATGTCAAATACACCCGTCAAATACACCCTCTGTATTCGTACGAATTTAAAACGTTTCTACTTATATGCAAGATTTGATACAAAACACACAGACAAAATAAGACAGGTTAGTTGCTTGTAGCAACTTCATATTTTTCTAATTTTAATTAGCCTGAATAATAACAGACTCGAACATAATATAATGTACAAAACCAATACAGATTGCAGGGGCGGATCCAGGGGGGGGGGGGGGGGGGGGGGGGGGCGCACCCGGCGCGCGCGCCTCCCCTAAAATTGGAAAAGATATGATTTTTTTGGCGTAAACTCGTGATTTTTCACACGAAATAACCTAAATAATTTCGCCCCACCTCTCCGCTCGGCGCAATTTTTTTAAGTGCGCCCCCCCCCCTAACTTGAAATCCTGGATCCGCCCCTGGATTGATGAAAATTAATATAATATACAGGGGCCGTCGTGGCCGTGATCGTATGGTAGTTGGATTAACATCTACCTATGCAATCAGTGCCTATCATCAGGGCGAGGTGTACAACGTTATGTGATAAAGTTTGTCAGTGACTTGCGACATGTCGGGGTATTTCTCCGGGTCCTCCGGTTTCCTCCACCAACAAATCTGACTGCCACGATATAACTGAAATATTGTTGAAAGTGGCGTTAAACACCATCAAACAAACATATAATATACAACAGAATAAACCAAACAGGTGCAACACCTTATACTTCAACATTACAGTAAGCACTTTCAATAGCTGACTTTCTTCACTCTATATATAGTATCCCGGGTGAATCCCACCAGACATGTTCTCGTACCGCACCACCCAACATACAATATTATAAAGTTATATGTAACAGGAGAATCTTTACTTTCAAACAAAAAAAAACATCTCAGTAAGAATATATATTAAGAAACACTGTACAATGTATATAAAAAGTTGAAAGTAAACAAAACTAAAAAAGATCGATAAGAATTATCGACTCGAATGCAATGGTGACTAATTCTGACATAGCATACAGTTATTTAATGGAGGTGGGTTCAATAGTTCATAATATTTGGCCTGATTTAATGGAAATGATCAAGTGAACTATTGCACAAGGCCAACGACCGAGTGCAATAGTTCACTCGATCATTTCCATTATCGAAGGCCAAATACTTTGGACTATTGCAACCACATCCATCAAATAACTATTTTATTACCTAATCACACATTTCACGAAGAAATTGAACACAGTCTCATTTATATCGATCTCTATGGACGCTGCAGCAGACACAACCATTCTCTATCCAGAGTTGTCGTTCCTGTTACGCTAGACTCTATCTCTGTCAACGCCCATTTTACAAGATTCTTGTAAAAGTTAGAAACAGTAAAAAAATGTACTTAAAATTGTTTTAATTATTGTAAATATCAATAAAGATGAAAATAAATCACTCATTTAAAATCAATTCTCTCTTATAAATGACCCCCCCCCACACTTCTTGGAGAACTATTTTGCGGAGGGAAAAATTAAAAAGTTAAAAACGATCCCAAATCATTTTTAAGAGAGAATTGATTTGAAATGAGTGATTTATTTTCATCTTTATTGATATTTACAATAATTAAAACAATTTTAAGTACATTTTTTTTACTGTTTCTAACTTTTACAAGAATCTTGTAAAATGGGCGTTGACAGAGATAGAGTCTAGCGTAGCAGGAACGACAACTCTGGATAGAGAATGCAGACACAACATCACAGTCAGACGACCATTTTAAATCACATGACCAATTTCAGCCAATCGAGAAACTTTCATGACACTTCTTTCAGACAGACTCTTTCAAAAGGAGGCACATCAGTAAATCAGCCAATCCGCATTGAGAGTCCTCGAAAATAGTACACAATAGAACACCAGGAACTTTGAAAAAAAAATCAGTTGTTTCTTGATTATGATATTTTTTACAGTTAATCCTATCATATTTGGTTAGGTTTTAGCTGCAAAAAAACACGTCATTTGTTGAAATATAACCACATATAAAAACATGGATGTCAAATTACTACACCCTGTGTGGAAGGATTTCCTGGATACTGTACATACTGTTGTTTTGACCGGATATTGAAAACAGCTGATTATTTTCTTATTTGACATACAATGTTTGTTTCAAAGTGGATCAGAATGTGGACCTTGGACCAAAATAATAGGAAATAGTTGTCTTGTTATCCAGAAAATTCATTTGGATTTTTAATGATTTTTTTTATTTACAATGTAAGTCAATGGTGGAATATATAGTGGTGTGCCCTCAAAAATGTTACACGGGGTCAGTGCAAATAGTAAAAACTATTGCCGGCTAATGGTTCATTCCGCGTGCAATAGGTCGGCACAAGCAAACAATCCTTACAAATGATCAACAATATTATCTACTTGATTTTTATTGAATAAAACAGGGAAATACTTTCTACTTAGGTAATAGTGAAAGTGATAATTTGTGTGTGGTGGAGCCGTGGTAATGTAATAGTGAAAGTGATAATTTGTTTGTGACGTAGCCGTGGTAATGTAATAGTGAAAGTGATAATTTGTCTGTGGTGGAGCCGTGGTAATGTAATAGTGAAAGTGATAATTTGTTTGTGACGTAGCCGTGGTAATGTAATAGTGAAAGTGATAATTTGTCTGTAGCGTAGCCGTGGTAATGTAATACCGTATAACCGGTAATTTCTGCGGCAATCTAATTTCTGCGGTATTCTGCGGTCAACTGCGGACCGCAGAAATTAAAATCGCAGAATATTATGTAAAATAAATGTTTAATGTCCCGTACAAAATACGTTTTCAAACTCTAACGCCGATTCCTCCGCAAGTGTCAAATATTTAATTAGTCGTAATTACTATATCCAGATAAACAAAACCTGGCACTATATTAATGTTTACACAACAATTAAAGGTTATTTTAGCTGTGGCATGATGATTTTTACCTGTTAATTACAATTACTCCAGATCAAGAAATATGATTGTACCAATCTGACACCGACAATATAATTGAAACAATCACCTGATTAAATATTTACAATCATAATAAAGTTTATTAAAGCAATATTTAAAATTGTTATTTCATAAATTAACATTAGATATTTTTTTTTTAATTGTTGTAGTAGCTAGCTTCGATTGAATAATATCAAACTGCGTGATCGCAGGATGCATCCAAAGACCAAACAAATAGAAATGTACTGGTAGTAGAATTCCGGTTAACCCGAGTTTTTATGTCTACATTATACTAAAAAAATTGAATACAATTGCTTCTAATCATAATTCTTTAAACAAACTTTGTTATATGATAAAGTATGAAAATTCGACATCAAAAATATACATCCGAAATATATAAAAGTTTATACCGATATCGATCCAACTGTTGACTTCGTATTTCCTGTCAACAAAATAGATCGCGAAAACAGTGAAAAAATAGTTTCTTAAGACAAATTTGAAGTTAACCAAATGCGTATTCAGAAGTTGTAACGTCTGAAAACTTTCTAAAGAACTAAATATGTTTTTACTTCTAATGATCACTGTAATGTGCACCAGTTGTTTATCGCAACATCGCTTCAGTTGTTGCTTCTTGTAATACAAACAAATTTTTTTTTCGGTGCCGAGATTTTCAATCCGCAGAAATAAAAATCCGCAAAAATTAAATGTCATCCTTTTAGACCAAAACCGCAGAAATTTCACACCGCAGAAATTATCGGTTATACGGTAGTGAATGATAATTTGTCTGTGGCGTAGCCGTGGTAATGTAATAGTGAAAGTTATAATTTGTCTGTAGCGTAGCCGTGGTAATGTAATAGTGAAAACGATAATTTGTCTGTGGCGTAGCCGTGGTAATGTAATAGTGAAAACGATGATTTGTCTGTGGCGTAGCCGTGGTAATGTAATAGTGAAAGTGATAATTTTTCTGTGGCGTAGCCGTGGTAATGTAATAGTGAAAGTGATAATTTGTCTGTGGCGTAGCCGTGGTAATGTAATAGTGAAAGTGGTAATTTGTCTGTGGCGTAGCCGTGGTAATGTAATAGTGATAGTGATAATTTTTCTGTGGCGTAGCCGTGGTAATGTAATAGTGAAAGTGATAATTTGTCTGTGGCGTAGCCGTGGTAATGTAATAGTGAAAGTGATAATTTGTTAGTGGCATAGCCGTGGTAATGTAATAGTGAAAGTGATAATTTGTTTGTGGCATAGCCGTGGTAGTGTACTTTAGGCAGCGTGCATTCACCTTTTTGTCGTTATTGGGAATGCTATAGCTAAATGTTCACCATACCAATTCAGTCTTGCATGTAGTATTATTAAATCAAGGATCAGCTCCAAAATTGTATCGAAAAAGTGAATGGTAAAACAGAGGCAGTATCGAGCAGTATCGATACGCCGGACACAAATATACATTACCGTCCAATTTCTTGGCTTGGTACAGGCACTTTAATAAAAATGGTGCGAATATACTTGTTTTATGGGCTTAAATCCCCCTTCACTTCCGAGGATATAACTAAGATATTGTTGAAGTGGCGTTCAAGACCAATAACTCTAACCATATATAATTACAGGGCAACAGTCATTCAGAGTTTAGAGAAAAATGGATACGCCGTGATACCCAATGTCTTGGATACCAACGACTGTGATTTATATATAAAAGAATACAAAGATTGGGCTAAACAGGTAGAAGACTCGGGAATCCCCTTCTTAACTTTTGAATCCCTTATTCAGGGGCATAGAACCGGACATTTTAATGCCAGTTGGTGTGTACGGCTTAAAGTCAAGGATGTTTTTGCACAAATTTGGCAGACAGATAAGTTGTTGTCTAGTGTTGATGCAGTGGCACTTTCATATCCACCAGAACAAGGTGAGTGTTATTTAGTGAAACGTACTCAAATATATGTTTGGTTGTTTGTTTGTTTGTTTGTTTGATTGATTGATGGTGTTTAACGCCATTTTCAACAATATTTTAGCTATATCGTGGCGGTCAGTTTAATTGTTGGAGAAAACTGCCGACCTGTCGCAAGTCACTGACAAACTGTATCACATAATGGTGTACACCTCGTCCCGATCAATATTCGAACTCACAACATCAGTGGTGATATGCACTGATTGCATAGGTAGTTGTAAATCCAACTACCATACGATCACGGCCACGACGGCCCCCAAATGACTTCGACTCTGATACGGTTGATCAGATTTATTGAAGAGCTACAGTGCCTAAATAATGTAATTTATCTAATGGTCAAGATCTCCCGGTTATAGGAAACCGTATCCTATGTTTGGCTATCCTGTTTAGGCTCTTTGGTTTTTACTTGCTCTCAAAGACGTTTAAATTAGTCGGCTCACAATATCATCTTAATTATAATACAATCACAGGTAAACAGTTTCTTTAGTTGTAAAACATTCTATAGTATACTAAAAGAAAACATCGGAAGTGTATTTTAAAACATAAATATAGATAATATTGTAAGTAAAATATTTAAAATATTCCAATCAATATGATTTTTATTTGAACATTTTTAATGAATAATGATAGCAATCCCCCATTTAAAACCGCATCGGTGGTGTAATGGTTAGTGTGCTAGCCTCGAATGACCCTGATCGAGATTCGAACCCACAACATAGGTGGTGATAGGCACTGATTGCATAGGCAATTGTAAATCCAACTATCATACGATCACGGCCACGACGGTCCCTTACTACTCAAATATATATACATGTACAATATTAGTGCAGTGTCTTACAATATATATATTATGTGTTGGAGGTTTAGAAACTGAGATAAAAGCGAGGTTTTTTGAGAATACACATAAAATCCATTTATTTAAGACACTACATAAATATTTTGTATCGTGCAAAAAAAATAAATCACATTAACTCATAAATGGTTTAAGGTTTATGGTGTTTAACGACACTCTCAACAATATTTCAATTATATCTTAGTGGTTAGTTTTATTGATGTTGGAAATCGGAGTACCCGGAGAAAACCGTCGACCTGTCACAAATCACGGACAACCGTTATCACATAATGTTGTATCGAGTACACCTCACCACTTAAAACTGGGTTAAATAGGTTGGTATTGTTCAATCGTTCGTTTTCTGTGTAGTATTTTATGGATCATTGTTTTATTTTTGTCCCTCTTCGTTTGGTAATGGTATTACCTGTCTATCTTAACTTCCATGTACTGATTGTGATCACCGTTTGGTAATGGTATTACCTGTCTATCTTAACTTCTATGTACTGATTGTGATCACCGTTTGGCAGTGGTATTACCTGTCTATCTTAACTTCTATGTACTGATTGTGATCACCGTTTGGCAGTGGTATTACCTGTCTATCTTAACTTCCATGTACTGATTGTGATCACCGTTTGGCAATGGTATTACCTGTCTATCTTAACTTCTATGTACTGATTGTGATCACCGTTTGGCAATGGTATTACCTGTCTATCTTAACTTCCATGTACTGATTGTGATCACCGTTTGGTAATGGTATTACCTGTCTATCTTAACTTCCATGTACTGATTGTGATCACCGTTTGGTAATGGTATTACCTGTCTATCTTAACTTCCATGTACTGATTGTGATCACCGTTTGGCAATGGTATTACCTGTCTATCTTAACTTCCATGTACTGATTGTGATCACCGTTTGGCAATCGTATTACCTGTCTATCTTAACTTCCATGTACTGATTGTGATCACCGTTTGGTAATGGTATTACCTGTCTATCTTAACTTCCATGTACTGATTGTGATCACCGTTTGGTAATGGTATTACCTGTCTATCTTAACTTCCATGTACTGATTGTGATCACCGTTTGGTAATGGTATTACCTGTCTATCTTAACTTCCATGTACTGATTGTGATTACCGTTTGGCAATGGTATTACCTGTCTATCTTAACTTCCATGTACTGATTGTGATCACCGTTTGGCAATGGTATTACCTGTCTATCTTAACTTCCATGTACTGATTGTGATCACCGTTTGGCAATGGTATTACCTGTCTATCTTAACTTCCATGTACTGATTGTGATCACCGTTTGGCAATGGTATTACCTGTCTATCTTAACTTCCATGTACTGATTGTGATCACCGTTTGGCAATGGTATTACCTGTCTATCTTAACTTCCATGTACTGATTGTGATCACCGTTTGGCAATGGTATTACCTGTCTATCTTAACTTCCATGTACTGATTGTGATCACCGTTTGGCAATGGTATTACCTGTCTATCTTAACTTCCATGTACTGATTGTGATCACCGTTTGGCAATGGTATTACCTGTCTATCTTAACTTCCATGTACTGATTGTGATCACCGTTTGGCAATGGTATTACCTGTCTATCTTAACTTCCATGTACTGATTGTGATTCTTCGTTTGGCAATGGTATTACCTGTCTATCTTAACTTCCATGTACTGATTGTGATCACCGTTTGGCAATGGTATTACCTGTCTATCTTAATTTCCATGTACTGATTGTGATCACCGTTTGGCAATGGTATTACCTGTCTATCTTAACTTCAATGTACTGATTGTGATCACCGTTTGGCAATGGTATTACCTGTCTATCTTAACTTCCATGTACTGATTGTGATCACCGTTTGGCAATGGTATTACCTGTCTATCTTAACTTCCATGTACTGATTGTGATTCTTCGTTTGGCAATGGTATTACCTGTCTATTTTAACTTCTATGTACTGATTGTGATTCTTCGTTTGGCAATGGTATTACCTGTCTATCTTAACTTCCATGTACTGATTGTGATCACCGTTTGGCAATGGTATTACCTGTCTATCTTAACTTCCATGTACTGATTGTGATCACCGTTTGGCAATGGTATTACCTGTCTATCTTAACTTCCATGTACTGATTGTGATCACCGTTTGGCAATGGTATTACCTGTCTATCTTAACTTCCATGTACTGATTGTGATCACCGTTTGGCAATGGTATTACCTGTCTATCTTAACTTCCATGTACTGATTGTGATCACCGTTTGGCAATGGTATTACCTGTCTATCTTAACTTCCATGTACTGATTGTGATCACCGTTTGGCAATGGTATTACCTGTCTATCTTAACTTCCATGTACTGATTGTGATCACCGTTTGGCAATGGTATTACCTGTCTATCTTAACTTCCATGTACTGATTGTGATCACCGTTTGGCAATGGTATTACCTGTCTATCTTAACTTCCATGTACTGATTGTGATCACCGTTTGGCAATGGTATTACCTGTCTATCTTAACTTCCATGTACTGATTGTGATTCTTCGTTTGGCAATGGTATTACCTGTCTATCTTAACTTCCATGTACTGATTGTGATTCTTCGTTTGGCAATGGTATTACCTGTCTATCTTAACTTCCATGTACTGATTGTGATCACCGTTTGGCAATGGTATTACCTGTCTATCTTAACTTCCATGTACTGATTGTGATCACCGTTTGGCAATGGTATTACCTGTCTATCTTAACTTCCATGTACTGATTGTGATCACCGTTTGGCAATGGTATTACCTGTCTATCTTAACTTCCATGTACTGATTGTGATCACCGTTTGGCAATGGTATTACCTGTCTATCTTAACTTCCATGTACTGATTGTGATCACCGTTTGGCAATGGTATTACCTGTCTATCTTAACGTCCATGTACTGATTGTGATCACCGTTTGGCAATGGTATTACCTGTCTATCTTAACTTCCATGTACTGATTGTGATCACCGTTTGGCAATGGTATTACCTGTCTATCTTAACTTCCATGTACTGATTGTGATCACCGTTTGGCAATGGTATTACCTGTCTATCTTAACTTCCATGTACTGATTGTGATTCTTCGTTTGGCAATGGTATTACCTGTCTATCTTAACTTCCATGTACTGATTGTGATCACCGTTTGGCAATGGTATTACCAGTCTATCTTAACTTCCATGTACTGATTGTGATCACCGTTTGGCAATGGTATTACCTGTCTATCTTAACCTCCATGTACTGATTGTGATCACCGTTTGGCAATGGTATTACCTGTCTATCTTAACTTCCATGTACTGATTGTGATCACCGTTTGGCAATGGTATTACCTGTCTATCTTAACTTCCATGTACTGATTGTGATCACCGTTTGGCAATGGTATTACCTGTCTATCTTAACTTCCATGTACTGATTGTGATCACCGTTTGGCAATGGTATTACCTGTCTATCTTAACTTCCATGTACTGATTGTGATCACCGTTTGGCAATGGTATTACCTGTCTATCTTAACTTCCATGTACTGATTGTGATCACCGTTTGGCAATGGTATTACCTGTCTATCTTAACTTCCATGTACTGATTGTGATCACCGTTTGGCAATGGTATTACCTGTCTATCTTAACTTCCATGTACTGATTGTGATCACCGTTTGGCAATGGTATTACCTGTCTATCTTAACTTCCATGTACTGATTGTGATCACCGTTTGGCAATGGTATTACCTGTCTATCTTAACTTCCATGTACTGATTGTGATCACCGTTTGGCAATGGTATTACCTGTCTATCTTAACTTCCATGTACTGATTGTGATCACCGTTTGGCAATGGTATTACCTGTCTATCTTAACTTCCATGTACTAATTGTGATTCTTCGTTTGGCAATGGTATTACCTGTCTATCTTAACTTCCATGTACTGATTGTGATCACCGTTTGGCAATGGTATTACCTGTCTATCTTAACTTCCATGTACTGATTGTGATCACCGTTTGGCAATGGTATTACCTGTCTATCTTAACTTCCATGTACTGATTGTGATCACCGTTTGGCAATGGTATTACCTGTCTATCTTAACTTCCATGTACTGATTGTGATCACCGTTTGGCAATGGTATTACCTGTCTATCTTAACTTCCATGTACTGATTGTGATTCTTCGTTTGGCAATGGTATTACCTGTCTATCTTAACTTCCATGTACTGATTGTGATTCTTCGTTTGGCAATGGTATTACCTGTCTATCTTAACTTCCATGTACTGATTGTGATCACCGTTTGGCAATGGTATTACCTGTCTATCTTAACTTCCATGTACTGATTGTGATCACCGTTTGGCAATGGTATTACCTGTCTATCTTAACTTCCATGTACTGATTGTGATCACCGTTTGGCAATGGTATTACCTGTCTATCTTAACTTCCATGTACTGATTGTGATCACCGTTTGGCAATGGTATTACCTGTCTATCTTAACTTCCATGTACTGATTGTGATCACCGTTTGGCAATGGTATTACCTGTCTATCTTAACTTCCATGTACTGATTGTGATCACCGTTTGGCAATGGTATTACCTGTCTATCTTAACTTCCATGTACTAATTGTGATTCTTCGTTTGGCAATGGTATTACCTGTCTATCTTAACTTCCATGTACTGATTGTGATCACCGTTTGGCAATGGTATTACCTGTCTATCTTAACTTCCATGTACTGATTGTGATCACCGTTTGGCAATGGTATTACCTGTCTATCTTAACTTCCATGTACTGATTGTGATCACCGTTTGGCAATGGTATTACCTGTCTATCTTAACTTCCATGTACTGATTGTGATCACCGTTTGGCAATGGTATTACCTGTCTATCTTAACTTCCATGTACTGATTGTGATTCTTCGTTTGGCAATGGTATTACCTGTCTATCTTAACTTCCATGTACTGATTGTGATTCTTCGTTTGGCAATGGTATTACCTGTCTATCTTAACTTCCATGTACTGATTGTGATCACCGTTTGGCAATGGTATTACCTGTCTATCTTAACTTCCATGTACTGATTGTGATCACCGTTTGGCAATGGTATTACCTGTCTATCTTAACTTCTATGTACTGATTGTGATCACCGTTTGGCAATGGTATTACCTGTCTATCTTAACTTCCATGTACTGATTGTGATCACCGTTTGGTAATGGTATTACCTGTCTATCTTAACTTCCATGTACTGATTGTGATCACCGTTTGGTAATGGTATTACCTGTCTATCTTAACTTCCATGTACTGATTGTGATCACCGTTTGGCAATGGTATTACCTGTCTATCTTAACTTCCATGTACTGATTGTGATCACCGTTTGGCAATCGTATTACCTGTCTATCTTAACTTCCATGTACTGATTGTGATCACCGTTTGGTAATGGTATTACCTGTCTATCTTAACTTCCATGTACTGATTGTGATCACCGTTTGGTAATGGTATTACCTGTCTATCTTAACTTCCATGTACTGATTGTGATCACCGTTTGGTAATGGTATTACCTGTCTATCTTAACTTCCATGTACTGATTGTGATTACCGTTTGGCAATGGTATTACCTGTCTATCTTAACTTCCATGTACTGATTGTGATCACCGTTTGGCAATGGTATTACCTGTCTATCTTAACTTCCATGTACTGATTGTGATCACCGTTTGGCAATGGTATTACCTGTCTATCTTAACTTCCATGTACTGATTGTGATCACCGTTTGGCAATGGTATTACCTGTCTATCTTAACTTCCATGTACTGATTGTGATCACCGTTTGGCAATGGTATTACCTGTCTATCTTAACTTCCATGTACTGATTGTGATCACCGTTTGGCAATGGTATTACCTGTCTATCTTAACTTCCATGTACTGATTGTGATCACCGTTTGGCAATGGTATTACCTGTCTATCTTAACTTCCATGTACTGATTGTGATCACCGTTTGGCAATGGTATTACCTGTCTATCTTAACTTCCATGTACTGATTGTGATCACCGTTTGGCAATGGTATTACCTGTCTATCTTAACTTCCATGTACTGATTGTGATTCTTCGTTTGGCAATGGTATTACCTGTCTATCTTAACTTCCATGTACTGATTGTGATCACCGTTTGGCAATGGTATTACCTGTCTATCTTAATTTCCATGTACTGATTGTGATCACCGTTTGGCAATGGTATTACCTGTCTATCTTAACTTCAATGTACTGATTGTGATCACCGTTTGGCAATGGTATTACCTGTCTATCTTAACTTCCATGTACTGATTGTGATCACCGTTTGGCAATGGTATTACCTGTCTATCTTAACTTCCATGTACTGATTGTGATTCTTCGTTTGGCAATGGTATTACCTGTCTATTTTAACTTCTATGTACTGATTGTGATTCTTCGTTTGGCAATGGTATTACCTGTCTATCTTAACTTCCATGTACTGATTGTGATCACCGTTTGGCAATGGTATTACCTGTCTATCTTAACTTCCATGTACTGATTGTGATCACCGTTTGGCAATGGTATTACCTGTCTATCTTAACTTCCATGTACTGATTGTGATCACCGTTTGGCAATGGTATTACCTGTCTATCTTAACTTCCATGTACTGATTGTGATCACCGTTTGGCAATGGTATTACCTGTCTATCTTAACTTCCATGTACTGATTGTGATCACCGTTTGGCAATGGTATTACCTGTCTATCTTAACTTCCATGTACTGATTGTGATCACCGTTTGGCAATGGTATTACCTGTCTATCTTAACTTCCATGTACTGATTGTGATCACCGTTTGGCAATGGTATTACCTGTCTATCTTAACTTCCATGTACTGATTGTGATCACCGTTTGGCAATGGTATTACCTGTCTATCTTAACTTCCATGTACTGATTGTGATCACCGTTTGGCAATGGTATTACCTGTCTATCTTAACTTCCATGTACTGATTGTGATTCTTCGTTTGGCAATGGTATTACCTGTCTATCTTAACTTCCATGTACTGATTGTGATTCTTCGTTTGGCAATGGTATTACCTGTCTATCTTAACTTCCATGTACTGATTGTGATCACCGTTTGGCAATGGTATTACCTGTCTATCTTAACTTCCATGTACTGATTGTGATCACCGTTTGGCAATGGTATTACCTGTCTATCTTAACTTCCATGTACTGATTGTGATCACCGTTTGGCAATGGTATTACCTGTCTATCTTAACTTCCATGTACTGATTGTGATCACCGTTTGGCAATGGTATTACCTGTCTATCTTAACTTCCATGTACTGATTGTGATCACCGTTTGGCAATGGTATTACCTGTCTATCTTAACTTCCATGTACTGATTGTGATCACCGTTTGGCAATGGTATTACCTGTCTATCTTAACTTCCATGTACTGATTGTGATCACCGTTTGGCAATGGTATTACCTGTCTATCTTAACTTCCATGTACTGATTGTGATCACCGTTTGGCAATGGTATTACCTGTCTATCTTAACTTCCATGTACTGATTGTGATCACCGTTTGGCAATGGTATTACCTGTCTATCTTAACTTCCATGTACTGATTGTGATCACCGTTTGGCAATGGTATTACCTGTCTATCTTAACTTCCATGTACTGATTGTGATCACCGTTTGGCAATGGTATTACCTGTCTATCTTAACTTCCATGTACTGATTGTGATCACCGTTTGGCAATGGTATTACCTGTCTATCTTAACTTCCATGTACTGATTGTGATCACCGTTTGGCAATGGTATTACCTGTCTATCTTAACTTCCATGTACTGATTGTGATCACCGTTTGGCAATGGTATTACCTGTCTATCTTAACTTCCATGTACTGATTGTGATCACCGTTTGGCAATGGTATTACCTGTCTATCTTAACTTCCATGTACTGATTGTGATCACCGTTTGGCAATGGTATTACCTGTCTATCTTAACTTCCATGTACTGATTGTGATCACCGTTTGGCAATGGTATTACCTGTCTATCTTAACTTCCATGTACTGATTGTGATCACCGTTTGGCAATGGTATTACCTGTCTATCTTAACTTCCATGTACTGATTGTGATCACCGTTTGGCAATGGTATTACCTGTCTATCTTAACTTCCATGTACTGATTGTGATCACCGTTTGGCAATGGTATTACCTGTCTATCTTAACTTCCATGTACTGATTGTGATCACCGTTTGGCAATGGTATTACCTGTCTATCTTAACTTCCATGTACTGATTGTGATCACCGTTTGGCAATGGTATTACCTGTCTATCTTAACTTCCATGTACTGATTGTGATCACCGTTTGGCAATGGTATTACCTGTCTATCTTAACTTCCATGTACTGATTGTGATCACCGTTTGGCAATGGTATTACCTGTCTATCTTAACTTCCATGTACTGATTGTGATCACCGTTTGGCAATGGTATTACCTGTCTATCTTAACTTCCATGTACTGATTGTGATCACCGTTTGGCAATGGTATTACCTGTCTATCTTAACTTCCATGTACTGATTGTGATCACCGTTTGGCAATGGTATTACCTGTCTATCTTAACTTCCATGTACTGATTGTGATCACCGTTTGGCAATGGTATTACCTGTCTATCTTAACTTCCATGTACTGATTGTGATCACCGTTTGGCAATGGTATTACCTGTCTATCTTAACTTCCATGTACTGATTGTGATCACCGTTTGGCAATGGTATTACCTGTCTATCTTAACTTCCATGTACTGATTGTGATCACCGTTTGGCAATGGTATTACCTGTCTATCTTAACTTCCATGTACTGATTGTGATCACCGTTTGGCAATGGTATTACCTGTCTATCTTAACTTCCATGTACTGATTGTGATCACCGTTTGGCAATGGTATTACCTGTCTATCTTAACTTCCATGTACTGATTGTGATCACCGTTTGGCAATGGTATTACCTGTCTATCTTAACTTCCATGTACTGATTGTGATCACCGTTTGGCAATGGTATTACCTGTCTATCTTAACTTCCATGTACTGATTGTGATCACCGTTTGGCAATGGTATTACCTGTCTATCTTAACTTCCATGTACTGATTGTGATCACCGTTTGGCAATGGTATTACCTGTCTATCTTAACTTCCATGTACTGATTGTGATCACCGTTTGGCAATGGTATTACCTGTCTATCTTAACTTCCATGTACTGATTGTGATCACCGTTTGGCAATGGTATTACCTGTCTATCTTAACTTCCATGTACTGATTGTGATCACCGTTTGGCAATGGTATTACCTGTCTATCTTAACTTCCATGTACTGATTGTGATCACCGTTTGGCAATGGTATTACCTGTCTATCTTAACTTCCATGTACTGATTGTGATCACCGTTTGGCAATGTATTACCTGTCTATCTTAACTTCCATGTACTGATTGTGATCACCGTTTGGCAATGGTATTACCTGTCTATCTTAACTTCCATGTACTGATTGTGATCACCGTTTGGCAATGGTATTACCTGTCTATCTTAACTTCCCATGTACTGATTGTGATCACCGTTTGGCAATGGTATTACCTGTCTATCTTAACTTCCATGTACTGATTGTGATCACCGTTTGGCAATGGTATTACCTGGTCTATCTTAACTTCCATGTACTGATTGTGATCACCGTTTGGCAATGGTATTACCTGTCTATCTTAACTTCCATGTACTGATTGTGATCACCGTTTGGCAATGGTATTACCTGTCTATCTTAACTTCCATGTACTGATTGTGATCACCGTTTGGCAATGGTATTACCTGTCTATCTTAACTTCCATGTACTGATTGTGATCACCTTTGGCAATGGTATTACCTGTCTATCTTAACTTCCATGTACTGATTGTGATCACCGTTTGTCAATGGTATTACCTGTTTTGGCAATGGTATTACCTGTCTATCTTAACTTCATGTACTGATTGTGATCACCGTTTGGCAATGGTATTACCTGTCTATCTTAACTTCCATGTAAACCTGGTATTACCTGTCTATCTTAACTTCCATGTACTGATTGTGATCACCGTTTGGCAATGGTATTACCTGTCTATCTTAACTTCCATGTACTGATTGTGATCACCGTTTGGCAATGGTATTACCTGTCTATCTTAACTTCCATGTACTGATTGTGATCACCGTTTGGCAATGGTATTACCTGTCTATCTTAACTTCCATGTACTGATTGTGATCACCGTTTGGCAATGGTATTACCTGTCTATCTTAACTTCCATGTACTGATTGTGATCACCGTTTGGCAATGGTATTACCTGTCTATCTTAACTTCCATGTACTGATTGTGATCACCGTTTGGCAATGGTATTACCTGTCTATCTTAACTTCCATGTACTGATTGTGATCACCGTTTGGCAATGGTATTACCTGTCTATCTTAACTTCCATGTACTGATTGTGATCACCGTTTGGCAATGGTATTACCTGTCTATCTTAACTTCCATGTACTGATTGTGATCACCGTTTGGCAATGGTATTACCTGTCTATCTTAACTTCCATGTACTGATTGTGATCACCGTTTGGCAATGGTATTACCTGTCTATCTTAACTTCCATGTACTGATTGTGATTCTTCGTTTGGCAATGGTATTACCTGTCTATCTTAACTTCCATGTACTGATTGTGATTCTTCGTTTGGCAATGGTATTACCTGTCTATCTTAACTTCCATGTACTGATTGTGATCACCGTTTGGCAATGGTATTACCTATCTATCTTAACTTCCATGTACTGATTGTGATCACCGTTTGGCAATGGTATTACCTGTCTATCTTAACTTCCATGTACTGATTGTGATCACCGTTTGGCAATGGTATTACCTGTCTATCTTAACTTCCATGTACTGATTGTGATCACCGTTTGGCAATGGTATTACCTGTCTATCTTAACTTCCATGTACTGATTGTGATCACCGTTTGGCAATGGTATTACCTGTCTATCTTAACTTCCATGTACTGATTGTGATCACCGTTTGGCAGTGGTATTACCTGTCTATCTTAACTTCCATGTACTGATTGTGATCACCGTTTGGCAATGGTATTACCTGTCTATCTTAACTTCCATGTACTGATTGTGATCACCGTTTGGCAATGGTATTACCTGTCTATCTTAACTTCCATGTACTGATTGTGATCACCGTTTGGCAATGGTATTACCTGTCTATCTTAACTTCCATGTACTGATTGTGATCACCGTTTGGCAATGGTATTACCTGTCTATCTTAACTTCCATGTACTGATTGTGATCACCGTTTGGCAATGGTATTACCTGTCTATCTTAACTTCCATGTACTGATTGTGATTCTTCGTTTGGCAATGGTATTACCTGTCTATCTTAACTTCCATGTACTGATTGTGATCACCGTTTGGCAATGGTATTACCTGTCTATCTTAACTTCCATGTACTGATTGTGATTCATCGCTTGGCAATGGTATTACCTGTCTATCTTAACTTCCATGTACTGATTGTGATTCTTCGTTTGGCAATGGTATTACCTGTCTATCTTAACTTCCATGTACTGATTGTGATCACCGTTTGGCAATGGTATTACCTGTCTATCTTAACTTCCATGTACTGATTGTGATTCTTCGTTTGGCAATGGTATTACCTGTCTATCTTAACTTCCATGTACTGATTGTGATTCTTCGTTTGGCAATGGTATTACCTGTCTATCTTAACTTCCATGTACTGATTGTGATCACCGTTTGGCAATGGTATTACCTGTCTATCTTAACTTCCATGTACTGATTGTGATCACCGTTTGGCAATGGTATTACCTGTCTATCTTAACTTCCATGTACTGATTGTGATCACCGTTTGGCAATGGTATTACCTGTCTATCTTAACTTCCATGTACTGATTGTGATCACCGTTTGGCAATGGTATTACCTGTCTATCTTAACTTCCATGTACTGATTGTGATCACCGTTTGGCAATGGTATTACCTGTCTATCTTAACTTCCATGTACTGATTGTGATCACCGTTTGGCAATGGTATTACCTGTCTATCTTAACTTCCATGTACTGATTGTGATCACCGTTTGGCAATGGTATTACCTGTCTATCTTAACTTCCATGTACTGATTGTGATCACCGTTTGGCAATGGTATTACCTGTCTATCTTAACTTCCATGTACTGATTGTGATCACCGTTTGGCAATGGTATTACCTGTCTATCTTAACTTCCATGTACTGATTGTGATCACCGTTTGGCAATGGTATTACCTGTCTATCTTAACTTCCATGTACTGATTGTGATCACCGTTTGGCAATGGTATTACCTGTCTATCTTAACTTCCATGTACTGATTGTGATCACCGTTTGGCAATGGTATTACCTGTCTATCTTAACTTCCATGTACTGATTGTGATCACCGTTTGGCAATGGTATTACCTGTCTATCTTAACTTCCATGTACTGATTGTGATCACCGTTTGGCAATGGTATTACCTGTCTATCTTAACTTCCATGTACTGATTGTGATCACCGTTTGGCAATGGTATTACCTGTCTATCTTAACTTCCATGTACTGATTGTGATTCTTCGTTTGGCAATGGTATTACCTGTCTATCTTAACTTCCATGTACTGATTGTGATTCTTCGTTTGGCAATGGTATTACCTGTCTATCTTAACTTCCATGTACTGATTGTGATCACCGTTTTAGAATCTTCAATCTTTCCATTAGCTGTTAAATGCAACAACTCCTGGATAAAAGATGGTATATACTATCTATTATATCTCACGCTATTTGTGACCGCCTAGAAACTGTAATGATTAATTTGTTTGCTCGCTTCGAGTGCAGTAGATTATGAGTTCGAAATTGGTATTAACTGCTTCACCGCTAAACACACATTATTAAGAAGAAAGAAAAAAAGACCGTTTTATTCGAAATTAGAATAAGGTATCCAAGTGCATGGAACGCGTCTACCGATGGGGAGTTGTTTGCAATGAGCTAATCTACAAAATGTCAGTTGAGCGACATCGTCTGGTATCATCTAAAAGCAACGTATTTTCGTCATGATATAGCTGATTAATTGCTCATGTGTCGCTAAACAACACACATTATAATAATCTTATATATCATTTCACATATAATGAAAATCGCGTCAATGGAGTAATGGTTAGCGTATTAATCCTTAGCGCGGTGTGTTCGATTCCCGGTTAGATAAAACCAAAGACTATTTAAATTGGTATTTACTGTTTCTCCGCTAGACAAACAATCTAAGGAGTAAGAGTAAAGACTGATGGACGCCGAGTCAGGATAATGTGTCCGAACGGAGCAATTTTTCAACGAGGTAGCTCTATAAACATGACGAGTACAATGACTATTACACCACTGATGCCGTTTAAGTTTGAAGACCTTTAATAATAAAAACTTTAAGTAAAGTCTAAATGTAGGAAAGCCTTATTAATATAACCTGTATAATCCAAGGCCTGTCGTTTTCCCCAAATAGGTTTGGTTTAGACAACTTTTACTGTCCAGCCTACATTGGTCATAAAACAGAATACACTAATGATAGTAAATTATTCCATTATAGGAAGCAAGTTGTTTGCCAAGCCGAATCGAGATTGGCTGCACATAGACCAGTGTGATTTCAGAGTAGGTTGTCATGCATACCAAGGCGGTGTATATCTAGAAGAGGCTACATCAATGGATCACTGTTTTCGTGTGTTATCAAAGTCGCATCTCTATCATGAAGAATTGTTTAAACAATTTCCCGATATTGGTCCGCAGACGAGAGAAATTGAGTTTTATAAATTAAATGACAGAGAAAAGAAATGGTACATTGATAATAAAGGTTGCACACTTACTAAAGTCCCTGTTCCGAAGGGCGGGATGGTATTGTGGGATTCTAGAACAGTTCACGACAATTCAAGACCGGAGTTTGAGCGTCCAAATAAGGACAGATGGCGTCACGTGGTATTTGTAAGCATGACACCAGCTGTTTGGGCCACAAACGAAGATATTGCTCAGAAACGTAAAGCATATAATAAATTGCTCATGACAACACATTGGTCATCGCGTGGTGTTAATCTCTTCCCGGATCGAATTGGTAAAGTACCAACTATATCAGAACTACCGGATATTGCAAAGATATTTGAAGCAAAGCAATTAATGGGAATAGAACCATATGATTTTGAAGACGGAGAGCCCAATGGTCCCGACGAACCAATAATGTTTATGTGAAACACTATAGGAAAAATCCCGCCGAACCATCAATGTAAACGTAAAACACTATAGGAAAAATCCCGCCGAATCATCAATGTAAACGTAAAACACTATAGGAAAAATCCCACCGAACCATCAATGTAAACGTAAATCACTATAGGAAAAATCCCGCCGAACCATCAATGTAAACGTAAAACACTATAGGAAAAATCCCACCGAACCATCAATGTAAACGTAAATCACTATAGGAAAAATCCCGCCGAACCATCAATGTAAACGTAAAACACTATAGGAAAAATCCCGCCGAACCATCAATGTAAACGTAAAACACTATAGGAAAAATCCCGCCGAACCATCAATGTAAACGTAAAACACTATAGGAAAAATCCCGCCGAACCATCAATGTAAACGTAAATCACTATAGGAAAAATCCCGCCGAACCATCAATGTAAACGTAAAACACTATAGGAAAAATCCCGCCGAACCATCAATGTAAACGTAAAACACTATAGGAAAAATCCCACCGAACCATCAATGTAAACGTAAATCACTATAGGAAAAATCCCGCCGAACCATCAATGTAAACGTAAAACACTATAGGAAAAATCCCGCCGAACCATCAATGTAAACGTAAATCACTATAGGAAAAATCCCACCGAACCATCAATGTAAACGTAAAACACTATAGGAAAAATCCCGCCGAACCATCAATGTAAACGTAAAACACTATAGGAAAAATCCCGCCGAACCATCAATGTAAACGTAAAACACTATAAGAAAAATCCCACCGAACCATCAATGTAAACGTAAATCACTATAGGAAAAATCCCGCCGAACCATCAATGTAAACGTAAAACACTATAGGAAAAATCCCGCCGAACCATCAATGTAAACGTAAAACACTATAGGAAAAATCCCGCCGAACCATCAATGTAAACGTAAAACACTATAGGAAAAATCCCACCGAACCATCAATGTAAACGTAAAACACTATAGGAAAAATCCCGCCGAACCATCAATGTAAACGTAAAACACTATAGGAAAAATCCCGCCGAACCATCAATGTAAACGTAAAACACTATAGGAAAAATCCCGCCGAACCATCAATGTAAACGTAAATCACTATAGGAAAAATCCCACCGAACCATCAATGTAAACGTAAAACACTATAGGAAAAATCCCACCGAACCATCAATGTAAACGTAAAACACTATAGGAAAAATCCCGCCGAACCATCAATGTAAACGTAAAACACTATAGGAAAAATCCCGCCGAACCATCAATGTAAACGTAAAACACTATAGGAAAAATCCCGCCGAACCATCAATGTAAACGTAAAACACTATAGGAAAAATCCCGCCGAACCATCAATGTAAACGTAAATCACTATAGGAAAAATCCCACCGAACCATCAATGTAAACGTAAAACACTATAGGAAAAATCCCACCGAACCATCAATGTAAACGTAAAACACTATAGGAAAAATCCCGCCGAACCATCAATGTAAACGTAAAACACTATAGGAAAAATCCCGCCGAACCATCAATGTAAACGTAAAACACTATAGGAAAAATCCCGCCGAACCATCAATGTAAACGTAAAACACTATAGGAAAAATCCCGCCGAACCATCAATGTAAACGTAAAACACTATAGGAAAAATCCCGCCGAACCATCAATGTAAACGTAAAACACTATAGGAAAAATCCCGCCGAACCATCAATGTAAACGTAAAACACTATAGGAAAAATCCCGCCGAACCATCAATGTAAACGTAAAACACTATAGGAAAAATCCCGCCGAACCATCAATGTAAACGTAAAACACTATAGGAAAAATCCCGCCGAACCATCAATGTAAACGTAAAACACTATAGGAAAAATCCCGCCGAACCATCAATGTAAACGTAAAACACTATAGGAAAAATCCCGCCGAACCATCAATGTAAACGTAAAACACTATAGGAAAAATCCCGCCGAACCATCAATGTAAACGTAAATCACTATAGGAAAAATCCCACCGAACCATCAATGTAAACGTAAAACACTATAGGAAAAATCCCACCGAACCATCAATGTAAACGTAAAACACTATAGGAAAAATCCCGCCGAACCATCAATGTAAACGTAAAACACTATAGGAAAAATCCCGCCGAACCATCAATGTAAACGTAAAACACTATAGGAAAAATCCCGCCGAACCATCAATGTAAACGTAAAACACTATAGGAAAAATCCCGCCGAACCATCAATGTAAACGTAAAACACTATAGGAAAAA
The DNA here is from genome assembly GCA_963680875.1 of Bathymodiolus brooksi. NCBI lineage: Eukaryota > Metazoa > Mollusca > Bivalvia > Mytilida > Modiolidae > Bathymodiolus > Bathymodiolus brooksi. The sequence goes on along the minus strand of OY804590.1, from coordinate 47,139,636 downwards.
TCCCACCGAACCATCAATGTAAACGTAAAACACTATAGGAAAAATCCCACCGAACCATCAATGTAAACGTAAATCACTATAGGAAAAATCCCGCCGAACCATCAATGTAAACGTAAAACACTATAGGAAAAATCCCGCCGAACCATCAATGTAAACGTAAAACACTATAGGAAAAATCCCACCGAACCATCAATGTAAACGTAAAACACTATAGGAAAAATCCCGCCGAACCATCAATGTAAACGTAAAACACTATAGGAAAAATCCCACCGAACCATCAATGTAAACGTAAATCACTATAGGAAAAATCCCGCCGAACCATCAATGTAAACGTAAAACACTATAGGAAAAATCCCGCCGAACCATCAATGTAAACGTAAAACACTATAGGAAAAATCCCACCGAACCATCAATGTAAACGTAAAACACTATAGGAAAAATCCCGCCGAATCATCAATGTAAACGTAAAACACTATAGGAAAAATAAAAAATCAGCGCATTTGATAATATGTATATGTAATGATGACAAAGATTTATTTAATAGTTCAAATATCTAATAAAAATCATACATGTATTTTTTAAATTGCGATGTTACTTAAAGAAAATTAACATTATGCAGAGAAGCTCCTTTTAATGAAAGTCATTTACATATTATATTCATCGTATATGAATTCAGAAATAAAAATTGACAGGCACAAAAATAACAACAATTACAGATATAAAAAGAAGCTCAAGTCATGCATAATTATCAAGATAAATTAACTCGGGATCATGGCACGCAAATTGCCATGTCAAAGTTAATAGCAACAATTTAAAGATCACAGTCGCAATCAAGAAGAATAAAAAAGGATGGCATTCTTATGCATATGCTATGGTCTTGTCTCTATGATTTAATATGGTGTTATTATGTTGCACTGTTGTATTAAACATTCTGGTTTTTCTGTTTTGACTCATACGGTTAAGTGAAGAGGAACGCATATATGTTCTAGCAAAAAGGGATCCCGGATATATGTACAATGGTGCAACCAGGGCATCCAAAAGACATTTTGAAAGGCGGAAAAAGACTGCCTTGGGACCCCAGGAACAGGCTGAGACTTCTCTCAAAATTTAAGATAAAAAAAAAAAGAGAAAAATTCAAATTAAAACGTCTATGGCTAAGACTATGTGGCTCTTCAGAGATTCACAGGCCTATCTTGGCTCTCCGGGCCCCAGACCAAAGTACCGACTGAACCCCCTTCTAATAGTCCCTGGGGGCAACACAAAGAGAACACAAACAAAACAAGAAACTCCGACAACACTAAAACCTATGGAAAAGTAAGAAGAGCCCACTTTTATTACTGACCTTCGTCTACCAGGAATACTATTAAATACTACTTCAAGTTAATATACAAAAATATATATTCAACTTCGAGGAAACCAAGTAGAATTGATATAGGTTTTAGTTTCTTCACAGCGGGACGAATCAATAAATTACATAAGCGAATCAAGTGATTCTGCGCAGTGGCTTAATAACTTAGTTTATTTGCATCTTTCGCAAGTACAATAGAGTTAGCTCCTCTTGACCCTTATTGAATTATAAAAATGACCTGCCATAAATAAATTTATATATAAAATATATAAATGTAGTTATTTTGTTCCGGGTAAACCACGTAGAATTGATATAGGTTTTAAGTTCTCAACAGCAAGACGAATCAAATATCAAAGATGGGACACAAATTAGAGCATTGTGATGGAACATTGCTGTGCTCCTTGTACATAAAAGACAGCTTCCAACCATTCCTATTGAACAACCGTTTGCTACCAGTTGTCGTTGTTGATGGCCATTTAAACCGGAAATTGTTCTGGTCATTTCCGTTATGTCATCCTCTTTTTCTTATTCCAGTAGACCCATCTTTATACCGACATAATTTCTTGTGTGTTATGTTATTCTCGTCATATTGTTGAAAGTGGCGTTAAACACCATAACCATATAACCCTTGTTCTCGTCATGTTGGAAAACAGCTCACGATATTAAACGACAATCAATCAAGTAATCAATCATTATATGTAACCCTTTGATGACTTATTGTTCGAGTAATTGCTATATGTGTCTGCTTCGATCACGTTATTAAGGAACCGACCATTTAACTTGAAGGGAGGGTTATGGTTTTTTGTTTCGTTCAGAATTTATTTTTCGGACAACACAAGAATTAGAATGTTTATTTTTATTGTCGTACAAAGCGCGAAATTTTTTTTCCAGAATTTAACATTAGGTTATATGACAAAAACTCTGAATCAGATTATTTTGTTTTTCCTCCACCAAAATCAGAATATTTTTTTCAGCAACATTGGGAATCAGAATATTTTTTTTAGAAAAAAACCATACCTCCCCCCCCCCTCCTTCAAGTTAAATGGTCGTTCCCTAATGATTATGAGAAAAACGTACGAGCTCAGAGTTAGATTAATATGTCTGAGTGGAGCGATATATCTACTTGTGTTTAAAAAAATTGCTTGCCATGACTGACATACCGAGAAAAATACCCAATCGGTCACTGTTTGCGTTGAATAAAACCCACCCACTCACTTATACTATTCAGAAGATAGTAGGTTTGTAGGGTAGGGAAAAGATGGAAACTGATTTAGCCTTCGATCAGCATATCAACTATATTTTATTTAACAACGCCACTTTTTATTGAGGTACCTCTACCAAGCCAGTGGATGGTCTTGTGATAGTGTGTTACGGGTAACAATTTTGCCTCTTTTCAGCAACTTTTCTTTTGGATTTTGGAATTGTTCAGACATTGTGTGCTATTCTTTGTTTTCCTTTAATTATTTAAAAAAATGGACAGGATTGGTCTAACTTATTTTAACCTCTTCTTATTGTTATCGGCACTACTTACTGTTAAATCACCACGTCAGCCTATCTATAAAGACATCGGCACTACTTACTGTTAAATCACCACGTCAGCCTATCTATAAAGACATCGGCACTACTTACTGTTAAATCACCACGTCAGCCTATCTATAAAGACATCGGCACTACTTACTGTTAAATCACCACGTCAGCCTATCTATAAAGACATCGGCACTACTTACTGTTAAATCACCACGTCAGCCTATCTATAAAGACATCGGCACTACTTACTGTTAAATCACCACGTCAGCCTATCTATAAAGACATCGGCACTACTTACTGTTAAATCACCACGTCAGCCTATCTATAAAGACATCGGCACTACTTACTGTTAAATCACCACGTCAGCCTATCTATAAAGACATCGGCACTACTTACTGTTAAATCACCACGTCAGCCTATCTATAAAGACATCGGCACTACTTACTGTTAAATCACCACGTCAGCCTATCTATAAAGACAAGATTGTTGATATATTAAAGACACTTCAAACTTACTAGTACAAATGTTTGATAAAAGAGCAGATAAGATCCCCAATTTAATGTGTTCTGTTTAAAGTTGACTAGATAGCATAAACGTATATGAAATTAATGAAATGATCAACAGTTTCCTTAGTCATCCCTAAGTAGCTATTCGATAAACGCCATTACATTCAAAATCAACCGGATGTCCATAAACCGGACGCGATTTTACGGAGTAGGAAAATGTTGCTTTTCATAATAATTGTCGTCAAGATCGATGAGATTCAATTTTATTACCCCTAATTCTCATTTCCTTTTTGACAGAAAAATGTAAAAGTCACTAACGTATATCAACTTCGTGGTCACTACATAAACGTTTGATTGATTGACCCAGTTATTAGAGTAAGCTTAATATCAGTACATCTGATGACATAAGGTAATTTGAGAAAAAAGTTATGTCTATACATTGTATATATAACCATTCCCTTTTAACTAAGGGGCCATTTTCGTAATCGTGGTCGTATGGTAGTTGGATATTACAACTATCTGTGCAATCAGTGCATATTACCACTACTGTTGTGAGTTCTAATCCACTATCAGCTAAATCTCGCAGCAGTTCTAAAACTGTTAAAAATATCCTAATGAAACTTTTAGCAGTAGTACTTCGTTTTGATTAGTGCTGTTGGAATTATTGTTCGTACCATATTTAATCTTCGTTGATGCTGGTTACAACTAATTTGTAAATAAACGTTAGAGAATACAGAAGGGGCAATCAATAATGGACAATTCAGAGAAACTGGCAATACAGGGCATACAAGACGAAGACAAACAAAACAAAAACACAACACATTATGTGTTGGACATCACTATATACGAAAAAAAACCAACACAAATAACGTTAATAAATCATGCGCCCTCATACAAACAACAGCAGAAGGTAAGGACGAACCGAACATCGTTTTATGCGGAAATCGTTACGGACATCATAACACGGAACTAAGAACGTAAAAACACATTGTAGAACAACACAGACAACTAAATATGTGAGTAACACGGACACCACCAAAAAACGGGGGTGAACTCAGATGTTCGTTTGCAAAGGATAAGCAGTTCCTGCCTCTTGTAAGACATCCACCGTGTTACTCATATAAACAATGTGAAATGACAATATCGATGATAGATGTTCTAGTAATGCGATACTAAACATCGTAATTCGCATAAGAATTTTTCCATTGCGAACTTTCCATTTATATGTATCAATATTCTTGCTTATGGAGTATATATCTCTCATTGGATACGATATCCTACAACTAGTTTGTCCTATCAGCATACCCTTGATAGAAGGTGGTTGCTAACAAGGAGGAAATGTTGAAGTCGTCACATATTTTGTAATAAGCACACCATTAAAATTCTCTTTATGAAAAGAAATAATTACCCTACAAATTAGATATAAATAGTTAAAAAGCGTTCTTAGTGATAAAGTTGATGGCCACCGTAAAACTTTCGTAGATATGACATCTCCGAAACTTTTACGGTGGCCATCATGACATCAAGCGTTAGTTACAGGATGTCTGTGTCGCAGATAACCACGGATATGTTCTGTGTCACAGATGACCACGGATATGTTCTGTGTCACAGATAAACACGGATATGTTCTGTGTCGCAGTTAATAACGGATATGTTCTGTGTCACAGATGACCATGGATATGTTCTGTGTCACAGATAACCACGGATATGTTCTGTGTCACAGATGACCACGGATATGTTCTGTGTCGCAGATAACCACGGATATGTTCTGTGTCGCAGATAACCACGGATATGTTCTGTGTCACAGATAAACACGGATATGTTCTGTGTCGCAGTTAATAACGGATATGTTCTGTGTCACAGATGACCATGGATATGTTCTGTGTCACAGATAACCACGGATATGTTCTGTGTCACAGATGACCACGGATATGTTCTGTGTCGCAGATAACCACGGATATGTTCTGTGTCGCAGATAACCACGGATATGTTCTGTGTCACAGATAAACACGGATATGTTCTGTGTCGCAGTTAATAACGGATATGTTCTGTGTCACAGATGACCACGGATATGTTCTGTGTCACAGATAACCACGGATATGTTCTGTGTCACAGATGACCACGGATATGTTCTGTGTCACAGATGACCACGGATATGTTCTGTGTCACAGATGGCCACGGATATGTTCGGTGTCACATATGACCACGGATATGTTCTGTGTCAAAGATGACCACGGATATGTTCTGTGTCACAGATGACCACGGATATGTTCTGTGTCACATATGACCACGGATATGTTCTGTGTCAAAGATGACCACGGATATGTTCTGTGTCACAGATGACCACGGATATGTTCTGTGTCACAGATGACCATGGATATGTTCTGTGTCACAGATAACCACGGATATGTTCTGTGTCACAGATAACCACGGATATGTTCTGTGTCACAGATGACCACGGATATGTTCTGTGTCAAAGATGACCATGGATATGTTCTGTGTCACAGATAACCACGGATATGTTCTGTGTCACAGATGACCACGGATATGTTCTGTGTCAAAGATGACCACGGATATGTTCTGTGTCACAGATGACCACGGATATGTTCTGTGTCACATATGACCACGGATATGTTCTGTGTCAAAGATGACCACGGATATGTTCTGTGTCACAGATGACCACGGATATGTTCTGTGTCACAGATGACCATGGATATGTTCTGTGTCACAGATAACCACGGATATGTTCTGTGTCACAGATAACCACGGATATGTTCTGTGTCACAGATGACCACGGATATGTTCTGTGTCAAAGATGACCATGGATATGTTCTGTGTCACAGATAACCACGGATATGTTCTGTGTCACAGATGACCACGGATATGTTCTGTGTCACAGATAAACACGGATATGTTCTGTGTCACAGATGACCACGGATATGTTCTGTGTCACAGATAACCACGGATATGTTCTGTGTCACAGATGACCACGGATATGTTCTGTGTCACAGATAACCACGGATATGTTCTGTGTCACAGATGACCACGGATATGTTCTGTGTCAAAGATGACCACGGATATGTTCTGTGTCACAGATGATCACGGATATGTTCTGTGTCACAGATGACCACGGATATGTTCTGTGTCACAGATAACCACGGATTTGTTCTGTGTCACAGATAACCACGGATATGTTCTGTGTCACAGATGACCACGGATATGTTCTGTGTCACAGATAACCACGGATTTGTTCTGTGTCACAGATAACCACGGATATGTTCTGTGTCACAGATGACCACGGATATGTTCTGTGTCACAGATAACCACGGATATGTTCTGTGTCACAGATGACCACGGATATGTTCTGTGTCAAAGATGACCACTGAATATCTGTGTCACAAATCACCACGGATATGTTCTATTTGTCTTTGTTGAAAGTGGCGTTAAACATCATGACCGTAAGCCACAAATCCTATCCACGATATTTTATAGATGTTTTTTAACAATTAACGACACAATCTATGTTACTATAACAGCGTCTTAGTTTACCCTAGTATTTTATTTTGCAGAATTCATGCTGTTCAATGATTATTTTTCTGTGTAGTCGTGTGTGGACAATTGTTTTTCTTTCAATCATTGAATTGTCTGTTCCTCCTCGATTTACAGTTTCTTATTATCCCTTTGCTATTTTCAAACTTTTCTCATTATTACGATGGTAATGTATAAACATGTAAATTGTCATTTCTCATACTTTACTGGGATTATGTTACAATGTGGAGACAATAGGTGTATATATGTATATATACGAATAGAGTTTTGTTGGTTGCTAAGCAAATAGTTTCGCGCCAAAATAAGAGTTTTTCAATTTTTGAGAAAAATTGACGTTTGTCCATCCGCCATCTTGAATTGAATATGCTTGATATTGTAAAGTATCAGTACATGAGACAGGATATGAAGATTGATGGGTTGTTCGCTGCACTCACTCTCCACCAAACTTCATATTCTGACTCGTGGGCCGATAATCTACCCACATCCATATATAACATATATATATTTATCACATCAAAGGATTATTGAATAAATTTGATGACATACGCTAACGTATGCACAATGTACTATAATGCAGATAAAAGCGGGGGAGTTTGATCTTAGACGGCTGCACATAGAATTAATCTGATATAAAAATTCCACTGGTGTTTTGCACACAATCTAATGAATATTGTGTGATTTAGCTTCAAGGAAACTGAAATGTATTGGGTATACCTGAATAAGGCGACAAGATTTATACATCTTTCATAAAGTGTAAAAGGAATGATTACCTATTTTATTGCTTGCATTGTAGCCATCGAGTATAGGATGATTGGTCAGTCTACAGAAGTGATAGCTAAAAATTACATTCGATGTGTTTTAACTCACAAAATCATTTTTGTCAGCTATTCTGGAAAGTAGGCTTGAACAAATTACAAACAGGATATTCCGTATGTTTTGTAAAACCTGGTTATTGTACACTTTAAGTTTGGTTTTCAGTATTATTTTATGATGATATAGTGTAGTCTTATGTTATTGTCAGTTACATTGACCTGTCGTCTTAACACTTAGAATAAAAATGTAGATATCAAATTTAGTTCTCACGACACGTTTCTAGAATAATCTTCATCAGGTACGCTCAAAATTTATAAGATTGAAAAGCCAAATAATTTAAAAGTGTCTGTGAGCAATAAAACCAAAGGGTATAAACAGGATAGCCAAAATAGGCTAGGGTCACCTATGCCTGAGGGAGGAGAACCTTAGTTTTGATTAAAAAAAATGCATATTTAAGAACTGTTAATTTCAATAATAAATATATCTAATAAACACTGACTACTGACCATAACATGACTTTTGTACTTGCAGTTTAGATAATAACGCAAATATCCTACCCACGACGAGTTTTCGGAACATATTTCAAACTAGGTTTCTTTAGGGGTCATTTTCACAACAAACATTTACCGTTGAATCCTCACTTCAGTCGGTGGTTCTCTCCGGGTACTCCGGCTTCTTCCACCACTAAAACAGGTCGCCATAATATAGCTGAAAGTGGCGTTAAGCACAAAAAATCCATCCATCCATCCATCCATCCATCCATCCATCCATCCATCCATCCATCAATCAATCAATCAATCAATCAATCAATCAATCAATCAATCAATCAATCAATCAATCAATCAATCAATCAATCAATCAATCAATCAATCAATCAATCAATCAATCAATCAATCAATCAATCAATCAATCAATCAGTCAATCAATCACTTCAGCTATATTACATATAATGATGGATTGTTGTGACCGCGATCAGATGGTAGATAGTAATAACAATGTAGATATCTCATTCAGGCCGCACGACGTGCCTCTGAAAAATTAGCGTCTAGGAATGCGAAAAGTTTCTATCGCCACTAAAGTTGAGAGTTTGATTCTCTCTTCGCTAGTGGCAATAGATACCCGATGCACTTTTATTTGATAGTCATTGGCTTTATTCAAGTTCCACAGTAGTACATTGATTGTTTGACGTCCAGCGAGTGGTTGATTGATTGATTTGATTGTTGGTGTTTAACGCCACTTTCAGCAATATTTCAGCTATATCATGGCGACCAGTTTTAGTGGTGGAAGAAGCCGGAGTACCCGGAGAGAACCACCGACCATAGACAAGCAACTGGTAAACATTATCATTTGCGGTTGCGAGTCGAGTGCACCGTTTTTGTAATTTACAAAGCCGGGCGGGAACCCACGCCGCATTAGTGATATACTTGTATGAATTGTTAGGTAATCCATCCTCCTAACTCATTGAGCCACCTGGGTCCTTCCTGCGAGTGGTATTTCAGCTACAGGACGAGAACAAGTTCAACAATATATAACAACTATAGAAATAAAGAAAGAGATGGGTCAACCGGGTCAACGACTTCTGACTGCTATTGCAAAAGTATGGACGAAAAAATAGTCTTCTACAGGGACTACGATGAGACTACTCGTTTTAGATATCTACAAAACACGGTTTTTAACATGCGGGAAGTGTGGTACTCTTCAAACATGGTCCATGGTCCTGCTTTCCACATTATAACCTGATAGACTCCACATAGAGGACGCCTCCTATCCCGCACATGTGAATGCGCTGAGCAGCTCTATGGATTTGAACACTGGGAACTTTCACCAATACATAGCATCTACAAATAAACCGATGGGATATAGTGATAATATTGTCAAAAGTGACGTTTTTCAAACATACATAGCGCTTTTAATAACCCATCAGATTGTTTACAATTAATATCTACGATGTACAATATATGTGAGTGAGCATTGATGTTTAGCGCCAAATGAACAATTTGTCTGCTATATCACGGCCTGAACTAGATAAATTCTCTAATAATGAGACAATGTGGATGTTAGCGATGGATTCTTATAGTGCTAGCTCACTGAGAGAACAGTCCATGGAAAGACATGTCGCTCCATGTCGTTAATCAGACATGCTCATTCATAAATAACCATCTTAGTACTTTTGTAGTTAACGTACTCAACTCAGATGAAAAAGGTGAGTTCAATCTCTGGTCAGATCAAATTAAGGACATTACCATTTGTATTTTCTTCTTTTACGCTAAGCACACAGCAATAAAGATTATCCTTTTGGCATCTCAAGCTTTTCTTTCTATCTCGTCAAATATTTGAAATATCTATTAGTAACCAATCGATGTGTGTGAGTGTTTAATTATCTGTATTTTAGTAAGTTTCTAATATTACAATTTCAGTAAAAGTACACAAACGATATATTGAAAAAGTACCGAGTTATAGTATTTTAAAATGTGATATTGCCAAATAAAGTCGTACGCGATTCATATTATTCATCCAACAAATTTATGTATATTTCTTTTTCTGAAGATTTTCTAATGGAATTATTCCCAAAAAGATAGGAAAAAAGAAATCGCAACCAGTCTTCCGCTTTGGCGTAAGCAAATATGCGAAAGTAAATTCTATATATTTAATTATAATACCAAAGTATTAAAATCAACATCGACTAGAATTTCACCTGGGAATCTAAAAAAAAAAGTTTTTTACATTTTGTTCTTAAATGTCGGATACAATTATTTATGTTGAGTGGCATGTGATGGCTACCATAGAGACAGTTTATATCAATAACAAATCATGTGAATGATCAAATGATGGTTAATTACTAAATTATAATAGCACCCTGTCGCTATATATTTTAATGGTGGAATGAAAATTATAGAATTTCAGATTCTCTAAAAATGACGTTAATGTATTCTATTTCATGATTTTATAATTTGTCATGATGTAGTGTAGATAAATTTGGAAAAAAAAAACATTTTTATTCTCTTTTTAACAATGTCGAGTAAAGGCCGATTACACTGGTCAAGACATATATCTTGTCGAAATATATTCAGTCTCTGCAGAAAAGATTATAAACGATGGATTTTCATATAGTGAAAATGTATAAAGATAAGTGGTCAAAAACAAAAATGTCAAAAATATTTTTTTTATCAATGTGTGACGTAAAAATGTTTTTGAAATTTACTTCACTGAGTTTGGTGCTGTTATGACAACTGTTTTACCTGTTTTGTTCAAGTATTGTTATAAATACTGTTATAGTGACAACCGGAAACTTTGAGCCGTAATGAAAGGGGGGGGGGGGGGGGGGGGGGGGGGGGGGGGGGGTTGGCGCTTTAAAATCTGATTCAACCCACCATTTCTTTAGAAATGCCTGTACCAAGTCAGGGTCATTACGGTTTTCACAGTTTTCCGGTTGTTGGCTGATTTTGTCTGTTTTTATACTTATGAGTTTTGACTTTCCCTTTGTAAGATTGCTCGGAGTTCGGTAATTTTGTTATTACCCTTATTTAGACGAGTTCATTAACAAATAAGGGATATTGTATATCCACGTATCTTCAGACTTCAAATTGAAAACGATACAACGCGCTATCTTATCGATCATGCTTAACTAGGAAGCACGTTGCTTTATTAAATCGAACAAACTGTAATACTCTAATGAAGGAGAGCACACAGCGAACGAACAGCGGAATGTTGGTCTAGCTAACGTGTCAAAATCTGCAACGTGTGCCGAATTGCTCGTAATCATATCTTTCATCTTATTCCTTATGGTACGGGACCATCGCGGTCGAGATCGTATGGTAGTTGGACTTACAACTACATGTGCAATCAGTGCATATCACCACGAAAGTTGTGAGTTCGAATCCCGCACATGGGATGGTGTACTGGATGTAATATTATGTGATCAAGTTTGTCAGTGACTTGCCGCAGTTTGGTGGCTTTCTCCGGGTACTCAGGTTTTCTCCACCAATAAAACTGACCTCCACAAGAAAAATGAAATATTGTTGAAAACTTGAAAACTGCGTTAAGAACAATAACCCTAACAATAATGGTACATGAGTAGCAGGGAAGCTGTGAATACTTAGGTTTTAGTCTTTGTGTTTAACCAACCACGGATTGGACTTACATACGTCTTCGCGCAAGGCAAACACGCTGACCACTACACCACCGAAACGGTTTATACAACCAGTGGAAAGAACTATTCCGTCGATTCAAATTTTCCTTATATATTTCGTATAAAACTACCAACTTTCAAAATATTTTCCTGAAGTCAATTCATGTCCGATTTCGATAAAAAAAAAATTGAAAGCAAAAACATTATAGCTAAATAACTAAAATGAACTACATACTTTTCTGATTTTGCTGATATAAAAACAATCTAAATCGGGCATGAATTTACTTTAGGATAATACTATGTTGAAAAATTAGTATTATATGAAGTACAAAGGGAAAATTGGAAGCGTCCGAATACTTTGCTCACTCTCTATCCAGGAATGAAAAACAAATATGGTATTTACTAACCACCATAACACATACGACTTGCCTGGCAAGTCAAAATCTTACAAGCACAACATTGACAGCGACAAAAGCCGATTGACATCTAAGTCTTAGGTGCTCTTTTTTACATACAAACAAAGAATAAAAGAATACTCTAGACAAAGTTGGCTTCCTTAGTTTGGGAATTCTATAAAGTGTTCCCACCTACAGATTTCAGAATTTATATTTTCTGTAGTGTCCTTATAGCGCGATAATAAAAGAAGAATTACAAGTGCGTGATACAAAATAGATCTTTTTATATATTTGTGCGTTTTAGAATAACACAATTCAACTAATTCTACTATATACAGTACATAATACGACCGTTTGATCAGTGTATGGAAATTCTAATAACATTTACATAATTTCTGTCTGCTACCAATGCCATTGAATCTGACATGAACATACAAAGACAACATAGATTCTCTTTTTGATGTGATATTAGGAATATTTCATTTTTTCTCCATTTTGAATAGCATATATCACGTACCAACACACGACAGTCAGACACAGTAAATATTAAATAACATATATCACGTACTAACACACGACAGTCAGACACAGTAAATATTAAAACAAATATAGAGTACACACAGAACGTGAAATCTGGATAGATTAAGTAATAGGACAAAACAATAAACACACAAACACATAACAGTCAGACACAACAAATATGAATGAAAACGAATAGCACACACACACATACTACAGCTGGACATATTAAGACAAACGAATAGCACACACAAACATACTACAGCTGGACATATTAAGACAAACGAATAGCACACACAAACATACTACAGCTGGACATATTAAGACAAACGAATAGCACACACACACATACTACAGCTGGACATATTAAGACAAACGAATAGCACACACAAACATACTACAGCTGGACATATTAAGACAAACGAATAGCACACACAAACATACTACAGCTGGACATATTAAGACAAACGAATAGCACACACAAACATACTACAGCTGGACATATTAAGACAAACGAATAGCACACACAAACATACTACAGCTGGACATATTAAGACAAACGAATAGCACACACAAACATACTACAGCTGGACATATTAAGACAAACGAATAGCACACACAAACATACTACAGCTGGACATATTAAGACAAACGAATAGCACACACAAACATACTACAGCTGGACATATTAAGACAAACGAATAGCACACACAAACATACTACAGCTGGACATATTAAGACAAACGAATAGCACACACAAACATACTACAGCTGGACATATTAAGACAAACGAATAGCACACACAAACATACTACAGCTGGACATATTAAGACAAACGAATAGCACACACAAACATACTACAGCTGGACATATTAAGACAAACGAATAGCACACACAAACATACTACAGCTGGACATATTAAGACAAACGAATAGCACACACAAACATACTACAGCTGGACATATTAAGACAAACGAATAGCACACACAAACATACTACAGCTGGACATATTAAGACAAACGAATAGCACACACAAACATACTACAGCTGGACATATTAAGACAAACGAATAGCACACACAAACATACTACAGCTGGACATATTAAGACAAACGAATAGCACACACAAACATACTACAGCTGGACATATTAAGACAAACGAATAGCACACACAAACATACTACAGCTGGACATATTAAGACAAACGAATAGCACACACAAACATACTACAGCTGGACATATTAAGACAAACGAATAGCACACACAAACATACTACAGCTGGACATATTAAGACAAACGAATAGCACACACAAACATACTACAGCTGGACATATTAAGACAAACGAATAGCACACACAAACATACTACAGCTGGACATATTAAGACAAACGAATAGCACACACAAACATACTACAGCTGGACATATTAAGACAAACGAATAGCACACACAAACATACTACAGCTGGACATATTAAGACAAACGAATAGCACACACAAACATACTACAGCTGGACATATTAAGACAAACGAATAGCACACACAAACATACTACAGCTGGACATATTAAGACAAACGAATAGCACACACAAACATACTACAGCTGGACATATTAAGACAAACGAATAGCACACACAAACATACTACAGCTGGACATATTAAGACAAACGAATAGCACACACAAACATACTACAGCTGGACATATTAAGACAGACGAATAGCACACACAAACATACTACAGCTGGACATATTAAGACAGACGAATAGCACACACAAACATACTACAGCTGGACATATTAAGACAGACGAATAGCACACACAAACATACTACAGCTGGACATATTAAGACAAACGAATAGCACACACAAACATACTACAGCTGGACATATTAAGACAAACGAATAGCACACACAAACATACTACAGCTGGACATATTAAGACAAACGAATAGCACACACAAACATACTACAGCTGGACATATTAAGACAAACGAATAGCACACACAAACATACTACAGCTGGACATATTAAGACAAACGAATAGCACACACAAACATACTACAGCTGGACATATTAAGACAAACGAATAGCACACACAAACATACTACAGCTGGACATATTAAGACAAACGAATAGCACACACAAACATACTACAGCTGGACATATTAAGACAAACGAATAGCACACACAAACATACTACAGTTGGACATATTCAGACAAACCAATAGCACAAACAACTATACGACAGCTGGACATATTAATACAAACGAATAACACACACAAACATACTACAGATGGACATATTAAGACAAACGAATAGCACACACAAACATACTACAGCTGGACATATTAAGACAAACGAATAGCACACACAAATACACGACAACCGAACACATGAAATATGTAGACAAACAAATAGCACACACAAATACACTCCAGCTGGACATATTAATACAAACGAATAACACACACAAATACACTCCAGCTGGACATATTAATACAAACGAATAACACACACAAACATACGACAGCTGGACATATTAAGACAAACCAATAGCACACACAAACCTACTACAGCTGGACATATTAAGACAAACGAATAGCACACACAAACATACTACAGTTGGACATATTCAGACAAACCAATAGCACAAACAACTATACGACAGCTGGACATATTAATACAAACGAATAACACACACAAACATACTACAGATGGACATATTAAGACAAACGAATAGCACACACAAACATACTACAGCTGGACATATTAAGACAAACGAATAGCACACACAAATACACGACAACCGAACACATGAAATATGTAGACAAACAAATAGCACACACAAATACACTCCAGCTGGACATATTAATACAAACGAATAACACACACAAATACACTCCAGCTGGACATATTAATACAAACGAATAACACACACAAACATACGACAGCTGGACATATTAAGACAAACCAATAGCACACACAAACCTACTACAGCTGGACATATTAAGACAAACGAATAGCACACACAAATACACGACAACCGAACACATGAAATATGTAGACAAACAAATAGCACACACAAATACACTCCAGCTGGACATATTAATACAAACGAATAACACACACAAATACACTCCAGCTGGACATATTAATACAAACGAATAACACACACAAACATACGACAGCTGGACATATTAAGACAAACCAATAGCACACACAAACCTACTACAGCTGGACATATTAAGACAAACGAATAGCACACACAAATACACGACAACCGAACACATGAAATATGTAGACAAACAAATAGCACACACAAATACACTCCAGCTGGACATATTAATACAAACGAATAACACACACAAATACACTCCAGCTGGACATATTAATACAAACGAATAACACACACAAACATACGACAGCTGGACATATTAAGACAAACCAATAGCACACACAAACCTACTACAGCTGGACATATTAAGACAAACGAATAGCACACACAAATACACAAAAACCGAACACATGAAATATGTAGACAAACAAATAGCACACACAAATACACTCCAGCTGGACATATTAATACAAACGAATAACACACACAAATACACTCCAGCTGGACATATTAATACAAACGAATAACACACACAAACATACGACAGCTGGACATATTAAGACAAACCAATAGCACACACAAACCTACTACAGCTGGACATATTAAGACAAACGAATAGCACACACAAATACACGACAACCGAACACATGAAATATGTAGACAAACAAATAGCACACACAAATACACTCCAGCTGGACATATTAATACAAACGAATAACACACACAAACATACGACAGCTGGACATATTAAGACAAACGAATAACACACACAAACCTACTACAGCTGGACATATTAAGACAAACGAATAGCACACACAAATACACAAAAACCGAACACATGAAATATGTAGACAAACAAATAGCACACACCAACACACAACAGTCAGACACAATAAGCATTAAAGACAACAAATAGCACACACTAACTTGAGACAACCGGACACAATACACATTAAGGCAAACAGACAGTATACACAAATACACGACAGCCAGACATAATGAAAATTAGGGCAAACAGATAGTATACACAAATACACGACAGCCAGACATAATACAAATTAAGGCAAACAAATACCACACACAACCACGCGACGACCAGACACAATAAACATTCATACAAACAGTCCACAAGTACTTTAAAATT
Source organism: Bathymodiolus brooksi (assembly GCA_963680875.1). Lineage (NCBI taxonomy): Eukaryota > Metazoa > Mollusca > Bivalvia > Mytilida > Modiolidae > Bathymodiolus > Bathymodiolus brooksi. The sequence continues at coordinate 47,122,595 of OY804590.1, read as the reverse complement.
AGCTTTCAATTGAGATACATTATTCATGACTCGTAATTCCATTTCTTCATAGTAGAATGGCTTACATAAACGTTATAAATATGCAAATTAGCAAGGTTGTAGTATTGAATTTATTTCCACACGGACAATGTTTGCAGTTGATATATAAACAATATGCTAGACGCCCTTGATTAATGTGACGTCTAGTACAAGTAAAATACAAATTTGCAACACAGAAGTTCGTGATGTGTATGTTATAGCTAACCGCACACCGCACCCACCCAACTTACACGAATCCGGATTAATACTAATAGTAGTTCGACTATATAGGAATGGAATATACAGAATGTTGATCAATTTGTTATGTTTCTAATATTAAATGCCAATCTGATTAAGATAAGACATCTCACTTACTCCCTTTTACTAATATGTCACGGTGTTAGAGATCTGAGATAACTAAACTGAACTGAGCTGAGTGTGCTTAACGCCACTTTACGCCACTTTCAGCAATATTTCAGCTATATGATGGCGAAAATGTTTAGTGGTGGAAGAAGCTGGAGTACCAGAAGAGAACCACCGTCCATGGGCAAGCAACTGGTAAACTTTATCACTTGCAACTGCAAGTCGAGTGCACCCTTCTTGTAATTTACAAAGCCGGGCACGAACCCACGCGGCATTAGTGAAATATTTGTATGAATTGTCAAGTAATCCAACTACCTAACTCTTTGAGCCACCTGGGCCCTTCCAGCGAGTGGTATTTCAGCTAAATGTATGTAGACAGGACGAGAATAAGTTCAACAATATATAAAAACTATTGAAATGAAGAAAGGGATGGATCAACCGGGACAGCAACTTCTGACTGCTATTGCAAAAGTATGGACGAAAAAATAGTCTTCTACAGGGACTACGATGAGCCTAATCGTTTTAGACATCTGCAAAAGATGTTTTTAACATGCGGGAAGCGTGGTACTCTTCAAACATGGTTCATGGTCCTGCTTTCCACATGATAACCTGATAAACTCAACATAGTGGATTCCTCCTATCACGCACAGGTAAACTCCACATAGAGGACTCCTCCTATCCCGTACCTGTGAATGCGCTGAGCAGCTCTATGTATTTGAACACTGGGAACTTTCACCAATACATAGCATCTACAAATAAACCGATGGGATATAGTGATAATATTGTCAAACGTGGCGTTATTCAAACATACATAGCCCTTTTAATAACCCATTAGATTGTTTACAATTAGTATCTACGCTGTACAGTATATGTGAGTGTGCATTGTTGTTTAGCGCCAAATGAACAATTTGTATGCTATATCACGGCCTGAACTAGGTAAATTCGCTAATAATGAGACAATGTGGATGTTGGCGATGGATTTTTATAGTGCTAGCTCACTGAAAGAACAGTCCATGGAAAGACATGTCGCTCCACGTCGTTAATCAGACATGCCCATTCATAAATAACCTCTCGAGTACTTTTGTAGCTAACATTTCCAATGTTACAATTTCAGTAAAAGTACACAAACGACATATTGAAAAAGTACCGAGTTATAGTATTTTAAAATGTGATGTTGCCAAATAAAGTCGTACGCGATTCACATTATTCATCCAACAAATTTATATATATTATTTTTTCTGAATATTTTCTAATGGAATTATTCCCAAAAGATAGGAAAAAATAAATCGCATCCAGTCTTCTGCTTTGGCGTAAACAAATATGCGAAAGTAAGTTCTATATATTTAATTATAATACAAAGTATTAAAATCAACATCGACTAGAATTTCACCTGGGAATCTAAAAAAAAAGATTTTTTTTACATTTTGTTCTTAAATGTCGGATACAAGTATTCATGGTGAGTGGCACGTGATGGCTACCATAGAGACAGCTAATATCAATAACAAAAACATGTGAATGATCAAATGATGGTTTATTACTAAATTATAATAGCACCCTGTCACTATATATTTTAATGGTGGAATGAAAATTATAGAATTTCAGATTCTCTAAAAATGACGTATTCTATTTCATAAATTTATAATTTGTCATGATGGAGTGTAGTTAAATTTGAAAAAAAAAAGATTTTTATTCTCTTTTTAACAATGTCGAGTAAAGGCCGATTACACTGGTCAAGACATATATCTTGTCGAAATATATTCCGTCTCTGCAGAAAAGATTATAAACGATGGATTTTCATATAGTGAAAATGTATAAAGATAAGTGGTCAAAAACAAAAATGTCAAAAATATTTTTTTTTATCAATGTGTGACGTAAAAATGTTTTTGAAATTTACTTCACTGAGTTTGGTGCTGTTATGACAACTGTTTTACCTGTTTTGTTCAAGTATTGTTATAAATACTGTTATAGTGACAACCGGAAACTTTGAGCCGTAATGAAAGGGGGGGGGGGGGGTTTGGCGCTTTAAAATCTGATTCAACCCACCATTTCTTTAGAAATGCCTGTACCAAGTCAGGGTCATTACGATTTTCACAGTTTTCCGGTTGTTGGCTGATTTTGTCTGTTTTTATACTTATGAGTTTTGACTTTCCCTTTGTAAGATTGCTCGGAGTTCGGTAATTTTGTTATTACCCTTATTTAGACGAGTTCATTAACAAATAAGGGATATTGTATATCCACGTATCTTCAGACTTCAAATTGAAAACGATACAACGCGCTATCTTATCGATCATGCTTATCTAGGAAGCACGTTGCTTTATTAAAGCGAACAAACTGTAATACTCTAATGAACGAGAGCACATAGCGAACGAATGGCGGAATGTTGGTCTAGCTAACGTGTCAAAATCTGCAACGTGTGCCGAATTGCTCGTAATCATATCTTTCATCTTATTCCTTATGGTACGGGACCATCGCGGTCGTGATCGTATGGTAGTTGGACTTACAACTACATGTGCAATCAGTGCATATCACCACGAAAGTTGTGGGTTCGAATCCCGCACATGGGATGGTGTACTGGATGTAATATTATGTGATCAAGTTTGTCAGTGACTTACCGGAGGTTGGTGGCTTTCTCCGGGTACTCAGGTTTTCTCCACCAATAAAACTGACCTCCACAAGAAAAATGAAATATTGTTGAAAACTTGAAAACGGCGTTAAGAACGATAACCCTAATCATAATGGTACGTGAGTAGCAGGGAAGCTGTGAATACTTATGTTTTAGTCTTTGTGTTTAACCAACCACGGATTGGACTTACATACGTCTTCGCGCAAGGCAAACACGCTGACCACTACACCACCGAAACGGTTTATACAACCAGTGGAAAGAACTATTCCGACGATTCAAATTTTCCTTATATATTTCGTATAAAACTACCAACTTTCAAAATATTTTCCTGAAGTCAATTCATGTCCGATTTCGATAAAAAAAAATATCAACACAAGCAGAATTAAGCGTAGTTTAACTATATATAATTCGAAAATAATGTTATAATCTCGATATTTTTATTAATGCACAAGCTAAACAAAACAACAAACTACACAATATCTGCTTTAACCATGAACATTTGAAATCAAAAACAATCTTCTAAAATCATAGCTAAATAACTAAAATGAACTACATACTTTTCTGCTTTTGCTGATATAAAACAATCAAAATCGGACATGAATTTACTTTAGGATACTATGTTGAAAAATTGTAGTCTTATATGAAGTACAAAGGGAAAATTGGAAGCGTCCGAATACTTTTTTCACTCTCTATCCAGGAATGAAAAACAGATATGGTATTTACTAACCACCATAACACATACCACTTGACTGGCAAGCCAAAGTCTTACAAGCACAAAATTGACAGCGACAAAAGCCGATTGACATCTAAGTCTTAGGTGCTCTTTTTTACATACAAACAAAGAATAAAACAATACTCTAGACAAAGTTGGCTTCCTTAGTTTGGGAATTCTATAAAGTGTTCCCACCTACAGATTTCAGAATTTATATTTTCTGTAGTGTTCTTATAGCGCGATAATATAAGAAGAAATACAAGTGCGTGATACAAAATAGATCTTTTTATATATTTGTGCGCTTTAGAATAACACAATTTAACTAATTCTACTATATACAGTACATAATACGACCGTTTGATCAGTGTATGGAAATTCTAATAACATTTACATAATTTCTCTCTGCTACCAATGCCATTGAATCTGACATGAAAATACAAAGACAACAGAGATTCTCTTTTTGATGTGATATTAGGAATATTTCATTATTTCTCCATTTTGAATAGCATATATCACGTACTAACACACGACAGTCAGACACAGTAAATATTAAATAACATATATCACGTACTAACACACGACAGTCAGACACAGTAAATATTAAATAACATATATCACGTACTAACACACGACAGTCAGACACAGTAAATATTAAAACATATGTAGAGTACACACAGAATGTGAAATCTGGATAGATTAAGTAATAGAACAAAACAATACACACACAAACACATAACAGTCAGACACAACAAATATGAATGAAAACGAATAGCACACACACACATACTACAGCTGGACATATTAAGACAAACGAATAGCACACACAAACATACTACAGCTGGACATATTAAGACAAACGAATAGCACACACAACTATACGACAGCTGGACATATTAATACAAACGAATAGCACACACAAACATACTACAGCTGGACATATTAAGACAAACGAATAGCACACACAAACATACTACAGCTGGACATATTAAGACAAACGAATAGCACACACAAACATACTACAGCTGGACATATTAAGACAAACGAATAGCACACACAAACATACTACAGCTGGACATATTAAGAAAAACGAATAGCACACACAACTATACTACAGCTGGACATATTAAGACAAACGAATAGCACACACAACTATACTACAGCTGGACATATTAAGACAAACGAATAGCACACACAAACATACTACAGCTGGACATATTAAGAAAAACGAATAGCACACACAAATACACTCCAGCTGGACATATTAATACAAACGAATAACACACACAAACATACGACAGCTGGACATATTAAGACAAACAAATAACACACACAACTGTACGACAGCTGGACATTTTAAGACAAACGAATAACACACACAAACATACTACAGCTGGACATATTAAGACAAACGAATAACACACACAAATACACTACAGCTGGACATATTAAGACAAACGAATAGCACACATAAATACACAACAACCGATCACATGAAATATGTAGACAAACAAATAGCACACACCAACACACAACAGTCAGACACAATAAGCATTAAATACAACAAATAACACACACTAACTTGAGACAACCAGACACAATACACATTATACACGACAGCCAAACATAATAAAAATTAAGGCAAACAGATAGTATACACAAATACACGACAGCCAGATCAGACACAATAAACATTCATACAAACAGCCATATTTAAATTTAGCTTTCAATTGAGATACATTATTCCTGACTCGTAATTCCATTTCTTCATAGTAGAATGGTTTACATAAACGTTATAGATATGCAAATTAGGAAAGGTTGTAGTGTTGAATTTCTTTCCACACGGACAATTTTTGCAGTTGATATATAAACAATATGCTAGGTGCCCTTGATTAATGTGACGTCTAGTACAAGTAAGATACAGATTTGCAACACAGAAGTTCGTGATGTGTATGTGAAAGCTAACCGCGCACCACACCCACCCAACTTACACGAATCCGGATTAATACCAATAGTAGTTCGACTATATAGGAATGGAATATACAGAATGTTGATCAATTTGTTATGTTTCTAATATTAAATGCCAATCTGATTAAGATAAGACATCTTACTTACTCCCTTTTACTAATATATCACGGCGTTAGAGATCTGAGATAACCAAACTGAACTGAGTTGATTGTGTATAACGCCACTTTACACCACTTTCTGCAATATTTCAGCTATATCATGGCGACCATTTTTAGTGGTGGCAGAAGCTGGAGTACCCGAAGAGAACCACCGACCATGGGCAAGCAACTGGTAAGCTTTATAACTTGCGGCTGCGTATTGAGTGTACCCTTTTTGTAATTTACAAAGCCGGGCGCGAACCCACGCCGCATTAGTGATAGACTTGTATGAATTGTTAGGTAATCCAACTTCCTAACTCATTCAGCCACAGGGGCTGAGGAAACACAATAACGGATCACGAGTGGCCATATGTACCAACCAATGAAAATGGCGATTGCGAGACCATGAATGTGTACTGAAGCTGTTTTGCATGCTACGAGCAATTCGATTTGTTGAAAAATAGTCACAACCGTATTTATCATATCATTCATGACACTGTCACTCGCACGTAACACGTAATGTATTATCCTCAGATCTCCTACACCACGACATTAAAGTAAAGTAGCTAATTTTCGACAGTAAAGGGGGGCAAGTGAAAGATATGATTTTAATCAGAGTTATGCTTACGGAGGGGTGAAACCAGGGTGAAAATAATATAACTGAATTGACACTGGTAATGTTTACACTGTTGTTTCAGATAACATATCCAAGTTTTTTGGAAGGGCCACATTTTCTTTGCAAATTTGTTTGAGACACTGTTAAGCTTAAATCACTGCATCAATATAAATTAAACTCGTTTTCCATGTTTTCTACGTCCATAGTATTTTTCGAACGAAACTAATTTTAGAAGTAGAGAGATAACCATCCAATATAATACTTCGTATACATATTTAATTGAACTTGTATAGAAGTTGATCAACATAATTATTGCATCTATAGTACCCGAGTGTTTGAGATATCAAGGGTACATATGTACCAGTAACTTCTACATTAGGGTTAACGATTGATTGATTATTATTGCTTAACGTCAAATGAGCAGTATTTCAGCTATATTAAGGACGAGATAAAGTTCACCAATATCTAAAATTGATTATGAAATGAGGGAGAAATGGATAAGATCACCAGGGCAACGATTTGTGACCGCCACTGGGAAAATATTGAGATTTGGATAAGGACAAAACATTTAGTCATCTGTGGCGTCTACTTTTGTTTTTCGAAATATACAAATGAGGCATTTAACGTGCAGCGAGCGTGTTACTCTCCAAACACGTTACCCACTATGGCTCACAGTCAGATTTTCTGTATTATAACCTGACAATCTCCCATGGAGACGACACCTGCTATCTACCACCTGGGACAGAACTCGACAGCAATGTAGGGTGAGTCTTGGGCACCGTATCCAATACACAGTACTACAAGCGAATCAGGTTCTTTTTTCGAGACATCCAAGGAATTGACATCGCTTACACCTGCATGGTGCAAAATGTAAATGACAAAGGGCGCTAAATCCAGTGGGGAGGAAACACGGATACTCTGCATTTTAACACGTTTAGCTCTGCTCTACAGTAAAACGATATTTTAAATCACAATATAACTATAAAGATATTATATGTTATTCAGCTATCAGACAGGGTATATAATGTCACATTATATACCCTGTCTGATAGCTGAATAACAGATATATTACGGATTTAATCATTGTTTTTTTTAAATACAACTTCCAACTGTATTAAATAAATTTGCCTCTTTTATTTTCATTTTTCGTATCTCTAGATGTCTGTTTCCGTACCTTTGGCGTCATTCTTCAATGACGTCAAAATATGTGTCGCGTCATATTTCATGTATGGGGGTGTTTCATGAAGGAAAATACTGTACTAAATTTCTAAATCAATACAGTTTAATATGTAGTAAATTTTATAAACTTTATAAATATAACATTGATATATCACATAACAAAACAACGGGTTTGCGAAACAGTTTCAATAATCTAAATGTTAACAACATGTAAATAAAACCTTGGTGTGGCCCCATGACGTCAAAAGTTTTCAAGGCTCAACGTTTTGTTTATTTGTTATGGTACAACCGTGGAACATAGGAGTTTGCTGAATCGATCAGGTATTTGTGACGGAATTAACCGTTGTAGTATTTTTTTGTTCATGCAGCCGTTTTGAGTATAAAAACAGCATTTAATTTGGTAAAAATACATTTATTATTCCGTATTATACCATTGATTCAGTGAAGCGTAATGTTTGGTCGTCCATGTTTTAATCGTTTTTGGGGACTGAATATATGTTTTCCGAATATATGCTGACATTCAGGGCTGAAGAACCAATGAAAATATGTGTAGCAAACTAAATTCGTAATATATAACTATATAGATACAATAAAACATGACCGGATGAGGAATCCTATATATATATATAATCTATCTCCTAAGTTGTTTTGAAAAACGTTGTAAATAGGCTTAGAAAGGATCGCGATGAAACAAGTTTAATTATCATCAATTGAAATTAGATTCTTAATCTAAAAAAAAAAGTTAATATATCAAAACGGTATAGATCTATTTTGCATTATTTCAACAATACAGTTCTGTTTTTTGAATGACACTTAATTGGAAAAAGTGTTTTTAGCTGCAATTATCAATTCTAAGACAAATGACTGTTAAATATGAGTTGACGTCCAGACCGATCCTTCAATAGAAAACTGTTAAATACTATATATATGCATACTTTATAATTACATATTTAGATGTACCCACAGATATGTGCGTGATGCATATTAAAAACAATACAACTGAATATTTTTGATTATCTCTCTTTCAATAACGTGACATTGTTAATAATAGTCGGTTGTATTCAAATATATATATTTACATATTATTTCTATTAGAAAATAATCAATTTCAACATTAAAACAATACTGAATACATAAACTAATCTAAAACTAGATCTATGTCGTTTTCGGGATATTTACTTCGCTATATTTAGGTTTCAAATCAACCAACTTTTGCTCGTGGTAAAATATTCGGCATAAAGTGCCAACCCGTGGTAAAAACAATATAAATATATCGCTACCGGTAATTATTTCTTAATTAATGGGTAATGAAATTGTTAGAATTATCAATTTTATTATTTGTAAAATGACATGTAGTGATGCATAGCAGTAAAGACAATTAAATTGAACAATGAATATGTCTGAATTATGTGTAGTCTAAACATTAAATCACCTACTAATATTTATACATTTTCTTATTATTACTTGCTTATTCCTTCGGTTTACGAATTCTGATTGATTGCCCCTGTGTTATCTTCAAACTCTTCTTATTCCGAATGCATGCATATTTGAAAAAAAAATCATTAACCAAAATGGTGTTTCGTTTACATATGAATCACTATGTAAACAAAGAAAACATTAAAGAAATCCGAAAGGAACTATCAAGAAGGGACAACCCAGATATTTGTTTTAAAAAACGCACGTGTTTTCTGATGATATTGTGATTATCTTTGGTATAACCTTGTGACCTTCATTCTGATTGGTTGATTTGCCATGTCGAGACCTGAGGAATAGAGCAAGTTATATTCCCCAAGTTACACACACATGTTTTCAGAGTCTGAAACTTAGCAGGGTTTACACATACAGTTTTGACATGCATGTCTAAACTTGCATGTTGAAACTTGCTGTATAAACGGCCTATAGAGGCAACATAAAGCACAAGACATAGAACGAAGGAATGCATATTTCGTGGTCTTGTTTGTGTTCAGTGGCTTTAATTAAGCTGAGAGGTGATTGTTCATTTTGTTGATATTGGTGGAATTAATGACCATCAGTTTCTTTTCATAATTCAACCATCATTTGTATTTTACGCAATCATGTCTTTATGTGGCATATGAAAATGAAGTAAAATACATTTCCAAGAATAGTATGACTGAAATAAAATATATTTCTAAGAACTCACATAGGAAATTTGTATTTACATTGACTTATACATTTACATCCGGGTGTCCAGTAAAGTAGTACTTTGCATGATAATAAATACCAGATGTACAGATAATGATGATTATTAACACGATTGTTAAATAATCTAGTTTGTTTACCATTCCTATGAGATAACATTATTCACGGTATATTATTGTTTATCTGTCACTTTAACAAGTCAGCAAATATTTTTTGTTGACATATGGATTTCATTTCCTCGATTTCTACATACAAACATCAATTATCAAATCTGTTCCAGGAATCTAGTAGAATAATCGAGGGAAAACAGGTATCATCTGCAACTCTATAAATGATATTTACAGCTTATGAAAAGAGTTCTGTTGAAATGGATCATGAAGAGAAAGGAACGCGGTACATTTTTGTTTTAATTAGGAACGACTACGGACGACTATGGACATCTATCTTTTTACATTAACCTTCAAATAATATTAAACAATAAGAAAAGATATGGATGTAAATAAGAATGATAGACTATTCAACATTACACTTAAACACAAATTAAAGTAAAGAAACCTAACGGTTATTGCTGTTAAAATTCCTTGCTTGTTTAACTGCCTGTGGGGATAATTATGGGTTGCTTTATTGTAATATGAGCTGTCTACCTTACTGAATATCTATTCTCATTTATTTGGGTGTTCGTGTAGAGAGTTAGAGAGATTGTTCTTTTGTGTTTGCTATTTCTTTGTCCTTCTACTGGATTTAATAATTTGTCCACATATGGACTCATCAGACGTGTACACTATGTGTACGCCACCATGTATGAAAAGGACACATAATACTCAATACTTGTCTGCCCAACAATAATTTGACAAATACAGAATTTTTGTTCGATTTCTGCATAAGGTGAATTTGTAATTCATAGTTTGTACTGTCTATTTATCCTTGCTTACTATCTAATATTTAAATGATGGTTGAGTCAATCGGCCCTCTTTAATATAGTTTATAGTATATATATAAAAGCTCATACATCACAAAGATTAACTATGAGTAAATGCTAGAGAAAACCGAATGGCATATTGTTCATTGCAACGATTTTCTCCTGATTATTTGTGAGGGTTGGTATTTTGACTCGCATGCATATAAAAACACCTGTATCACCACATCACTGTACTAAAAAGGGAGGCTTGAACCCATAAAACTAGCTTAGCTCCGCCACTTTTGTTTTATTAATGTGACTGTATCAAGCAAGGAAAATGAACGATCATGTACATGTTATTTGGGGAGATCGATTTTTCGTGTTTCTATGATTTCTCGAGTGCATTTTGTAACTGTTTCGACATTGTGGTATTTTGTGTTTTTTCATATTATTCCCTCAATATATTGTTGGTTCAAATTGATGAATGTCGAGACATTCCCCATGGATTTCAGACATTTCTTGCAGCATATATGTTTAATTAGAACATTGAATATCATTGACCCATAATTGTGTCACCCATGTGATCACTATATATAGCTACATTACATGATTACATTTGTTTTTTCCCCTAAATTGTTATAAATTTGGCAATTTTTGCGCGGAGATATTACAGACGTTGAGTACCTCATCAACATTAAAGTAGGGTTAATATGTTTCTAGAGGAAGGTCGCAGTACCCAACGCAACATGCTACACTATACCTACTAAGCTGGGATTTGTCACACTGTTAAAATAACGTATATTATATACCAACAATAAGATGTCATTAATAAGAACATTTGGTCTATACCACACCTATTTCAAATTATAACTATAATTTAAGGTATTTACTTCTCTCTTATATAAATTTCCCCACTTCTTTAACTCACAACACATTTATATTTATAAAAAAAAGTAAAATTTAAGGGGCATTATCTGCCAAAAAAAATTTTACCCAGAAAAACTGTCAGATATGATTGATGCCTTAATAAAACGTGTTTCTGTAACTTATGCATGTTATGACATGTACGCGCATCGGGGAAAAAAGGTGCAACTGCTCGTGTTTTGAGATCATCAAGAAATGGACGCCATCTTATTAATTATCGGCATTGCTTACGGAGTTTGCCGAATCGTCATTAAATCAGTACAACAATGCACTTATTTCTTATTTTTTGTGAATCTGCTTTTAGTCGGCGTTAATTACGGACAAAGAACCATGCAAGTTTGCAGTTAATAAGCGACAAAATACAAATTATTCGTTTTTACCTGTCACTAGTAAGGTCAGTTGCATACTGAGAAAGCGAGGTCAAATTATTTGCTTGCAAGGAAATAATAAATCGATGGTAATTTTCGTTCTCAAAAGGCGAAAAGTGGTACAATAAGCTGTTTAATGTGAAATATTTACTTTTATTTCATCATTTTAAAGCTATTTACCAATTTCCAAAACATAAGTAAATGTAGAATCAATTAAATTCTATTATAATTTTTTTTATGGGCGCAATTTCACATCAAGAAAGTCGCCGTCATAATATATAAAAGTTCAAGTACATTAGCTCAATACCAAAATACATTCAAAGATGTAGGCTCTATTAGATGTGTTACTCTACATATATATATTTTTATGTACCTTTTTATTCTTTGCTATTAATATTACAAGATTGAATAGGTTTATTAATAATTAAGTATACTGTTTAAACATAGTATCACTGATTGTAATCTTAATCACATAATACATTTAAAAACAGTTTTTGTTGTAAATAAATGTACAATTTAATTTAACTAACTACATTACAACGCCCTTCAATGTGTGTTACGAGCTAATGTTGTGAGAGTAAAATGTTAATACGGGGGAAATAAGTGACGTATTACACAACCAGACATTATGCGTAACAAACCATAGAACAATAAACGTAATTTACGCACCTTGAACGTCGTCTAAAATCACCAGTTATCAAACATATAGCTACGATCGATGTTAACCCAAGCCTTATTTCCATGGAAAGAAGGTATCCACTCTTTTTTTCACAAGTATTTGATTGGTATCTAATCATTGACAATATGTTTTGATAAATTGATACGAACTTGATTAATTGATAAAATCTTACACGCCATCTAATGAATACAATTAAGTTCCTTACTACGTCCTGACGATATAAACACATTGCTACAAAATGTATCTGTTTTACACTATTTACATGCACCACAAGCCAGGTGCTATATTCCCAGATGATAGCAAGAAACAAGTATAGTAATGTCAATTAGCCCAGTAATGTCAATGGTGCTTAGTAGTAAAATAAAACGTTTCAAATATGTCTGTAGAAGGTACTAATTGCTTGATTTGTCAATGATAATATTATGTTCTAACTTAAGGTAATCTGATTAATTTGTTTTGTAAAATGTATTTTTTTTAAATAAATGACTTAAAGTTCCGTCGCATAGTGAAGGAAAAAATCCACACCGTGCCAATTATATATCTTTATTCTTTATGAATAAACGCTAGAGAATATCGAAGGAGCAATTAAAAATAGGCAATCCAGAAAAAAAACCTGGCAACTTAGGGTACTCAAGACGAAGAAAAACAAAACAAAATCACAGCACAATATGCGTTGGACATCACTATATGAAGAGAGTTTTAAAATACCAAAAGAATAATCAGAATTCGTAAATCGAAGACAGACAGATAACACAATGGCCAAAAGAAAAAAACCAAAATGAAAAACAACGATCTACAATACATTACACAGACTACTAAAGAGCGAGTAACTCGAACCCCACTTAAAACCGGGGATGAAGTCAGGTACTCCGGAAGGGTTAGTTGTTCTCGTCATGAATATCTCTGCGACGAACACAGTACCAATGTCAGCAGATGAAAGGCAAGACCCGGAAAACAACCAGGGCATATAGAGTAACAATAAAACAAATATACCGATAACACTAAGTTATGTAATCCAGAATATCAGGAAAGGTTACTATATATTTCACATTGTTACCTTAGTCAACACTCGATCAATAAAGAAGAGTGAGATAATTAGAAAGTGATATCTATTAAAACTACAACAGTTTATACGTCTTAAAAACACTTGATATTAGAAAACGTCTTCCTGGTTCGTTAAATATGATACAAACTGGTCTTGACAATTAGTACTTTTTGACGTAAAGCATAATTACATGAAAAAAGAAAAGAACAGAACAAAGGAGAGTTTCCGACATCCAGTGTTCTTTATTTATAATACGTACCTTCCAAATCCTCATAATTTCTAAAGAGATGCCTTACATTGTTGTCTATGTATGATTAAGCTTTGAGTTGGTTATATATGGTTTTTATATTCTCTTCATGTTTTGTGTACACTGATCATTGTTATTACCTAGCAACTCATAAAAGCCTATCACCAATAATGCGTGGTTCGCGCCCGACTTTGTAAATTACAAAAAGGGTGCACTCGACTCGCAGCCGCACGTGATAACGTTTACCAGTTGCTTGCCCATGGTCGATGGTTCTCTCCGGGGACTTCGGCTTCTTCCACTACTAAAACTGGTCGCCATTATATAGCTGAAATATTGCTGAAAGTGGCGTTAAGCACAAACAAAAATCAAATCTGATCATTGTTTCTGATTTACCTTTCATAATCTAGATATGACAGGCTAGGATCTCATGGAACCGAATTGAGTCTGTCACCTCTACTGACGCGCAGCATGGAAAAGAAAACGCATTGGAAATAAACATTGCAAACGTCCTTTCTATATAGTGATAACAGGTGCAGTATCTGATGTTAATTAAATATCAAATACGAGACAAAAGAGATTAAACAAAGTAAAATGAATCTTCTACTATCTTACGGAATAGAAATCAAATATGCAACAATGAAACATCATTGCATCTACATTGATACTTTGTCACTATTAATTTGTATCGAGTACACCTCAAAGTGGGTGGCAATCGAACTACAATCTTTAGATGTGATAGGCGTCAATTGCATAGCATTGGTAGATATAAATGTACTTATCATTTAATGGCAGCCGCTACGGTTCCTTGTTATATAAAATAATTAATGTTCTGATATAATTGTAGTTAAAACCAAATTTTGTCATTTTAATACGACCGAACTTGCAAATATTGTATTTTGTATACTCTCCCTATATTAAAATATTAAGAGATATTAAAACTCAAATCATGCATCTCATCAACATGGGACCTTCGAATCACCAATAATTTGTAATAATACTAAAAATGTGAAAAGAAGAAGTTGTTTTGTAATTACGTTAAAACATATTAAGATACATTTATAAAATTCCACTTATCAGATGCAAATGACAATGATTTATTGACGATTGTTCTCTGAATTTACCATTATAGGTTTTGTCTAAACACTGAGTCTCAATTCCACTGATAGATAGCGAATTTAATGTAATTGCAAACGTTAGATGTCTAAAGCATTTTGAAAATTACAAATAAATATCTGATTTTGCTTACGCTAAAATTTTCATTTAGTAATTGCACATTTTTTGTAAAAATACAAACGTGTAAATCCATCTCAAATGACAATGGATCTTTTACTTTTTACATAGATGTTTTCTTTCTTCTATCACTGCCAAGATTTTTACTGGACCTGACTGTATACAAGAGTAACACAACGGGAACTGCTTACCGTTCGCTGGCACATGAGTTCACCTCTTGTTTTTTATAGTGAGGTCCGTGTTGCTCATATTTTTAGTTTTCTTTTTATGTCCTATTATGTGTCTTTACGTTCTGTGTTTTGTGTTGTGGTGTCAGTTACGATTTCTGCATAAACATGGTGTTCTGTTCACTTTATCTCTAGTTGTTTGTAGAAGGACTCATCACATATTTATGTTATTTGTGGTTGCTTGCGTATAGTTGTGTCCAACACATATTTTTTCTTCGTCTTGTGTACCCTATGATGCCAGTGTCTCTGGATTGTCCATTTTTGATTACACCTTCGGTATTCTCTAACGTTTAATTTTCAAAATAAAGACACCACTAGAGGTTCCAGTGTCATGAATGAAATAGAAGAAGATCGTCTTGTACACCTCGCTTAATATCCTTACTTCGGTGTGGATTAGCGTTGTGTGTAGTTTTAGTTTTTGCTTTGATTTCTGTTTATCTTTTTGATTTGTTGTTGCTCTGTATTCGGTTGTTTCTTTCCATTAACATAACTTTAGACCTAAATTCTCTGCGCCCAAACAGCTTTGTTATTCAAACTATTGAAATATTTTCTGACTTTTATTGGACTATGATGTCAATTATTGTTTCGAGTCTTCGATGAGTAAACATGTATTTACTTATAAAAATACATGTTTTCTCAGAAAAAATATATTTGTATAAATCAATTCAGTTTACATTGTGATATCAGAGGTTCTTTCAACTGATGCTTTTGAGATGCATCATCTCATGTGGTTGTTTGAAAGAAATTCTTCCGGTTACAGCTTAATTGTCATCTTTTTACAGGTTTAAATCTAAAATGACACATCCTTACGAAACGAAGGAATCATTCCATATAACATTTGTATTTCAAAGGGCCTATTTTGCTTTCAGCTCTACGGTATTATTGTATAACATTAAGCGCAGATGCTGTCAGTTTATGTCAAATACATATCTTGCATGTGTGTACATGATACATGTAACTGTTTACTCATCTTAAAGACAACAAATGTTTGAAATCTGTTTCCTGGCTCGCTATTTATGAATCTGAACTGGATTTGACAGTTATGATATCAGGTAGTAAGAGGACATTTCATAACAAGGACAAACATTTCACGACTTTCAGTGTTCTTTATGAATAGTCATTGTCAGTGTTGATGGACACACGACACATAGTAAGTGTTTGGAGAGTGTCATACTGCATGCAGGCTAAAGACCTCCTTAGTATATTCGTGAGAGAACAAAACAGGAGCATTTAACCCTTTACAAAAGTCTACATTTTTTCGTTCCTTACCAACTCTCTATGCTTTTTCCCTATCTGTCAAACGTCGTTGATCTGGTTGACCCACCCATTCCATCATATCTGTATAGTTTTATATATACTATTGAACTTGTTCTCGTCCTGAATATATCTGCAATATAGCTGGCTGGACGTTAAGTAATAATCAATCAATCAACCACTTGAGAGAATAAAATAGAATAACCAATGTTACCTTCATTGACGCAAAGCGGAATCAAAGCAAATACAATAGTACATTATAGTAGGTGTATCATTATCTACACCATGATGATACCCATTATGACATCCCATGTAGTCTGTATTCAGTTTGAATCAAACGAAAGAAGGCGCAATATTGGAGTATTTATATCGGGAACATGTATGCAAGAATAGTTTGATGATACTAAAGGGGTAACCAGAAGACGTCAATCGAACAAGGACAGAACATGCCATGGCCAAAAGAAAAAGGAAAAAAGGACAACCAATGATCTGAAAAAACATTACACAGAGCACACACGAATCCCACTTATCATCGTGAGTGAACTCGAGTGTTCCGGGAAAGGTATGCAGTTGCTGCTTGTCATGTTGCACTTGTCGTGTTACTCTTGTTACAAACGAAGTGATTCCATAACAGTCAACCAGTTCAAATGTAAGGAAATGTTACTAATAATAATAGCTTAAGTCGATTAAAAGCAATAATTTCATATAAAGTACGGTACGGTAACACTTCCTACGTCACGTGGAAGAAGGATTGGTGCTGTTGTGGTTTGTACTTTTGTAGACCATTACTGTCAAAGCTTAGAATTGCAATGAATGATACAAAGATTTAACAGTTTTCTCAATATTTGTCCTATTTGATAAATTGATACACGTCTTTCTATTGAATTTGGTCAGTTAAGATTGTGACATATTTATAAATATTGATATTGACATCTATATTCCTGAACAAATTGTATCACCCCAGGTTTCAAGGGAATTCATGTTGTCAGGACCTTTCTGTTCTTAAGGTTGCGGTTATCTTTGTGGTTATTATTTTTGGTTTCAGCAGACTATTACTTGATCGAATATCTATTCTTCTCAAGAATAGTCTGTTAATAGCATTTTTTCAGTCAACACATTCAATTATGTTCTTTTAATTCCTGTCACCGACTTCTTCCAAGTAGTAATGTAGAAATTGTTAGCTATATTCATATAGTAAAGCAATAATTATCTCGGTTGAGATTAAATATATCCACGAATGACTTTCTGGACGTTTTAGTTTACAATGTAGTGGTTGAGTCTATATATATGTATTGATGATGATTATTATTGTATGTTATTTCTTAGTGTGTTCTTTGCAGTAGAAGATCAGTTTATATTGTGTAAGAAACAGGAGTATCCGGATAAACACGCAGATTTTCGTAGATCTTCGTATATCCTTGGCATTCATTCTCAACTAAAGCCGTATCGAGCACACCATACTCTGGCGGAAATCGAATTCGCAAACCTTAGTGGCAATGCGATTCAGACCATTCATCAAATGATAAAAATGTACAACACCTATTATAACATCGTAAAGACGTAGATATCCAAATTAGTGCGCACGACACATTTCTGGAATAATCTTCGTCAGGAATGCTCAAATCCAAAATATTTGAAACCCAATTAACTTAAAAATCCTTAGGAGCACATAACCCTTAAAAGTAACTTTGTAATAAGCAACCAGATATCTAAAGTGTTCAACTCAAATAGTTCAGAGTAACAGTAATGACTTCGATTATGGTTGTGTAACGCCAGGCTCTTCAACATTGCAGTTCATTTTATAAGAATCAGTTTAATTAGTAGTTGAGACCGGAAAATCCAGTTGAAACCACAGAGCTTCACAAGAAATTGATATAAATGATATCAAGTTGGAAATCTAACTCACAAACTATAGGGGCTTAACAGATGAAGGCAATACAACTACCATACGATCACGACTAAATAGATCATATGCTTTCAGAGCAACTATATGTAGTGTTAGTAGTATATGGGTACGGACAAAACCTCATTTGAGGAGTCTCGAAGGGGGTCGGACCATTGCGCATGCGTGACCGGAAGTGACGTGACCTGACCGGAAGAGGCCATGTCCGGAAGTCACGGAAGTATGTTCTGCGCATGCGTGGATTTTCCCCGCGTTTTTTCTTACTAGGGTAGTACAAAATGTTTGTACACGTGACCTCCGGTCACGTGACGCCGAAGGGGTTCCCTTGCGTGCGAGCATGCGCAACCGGGTTCCCCAGTTTTTTCGGATGTTTTGACCGGAAATGACGTTACCCATAGGGCTAAAAAAAGATAGAAAAAAAAAAAGAAAAAAAGAAAAGAAGAAAAAAGATAATCAAAATGAAAAAAAATAAAATAAAAAAAAAAAAAAAAAAAAAAAGAATGAAAAAATATAAAAAAAAAAGCAAAAAAAAAACTAAAAAAAAAACAAATTTTAAAAAGTACGGGGAAAAAAGTACGGGAAAGTGATTTATAACGTCATATACTAGAAAAGCAAGTAACTGATATTTCAAACGTTGTGGTTTGAAAAAATACGGGAAAATGTATTGTTTTATAACGTCATATACTCGGAAAACAAGTAACGAAAGTATTTTAAAAACCGTTGTGATTTGTGCAATTTTTAATATGATTTTTTCAATGTCGGATAATTATTTTAGAAAATGTTTAATAGTTATACACTGTTTTTAAAGCTCTCTTTTTGTAAATATTTGTATGATCTTAAAAGGTCTTTAAAATGTTTATGTATTGACACTGCATTGAAAGCTCTTGCTTTAACTATCATCTTCTTCAGGCTCCACGAATCTGTTATTTATAGTACAGGAGAATGTTGTGATGACTGTTTCTTTAAAACAGTTATACACTATCAATACTCCTGTTACCATACTTCTTTTCAATCCTATGTCTAAGCCAATTGGAGATGACTGTGGTATCTTTAGTATAACCTTTCTTTGCGTCTTGTCAAAAGTCCATACTCCACCTCTATTAGTAAATTCTTTGGTGTCGTTAATATATAAATCAACCGTTTCCTCAATGATTGTCCATAGCCAGTCTATCCCACCATCTTTCCTCTTGAAGAAAATTCCTGCATTAGGATCTTTCATATTGTTATAAATACTGTTATAGTGACAGCCGGAAACTTTGAGCCGTAATGAAAGGGGGAGGTTTGGCGCTTTAAAATCTGATTCAACCCACCATTTCTTTAGAAATGCCTGTACCAAGTCAGGGTCATTACGGTTTTCACAGTTTTCCGGTTGTTGACTGATTTTGTCTGTTTATATACTTATGAGTTTTGACTTTCCCTTTGTCAGATTGTTCGGAGTTCGGTAATTTTGTTATTACCCTTATTACCCTTATTGAAAATATGCCTTGCTAAAATGTGTACTTATTCAACATAATGGTCGCTGTATATTTTTGGTATTTTTTTGCGCTGACTTATATAGGAAAAAGTTCGTTATTTCAATTGGTTAATATAGGTTCATTTCTTTCAATCTGATTTGTCCAATTTTCAGTGATATGATTGGTTGAAGCTTAAAACATTTCAATATTCTTGGGGTAGGATTTTGAAAACAAATAAGATTACCCTCCAAGAGCGATTTCGATCATCATTCAAAGTATCATTAATATAGTCTTCCAAGATAGGGATGTCTTTATGTTCCAAATAAAACATGATTAAAAAAATCCAAATTATATAAATTCCAACAATTCAGAAAAATTACGGGAAAATGATTTATAACGTCATGTACTAGAAAAACCAAGTCACTGACATTTCAAACGCTGTGGTTTGAAAAAGTACAGGAAAAAACTACGGGGAAAATGTTTGATAACGTCATGTACTAGAAAGAAAAAAAAGAAGAAGAAATTCGATATACGGTTTATGATTGCCCCTTTGGTATCTTCAAACTCTTCTTTGTTGAAAACCACATTCCTATCACTCTGAAAGTGTATTAAAATTGCTATGCATGTTTATTTTGTTAAATATTTTGCAGATATTAATAACAGTGCCTGCGATTTTAAATGTTTTAAGCAGATAACAAACTCCCTTGTGGTATACTTTCTTTGAATTTTTATATAAAAACAAATTAAAAGTATACTACTGGGAGTAATATTCGACGGCTTGGAAAAAAGATCATTTAGGAATGTATTTTTCTATAATTATCAACATGATTACTTCACAAGATGTTTACTTTGAAATTGAAGGTCTGTGGTATTATCATATTTACTGTAAAGGGTGGATTAAGTTTACTCAATAAAATGTTTGTTTTATAACGTCATATACTCTGAAAACAAGTAACGAAGTATCGAATTTTATATTTAAATATGAAATATCCCCAAATGGACACCTTGAAAAAAGATTACAATATCATCGTGTCAAAAAATAAAGTAACGGTTTCGTCTGTTACCAGTGCTTATTTCTGACGTCACATGTACCAATTTACCCAATCGACGTTGTTTTTTGACGTCATTTCCGACCAGAATATTTGAAATAACTGCTATTTTTTTAAACATTGTGATTTGAACAAAGACGTTTGTAAGCTCTACCACACACACTGTCAGATCCAGGACAATTGTAAACTCTACCACACGTACTGTCAGATCCAGGACAATTGTTAACTCTACCACACGTACTGTCAGATCCAGGACAATTGTAAACTCTACCACACGTACTGTCAGATCCAGGACAATTGTTAACTCTACCACACGTACTGTCAGATCCAGGACAATTGTAAACTCTACCACACGTGCTGTCAGATCCAGGACAATTGTTAACTCTACCACACGTACTGTCAGATCCAGGACAATTGTAAACTCTACCACACGTACTGTCAGATCCAGTACACTTGTAAACTCTACCACACGTACTGTCACATGTACCAATTTACCCCATAGACGTTGTTTTTTGACGTCATTTCCGACCAGAATATTTGAAATAACTGCTATTTTTTTAAACATTGTGATTTGAAAAAAGACGTTTTTTTTAAAGTACGCCAAAAAGTAAATGTTTTATAACGTCATATACTCGAAAAACAAGTAACGAAAGTATTTAAAAGGAAAAAATAAGTATTTGAATTATTCGGTTTGTGGGATTTGTGAAAAGAAGTTGAAGTATTTAGACAAAGACGAAAAAAGCGATTGAAAGAAATTGAAGTATTTAGACAAAGAAGAAGTTGAAGTATTTAGACAAAGAAGAAGTTGAAGTATTTAGAAAAAGAAGAAGAAGTATTTAGACCAAGAAGAAGAAGAGGTTGAAGTATTTGAAACATTGTGTTTTAGATTTTGTGGGATTTGTGAAAAGAAGTTGAAGTATTTAGACAAAGACGAAAAAAGCGATTGAAAGAAATTGAAGTATTTAGACAAAGAAGAAGTTGAAGTATTTAGACAAAGAAGAAGTTGAAGTATTTAGAAAAAGAAGAAGAAGTATTTAGACCAAGAAGAAGAAGAGGTTGAAGTATTTGAAACATTGTGTTTTAGATTTTGTGGGATTTCTGAAAAGAAGTTGAAGGATTTAGACAAAGAAGACGTTGAAGTATTTAGACAAAGACCAAAAAACAATTAATGGCGTATTTGAACCATTGTGTTTTAACTTTTGTGTGCTTTCTGAAAAGAAGATGAAGTATTTAGACAAAGACGGAAAAAAAGATTGAAGTTTTACACAGAGCAGAAGTAGTAAGTGGTTTTAAAGTATTATTTATAATAGAAATATGCACTCTACATTACATGAATCCCAAATTTGAGGGTTCTAAAAATAAAAAAATATTTTTCAATGAGAAAGAAAAAACACTCTGCGTAACTTTTTGTTCTTTTTTTATATATTTTTTTTTATATTTTTGTTTAGCTTTGTTCAATAATATAATAACATAACATAATAACAATATATATATATATATATATACAAAATTACAATTGATCGTTCTTTTGAAGATATTTTAACAATATCATAAAATGACTATATTCATCAAATGTTAATGTCACTCCAGTTTTTGTTGGATGCAGTATTTCAGTCAGGAATTAACCAACATTTGCGAATGTCCACACACTTGTAAGGCACTTATATACCAATCATGAAATAGTCTCCAAGGTTCTGTAAATATTTTGTTGGTCGTTCAGCTTCGAAATCTTGTATTGCCGAATTAATTCCTTCTTCAAACTGGAGCAAACTGTTTAATAATGGTAATAACAAAATTACCGAACTCCGAACAAACGTACAAAGGGAAAGTCAAAACTCATAAGTATATAAACAGACAAAATCAGTCAACAAACGGAAAACTGTGAAAACCGTAATGACCCTGACTTGGTACAGGCATTTCTAAAGAAATGGTGGGTTGAATCAGATTTTGAAAGCGCCAACCCCCCCCCCCCCTTTTCATTACGGCTCAAAGTTTCCGGCTGTCAATATAATAGTATTTATAACAATGTAAAACAGTTGTCAAAGCAGCATCAAACTCAGTCAAAGACACTTTTACGTCACACATTGATAAAAATATATTTGAGACATTTTTGTTGACACCTTATCTTTATACATTTTCACTATATGAACATCCATCATTTATAATCTTTTCTGCAGAGACGGAATATATTTTGACAAGATCTTGGTATCGGAATATAAACTTTTTAAGAGATCGAATAAGGCGAATCTTTTTATAGCCCTGGTCCAGTAGCCTGTTTCTCATATGAAGATGACGTTTCAGGAAATCAGAATAATTGCTACTGGCCCTTGCATAGCGAATCAATTGCAAGATGTAAACACCATCTGCAGGAGAAGCTGGTATATTGCTGTCGTCAAATTCGAGGTATAAGTCCAAAAATGATGCGGACGAAGCGGTATCTGTGACCTCTTTAACTTCCAGCTCTGGAGGATATATCAATGGAAGAAATTCTGCAAATCTAGAATTATTGATAGATAAAACGTCATCAATATACCTGTATGTGAAATTAAGGCTCTAGCCTCATGAATCTTCTTATCTTTTACAAGCTTTTGAAGAAACTCCGACCCTTATGAGTATAAAAATAAATCGGCTAGAAGAGGGGCACACTTCGTACCCATTGGTATGCCGACGACCTGCTGATCCTATGAATCGCATCGAATTTGTCTTCTTCTGTAGTAATCTGATAATACCTTTTTCTTTGCCGATTCTAAAACATGTAAATTCACTAAGTGCATAGACAATGTCTTCATCATAAATGAATGGTTGGTACTCTCTCTCTGGTACGTCATTTAGCCGTAATTTTTTAGTTTGAGGTATATTTTCTTGTTCATTTTCTTGTTCAGTATTTGATTTGTTTAAATCGTTGTCCTTCACTATGGTGTCGCTGTCTGGTAGTATGCTTATACGTCTGCTCCTCTTAGGAACACTAATTTTAAAATGAAGTGTAACTTCCTGGTCTTCAGTAGCGGGTAAGGGTTCGAAAAGCTGGTAGTAAAACTCTGAATAAGTATTGACGTCATGAAACAACGTTTGTGAATTATTTACAGTGAGATAAAACATGTTGATTGTGAAGTGAAAATCAAGTCTGATCAATGATATATTTATAGATATTTTAAAGGTCGTCCAAGTTTAAGACATGCTTCATCTTATTAAGATGTTTGATTTTTAAGTTTTTTTTATAGTATTTTCTGAGATCCATGAATATTTTTTTCTTAGGCCATCCTAACCAGCTCACAAGTACTTCTTTGACTTTGGTTTTGGTTCTACGTATTAAAATTTGATCAATTTGATAAAGATTGTCTGCTTCTACTTCTACTTTTTGTAATTCGTTATTTCTTAAATAACCTTTTATAACATCTCCGTCCCAATCTTTAAGTTGATAAATAGGTACATAATGTTTTTTAAAAGCGTTTGTAAATAGTAAATATTTCGCCTGACCATTTTTGTTGATAACCTCATAAGAATGGTTTTTTCAGATAGGAAATTCTCATTTTATCTCTAACATTAAATTTAAATAGACGTTTCTTTCTTTTTTTTCTTTTTAAGATCTTGACTTTTACATGCTTTTTTTCTTTTAACCAATTGTGCTTTTAATGTTCTTTTAATCAATTGTGCTCTTAATTTCTTTTAATCAATTGTGCTCTTAATTTCTTTTAATCAATTGTGCTCTTAATTTCTTTTAATCAATTGTGCTCTTAATTTCTTTTAATCAATTGTGCTCTTAATTGTCGTACAATAAAACTATTTTGAGTTTCGGGTGTGATTTGTTTGGGTGTTAATCCATGTAATGTAGAGTGCACTGTATTGTTATAATCATCTACAAAATTGTTGCAAATTGTCAATATATCTATAGGTTTATTTGGCGTGGAAATAACGGTATGAAATATTCTTAAATTTGCCAATAAAAGACTGCAAAAGCTGCTTTGTAATTGCTTGTGGTGCCTACGTGGAGTATGTTTCTTTACAAACTTTTTGGAATGTTTTATTCATAAATTCTTGGCCTTGATCAGTTCTGAAAATTTCTGGGAAAAAATCACTTAATTTTAAAATAGATTTAAAAGCAACTAACACGTCAGTTGTATTTTTAAAGATTTTAAAGGACGTAGCTAAGCATATCTGTTGAATACATCTATCACGACTAAGACAAAAGTAACATTATTATTATTCTCTTTAATATTAGACAAGTCCATAAGATCGCCATCCCACTGATAATTAACTCTAGGAACTTTAATTTTTTTAAAAGGGACTTTTCTCCGTACACTGTAGGATGGCTGATTTTATAACCATTTCTGCAATCGAACATTTCCAATTTTATGTTTATTGTCTTTAATAACAAAACGTTTCAAAACTTTAAGTCCTGCAAAAGCAATAGGACTTTTTGGGTCGTACACAATTTTATTCAAATACTCTTTATAAGTAGACATTTTATCTAAAAATGATTATTTCTAGTTTGGTTTTGGTCTTATATAGTCACCAAATTACTTTTCCAGATGTGGACTTACTTGAAGAAGACTTTTATTGAATATATGGCAAGATGACAATATCAAAGTAGTCTAGATTAAATAAACTTTTTTATGGAATTTATTGCATTTTTTCTGGTATTCATACGAACGGAAAAGTAGTACTACACCAATATCATCAATTCGTACTAGAAGCCTTCTGTGAAGACATTAGAGCCACATTGAATTATTCACGTTGTATAGAGTGTTTCCAAAGTTTTATGAGAGAAGTCGTATCTATATAAGTCTTTTATATTGTAGTGAGTGACACAAAATTTTTGGAAATTGTGAATTGGGTAAGCCTTTAATCCATACATTGATTTTCAACATTAAAAAAAAAAAAGAAAAAAAAAAAGAGTATAACTAATAAATGCTTTTAACATTAACTGATCTTTTTTTTTCATAATATATGCTATAACTTTTAATATTAATTTTTAATACTTATAATTTTGCTATTCATTTTTACAGGAAGAAGAAATGGACGAAGAAGAATACACTGAGATGCATAGGGATGACAAGATGAATAGAGACATAGATTGGGTAAGCTTAAAAAATATAAAAAAAATTAACAAATAAAGACGTAGATTGGGTAAGTTTAAAAAATATAAAAAATTTAACCAAAATTAGCAAAATCCTTTTTTTTTTTTTTTTTTTTTTTTTACAAAATCAACAGATCCCTTACTTTTCTTCTTCCTTTTGTCAGGATGAAGACTTAATAGAAGAATCAACAGCAGATGAGAATAGATCACCAAACACTGAAAATGAGGTAAATTTTATTAACCAATCAGAATCAAGCTTACAAAATATATTAACTAATCAAAATCAAGCTTACAAAATATATTTACCTAATCAGAATTATCATGTATTTAGTCACTTTAAAATATTATAAATATTCCTTTTTTTATCCTTTTCTTTATAGGCGTCAATGATGAGTGACAATAAAGATAACCAAAATTAAATATATGTGCGAGCTATGCTAAATATTGGGTAAGCATAATAGTTTAAAATCGTTCAGTTCAGAGTTTTAAATCTATCAACGGAAAAGGAAGCACAAGTTCAGTTTTTGGGTCCAATATTTCGAGTGTTTTATGCAATATCTGACTTCTTTTTTATATATTAAGTTATCCCCCCCCCCCAATAACAGATAATCGCGACGGTGGTGTGCCTAGCGTACCCACCCTCGAGTACAGTAGATCGTCATTTCAGAGCGCAGGTCGTGTCCAACCAAAGACTATAACATTGGTATGTGTTGCTTCTTCACTAATGACACAGCACAAAGGAGTAAGTACGAATACTTGTTGGCTCGGATTCTGGATGTGTTTGAGTGGAGCGACATGTTTGCCATGGGACTGTTTGCTTCAATGAGCTAGCACTATACAAATCCAACTAAACTTATTGGTTTAGCACAAAGATTATCTCTTAGAAATGTAACTTGTTTTCATGATGATATAGCGGGGAAATTGTCCATTTGGCATTAAACAACAATCATTCATTCCTAATAAAATCATAGCGAGGTTTGTTGTCTGGTAACATACGGTGTTGTCATTGGTAACATTGAAGGCTGGGTTTACTACGACATTTTATAATCAAAATCAATGTATTCCCTGCTCTAAATCTCCTTACTATTGAACACATCAACTTATTTAATGTTCTTTTACTGTGAGATGTTATTCCAAACTCTATGATTTCTGTAATAACCATTTAACAATGAATAAAATGAACGCTATAATCTTTAACATTATGGAGTATATAATTATATTTGTTTTCCAAATGAATCAGTCCTGGACTTTTGAATACGGTCTGAACAGGAGCAAGTGAGCTAGATGCACACGGAGGGGCAGAAAATATGCCTAGGTTTACACCGTCGGGTAATACTTTAGGCTCTTTCGCAACGAGTAAGTGATATTTTGTCACGCATTAAAAAAGTTAATAGAAGGGTTATCAAAAGGTTTGTAACAACCGTAGTACGACGTGTGCTACATGTGGAGCACGAACAGCTTACAGTACAGGACCTTCCTTGAATTTGTGTCTAATTATAAAGTTTGATATTCTCTCATGTTCATTGAGTTCGGTAATTTTGTTATTACCTTTATTTACACCCATAACTTTTCTTACAACAAACTATTCCTTTACTTAAATTTGTGTCTAATTGTAAAGTTGGATAGTCTCTCATGTTCATTTACATCCATAACTTTTCTTACAACAAGCTGTTCCTTTACTTAAATGTGTGTCTATTTGTAAAGTTGGATATTCTCTCATGTTCATTTACATCCATAACTTTTCTTACAACAAGCTGTTCCTTTTCTTAGATTTGTGTCTAATTGTAAAGTTGGATATTTTCTCATGTTCATTTACACCCATAATTTTTCTTACAACAAGCTGTTCCCTTAATTAAATTTGTGTCTAATTGTAAAGTTGTATAGTCTCTCATGTTCATTTACATCCGTAACTTTTCTTACAACAAACTGATCCTTTACTTAAATTTGTGTCTAATTGTAAAGTTGGATATTTTCTCATGTTCATTTACATCCATAAATTTTCTTACAACAAGCTGTTCCTTTACTTAAATGTGTGTCTATTTGTAAAGTTGGATATTCTCTCATGTTCATTTACATCCATAACTTTTCTTACAACAAGCTGTTCCCTTCCTTAAATTTGTGTCTACTTGTAAAGTTGGATATTTTCTCATGTTTTTTTACATCCATAACTTTTCTTACAACAAGCTGTTCCCTTACTTAAATGTGTGTCTAATTGTAAAGTTGTATAGTCTCTCATGTTCATTTACATCCATAACTTTTCTTACAACAGGCTGTTCCTTTTCTTAGATTTGTGTCTAATTGTAAAGTTGGATATTTTCTCATGTTCATTTACATCCATAAATTTTCTTACAACAAGCTGTTCCTTTACTTAAATGTGTGTCTATTTGTAAAGTTGGATATTCTCTCATGTTCATTTACATCCATAACTTTTCTTACAACAAGCTGTTCCCTTCCTTAAATTTGTGTCTACTTGTAAAGTTGGATATTCTCTCATGTTTTTTTACATCCATAACTTTTCTTACAACAAGCTGTTCCCTTATTTAAATGTGTGTCTAATTGTAAAGTTGTATAGTCTCTCATGTTCATTTACATCCATAACTTTTCTTACAACAGGCTGTTCCTTTTCTTAGATTTGTGTCTAATTGTAAAGTTGGATATTTTCTCATGTTCATTTACATCCATAATTTTTCTTACAACAAGCTGTTCCCTTAATTAAATTTGTGTCTAATTGTAAAGTTGTATAGTCTCTCATGTTCATTTACATCCGTAACTTTTCTAACAACAAACTGTTCCTTTACTTAAATTTGTGTCTAATTGTAAAGTTGGATATTTTCTCATGTTCATTTACATCCATACATTTTCTTACAACAAGCTGTTCCTTTACTTAAATTTGTGTCTATTTGTAAAGTTGGATATTCTCTCATGTTCATTTACATCCATAACTTTTCTTACAACAAGCTGTTCCCTTCCTTAAATTTGTGTCTACTTGTAAAGTTGGATATTTTCTCATGTTTTTTTACATCCATAACTTTTCTTACAACAAGCTGTTCCCTTACTCAAATTTGTGTCTATTTGTAAAGTTGGATATTCTCTCATGTTCATTTACATCCATAACTTTTCTTACGACAAGCTGTTCCTTTGCTTAAATGTGTGTCTAATTGTAAAGTTGGATATTCTCTCATGTTCATTTACATCCATAACTTTTCTTACAACAAGCTGTTCCTTTACTTAAATTTGAGTCTATTTGTAAAGTTGGATATTCTCTCATGTTCATTTACATCCATAACTTTTCTTACAACAAGCTGTTCCCTTACAAATTTGTGTCTAATTGTATATTCGGATATTCTCTCATGTCCATTTACATCCGTAACTTTTCTTACAACAAGCTGTTCCTTTACTTTAATTTGTACCTAATTGTATAGTCGGATATTCTCTCATGTTCATTTACATCCGTAACTTTTCTTATAACAAGCTGTTTCTTTACCTAGATTTGTGTCTAATTGTAAAGTTGGATATTCTCTCATGTTCATTTACATCCATAACTTTTCTTACAACAAGCTGTTCCTTTGCTTAAATTTGTGTCTATTTGTAAAGTTGGATATTCTCTCATGTTCATTTACATCCATAACTTTTTTTTACAACAAGCTGTTCCCTTACAAATTTGTGTCTAATGGTATATTCGGATATTCTCTCATGTTCAATTACATCCATAACTTTTCTTACAACAAGCTGTTCCTTTACTTTAATTTGTACCTAATTGTATAGTCGGATATTCTCTCATGTTCATTTACATCCATAACTTTTCTTATAACAAGCTGTTTCTTTACCTAGAATTGTGTCTAATTGTAAAGTTGGATATTCTCTCATGTTCATTTACATCCATAACTTTTCTTACGACAAGCTGTTCCTTTGCTTAAATTTGTGTCTAATTGTAAAGTTGGATATTCTCTCATGTTCATTTACATCCATAACTTTTCTTACAACAAGCTGTTCCCTTACAAATTTGTGTCTAATTGTAAAGTTGGATATTCTCTCATGTTCATTTACATCCATAACTTTTCTTACAACAAGCTGTTCCTTTACTTAAATTTGTGTCTATTTGTAAAGTTGGATATTCTCTCATGTTCATTTACATCCATAACTTTTCTTACAACAAGCTGTTCCCTTACAAATTTGTGTCTAATTGTATATTCGGATATTCTCTCATGTTCATTTACATCCGTTACTTTTCTTACGACAAGCTGTTCCTTTACTTTAATTTGTACCTAATTGTATAGTCGGATATTCTCTCATGTTCATTTACATCCATAACTTTTCTTATAACAAGCTGTTTCTTTACCTAGATTTGTGTCTAATTGTAAAGTTGGATATTCTCTCATGTTCATTTACATCCATAACTTTTCTTACAACAAGCTGTTCCTTTACTTAAATTTGTGTCTATTTGTAAAGTTGGATGTTCTCTCATGTTCATTTACATCCATAACTTTTCTTACAACAAGCTGTTCCCTTACAAATTTGTGTCTAATTGTATATTCGGATATTCTCTCATGTTCATTTACATCCGTAACTTTTCTTATAACAAGCTGTTTCTTTACCTAGATTTGTGTCTAATTGTAAAGTTAGATATTCTCTCATGTTCATTTACATCCATAACTTTTCTTACGACAAGCTGTTCCTTTGCTTAAATTTGTGTCTAATTGTAAAGTTGGATATTCTCTCATGTTCATTTACATCCATAACTTTTCTTACAACAAGCTGTTCCTTTACTTAAATTCGTGTCTATTTGTAAAGTTGGATGTTCTCTTATGTTCATTTACATCCATAACTTTTCTTACAACAAGCTGTTCCCTTACAAATTTGTGTCTAATTGTATATTCGGATATTCTCTCATGTTCATTTACATCCGTAACTTTTCTTACAACAAGCTGTTCCTTTACTTTAATTTGTACCTAATTGTATAGTCGGATATTCTCTCATGTTCATTTACATCCGTAACTTTTCTTATAACAAGCTGTTTCTTTACCTAGATTTGTGTCTAATTGTAAAGTTGGATATTCTCTCATGTTTATTTACATCCATAACTTTTCTTACGACAAGCTGTTCCTTTGGTTAAATTTGTGTCTAATTGTAAAGTTGGATATTCTCTCATGTTCATTTACATCCATAACTTTTCTTACAACAAGCTGTTCCTTTACTTAAATTTGTGTCTATTTGTAAAGTTGGATATTCTCTCATGTTCATTTACATCCATAACTTTTCTTACAACAAACTGTTCCTTTACTTACATTTGTGTCTAATTGTAATGTTGGATAGTGTCCCATGTTCATTTACATCCATGTCTTTTCTAACAGCAAACTGTTCCCTTACTTAATTTTTTTTATTTGTATAGTCGGATATTCTCTCATGTTCATTTACATCCATAACTTTTCTTACAAAAAGCTGTTCCTTTACTTTAATTTGTGTCTGATTGAAAATGTGGATATTACATCTTTATTTCTTATTAAGAAATAAGTATATTTATTCAAGCAGCAAAATATTGACATTCTAAATAACAGTTGTGAACACACATCATTCAAATCGTTAACACCTCATCACTGATGTAATGGCTCGTTTGTTCGCCACGAGTGTGGTAGATGGTGGGTTCGAGGCAGTGCCGGATTTAGGACAAATGAGGCCCTGTGCTAGTTAAGTTTTGAGGCCCCTTATTTGGGCCCTGCAGGAGGTAGACCCTGTAGGCCTACACAGGCAGTCAGGCATACATGCTCAGCAAATTTAGGAATAGTTAACATATTATGCTATATTAGGTCAGACATGTATACTGCGTAAAATTCATCTTAAACAAAACTTTGGCAGCAAGATCCCCCCCCCCCCCTGGCCAACGGGGCCCTGTGTTTAAGCAACCTAAGCACAATGTTAAATCCGACACTGACGGTCGGGTCAAACCAAAGACTATGAAATTGGTATTTGTTGTTTATGCTATAATTATGCAGTATTAAAGAGTCAAAGAACAGATGGTTGGTTCGGAATCAACATAATGTGTTCAATTGGATAGATATGTCTACATGCTGTTTTAGTGAGCTAGAAGGGTCAGGGGCATTACAAGGGTTAAATAACATGTACCCACAAAAGTAATTAGCGACGAACTGTCTGTAGGGAGATGAATTAACGTAGGAAGCGCATACCTCCTCCCCGAAAGCTCGTGACCAAACATATATCTACAAATAATTAATTTGTGTTTTTCTTGACTAATCTTATATCACCGTTATAGCAAATATCACCTCGTCACACTTTCAGTATCAATAATTCCCAATGTCTGAATGTTGTAAGTGATTGATATTATATTAAGGTTATTTATGTTCAGAAACAACTATAGTGCCTCCATGGTGGGTTTCTAGGTTACTTTTGGGCCGCATCGTCAAATTCGCGGGTCTGTTATTTGAATGAGCTTACTGTTCCAACGTGTTCTACAAAAAACAATCACTTTCGATATTCTTTTGTTTTTGTTAAGCAGAACAGTCACTAACAATCATAACGTTTCATTCGAATTTATATTGCGTGTATAAGTATATAAGTAAATGCTGACATTTTCAAGATCACCCCGTCGGCTCTACGCTAACAATACTATTAGTCAATGATCATCTTCTGTAACATATTTCGTCACAATATCTATATATTGCACTTTTCCGGTTTCGGTGATTGTCTGTATACATGTATGAGGATACACAAAGCGACAGACGGATCGCACGTAACATTACTGCCCAATGAAAATAATTAATACTTTCTCTATGGGACTCTGGATCAATCGTGAAATCTGTCAGAAACAATGGTCTATCTCTGTTGGTCGGTAATATTGCTTTCACGGTGTGACCTTATTTATCGACATGTCTATCTTGACATATGAAATCGAAACAGCACCAAAAAAATAATAAAATGGAAAGTCAACATTTGCTTTTCCAAATTATATCTGCGCATGTGCACTTGTGCACCATATAGCCACGTCCCTGGGTGTTTTGGTCTTGTACAAAAGAACAGCATTATTACGCTATCGAAATATAATCTGTTCTCTCATCATAGAGTATATGCTCATTTTGTGCTAGATAGCAATCTCTCCCTCTTTGAGGTATGTAACATTCTAATGTATCGTACATACTTTGCAGTATGTAAAATTCTAATGTATCGTACATACTTTGCAGTATGTAAAATTCTAATGTATCCTACATACTTTGTAGTATGTAACATTCTAATGTATCGTACATACTTTGTAGTATGTAAAATTCTAATGTATCGTACATACTTTGTAGTATGTAACATTCTAATGTATCGTACATACTTTGTAGTATGTAAAATTCTAATGTATCGTACATACTTTGTAGTATGTAAAATTCTAATGTATCGTACATACTTTGTAGTATGTAAAATTCTAATGTATCGTACATACTTTGTAGTATGTAAAATTCTAATGTATCGTACATACTTTGTAGTTGATGGTTGTGGCAATGTCAATTCCATGAAGGAATGTGTTTCAATACTCTCGACTGGAACTGATTGGGCTTGGTGTTTCCTCCAATGCGATCAGCCTCCAATGGCTGTATGAGAACAGCAGCTTGTAAGTATACCAGAAATAAACAGTCTTAACCACTTCAGGTAACTATAAACATGTATTTTTTGTTAATTTGCGGGCATATTAATGTCAAGAGTAGAGAAATGGTTTAAAGAATCATCTTTCGTGGGAGAAAGGAAAATGACCGGCTCTAAATCCACTCTCTGGATGTTAATAATAAGAACGTAGATATCTAATTTAGAGCGCATGATGCTTTTCTGGAATAAAAATCAGCAGGTACGCTCAAAGTCGAAACATTAGAAAACCAATCATACCAAATAATTCTTTGGGAGCAATAAAATCAAAGTAATGCTAATGTGTTTCTTTAATCACAGGAATGTCATTATTTTCTTTTACAGAATGTTTGTCCTTGACAAACGTCATATAGAGTGTCATGTCTTCCAGTAAAAATAGTGTGAAGACTATCTTCAAGAATTACAATAAACCATGAATTGTACAACAAAATATTGCTCCTTTCTATCTTCTGTTACAATACACCTGCAAATGCATTGAAAACATCTCCTTTGTTTGCAATGGGAATTACTTATGCTCCTCTCATTGCTGATTTACTTTTAGACTGTTATGAATCGCTTTATGTCTAAGCTCCAAAAAGACCAATACAAGCACTCACTTATTACTTTATTCTACAATAACTTTAGATACCTAGACGATATCTTATCTGTAAACAATCCTAATTTACATACGTTTCTTTTGCCTAGTAATATGGCCTTCATATTTCACTTTTGCCATGAAACCGCATTAATAAATTAATGAAACTTTTACAAAATTTCATTGCAGCTAATAAAGATCTTGTGCATACAATTCTACACGAAGAAATCAGATCTGCTCAAAAGGGACATGTCCCATCCATGTCTTTATAGCGATGTAAATGACAAAACTAAAAAGTTCAAAATCTAGTACATCCAAACTGGCAAACTTCTTAAAAATCTTATTCGTAAAGGTTGTAACTTAGTAACACTAATTTTGGCTTAATAATATATTTCAACAGTTCAATGACCTATTTATTATCCCACGAAGACCATTAATATCTTTGGATGTTCATGTCTAAATGGTTTTATTCCTGTTGGACGCATCAATTATATTTTTTTTCTAAAGAGCAATGATCTTTAGACATCAGATTCTAAGAGCATTCATTGACCATGTTGTTGTACTATCCATGTTTATGTTTTCATTCATTTTTGTGATAGTATGTGAAAGTGAATATGTGCACGTTTGTTTGCCTTTTGCGTTGGAGACCCACCATATATAATATTAGTTCCATTAAAGAAAGCCTGTGGCATCAACCATCATTTAAATATTAGAAAGTACACAACTTTGTCAGAAGATATAATAGAGAAACATTAGTCACCTTTGAACCAGCCAAAATCTATTTGTTAAAACAATATGTGGGCAACTGACATAATACTTTACAACAATGTGTTGATATTTTCCGAAAAAAAATTTTGAAAGATAAAATGAGATGAATCTCGTTCTCGATTCAGCTACCTAATAACATATCTGGTCATATAACTAGTGTGATACGGGAACGTAATACGTTATTTCGAGTTTCAGTTAGTTTAACACAGTCAAACATCTTTTTGTCAATACTTTCGTCAATAATAACCCAATCTAAGGTTGACGTTCCTGTCCTCTTTGGACAAATGCTGTTACGTACTAAGGTGTATTTCCTCTGATCTCTTAATACTTTGGGTTTGGGTTTTGGTGCTTAACACCACTTTCAACAATATTACAGTTACATCATGGCGGTCAGTTTTATTGGTGGAGTAAACCGGAGTACCCGGAAAAAACCACGAACCTGCCGCAAGTCACTGACAAACTTTATCACATAATGTGGTATCGAGTACACCTCGTCTGAGCGGGGTTTGAACTCACAACGTTATTGGAGATAGGAACTGATTGCATGGGTAGTTATAAATTAAATACACTGGAACATCACCTTGATTGGTGTATTGATGATAATGGTGACTTTCATTTTTGACTTCTACTTCATTTGTCGTTCGTGATACTTCTGTATTGAAATGTTTTACGAATTGTTGACCACCGTAAATTCATTGTGACCGACTTATTGGTGCTGTCCAGTTGCAGTCCAGTACGTTGGTGCCTTTCCCCAATGGCTAAGACAGACGTAGGCGTTGCCATAGTAGATAGTGTCGTGTGCGTTTTACTTCAATATATTTTGGTATCGTTATTGAGTGTTAAAAACCCAGTACAATTGCTTACTAAATATTCATCGATTTCGTAATTTGGTGATGCAAACCATGTTCCATCTTTTCATTCAATGTGAATTGTTATCATGATATGAAGATAAAACAATAAGTACAATTTATCTTTCATTATACAAATTTGTTAGTCTTTCTTTCTTTCGTAATTCCTTCCAATAAGGAACACCAAGTTAAAACTCGTAAAATATTTTAACATTCGCGGTTAAGCACTATAAAATATCTTCTTATATACACTTATATCGACTTTGATAATATACAAAATAGCTTATCTATTCTCCATGTAACAACACTGATGAAATATATACAGCACTAAAAGCATACGATATAAAAGGTTCATGCAAAGCAGGTTATATACATCTACGACTACGTCTGTGTGCAAATACACAAAAAATGTATATAAAATGTTCATGTGAGTGTCCATACACAACTAAAAGCACTAGTGGCGGTTTAAAATGCTAGTGTATATTAAAAGCACACTATGTTCAGCAGAAAACAGTTATTTGATTATAATGTCTTTATTGTTAGTATGATTGAGTAATTAATGCAAGATTCTGATTGTGTTTCAGTAGTGATATTATTATTGATTAAACATTTTTTTTCTATTTCTATTTCTACTTATTTTACATTATTATCGTGATTATATTATAAAAACAACCGGAAGTAAATTATGTTCAGTATAGCTAAATGTCGTCATCATGTCACACCTACACAATTTACACAATCTATGAGTGCTATAAAATAATCAGTACACTTATATCCCACAGGTGGATCAGGAACTGCTTACCCTCCAGAGAACCAGGGTTCAACTCCTGTTTTAGTGGGTCCGTCTTGATCGATCTTTAGTTTTGAGTGTAATGTCTTGTAGATTGTTTGTCCATTTTTTGCTGTGATCATTGTATTGACTGTCCTTCTACAAATTACGGCTTCTGATTATCTCTTTGGTATCTTCAAGTATTTCTTATATGAGAATGGAAATAATATGAAATATTGAAAAATAAAGGGAGATAAAGACTAAACTTTTGTTTTTTTAAATAAATGTATTAATTAAAATAAGTTTAAATTAACGAATAAAAATCTAATTCGAAGTAGATGTTTGTAGGGTATGTTTTTAAATGATTTAACCATATATATTTAAGGAATATTTGAAATTTCAAATATTCCTTAAAATTCAATTTTTACAACAAAATTTAATGATTCCTCGATTTTAAATAAGATTATTTCATGTGACTATTTGAATTTGTCGTCGGCGAATGAATACATTGGTGACGTCACAATACCAATCCAGGTTATCAAGTATAACCAAAATTTTCTCCAGGCAGATCAGCCAATCAGATTGCAGTATTCAAGTCAAATTAAATTATTCACTAATATCTAACAACATGATATATCGGGTCTTGTCATAAAGCATTTCATCTGCACAAGTGAGTTGTCTGCTCTTTTTCTTCATAAAACCGCCATGTTTTTTAATACCTAAAGATTTGATAGAATCGCAAATGATTGGTCGTTTCAAATGTGACTTCTGACGTTACCAGATTCAGCATGTTGTAAGATGTCATTGATGCTTGTTTGTTTGATGACGCCACTTTCAACAATATTTGAGTTTTATCATGGCGGTCAGTTTAATTGATAGAGGAAACCGTAGGACCCGGAGAAAACCACCAACCTGCCGTAAGTCACTGACAAACTTTATCACATAATGTGGTACACCTCACTCTGATCGAGATTCGAACTAACAACATCAGTGGTGATAGGCATTGATTGCATAAGTAGTTGTAAATCCAACTACCGTACAATCATGGCCACGACGGCCGCTGTGGTGAATAAGAGCAATAATATTGAGCAGTTGGAGTCTTTCACATGAACATTTATATATCTGCTTAATTGTGAATCACTTAGCCTGTTTACCGGAAAAAAGAACTACAGAAGTGGTACCAGGAAATACGTTACACAGCAGCGATGTGCATGGTGTTTTATTTATAATATACGTTGATATCAGTATATATCATACATGATAACATTGAAAAAAAAAATAATCCACACTGTTGGAACAGTTCCAAAATCCAATAGAATCCGTTGAAACAGAGACAGTATCTATACCTCAAATACAGACATACATGACGCTCAATTTAGTTCAGGAACTTTAATAAAAAGTGCCACGCTTAAGCATATTTTATTGGCCGAATCCTCCCCCGCTGCCTCCCCCCCCCCCCCCCCATAGTTCAAAGATGTAGTCATGCAGGTGTTTTCCACAGTAGACATAATATATTTAATTTGCGTGACGAAGTGATACATATCCAAAGAGATAAATTGATATATATAACACATCAAACTTGATGGCATATCATTTAAGTTGTTTTTAATAAATGGAATTATTGTTTCTGTCCCTAAACGAATCATAGAGCTATACATTAAGAATCGATTTCTCGAAAATTCCAAACTTTAGCTGAATTGTAAGATTTAACTTGAATATCCTCGTTTTTAATTTTTGTCCAGGATAGTAAAAGTTCATTTAATAGACCACCGTTCGGAAAATTATAACGCATTCGCTAAAAACATCCACAGAAGTTTATACTAGGATGCAGGCAACCTATGAAGAATTATTGTCTAAACAGAAATGGAAAAGTAGTATCGTCACCTAAGTGTATAGACGAGGGAGCTTGATCTTTAATAAATTACATAAATTTAATACAAGTACATTTATATAGTGAGTGAGTGCGTGAGTGAGTGAGTGCTATTTAACGCCAATTTAGCAATTTTTCAGCTATATCATGGCAAAAAAAAAGTTTATTTTCTATGAGATGATGACGAGATCCTCTTTACACTAGACCAACACGTTTAGTTGGATTTGTATAGTGCTAGCTCACTGAAACAACAGTCCGCGGGTTGACATGTCGCTCCACTCGGACACATTATTCTGATTCCGAGTCAACCAGTCTTTGCTCTTTCTCCCTAATGCTGCATGCTTAGTGGAGAAGCAACAAATACGAATTGTATTGTCCTTGGTTTGACCCGACCGGGGCTCGAACCCATGATCTACCACAATCGAGGCGAGCGCGCTAACCATTACGCCACCGATGGGATTACATTCATATAAGCATATCATTATCTAACATAGAGTACTTAATAAAAATCATTTCTACCTACTATGATAATCATTGATTTTATTTCAGTATAAGACAATGATATAATATTATAAACTGTAGTAATTACATCATTATGGTCATTAACATTATCATTCGAGAATAGAAAGCATGCAGTATTAATTATCCTTTGATGTGTTTGACATACTGATCAGGTAACACTGGGTGGATTTAAAATCAATGTTAGGTTTACCCTTTCACCAGGAAGCAAAACAGAAACATTCTTATCTATATAGAATTGTCAATCGGTGATTA
This sequence comes from Bathymodiolus brooksi, assembly GCA_963680875.1. Lineage (NCBI taxonomy): Eukaryota > Metazoa > Mollusca > Bivalvia > Mytilida > Modiolidae > Bathymodiolus > Bathymodiolus brooksi. The sequence goes on along the minus strand of OY804590.1, from coordinate 47,083,229 downwards.
AACAATAATTTTATGGAACATTTATGGTCCAATGTGTGGTTGGTTTTTTATGTTCAACGCCACTTTCAATAATAATAATATTTCTGTGCCCGTGTGGCTCAACGAGTTAGGATAGGGTACCTAACAACTCATACAAGCCTATCACCAATACAGCGTGGGTTCGCGCCCGGCTTTGTAAATTACAAAAAGGGTGCACTCGACTCGCAGCCGCAAGTGATAAAGCTTACCAGTTGCTTGCCCATGGTCGGTGTCTATCTCCGAGTACTCCGGCTTCTTACACCACTAAAACTGGTCGCCATAATATAACTGAAATATTGCTTAAAGTGGCGTTAAACACAATAAATCAAATCAAATCAAATCAAATCAATAATATTTCAGCTATATCGTGGTAGTCAGGTTTATTGGTGGAGAAAACCGGAGTACTCGAAGAAGACCATCGACCTTTATCACACAAAGTTGAATGGAGTACACCTCAACATGACCGGGGTTCGAACTCACAACTTTATTGGTGATAAGCACTAATTGCACAGGTAATTGTAAATCCAACTACCATACGATCACAACCACGACGGCCTCTTATGTTCCAAGGATCGACGTATAAAAACCAAAGGTTTGTTATGTAGCATTACGGTTATCAATAGTGTATGATCTAGATAATGACCTATAATATTCCATTGATATGATTACTTACTTTTCTGGATTTCCTGCTCTTAAAGACTTTTTGAAATTATTTGACTTTCTAATTGTTTGAATTGGAGTGTTCCTGATTAAGGTTATTCTAGAAGCTGCTTGTGTGTACTAATTTAGATGTCTACGTATTGAAATACATGTATAATTGCCGTTTATAATATACATTAAAAAGGAAATTATGAACTGTAAATATTAGCTCTCAGAAGATGTGTAGTAAAATAATTTTGCAAATATTAAGACTTATTCATTTCGTTCATAAACAATGGACATTTAGCTGTCGAAGATACGTCAATTCAAACACGTGTATTAGCTGCAATATATAGAAAAGGTCAGACAGAAGCGTGCAACATCATACAGAACACTTGTCGTCTGCCCACATGTCAACACACTTATTAAGGGTGCAACATCATACAGAACACTTATCGTCTGCCCACATGTCAACACACTTATTAAGCGTGCAACATCATACAGAACACTTGTCGTCTGCCCACATGTCAACACACTTATTAAGGGTGCAACATCATACAGAACACTTATCGTCTGCCCACATGTCAACACACTAATTAAGCGTGCAACATCATACGGAACACTTGTCGTCTGCCCACATGTCAACACACTTATTACGCTATCTTAACTATTTCATTTGACAGATACTATACTATTAGTATTATTGATTGAGAAGGAGGCCATGGTGGTCGTTATCGTATGGTAGTTGGAATTATAACTACCTATACAACCAGTGCTTATCACCACTAACGTTGTGAGAAGGAATCCCGCCCATGCGAAGTGTACTCGATACAACATTATGTGTTAATGTTTGTCAGTGACTTGCGACAGGTTCATGGTTTTCTCCTGGTACTCCGATTTCCTCCACCAATAAAACTGACCCCCACGAATATAACTGACATATTGTTGAAAGTGACGTTGAACACCATAAACCAACCAACCAACCGTATTATTGATTGATAATCAGATTTGTCGTTGTTTTTGCCATTTGTTTGTTTTTTACAGAAATTATGAAATCTTACCGCTGCTTATTTCAGCTATATCATGTCGAGTACAAGTTACGTCTGCTTATTTAAACGGGAATATAAAATAATTAAAACAAATATTGATAAAAGGTTAAAAACATATCCCTTTACAAAACTCCGAACTACGTCAGAGATGGTTTATATTTGTTTTTGTTGTTTTGTTTTGTTTTGTTATTTTTTCGATTAATATGTCCGACCAATGAAAACGTAGTACTATTCTTTTTAAATCAAGACAAATCAAAATATTCTTGAGGTAATGTACAGTGTATGTGTTCAATTTTATCATCAAGGTCAAATTTAAATTGGAAGAAATAGTACAAAAAACATAATCATGAAAGACAAAACAAAAACAATGAAGCAAATAAGTAGAGAATAATGAAATAACAGATAATAAAACTGACAAAAATATCACACTGTCAGAACAGTTTCAAAAAGAGTTTGAAGATACCAAACGGGTAATCAGAATCTGTAAATCGAAGAAGGACAGACAACACAATGGCCAAAAGAAAAAGAACAAAAGTACAAACAACGATCTACTGAACATACACATAAAACTAAAGATCGAGTAACACAAACCCCACTAAAATCGGGGGTGAAATCAGGTGCTTCGGAAAGGGTAATCAGTTCCTACTCCACCAGTGGTACCAGTCGTGTTAATCTAGTTACAAACCCGATGATAAGTCATGAATGAGAAAAGGGCCGGGAATATACCACGCTGTCGAAACATTTCAAAATTATACCACAATATTGCACTGTTTCCTTAGTTTGATGTTTTACATTTTTCTTCTACGAAAGTTAATGAAAAAGTCAGGGTTAATTGATTCAGAATTGTTAGAAATGTAAATTGTCACTAAACTGAATTTTCAAACACTGAAAAGAATAAATACATGGTAATTCTGTCAACACCTACATATACTGAAAATCAGGAATTGCTGGTACTAATGAAAACATATTTTTGAATATGCAAAAAAATTTATACCCTTTGATATATTAAGATAAGTATTTTTTTTTACCTATGTATTTGCGCGAGTTGGTATTTGTGCATTTTGTTTTATGTATCACAAAGTGTAAAAAAATGTAATCACAATAATCAAAATGATTTAAATAAAAAAAAAAAAAAAAACGACTCTCTATCGATTTTATTTTCTTTTCAACCTCATATTTTCCAGTTGCCGTAAATAATATGCATTATTTCATTTCCAGTGGCTACACATTAGTATTAGAAATCCTCTAAAAAGCTTATTTTTGTTAAAAGAAAAAAGTATTGAAAAATTTGGATCTGCAGGAAACGTTTCATGATACCAAAACGGGAAATCAGAAGCCGTTTAGTTTGAATGACACGCAAAACATGGCTAAAAGAAAGATGACAAAAAGACAACCAATGGCCGACGAAACACCACACAGAAAACGAAACATGGAGGGATACAAACCATCGGAGAGTGAACTCATAGTCTCCGGAAGGGTAGGCTGTTCCCTTTCCACTAGTGACACTTGTTGTGTCCGGTTATAATGTATGAATCAAGAGACGACCTGAACGTATCTGTGGTCGGTGGTTCTCTCCGGGTACTCCGGCTTCCTCCATCACTAAAATGGTCGCCATGATATAGCTGAAATATTGTTGAAAGTGGCGTTAAAACAAGGACAGACAACACAATGACCAAAAGAAAAAGGACAAACAGCGATCTACAAAACATACACATGAAACTAACGATCGGGTAACACGAACCTCACTAAAATGTCTTAACCTCAAGCAAAGGATTTTTTGATTTTTTACCATTAAATCTTTAACGTTTGTATTTATTGCAAAAGAAACACATTAAAGCTAAACTGAATATTATAGTGTAACTGACAGACAAATACAGTATATCATATAATACGTCTATCTGTAAATCAATGATTTGACATCAAATACATAACTACCAAATGACTAGAATGGTCTAACAATAAAGCGGATATATTAAATTATAACAAGAACAGAAAATAAAAAACAATTATCATAATATTAAATTATTGTTTCCCCTCCTTTCCTAGAATACTTCTTCTTACATATAATAAAAACGTAAATATCGAATTTTGTGCGCACGACCCGTTTCTGGAATCACCTTCATCTGGTACACTCATAATCAAAGGATTGGAAAACGAAATAATTTAAAATAGGCAACGTCACCCATGCCGGAGGGAGGAGAACCTTAGTTGTATATGTGAAAGTTCTCATAAATATCCAGAAACGCCTTGTTTGTTCTAAATTTAATATCTGCGTTTCTATTAATACATTCTAAATCTAATTAACATATGTATTCGGTTGTATGTATCATAGTTGAAACCTTGTTGTGATTGCTTGTTTTGTGTTAATGTTATCGTTATGGTACTTAACGCCACTTTCAACAACATTTCAGGTATATCGTGGCGGTCAGTTTTATTGGTGGAGGAAACCGGAGTACCCGGAAAAAACCACCGACCTGTCGCAAGTCACATAATATTGTATTGAGTACACCTCCCCATGAGCTATCTGTTTTGTTTGCTGATAATATGAAAAACAAAGTATACCACAGTGGCGGGATAGTTTCAAATTTCAATAGAAATATCATATAAATATGGACAATCAATACCCGTAGCACACAAATACATAAATACATGACCATTCACTCTCATGGAATGGTACAAATGATCAAAATATATTTAAGCTAACAGAATAGTTCACAATTCTACAGCCGCAAGTGATAAAGTTTACCAGTTGCTTGTCCATGGTCTGTGGTTCTCTCCGGGTACTCCGGCTTCTTCTACCACTAAAACTGGTCGCCATGATATAGCTGAAATATTGCTGAAAGTGGCGTTAAGCACAATAAATCATAACCACAATTCTATTATCACTGGAAAAAAAGAGAGCGAAGTTTACAACAATTTAAGAGATGATATTGATTTAATGAACAAGTCATATATGAATGGTTTTCATTAACTTACACTATCTGTTTTGGAAATAGTAATTATAAATATATTTAAATTTATTGTTTTACATTTTGACAGCGAACATTTTAAAAATGATGTTTGTGTGTGTGAAAAGATAACACGTCTAAAATTAAAATTACTATTTTTAATTTCACCCCCCCCCCCCCCCCCCCATTTTTAGTGAGGTTCGTGTTACTCGATCTTTAGTTTTATGTGTAGATAGTTGTTTGCCCTTTATTCGGTTTACGGATTCTGATTACCTCTTTGGTATGTTCAAGCTCTTCTTATAAAGAGATAGATACACACCGAATATCGTCTCCTCAGTTTGATCTAAACACCAAAATAAAAACAAATAACAGTATATGTACAAATGACAAAAAAGATCGCGAAGCATCATCAACATTATTATTGTGGTATATAGTGATCGTTACTTACTTTCATATAAATAGAAAATTATTTTAAATGATTAATTATTCTTTTCTTTATATTTAAGTAATCCCATGTTCCCTTAAATACCCACTTAGATTATTATCTATTATTATTTATTATTATTAAGAACCCCATTAGAAATAAGCTGAAATGCTTTCATGTGTTATCTTTGGTTGACAATTATCAACATTTAGTTAAAAATTAATTAAATTTAATCTTTATTTTAAGATGAATTAGACAATTTTAATCACTTGTTTGGATTGTTGATATTTTTTAACCTATATATATTTGACCTTTTACGAATGTTCTCCTATACTGACATGACTTGCTTTTCTAAGGAAAAGGGAGGGGGGGTTGAATCCAGATATTTAAAGAGAACCGATCGGTGAAACCAACGCTCATAGATATGTGACTTGAGGTTGGTATCATAGTTTGACCTCATGTCATTGATGTATATATGTGGTATGAAGTGAAGCCAACAATCTGAGCCACTAAATATAAGCTATCCCTGTTCAGTCTAAAATAGGATTTATTAGATATCTTTATTGCTGAAATTCACAGTTCCTAAATAATGTAATTATTAATAAAACTAAGATTCTCCTCCCTCGGGCATTGGTGACAATAGTGGATTTGGCTATCGTGTTTATGCCATGCCCTTTGATTGTATTGCTCCCAACACTTTAAATTATTTGGTTTTTCAATCGTTCGATTTTGAGCGTATCTGATGAAGGTTATTCCAGAAACGCGTCGTGTGCACTGAATTGCATATCAACGTTTTATTATAAATTGAATTTATTTATTATCTGAAAAATTTGAGCCTCTGTGTTCAAATAGTTTGAAGCCAGCATAGACGTCTGGTTGAATGAGATGGTGACAGATTTGATGAGTAACAGACCATCATGCGGTTGACAGAAACAATATACTGAATTAAAAATGTATCACCAATACTTCCTCACTGACAAAAAATAGCAGCAGTTCTAGTAATAGGATATATGCATCAATTAAGAAAGATAATTAAAAAAAAAATAAAAAACAAAATGAATAAACAAATTAATGACACAATGGTGATGCCGGATCAAACTACAAGTGAAAATAGCCATCAGATAAAAAAAAAAACACATCAAAATGATCAGTCCATCTAATATCACATTGATGAAAAAAAGAACTGTTTTATTTCAAAATTATGGTATTCATCACATATGGTATATGATACAATGGATTTTGGTATACGTTTGAAAACAGTTCGAAACACAGAAGCTATCTAAAAATAATAAATATACTGGACAAAGTATTAATTTTGAACATTATTTTATAGCTATCACCCTTTTATTATTAAATATAAATTATTAAAGATGTCCATTGAAATACTATTTTTTGATTTTTATTGCTCCCAAAACTTTAAATTAGTTGTCTTTCCAATCTTCTGATTGTAAGCGTACTAGGAGAATGTTATTCTAGAAGCGTGTCGTGCGTGCTAAATTTGATGTCTACGTATTTATTACAAAAAATGAAGAAAACATATATCCAGAAACTGAGATTAAAAGAAACAACAGATATTGACACCGTATAGATAACAAGGCGTGCATCACGTTTTAATCCTGAGGTGTTTCATTCCAGGTTGACACCGATATGATAAAAAAGGGAGTATATATCCGGTTTAATCCAGAGGTGTCGCATTCCAGTTTGACATCTAATTCTTAATTCCATCTTATTTTATAACACGATGAAACAAACATAATCAAAGTTGAAACATAATTCTAATCCATAAGTCAAATACGTTTTTTTCCGTTAGCGATTTATTAAAATTAATCATACTGGAAATAGATCAACTTATTAATTCAATGTAAAAATGATACATGTATGTTTCAGTACTCAAGTTCTATGATATGTTTGGAGAGTATTGGATATCAACTGATCCATCAGCATGCGACTGGTACTGGTCGTCGTGGAGGAAATGATCATCCAATCAAATCAAATATTACAAAAGGCAGTTCAGTAATTGATTCTTGTCGATTTTCCGAATCAGAGATTTGTGATGTTAGATTAGCATATTTTAATCTATGCCTAGTAGGCGGTGTCGAAATGTATATAATATTATTATAATCCTTACTCTTTCTCTTATACCTCAAAAGGTTAATAGATAGACCTTGGCAATATTTCGTTGTTTTAAAGAGAGGACAAAGAAGGAAACACAAATAATCACTAACTTTAAATATGAATTGCAGCAGAGGTTTATCAAGCATTGTAACATTTTTCGCAGTACTTCTTGTGCTACTGATATCAACAAATGCACAAATGGATGTTGGGGATAAGTCTCTATCTACAGTAAGTATAATGTATATTTAATTCATTTATTCTATTTCTATCAGATAAATGTCTGTCTCGGGTATATCTGTTATCACTTAATTCGTTTTAATAGCCTATGTAATTATGTAAAGAACCTTTAAGTATTACTGATTGTGTAATAAAGTTATTGATGTCTAATTATTAACTCTATATAGTCCACTTAGTACTACTAATACTACTAATACTAATAGTAATAATAGTAATAATAATAATAGTAATAATAGTAATAGTAATAATAATAATAGTAATAATAATAATGATAATAGTAATAATAATAATAATAATAATAATAATAATAATCTACTTAACATTACCTATTCCACAGAATCTTTCAAAATTTATATATTATGTCTAGTTAACTTTATATTTCAATTTTAATATATATTTGTTAAAAAGTACCTAACTATTATGAAAATAATGGAAAAAAATGTTTAGAAAATTTTATGGTAACCAATGTGTCTAAGATGACACATCCTACGTTGTTGACGTATAATAATAAAATGATAAAACAAATAATAATAAAAATAGAATGTACGATTTGTATAATAAGAATTGACAAAGTGACAAATATTTAGTATCATCGAATGGTAACGTGAAAAAAAATCAAGAAAAATAATTGAGATATGAAAATATAAATCAAACCACACTACAAACAGTGTGTATAATCTTTAGTACCTACATGAATTCTGATTAAGATTGATTAAGTAAAACAAAAAGGTTGTCTAATTGTTGTGTATAATCTTTAGTACCTACATGAATTCTGATTAAGATTGATTAAGTAAAAAACAAAGGTTGTCTAATTGTTGGATAGATAGGACAATGAACAGCACGCATACAGGTAGAAGGATATCTTGGGATAAGCAACACTGAATGCATGAATTTGATTGGATCAGGCAAGATGCTAATAAAAACTTATTCAACCGGTTTGCTCTTATCTGTTCTAAGCATCCTGTTTGTATCTGTTCCGAGTATCCTGTTCTATGATATTGAAGCTTATCCCGGTCTAGATGTGTCCATTTACGAGTTTCATTGGCCGTTTATATAAATATTCCTATTTACCAAGGATTGTTTTATAGTGTTAGGTTTAGTCTGTCTGTATTCAAGGTACAAACTAATGTTAATACAGCGAAACGATGGAAGATTTAGAACATTTATTGCGTATTTCTATATTTCACCTCGAGTAACTTGCGTCAGATCTGTGGTTTGCTTGGGTACTCCGATGGCTTCCGTCAATAAAACGGACAACCGTCATAAAATAGTTTACAATACCCATAAATAAGCCTCATATATCACAAATTTACAATAAAGACTATCAAATTGAGAGAAAAAATGTATCTGCACTAATTCTGTAAGTCCGAGGTACAAATTATCACTTCGGGCGTAATACATGAGTCAAACAAAGCAATTCAACTATTGACCTGATAAACACCAAACATTTGATAGTTGTATCATTAACTACGATAGTAACTAATCATTGTTTTTCATTAAAAACATTGTAATCTAATTTTTAAAAATTCAATTCGTATGTTGCTCTTAACAATCCAAATAACTCCACAATCTGGTTGTGCCTGTCCCAAGCCAGGGTCCTGGATGTCCAACGTCACATTTCGTGGTCTTTTGTGTTCATTGAGTTAAGATGATGGGTGATTGATTGTTGGTCTTGTTGAAATTGGTGGAATTATTGACCATCACTGTTTAAGATTCATTTTCATAATTAAAATATTTGGAGAAATGGTTTTGATAAAACATGTTTCTTTCTTGTCGTTTTTTTTCTGATTTCAATTTGTTTGATGACTTGGTAATTTTTATTTTTACAATATGGTACAGATACAATATTTTGCTTTAAGATAATGTTGGAAATATAAATTTGATTTAATAGCAAATCAAACAAAGCTTGTAATATTCCAGCAAATAAATAATTCCTTACCTTTCAAAACCCTCGGTTTTTAGTGGAGTTCGTGTTGCCCGATCTTTTGTTTTCTATGTAGCGTTTTGTAGTCAAAAAAATAATTAAAGCGTAGATATCAAATTTAGTGCGCACTACGCACTTCTGTAGATCATTGTATGTCTTTTTGTCCTTTTTCATTTGGCCATTGTATCGTCTATTCTTCTTCGATTTACGGCTTCTCATTACCCTTTCGGTATCTTCAAAATGTTCTTTCCTCATAATAGGTATAAGTACGATATTTGAACGACGTTGAATACCCTTTTTGTACTATAATGGACAACTTTACCAAGATGTTATGAGGTTTTGTCGTTATTTTTGTATGTTATTAGTTTTCACCTTGGAGGTCTTGACCTTCAAAGTCAGTATATCTTATTTATTCATATATGGCAGTATATTACGAACACAGTGGCAAATATACACATCAAATAAATTGATAAGGAAACGCTCAAATCTCCCGAATCTAAAACACATTGGTAAGTAATCGCCAAAGACAAACGTAAGATACCTTATCAAGTGACATTCATAATAAAAAGCTGAAGTGTCGTGCCATCTTGATAACAACACACGCTGGGTAAATGATGAACTAAGCAATCCATCTTTTAATACGGTGTTAAGGAGATAGTGGAATAGAGCTTTGTAACCAACCAACTCATGAAGAATAAAGTCATGTTGTCAATTGTTAATTGTGGTTTACGTTGAAATTCAATTACTACCTCAAAATGACTTCCAAATGACCGATAAAAGACAAACTGAAAACATCGTGTAGCATGCAAAGACAATAATCAGAAAATAAAATTGTCATTACGATCTTAGAAAATAAGTGGTTTTTTTTGTGTTAACCTTAATGTTTTAGAACCAACATTGTGTGAGTTTATGTTGTTCGGCTGTTAATAATAGTGATCTGATGTGAAAGAATAACATCTTCATTATATTATTTGCTGGAAGTATGGGTTAAAGCACATCCAATGTAATTAAGTTTGATCTAGACTATGGGAGTGTAAAATTCACATTAATTGTGTGTTTGAACTGTGGGGTGAAAACTATCTCGTGAGGTTTGTACTGTGGAGGTGAAACATACATCCTCGGGGCTTGGTCTGAAACATTGTAGCCCATGCATGTAACTATGGCTTTACTGTGGGAGCATATCATTCTCACTGGATATTGTGGGAGATAATTACCAAATATTAAAATTCCAATTTAGATTGATTTTATTTAGCGCACCTCTTTATATTTCGGTATTGCTAATGATGCACACGATATGAAATGTCATTGGCAAAACGTTAAGATGGCTTCAAAAGTGGTCCATCATTTTTTTTGTCTTAAATACATAGCTCCTATAATTGATTGATATTACATGTACCTTTGTACAAATCTAACATCTAGTGTCACCTCTGTGAGGTCTAACTCCTCCGGAATGGAAGTATGTTGTTGGTGGGGACGAATAAAATGTATAAGTAGCCCTAGCGAAAGGATGTCTATGTATACTGTATACTGTTTGGAGTGTCATCTACCTGGCACTTAAAAAACAACTTATAGTAGCTACCAAAGCAAACAGCAATGTAGTAGCGGTCGTGGTTGTTCCATTGTACTGACTATTTCCCAGCCATGTTCAGCATCTCCCTGCTTAGCTCAGACATCCATATACACACTCATCGTAGAACAATCGTCTAACCTAATTGGTGACCTTTTTGTTTGGCAACTTGGTCCTAATATAAATTTATAATCTTGTAAATATATGAAAACTTATTTACTTGGCATCTGTCTTATAAATACCAAAATAAATACAGCAATAAAATAGAGATCACAAAGGACAAAAATGAAGATACACTAATATATAAAATGAAATAATTAGAATTAGGAAAAAATAATCTTTAAATTATTTAAAGCAAAATTCAGGGAAAAAAGGAATGTTCGTTAGAATTTATGTTAATTTTCTAAAATAAATTTCATGAACTCCAGCTCGAGTTTGCCCCCGGAAGATATATATTCAGGTTGATAATAGATGCAAGTAAGAAACTAAACAAACATTGTTACTAAACGTATTTACTATATGAAAAAGAACACTGTTTCCTCTTTGGAATATATGTTGTCATCCAGCATGAAGAAGTCTCCGTAATGGTCCGCAGCAAAATTGCATACCAGTAACTAATTCAACATTAGTAAAAACAAATTGGTGTTTGGATTATTTTTGGTTTTTTGTTTTTTACATTTGTTTCTGACTTCGTCTTACAGTCTGTCTGTATGCATATTTTAAACATTTTTAGCAAACAACACTATCATCTTGTTTCAGTAGAAGTTGGTAAAGTTTTACAGTTTATCGAACATCAATAGTCCCATTGAAAGATTCCTTATTAGCTCCTTAAATAGCGTACCAACTTTATTAGAATATTAAGCACCTAAAGAGAAGTATTACATATATATTAACTGATACCTCGATATCTAACGGACGCCTCTTTCGAAGGAGCTGTATTAAGAGAAACTGGGTGCATACCTAGATGTCTGCCATATAATATCAACGTTGAATCAGAATCCGTATATCGAAGAAGAACAGACAACACAATGGCCAAAAGAAAAAGTACAAAAGTACAAACAACGATCTACAAAACATACGTATAAAACTAAAGGTCGAGTAAAACGAACCCCACTAAAAACCGGGGGTAAATTTCGTAAAAATGTCTGTAACTTGTCTTACTTCAAAGCTTTTCCAATGTTTTATTTTGAGTATAATTGTTGAAGGAATAGAATAAAAATATAAACCATGAAACTGTTTGTTGAATTCAAATACATACTTGCCTTGATATTGATAATTTTTACGGAATGTTATCCTATGATGCGTCTTCATACGTGGGGATGGTGACCGTCGACATTGACATGTCTCCAGATGGCTTGAAAATGTATATTGACAACGACATGTCTCAAGACAGTTAGAAAATGAACAACGACATGTCTCAAGACAGTTGGATGATGAACATTGACATGTCTCAAGACAGTTAGATCATGAACATTGACATGTCTCCACACAGCTGGATGATGAACATTAACATGTATCAAGACAGTTGGATGATGAACACTGACATGTCTCAACACAGGTGGATGATGAACACTGACATGTCTCAAGACAGGTGGATGATGAACATTGACATGTATCAACACAATTGGAAAATGAACATTAAGATGTCTCAACACAATTGGAAAATGAAAATTGAGATGTCTTAGCACAGGTGAATGATGAATATTTACATGTATCAAGACAGTTGAATGCTGTACATTGAGATGTCTCAAGACAGGTGGATGATGAACAAAGGCTCGTTTTTCTACCTGTTTATATAGCTCGTACGAATAAATTATATATTTTCCGATAATGTATGTATATTGTCTATATATTTTGTCTTGTAATAAAAAGGCATTTGTATTTTTTTTATTTTTTTTATTTTTTTTCCCTGGATTTTAATTTTTGCAACAAAAAAAGACATTATCAAGTACGTTTTCAAAATGTTCCCATTAATAACGGGCTTGTATTCTAAAACACATACTGCAACAAATACTAAATATTACCGAGCACTTACTAGTGGCGTTCTAATTACTGGTATGTTTATACTATAAAGTTCTAAATATTAGCGAGTACATACTCTAAAAAGTTTTAAATAATAGCAAACGCATACCCTAAATGTTAAACAAACGCATCTGCAAAAGATATAAATATCAGCCAAGGCATACTTTAATACGTTGTAAATTTGAGCACGCGCAAGCTCCAAGTTTTCTAAATATCAGCCACCACCTACTCCAATACAAATGTATGCTTTAAGTATTCTCGAACGCATACTACACAAGTCTTAGAAATAAGACAGCATGTCTGTTTCTCTATAGTGGTGTCCAAAACATGTTGCGTTGTCTTTTTGTTTTGTTTTTCTTCGTCTTCATATTGCCAATTTCTATGGATTGTCCAATTTTTATTGCTCTATCGAAATTCTCAAACGTTTATTTACTTGTTGATATGATGACGATGATGATGATGATGATGATGATTATGACTGCTTTGTACCAGATCAACACACGGAGTTAGATTCTCATAGTTCTAGGCCACTGAAACAATATTCCACATGTTTTCATACTTGGCTAAATGCTGAGAACTCCATTATTTACAAATCTCCATTCTATCACTAGTTAACTCCCCTTCATTTTCATATCATGTGCGAATTTACCGTTTAATCGTACTTTTGATTTCATATTCTCTGGTGTATGGATATTTATATTTTTTTTCTCATTAAACCTATTATACAATTTCAGGAAGTGAACATATGTAACGTTCCTTTGATTGTCTAATAAATTATCAATACTAATCAAAGAATAGAAAAGACCAATAAAGATCTTTCATAATGTAACAATAATTACCTAAGGGATTCATATAAACAGATCTTCCTAATAAAGCTGTTTTATTGCTAACACAGTAACATAGTATTTCACTACCACAAGATGCCCTCAAAGATACTAAAGCTAATAAGCTTATGAAATAAGAAGCATAAATACTATCATTTCCTGGTAAGTAGACGTTGATTGAAATGGCGAGAACAAGGGATCGACATGTCGCAAGTCACTGACACAATTTATTGCAAATGTGTTTTGAGTACACCTTGTATAGGGAGGGAATCGAGTCCACCATATTTATCGGTGACCGGCACCGATTCCGTAGGAGGAGTAAGCATGACTACCATAGATCGCGGTCAACTCGGCGCCAAAAATTACATTGTATTGGACATATCACAATTGTAATAAAAACGTAGATATCAAATTTAGTGCGCACGACGCGTTCCTGGAATAAAATTCTTTGGGTTTGATCATAGTTAAACGACTGCGAACCCAAATAACGTTATTGTCTTTGGAATCAAGTTCGGATTGTCAGTTAACCTCCTCCTACAATTTACAAGCTATAAATTTGGTTTTTTGCGTGCAATGTTGACGATTGCCCATGATTTTGTAGAAAATAAAGACAATTGTTTGCATGTTCTATAGCTATCAATATACCTCTGATATCTTCCGGAAATTACAGCAGATTATACCCTTTCAATACAATGAAAAACAATTATGAGTAGGTCAAATAAATATATTTTCTGTAAATATATAATCTTTGATTTCCGTCTCATCATTGAAGTCATATCCAAGTAATTCCTTATTGTACAGATCTCTAACATTGTAATCAATGCCAGAAGAAAGTAACACTTTAAAAGTACGGTTGACTTTTGTGCAAATTACATTATATTCCAATCATCCGCTTGCCAATATTAAGTTTTCATTAAATTTGTGGCGTATGAATTGCAAAGATGCAGTAATTAAAGCTAACTGTTTTGTTTACATTGGCAGATCACATATTCACACTGCCAATTTTAGCACATATATCATACCGGTTGATCGGATACCACGACATATGTGGTATTTCATGGCCTCGTTCTATACATATCAGTTCACCCTCGGTCTTTAGTGGGATTTGTGTTACTCGATGTTCAGGTTTATGTGTATGTTTTGTAGATTATTGTTTGTTACGGATTCTGATTGCTCCGTTGGTATCTTCAAACTTTATTTACACTTGAAATATTTACATAGAAATAAAACATTGATAAATTAATATACTATTTATGTGACGCGAACATGAGTGATCATTTAACAATTGATATGTAAACATGATTGAAGTTCAGAAAACGAGCATTTTCCAGTGACTATTATTAAGATAAAACTAGTTTAATCCAACAACTTGTAAGTGCACCTGTATCAAGCCAGAACAGTGTGTGTTCATGTAATTGTGTTAGGGTTATCGATTATGCCTCTTTCAACGCCACGGTATAGCCAAAGCATTCATAATGCTGACAATAGACACCAATCAATCAAATCAAATCAACTTTTCTACGATTTTTCTATTGGATTTTGGCACGGTTCTGACAGTGTGGTATTTTTCACGGTTCTGACAGTGTGGTATTCTCGCACGGTTCCGACAGTGTGGTATTTTCGCACGGTTCTGACAGTATGGTATTTTCGCACGGTTCCAACAGTGTGATATTTTTGCTCTTCATTTTATCGCACACCAACAGTTTCAAGCCGTGTAGAAACATTTAGTTTTTTTATGTGGGAGCTCGCTTTCTTTAGAAATGCCTGTTCCAAGTCAGGGTCATTACGGTTTTCACAGTTTTCCGGTTGTTGACTGATTTTGTCTGTTTATATACTTATGAGTTTGTTCGGAGTTCGGTAATTTTGTTATTACCCTTATTTGTTATCTTTTAATGTTTCACTAAACTACAGGGGCCCATATGTAGCTCCCCTGGGCTACATAGAGTAATTATATAGCAGGGCTTTTGAATAAAATGATCTGAAACTAAAAAAAAAAAAAAAAAGTCACTATGTCTTGTTTTATCTGTCTATATAATGCTAGCAGTATCAAATGTCAATAGTAATCAATCATATAGTAAGACTACGCTAGATACTAATATATTAAACTGATAGATAGATGTCGACATGTTCTCGCTAAAAAACAAATAACCGTCAATAAGGCGTAAGGACAATTTGGATGAACAATTAAAGCAAGTCGCCTGATGTCAGTTAACTGTGGTAAAATAACAGTTAGTGTTTTAAGTTATATATATTTAGTATTATATTAGTCATTGAGCGTGTGAATAGTAAAAAAAAATATTTTCGTAAATAATAAATGATTGTCGCTGTATAATAACAAACACAAAGTTCTCAATTCCGAAAACGAAATCAATTAAAAGAACAGTCGAGAAGAAGAAAATTACAAAAATACGAACTATAAGAAAACCAAAAAAACAAAACAAAACAGGAATCTCGGACAATACTAGAACCAAGAAAATTGGGAATAAAACCAAGTGGCCTCGGCAGGGGGGAGGAGCATTTCATGTAACATGAATGTTGATCATTATGTTCTTTACTTCAACTCGTATCATTGTGACTATTGATCTACTACATATAATCGGGGTCTTTCCGTCACCACCAGTTTGTAAGTATTACTCTCTTCAGTGCTGAGGTGTACTCGATACAATATAACATGATTATCTTTGTCACTGAATTTCTCATAGAAGATCGGTGGGTTTACATATATTGTATTTCTCATTTTTATCCACCAATAAAGCACACCAGAACGATATCACACGCAATGTTGAATGTGTCGCTAATCATTTCAATATGCTAGAATCTGAAATCAATTGTGGGACCATCGTGGTCGAGATCGTATGGTAGTTGGACTTGCAACTACCTGTGTAATCAGTGCCTATCGTCACTAAAGTTGTGAGTTCGAATCCCGTTCACAGAAAGGTGTACTCGATACACATTATGTAATAAAGTTTGTCAGTTACTTGCGACAGGTGGGTAGTTTTCTGTGAGTATTTCTGTTTCCTACACCAATAACAGTGAACGCCACGATATAACTGATATATTGTTGAAAATGGTGATAGACACCATCAACCAAACCAAATCACCTATATATTTTTATTTTGATAGCAAACTTTAAATTTCTCAATTTCTACAATATTCTCAAATCATTTTTCTTCGCTTTTAGATTAGTTTACCAGTATATCTTTAATTGACTCCATCGTTTTCTCTGAGAACTATCCTATTGCTTTTTTGATTATTCTTAACTGTCAAAAAATCTTTTATTAGTTAATGGTTTCAGCTAAGAAAAGGAAAAACATCAAATATGTTATGTTAAAGCGGTCTGCAATTGATACATTACCGTTAAACGTGAATCCGTGCTAAATAATATATATTTCATATTAATATAATAATAGTTGTGACATATTTACCCCAAGTTTTACTCCTAGAACTTCGGAAGCTGACAAAGCGCGAAACAAGAAGCCAGCATCGTGTGGTTTTGTCTCTAAAATGATCAAATTGTGTACAAAGGTATGATAAAGGCATTGATTTCCATGCAATTCAATTATATCTTTATTAAATAAAATCTCCAGAACATCGTCTTAGAATTCGATTCTTTTTTCAAAGATTGGATCTTTTAAGGCTACAGTGAAAGAATGCCTAAATTTAGTTTGCACGAAAACAATATATTACTGTCTTCCATTATTTGTCCATTCTATATCTGGTAGCTAAAAGATGACCGGAGCGTAATTGTTCGGACAGTGTGGTATTTTTGTTATTTTCCATTTTATTAATAAGATATGGGATAATTGTGTACACGAGAGGTTTTTAGTAACCGTTCCTCTGTGTGAAGAATTATATCAAATTAAACGTATACATTTAAACAAAGTATTGCAAACATTTTCGACGGCACAACCGTCTTCGTCAGTTGCAAAACATAAACTGCTAAGAGATACAAAAAAACAACAAGACGTCATAACATCTAATCGTGCTATTAATGACATCGTAAAAAATTACTAAAAATGATCCTGAACATTATGAATAAATAAAATACACAAAGCTCAAGATCAAACTTTAAATGTATTTATAATCTCCATGAAGAAATATTTTGTTTGATTGTAAATTAAACGTAGATATCAAATTAAGTGCGCGCAAAAATTGCATATTTGATAACGTGCCGTCATAAATATTAGTTAACATCTTTCCTTATGCTTAGGGCCTTTGGTTATTTGTGACTCCCGAAGATTTTAAATTATTTGGCTTTCCATTTCATTTCCAACCTTTTGACTTTGAGCTTACACGATGAAGAGTTATCCAAGAAACGCATCTCGTCCAGTTATAATTGCTATCTATACAATGTGTAGTACTTGGTGATTCAAGATTGTGTTTTAATGATCAAGCTTTTTCTAACATAATAAAACATACAAATGATCCTGATCACATTCGTTAACGTAAGTAATCATCAGCCACTGCTATGATCTGGATAGATTTCATGTGCTGCTACCTTAGGAAAACATCTCGAATACTTTGAATGTGTATATCTGTTAGCATGTATCATTACACACTGACCTATGGAATTTAATATTTAAAGAGAAGAATTCAAGGTTATATTAAGGAATGCAACATTATTGCTTAGATGACAAATTACCAAATGCAAACCCAAGGATATGGAATAAAAGGCGTCATGTTAAGATCTGCATGGTCCCCATGTAATACCTCCTATGTTAAATGTTACATCTATAATATGGTGATTTAATTCCTTTGTAAATGATGGTGTTGTAATTAGAAGAAATATTTAATTAAAAGGACAGTAAACACAATCGGAAAAACAAAGCAAGATAACATCACTTTTTCTTAAAAGTAGAAGTAAAGCTGTAGCCAACATGAATTGGTTAACAATTGCGGAATATCAGTTTGACAAAAATGTTCGTTTGTCATTGTATCACAATAGCCGGTTTTGTAACAAAATTAACACGCGAATGTCACTAATGGAGCAGGAACAACCAACCCTTCCGGAGCACCTGTCCTTACCCCTGTTTTAGTGGAGTTTTTGTTGCTCAATCGTTAACTTTATGTGTAGTGTAAACTCGACTATTGTTTGTAGTGTAGTATCCATCCGTCCTTGAATTACGGCTTTTGATTACCTCAAACTTTTCTTTTCTAAAACAATGACCGAATATTTCAATCAGTTTGTTTTTCACTGAATGCCTTGTTTAATGATATGCTCATGTTTGAAATAATAAATGAATGATAATCTAGACATATTGTGAAAGTGTGTCACTGTTGTTCAATGTTTTTGGTTTTGAAGATCTGGTGTAAAAAGGGAAATGCTATAAGTGCCTTCGTCTCCGTGACATAAACGGAGTTTCTGTTTCTTTAAAAGAATTGAATGACTTGTTCCATTTGTTAACCTTTTCAGCATGCAAGTACCCCTTATTTGTTTATGGTGTTTTTCTGTCTTTTGTTTTCACTTGTTTCCTTTTGTGTTTGAACTGTTAATGTAAAAACAATCTCCTTAGAATTGCATTTTCTGTATTCATACATTAAGATAAAGTATTTATTTTTGTGTCCTTTCAGTCGTAGAATATTTTTTTTATTCGTCTCATTTGTTTTATAATATAACAAATATGAAATATTTTTTTTAGATCAAATGAAAATTAAATTTTTGTTCCAGTTTAATTATAAAGGAAAGAACAACTTCGATTTTTCTAGTCCCAACTGACATTCAACTGTGTTTATTTTAATCTTAAATCAAAGGTTAATATCTTTGCTTTTAATCAGGCTTAATCCAGTTCGATCTTTGTGACGAATCACGAGACGCAAAATCACAACGAGGCGCTATATCAAATTTGTACTTTTATCAGCTTGGTGTATGATGTAAGAAATTACGAGGTTGAAAATAAAAAAGTGAAGAAAGGTACGAAGATACCAAAGGGGTAACGTAACCAGAAGATACCAAAGGGGTAACGTAGCCAGAAGATACCAAAGGGGTAACGTAACCAGAAGATACCAAAGGGGTATCGTAACCAGAAGATACCAAAGGGGTAACGTAACCAGAAGATACCAAAGGGGAAACGTAACCAGAAGATACCAAAGGGGTAACGTAACCAGAAGATACCAAAGGGGTAACGTAACCAGAAGATACCAAAGGAGTAACGTAACCAGAAGATACCAAAGGGGTAACGTAACTAGAAGATACCAAAGGGGTAGCGTAACCAGAAGATACCAAAGGGGTAACGTAACCAGAAGATACCACAGGGGTAACGTAACCAGAAGATATCAAAGGAGTAACGTTACCAGAAGATACCAAAGGGATAGCGTAACCAGAAGATACCAAAGGGGCAAAGTAACCAGAAGATACCGAAGGGGTAGCGTAACCAGAAGATATCAAAGGGGTAACGTAACCAGAAGATACCAAAGGGGTAGCGTAACCAGAAGATACCAAAGGGGTAACGTAACCAGAAGATACCAAAGGGGTAGCGTAACCAGAAGATACCAAAGGGGTAACGTAACCAGAAGATATCAAAGGGGTAGCGTAACCAGAAGATACCAAAGGGGTAGCGTAACCAGAAGATACAAAAGGGGTAGCGTAACCAGAAGATATCAAAGGGGTAGCGTAACCAGAAGATACCAAAGGGGTAACGTAACCAGAAGATACCAAAGGGGTAACGTAACCAGAAGATACCAAAGGGGTAACGTAACCAGAAGATACCAAAGGGGTAACGTAACCAGAAGATACCAAAGGGGTAACGTAACCAGAAGATACCAAAGGGGTAACGTAACCAGAAGATACCAAAGTGGTAACGTAACCAGAAGCCGTAAATCGAAGAAGGACAAGACAACACAATCATTAAAATAAAAGAAAATACCTTGAATCAATTCTGTAGATTAACCATATTAAGAATGTTAGACAGAATACCTTTGGTCCTTTTCTAGGTACGGGTGTGATATTTGTTATTCAATAAAAAGAACATTATATTTAAAAAAGCTAATTCTGCATAACGGTATCACAATTATAGCAGTTGTCCTTTGCATCGGTATTTAATTGGTGTCGAAATATAATTGAAGAATGATAGGGTTAATTAAGAGAATCACTCGTC
Organism: Bathymodiolus brooksi; assembly: GCA_963680875.1. NCBI lineage: Eukaryota > Metazoa > Mollusca > Bivalvia > Mytilida > Modiolidae > Bathymodiolus > Bathymodiolus brooksi. Next base: position 47,062,368 of record OY804590.1, on the reverse strand, counting down.
TGACTTAAAACATTTGATTATCTTTACAGTGTTTTTTAGGGGGAGACGAGGTCAACAACATAATCATTTTAATTTATTCTTTTATTCTGAATACTTGCATCAAGTATCCAAGCTATTCTTGACGTACCATGTTACACTCTACTAAGATTTAATCACCCCATACAGATTATAATACTACTAAAGAATAGACATCATGCTATATAAGTACTATTTATTTTATTTTCATAGAATGCACAAAACTATTGTTTCTGCTATGATCTTGTATTAAAATGTGAACTGAAAATCACTTTTATTTGAAAAGTGCATTCAATATAAAAAACACATGTCTAATCCTTTAATGTTGGATTGTTGCTTCTCTGTTGTTTAATGCAGTATAATAATACCAATATAAAAACACATGTCTAATCCTTTAATGTTGAGAAGCTTCTCTGTGGCTTAGTGCAGTATAATAATACCAATATGTCCTTCATGAAAAGTTAATATCCATAATTATCTAATTATTTCACCCAGATCTGCAAGAGTCTCGAAATAACTCCTCCCCAATTGATAACTCTATATTATGTTGCCAACACATTTTCTGTGCATTCCCATATTCATTCAACTTTAAATATAACAGAAACATTCATTATTAGCAGTTATGTACATCTTAACACCGTGGTATGAATAAGCCCCAAATACCAAACAAAACACGATGTCTCAATACATAGAATATCATAAACATATTACTGAAAAGAATGATAAAAGAGCAAGACAATTCTTAATGATTTATCAATAGATGGAAAGGAGTTTAGAAAGACAACACGAAAAAACAAGTCACATTTGGTATAAATATCTTGACAAATGGTAGTCTCCAAGGAGAAGGTATTATGTTTGATGAATTTCTTATTCATGACTAAAGGTGTTGTGTATTTAACTATTATTTACATTATTAAAATGTAGTGAGGAATCGAGAAAAAGAAATTTCCGGAGGTGTCATTTTGAATGATTAAATACATACAGCACGTAAAATAATTACTTGTTAAACATTTTATATGTGTTTTATCACTATACAATGAATTAGTCTTTAAGTATGATATGTCACGCAACAGTAAAATTATCCGAAGTAACTGATCCGAAGGATGAGTTTGCTTAAATAACTTCATGAGTAAGACACGTGGTATTTATATTTTGTAATTCCTAGTTTTTGGTTTTAACCTCCGTGATCGTACGGTAGTTACATCTACATCTACAATCACTGCGATCGCCAATAAAACTGACCACCACAATATCCTGTAATATCATTGACAATAAACTGACCACCACAATATCCTGTAATATCATTGACAATAAACTGACCACCACAATATCCTGTAATATCATTGACAATAAACTGACCACCACAATATCCTGTAATATCATTGACAATAAACTGACCACCACAATATCCTGTAATATCATTTGACAATAAACTGACCACCACAATATCCTGTAATATCATTGACAATAAACTGACCACCACAATATCCTGTAATATCATTGACAATAAAGATAAACATTTATAATGATGATTACCGCTAGTTTTATTGTTTCATATTAACGAGGATTATAGATATTTTATATGCCGGTTAGTATTTATCTTTACCTCCATTTGTTTTGTAGGAGGGTTCATGTCTTATTTACTTTATTTGTGTTTGCTTACGTATAGTGGTGTCCAATATATATTCTGTTTTGTTTTTGGTTTGTTTGTCTTCGTCTTGTGTACCCTATGTTTCCAGTTTCTCTTCATTGTTCATTTTTGATTGTCTCTTCGGTATTCTCTAACTTTATTTGCATTACATGTAAGCTAAATTCATAAATACTATACATGCATACTTTACCATGTGAACTACATTCAATAAAACTATATACTTTTCCGTGAGTGTCTGCTGTTAAGAGGGAAATACAATTATTCTGATTTAAAATTGCAGTACATATTTAGCACTATTACATTGCTTTAAATCTAATTTGATACTGGTATTTTATAAAATGCTTGAGAACGATATTAAAATGAAAACGGCTTCACAACTCATTTCAATCATACCCATGCAACACTGTAGCTTAATATTACGTTTAAACAATGTAGTATCTTCTCCACTGAACCTACTCCAAGTCTAGTATGTATCTTCCACTCCTCCTAATTGATAGATGAATGTAAATTGATCTATTATCATAAGCCATCTGTCTTTACGGTGATATAACGTCTTAACATTCACACAAATGTATTGAATCGTAGTCCATTGTTGTTTGACTATGTATCATTTCAGCTGGAAGTGGCGTTAATAGTTACAACCCATAGTCAGGTAGTAATGCATTACCTAATGGGATAGGAAGCAGAGTATATTTACCAAATCTTTAAGAAATGGAGTAGAAAATGTATTGCTAATGGTATTTATTTTCATCATTGACTTTCATGAACCTCACCTTCATCGATAAGAAATGTTGTTATATTATCTTAAATGTTGACGATCCACTTGTAATCCACCTTTCAATACAATGGTCTCATTTATATTTTTCTTTTTGACACTTTCTTATTGAGACATGGAAGTTATCTTTGCGTTGTAGTGTATTACAGATCATTGTTTGTCCATCTGTAATATTGACAATCTACTTGTAAATCCACTTTTCAAAGCAATGGTCTCGTTCATATTTTGATTTTTGACACTTTCATATTAATTTATGAAAAGAAAGTTTAAACAGGGATGGCAATCAATCTCTTTTATCGTCACTTAACATTATTTATATTCTTTCCAATATATGTAATCACAGCCTGATTTACGGAATGACCACTTAATCAAATAGGAAATCTTGTCTTTGAGAAGTTTATGTGGTAGAGTGGTATACAATGTAGAAATGTCGTAACTGTCCATGGAATCCAACTTACAATCCAGGGAACGAAGTTGTAGAAATGTCATAACTGTTCATGGAATCCAACTTACAATCCAGGGAACGAAGTTGTAGAAATGTCATAACTGTCCATGGAATCCAACTTACAATCCAGGGAACGAAGTTGCAGAAATGTCATAACTGCCCATGGAATTCAACTTACAATCCAGGGAGCGAAGTTGTAGAAATGTCATAACTGTCCATGGAATCCAACTTACAATCCAGGGAACGAAGTTGTAGAAATGTCATAACTGTCCATGGAATCCAACTTACAATCCAGGGAACGAAGTGTGTCTAGTACTTCAACATAATTTGCTACAATCCAAAATTTGCTTACTCCACTGTGTTTGTATACTTTATTGCAAAAATTGATAACAAGTTTTGCGGTAGAACATTTGTTCGAAGCTGATATAAAGCGAAATTTGAAAGTTTGTGTAATTGTTTGTGTAAACATTCTGGACAAATGCCTATACGTTAACATTACTATATACCAGTATTATGAATTGTTTATTTTTATGTGTATTATAACACCTCTGAACTATATTGTTTCAAGAATACAGTATTATTACTAATAAAAATATATTTCGAACATGTTTGGTTATATATTGTTGCTTTAGCACCACTGACGTTATATTATTACCACCAGCCGTTGATAGTGGGGTTCGTGTTACTCGATCTTTAGTTTTATGTGAATGTTTTGTAGATTGTTGTTTGTCCTTTTGTCCTGTTTTCTTTGACCATTGTGTTGCCTGTTCTTCTTCGATTTACGGATTCTGATTACCCTTTTGGTATCTTCAAACCCTTTTTTATAAGAGTGGCATGACGGATGCCACTGGTGGAGCAGGAACTGTTTACCGTTCCTGAGCACATGAGTGCGCTCCCGGTTTTTTGTGGGGTTCGTGTTTCACAATATTTATTTTCCTGTTCATTCTCTCGAAGATCATTGTTTGTCCTTTTATCACTTATCCATTGGCCATTGAATTGCTTGACCTTCTTCGATTTGCGGCTTCTGATAACCCCTTTGGTTCTTTCAAACATTTCTTCTTGTGACAAACGTGGTATATTTAATTGTTATTAGCGGTAGACTTCGTGATATATGTAGTCTGAAAGTAATGGGTTTTTTTCTTTTTCATTCACCAATTTAAGTGAAATTATGTTGTCCAGTTTGGATTGAATTGTGTTTTCTTCTTTTTTCTTCTTCTTCTTCTTTCTTTAATTTTTTTGATTTCAAATCATTTTATTCTCATCACTATGTACAATACACATATTACAAAAAAACAAAGAGTTAATTGAATGGATAGGTGACAAGTTTGCTTGACAGCGATTGGCTAATATTATATACTATATAGAACTATAAATGTTACTAACAATGAATGATTAACCAATAAATGACAAACAAACACGATTCATAGAGCAATTATAATGTATCTTCATAAACTGTAATTAACCACGTTACGGTAGGAATTGAATGATTATGGACTAATAACCGTACATCTACCGTCCAAATGTTGATAAAAATCTTTAGCTTACATATCAACATTTGTCAATTAACAATAATTAATTGTCAAGGGAACACTTTAATATCATTAAAAAGTTTTATAACGTAACGGTTGTGATATCAGAACGTATTGGTGGAATTGTGAGCAAATCACGCATAGAAAACACGAAAACAAATATGCATTCATTGGAGTCTATAATATAAATATGCAATGTGATTTGTCATCCATTAACCCACGCTTGTACATCTTATGACAACATGAACGATGGAAATCTATTTAATGAAATGTATACGTAATTTACTTTAATGATATACCAGAAGTACGCCTCGGTGGTGTAATAATTCACGTAATCGTATAAAATGACGGAACACCGTTCATAAGATCCCTTGTTATTCGTAAAGTTTCCGTTGTTGCTTTGCTAAAAATGATTTTGTGTAAGTATGGCTTTGTGAGAGTCAGGATAATGTAGTCGAATAGACCAGAATATCTAACTGTGGGCTGTTATTTCTGTAGCAAATATAAGACAAAGACAGCTCTCCGTGATGGTCTATAATAAAGCAGACCCCATTATCATCTGATCAAAAATACCTTGTTCTCTCCATCAAAGCTGAAAATTTGACAACACAACTTTACATCACATTCAATCACTCTACCAAGCAGAGGGACGTAAATGAATAGGCCATCACATTTAAATGGTCCTTTAAGAGCTCTACGAATGGGAACATGAGGTCGAGATTTAGGCTTTTATTATTATTCAATATCTAAAGATTACACACTAGATAAACTTCATGACTGTTTTAATCAAATCTAATTAGTTGATGGTAATACACCATTTTTTTTTAATGAATTTGGAGGATTTACCCCCACTGAATTCCTAGACATTAGGTGGACAACTGTTTTATTTTATTTAAGTGAAAAGTGTGTTGTCACCACGAGAGTAATCACAGAAGTCGTAATTCGACAAACAATACAAAGACCATATGAAAAAGTACATCGTGACAAACAATTATCGACAACATACTACACAGAAAACTAAATAGTGTACAGCTCACTATCCGTGGATGAACTCAGGTGCTCCAGGCCTATTATATCTCCCAACAACATTATTATCCAAATGGCAGGAGCTGCAGTACCTAGTGAGGGCATTAATGGTGTTCGTCTGATTGTATGGACTAACAACACATGCAGTCTGACCGTCCTTGTTATCTCACAAAATAAGTACAGTTAAACCTACCTTAAAAAGCACCTCTATATAGCAAAGCAATGTCTATAAAGGGCAGTCTCATTGTTCCAGTATTGTGATCAATGCTGTTATAGTGACAGCCGGAACCTTTGAGCCGTAATGAAAGCAGGGGGTTTGGCGCTTTAAAATCTGATTCAACCCACCATTTCTTTAGAAATGCCTGTACCAAGTCAGGGTAATTACGGTTTTCACAGTTTTCCGGTTGTTGACTGATTTTGTCTCTTTATATACTTATGAGTTTTGACTTTCCTTTGTAAGATAGTTCGGAGTTCGGTAATTTTGTTGTTACCTTTATCTCCCATTAAAGAATAGTGCATGTAATTTTAACCTGTATATTTAAAGGACAACTGCTCATAAAGGCAACATTTTCATGTTCCCTTAGTGGCCTTTACATACAGGCTTCACTGTATTACTTAGTGGCCTTTACATACAGGCTTCACTGTATTACTTAGTAGCCTTTACATACAGGCTTCACTGTATTACTTAGTGGCCTTTACATACAGGCTTCACTGTATTACTTAGTGGCCTTTACATACAGGCTTCACTGTATTACTTAGTGGCCTTTACATACAGGCTTCACTGTATTACTTAGTGGCCTTTACATACAGGCTTCACTGTATTACTTAGTGGCCTTTACATACAGGCTTCACTGTATTACTTAGTAGCCTTTACATACAGGCTTCACTGTATTACTTAGTGGCCTTTACATACAGGCTTCACTGTATTACTTAGTGGCCTTTACATACAGGCTTCACTGTATTACTTAGTAGCCTTTACATACAGGCTTCACTGTATTACTTAGTGGCCTTTACATACAGGCTTCACTGTATTACTTAGTGGCCTTTACATACAGGCTTCACTGTATTACTTAGTGGCCTTTACATACAGGCTTCACTGTATTACTTAGTGGCCTTTACATACAGGCTTCACTGTATTACTTAGTGGCCTTTGCATACAGGCTTCACTGTATTACTTAGTAGCCTTTACATACAGGCTTCACTATATGACTTAGTGGCCTTTACATACAGGCTTCACTGTATTACTTAGTAGCCTTTACATACAGGCTTCACTATATGACTTAGTGGCCTTTACATACAGGCTTCACTGTATTACTTAGTAGCCTTTACATACAGGCTTCACTGTATTACTTAGTGGCCTTTACATACAGGCTTCACTGTATTACGTTGTGATAAATGATGAAATTTATAGGAAATTAAGCCAGAAATTCACGTGCGACATCAGCTGTAAATTTTCTGAAAACAGTATCTGATTGGACACAGAGGACAATACATCCTCACTGATATGCATGCTATGGAATAATAGGTCTTACTTACTGATGGCAATGCTTACGTTAAGGGTTAGTTGGCTACCATGTCATATAACAGAGCTGAGGTTATATATCATTTGCAACATTATCGTTGATTATTGCACGGCTCTCTGAGAGTAATAAAACTACAGTCCAGATTTAAAGTGTGAAATATCTCGTATCTGCGTGTAATATTTCATAGTTCTTAGTTTTTGAATACATGCTGGTATATAAACCATAAAGAGATCAACGGAAAATAATGCATTCATGTTACAATAGCATATATACTGTTGTCAATAGAATTTTTAGTGAACATATAATGTTATAATATATAACAAAATATTTCAGTTATACAGCCAATGTTTTCCTCTGATTCATAAATGTCTAGTTTGATCATTTAAAATTGCATGACGCCATCTATTTCACCAACACAAAGTCTGTGTAAATGCAATTGAGTTTAAATTAAACTGCATTACGTGGTTTTGTCTCTGAGGATGTTGCTATCATTTGGAATAAGCTGAACATGTTTTTGTTATATAACACATTATGAATTATGAAGCATTGCCTAATTCCGTCGGTGTTATAATTTCGAACGCAATATCATAGTGATCCGATATATCTTCCTCCTACACCTTACACCATTTATCTTCCTTGTGTAAATGAATTTTATCATGACAAATATATGTTATTTAAAAGTCATTAAAATGTAGTTGATGGACTATGAGGAGATTAGGTTTCAAACGATAGATGTTCCCTGTTGACTTTCCAGGGCTGCATTGTACTAGTGTCAACATTCATGTAATATTTCATTGCATACGATGTAGCTATGATATAGATAACCTTGGTAACGGGATATTGAATGTCTTCCTCTTATTACCAACCATTTATAAGAAAATTGTCTAAAATATATTACAAGAAAATTATGTGGGTATAAGTGAACATAATTTGATATTCAATTACAAAATCAAATGTCAAGGAGCGGCGCCTTTTTTGTACTGTTCTTCTTCTCATATTTAATACACGATGTTGATATTGTAACATGAAAGCAATCTTTTCCTTTGATCCTTTTTTATGACTTGTATCCCAGAATGTAAGCAACAACCAAGAACTATGAAATAATACACGCAGATACGAGATATTGCACACCTTAAATATGGGATGTAGGTTTATTACTCTCAGAGACCCGTGCAATAAATAATCAACGACATAGATGTGATGTTGCTTGACTTCATGTTGCAAATACTTTATACCACTGTTTTTCGAGTTAAGCGGTTGAACAATCTCACGCTTCATGTTCGATTGTTTAATCGCTTAACTCGAAAAACTGTGGTATAAATATTACTTAATAGTAAAAATAAAAATAAAAAAATAAATGTACATACCAACACTGAATAATATAATAGTGCTTCGGAAATGCCATTACTTAGCAAATACAATTAAACCTGTCAATAAAGGGCACTCGGGGGTACCTGAAAATGTGGTATTTATGAGCAGTTGCCCTTTATATACAGGTTAAATATATATGCACTATTTATTAACGGGGAAAATGAGACTGCTGTTTATAGACAATGATTTGCTATATAAAGGTGTCCTTTAAGACACGTTTGACTGTATAGTTATGCTTGAAATATGCATTTTCTAAATAATGTAATTTATTAAAACTAAGGCCAGTTTTCCTCAGACCTTGGTATCCTTAGACGATTTGTCTATCTTGTTTGCTTCCAAAGACTTTTAAATTAGTTGGCTTTCCAATCTAATGAAGGTTATTTCAGAAACACATCGTGCTTACGAAAAGATATCTTCCCATTTTATTTTCTTAGAGTATTCAATTTTTATTTACGAGATGTTGGTTATATTTCACAACTATTTGAAGCTATATGAGTTCGTCTTTGGGTTTTTTAAAAGGTGTACTCGATATGAACATAGTGGATAGTTTTCGTCGGTTACTCTGTATTGGTAAGAGAAAATAACTGCCCACAATAATATAATTAAGTTTTTTTTATATCACGTGGTATATTTGTTTCCTCCAAAATGAAATCACTTGTATGATTGGATTGATATTGAATTCTAAAGTGAAGATAAACGGCATTATTCCTAATGATTTAAAGTTTGACGAAAGAAGATATGCCATCGATAAATAAAATATAATTTGTTTACAATCATTTAATATTAATGTTTCTGTTTGAACATGTCAACACTGGCCACAGTGTGCAAAACGGTATAGAATGCTGATCTAAACAAAAACTAATACTAGCGTTAGCAATGGAAGTTCGAAGCTCCCACAAAAACCGAGAATTGAATCAAATCGTATCGACATGTTCTACCAGTAAAGTTATAGACACAGTACTGTAATCAAATGTATGTATAATACCCGATTTTTAAATTCATATATGTAGGGGCCGTGGTGGTCGTGATTGTATGGTAGTTAGATTTACAACTACCTATGCAATCAGTGCTATCACCACTAACGTTGCGAGTTCGACTTCCCCTACGGCGAGGTGTACTTGATACAACATTATGTGCTAAAGTTTGTCAGCGTCTTGCGGCATGTCGGCGGTTCTCATCGGGTTTTCTCCACCAATAAAACTAACAATTGCGATATAACTGAACCCTAACCATATAGTTTTTAAGAGCTTGAGCGCTGCAGTTTCATTTTGTTTCTACAATGCATTTCACTCTTACAATCTATGTCCATTTTATTCTAATATCAAAAGAAAGATGTTTCAAATAGTATACACCAACTGCAGCAAATATCGGCTAACAGCATACAATGGAGACTTGTATTGGCCTTGCCGATTGTTCTGTTATTTCATTACAATCAATTGGATACTCTCATGGGTGACCCGTTACTTAACCAAATCAGTCACTTGTCATCGAACTATTTACTTATCTGTTAAATCTTGAGAGAATAAATGTGGACTTAATCGGCTTTCTTCTTCCAAATGTAGCAGAAAGCAAATATATCTGACGTCTTTTAATGTCAGTTGCAGACACTGATAATAACCTTATCTTTGATGTCTCGGGAATTGACGAAAAATTCAATTTCAAACCGCAATCTATGGTAACCTTTTCTTTAACCTAATAGAAATGGGATTAGAAACACGGACAACATCTCAACAGAATATTTTTTTCTGATTTTCAGCAAATCAGATCTAAAATATATGTTATTTTGAGATAATACATAATGTCAGCTGCACTGAGATATCTCAGAGTATACACACAGTCGCACACACATATTGACTCACGTTTGTCTTTCTACTCTCTTTAAAGTCAACTTACTGCTGAATTCGAAATAGCCAGCTGGAAGCTACATTACGTAATAACTGGACATAATCTGCAATTGAAATACGTTTAGATAATGTATAAATAATTGTAGCATGTCTTGTTTAGAGATTATTATTTTTTTTTTTTTATTTTAATATTATATACACACAATAGCATAGTTTCTGCTAATATGTTAAATCCATGTGAATGTTGGCATCACTTTTCGCGAATAAAATAAAAATATTTCTCGCGTGACCTGATCCTAGGCAGACAAAAAAAAAAGACCCGTATGTTTGACAACAGATCGGTGTTAAAGCGTGTATGTACACATACCAGTAATGTTTACACGGGTGTACAAATCAAATCATTATTCACGATGATATTATTTGTTCAACGTTATAGTGTTGACATCATTTGAATACATCAACCTCGCTACATTACGCTTTTTATCATCTAGACAATTGACTTTTAAAATTAAAACATTTTGAGTTGAAGAGAAGCGGGGTTTGATTAATTCATTCATCTCTATGGAATTGAAATTGAAACGTATTTCCAATGTACATCGTCAAATAATGCAGTTAAGGAATATTGTCTTTATCATTCATTTACGTCTCTATTGAGTCGGGTTTAAAGAGAAATAAAAGATTGACTTTGAATTTTTGCTGAAACTAAAGTGGTAAAATATATAATTTTCTTGCACAAATAGCACAAATATTTCCCACAAGTGCTATTCTGTCTGACTTTAGACACTATAGGGGGTTAAGTATATTGAAACATACAGCATAATGCACGGTGTTACTTGATCAACTTATGTTTCTGGTCAGTCTGATAAAGAGACGAGGGACACACATGAGGAAAACAAATATGCACCAAATAAATTCAAAGACATACACAAATCTAAGACTCCTACATTTATTTATGCTTAAAAAGGAAGCGTCATAAATGCTGGCACATCTAATTATAGCGTGTTCTTTCAAGTTTGAATAAACCGTCCAATTCCTCTCTAAATAAGGGTAATAACAAAATTACCAAACTCCGAGCAATCTTACAAAGGGAAAGTCAAAACTCATAATTATATAAACAGACAAAATCAGTCAACAACCGGAAAACTGTGAAAACTGTAATGACCCTGACTTGGTACAGGCATTTCTAAAGAAATGGTGGGTTGAATCAGATTTTAAAGCGCCAAACCTCCCGCTTTCATTACGGCTCAAAGTTTCCGACTGTCACTATAACAGTATTTATAACAATACTTGAACAAAACATGTAAAACAGTTGTCAAAACAGCACCAAACTCAGTGAAGTAACCGCATCGGTGGTATAATGGCTAGAGTGCTCGCCTCAAGTGTTGTAGATCGAGGGTTCTAACCCCCGTCTGGACAAACCAAAGACTATTCAACTGGTATTTGTTGATTCTCGCTGACTGTTGTTTCATTGAACTAATACTATCAAAATACAACTAGGCCTGATGTTTTAGTACAAAGCGGAAATCATTATTATCTTATCTGATTAAGTTTGTTGTCGCCATGATATAGCCGAATAAGTGTTCATGTGGCATTAAACACTAATCACTCACACACCAATTCCACTGTGAGTGGACATGCATGTCAAATGGTGGACTGTTGAGCTGACACTATGAATATAAATCTAACATCGAGAGATGAAAAGTACACATCCCACCAATATATCATCGGAAAATAAGTTCTTCTACCTCACTTGGGTCAAATAACAATCTGTCCCTAAATCACTTACATCTGATTTGTTATTCTGATAATCATCAAAAGATTAGCAATACGTATATTGAGCGACCTCTTGTCTGTCTTTCATATAGGTTTTCTGTTGTTTAATATATTATTGTGATTCATAAGACGTTTGAGGACAGCAATATTACTTGTATCCATAACCTTTCGATATCAGTATATTTCACTTTTCAGATGTTTGTGTTGTCCTATTGTGTCTCTTTACGTTCATAGTTCTGTGTTGTGATGTCCGCTACGATTTCTGCATGAAAACGATGCTCTGTTCGTATTTACCTCCAGCAGGGCTCATGTCTTATTATGTGTTTTGTGTATGTTTGCGTATAGTGATGTTCAACATGTTGCTCTATCAAATGACTTTACGTTCTGTGTTCCGTGTTGTGATGTCCGCATAAAAACGATGTTCGATTCGTTGATACCTCCAGTTGTTTGTAGGAGGGTTCATGTCTTATTTACGTTATTTGTGTTTGTGCATAGTGGTGTCCAACATATACTGTGTTGTGTTTTTGTTTTGTTTGTCTTCGTCTTGTGTCTAGTGTACCTAATGTTGTCAGTTTCTCTGGATTGTCCATTCTTGATCACCCCTTCGGTTATCTTTAACGTTTATCATAAATAGAAAAGAACGAAAGGGGAAAGAGCCCAACATAAATTGTGTGGTCATTTCAAACAATAGATGTACCAAAATAGTCTGTATCTTTATAGTCGCACAGATGATTGAGCATATTACGATTTTGATTTTTATGGATTTTTAAGAAACCCATAGAATTGGTATTTTCATGTTCAATGAGATTATATGTCATATGGACAATATTAATTATGTAAGGAATACTACAAAATAGGTAACATTTGCATCTGGCCATAGCAATATATAAACAAATGTCTGTTTAGTTCAAATCATGTAATTAATACACGAAGTCGTGCACTTATTTTTGACGAACGATCAAGTTGATGTATGAAAGTGGGTTGAACTCCGATGGTATGATATCATGTATTTGGTTCAGTTAACTAGAAACAGCTTGGTTTTAATAATATCTATTAACAAAATTAACATGTGTTGGCAAGCAAGATCTGAAATAAAAAAAAAGGTTTGCATTTTATAATTAAAGTTGTAAACTGTGTAATCGTAATTGCTAATCAATTGTCGATTTCTTTTACGCCTGTCTTTAATTACTCAAGTCATGGTCATAAAAACTCTTGTAATAGACATAGCAAAACAGAACTATTATTCCTCCCACATTTTATTATATAGATGGGGGACAGTTCAAACAAATACATTAATACTTAATGATAGGAACAATTTAAATGTATGACATTAGTTGTCTATAATAACTGCTGTGCTTTTTTAGTTAATAATAACGATTTACGCTTACGAGTTTTCACCTCCTCCGTATATTTAGCATATGCCTTCATCGTTTAGAAAGAGTTCACTCATTCTCATTATTAATTTAAACAATGAAAGGTTAACGCCATACAATTCTTTATTGTGTCTATTTGTATGTATTGTATCTAAATTCACCCCTGTTTTTTGGTGCGGTCCATGTTAATCTTTTTTTTTATAGTTTTTGTTGTTTTTCTATTATATGTCTTTACGTTCCAAGTTCCGTGTTTATATGGCCGTTACGATTTCCGCATAAGAACATTGTTCGCTTTGTCTTTATCTACAGTTGTTTGTAGGAGGGTAGTGTACGGTACACGTCTTGCTTACTTTATACGCTATGTGTGTTTGTTTGTCCAACACATATTGTGTTGTGTTTTTACTTGTCATCGTCTTATGTTTGCACTTTCTCTGGATTGCCCTTTTTTGATAGCCCCTTCGGTTTTCTATAACAATTATTCTCTGTACAAATGTAGATAATATATATCTATCTAATCACCATCATAGTATAACTATAAAACCATTATTATAGTTGAAATAATCAGGAAAGGGATTAAAACTCATAACCACATATAGCCTCTATAGTATGCATGACTACACAGCTATATGGAACTAATATTAGTTACAAATGATGTACCTCTCCTTTTGAATTCAAGGTCATGCTTAACTCATGTAGCTTCATATTAATGCAACTTATTGACCATACGTAAAAAGTTATCAAGTATTGGCTATAAAAAAAAGAATTTAAAAATACCAAAGGGATGATCAGAATCCAAGCACAATAATATTGTTATATTAATATACTAATATAACAATATTAAACACAATGACCAAGAGAAAACGGACAAAAGAACAAACAACGATCTACAAAACACTACACAAAATCTTAAGTTCGAGAAACATGAACTCCTCTAAAACATGGGGTGAACATGTAGTACAAATGCATCTGTAACAGTCAATACTCTTCATTACTTCTATTAAGTTCAAGATCCAGCTCGAAGTCCGTAACTTTTATCAACATTATTCACTAATATAACAATATTATTTACTAATATAACAATATTATTTACTAATATAACAACATTATTTACTAATATAACAATATTATTTACTAATATAACAACATTATTTACTAATATAACAATATTATTTACTAATATAACAACATTATTTACTAATATAACAACATTATTTACTAATATAACAACATTATTTACTAATATAACAACATTATTTACTAATATAACAACATTATTTACTAATATAACAATATTATTTACTAATATAACAACATTATTTACTAATATAACAATATTATTTACTAATATAACAACATTATTTACTAATATAACAATATTATTTACTAATATAACAACATTATTTACTAATATAACAACATTATTTACTAATATAACAATATTATTCAACTTAATAACACAGAGTAAAGAATTATCAAGCTACAATTGTAAGATAAAAATGTTCTTTTCATAAATTATGTCTTTTATTTTTCGTAAATTGAAAGTTTGTAACATTAATCAACATTATTCACTAATATAAAAGTATTATTCTACTTGATGAACCAGAGTAAAGAATTATCAAGTATATGCTATTATGTATTAATACAATTACAGGATCTTCTACTTTGTGTATTGATTTTTTTTTAAAAGTTTTATGGTGCTTAACACCACTTTCAACAATATTTCAGTTATATCGTGGCGGTCAGTTTTATTGGTGGAGGAAACTGGGGTAGACGAAAAAAAACACCGATCTGTCTCAAGTCACTGACAAACTTTATCACAGAATGTTATATCGCGCACACCTCGCCATATCGGGATTCGAACTCACAACTTTAGTGGTGATAGACACTGATTGCATATGTGGTTTTAAATCAACTGCCATACGATCACGACCACAATGACCCCTATCAAGTATATTTTATAATGTATTAATACAATTACAGGATCTTCCACTTTATAAAGAGTAAATCGCGATAAGGTAAACTGGCAATTAGATTAAATAGTATTTGTTTAAAATAGCTTGTTCTAAATCTAAATTTAATTTCTAATGAAATATTAGTTAGATACAAATACAACACACCATGGAATACTCACATATTTTTATATTTTTAATCCTTAGTGCGCTTTGTCAATATGAAAACTATATCAAGTGAAAGTGATTTATGTTTCATATTATATATTCTAACAGTTAAATCATTTTATTCTTATGTGATAAACTAGAGACCGTCGTGGTCGGAATCGTATGGTACTTTGATTTACAACTACATATGCAATCAGTGCATATCACCACACTAAAATTGTGAGTTCTAATCCTGCTCATATCAAGGTGTGCTCGATACAACAGTATGTGATAAAGTTTGTTAGTAACTCATATCCCCTAACCATACATCCTTACATTTAAATAAGTATATCCTTATGTGATAAACTTTATCAATCAAATATTCATTTTGACAGTATACCATCACAAACTACAAGAAATAGAAAAATAGCCATTGCCTTTATGAAACGATATATCTGATAGTAGTTTTGTAAAAGAATGCCGACAACAATAAGTTTGCGGGCCCGGGTGGCTCAATGAGTTAGGTCGTTGGATTACCTAACAACTCATACAAGCCCATCACCAATACGGCGTGGGTTCGTTTGTAAATTACAAAAAGGTGCACTCGACTCGCATTCGCAAGTGATAAAGTTTACCAGTTGCTTGCCCATGGTCGGTGGTTCTCTCCGGCTTCTTCCACCACAAAAACTGGTCGCCATGATATAGCTGAAATATTGCTGAAAGTGGCGTTAAACACCAAAAATAAAAAAAAATCAATTTAATAATAAACTTGTTACGGCATGTGGTGAGATCTCAGTTTGAAGGGCAAAACGAGGTCCGGAATAAATAAAGCTATAGGTGATGAGCAACACAAATTCATTCACTATTTTAATTTACTTGACCTATATGTTTGCATTGTTGCCGGGTTTTTTATTCTGCATCGATATCCGGATCGTTCATTTACTTGGATTTTTTCTGACTTTGATACCCCGCAATTGTCTAATAAATCTAATTAACAAAATAGGTATTCCGAGAACCAGTCAATATACCGATAACTACATATATTGACATGAAGAAATATTTACTTCAAGCCTATTTTAGTCATGACGGAAAAATCATGTGATTACAGATATTTGTTAAGGTTAAGAATATCAGCATTTGTTCGATATATTTACACCGCCAACTATTTTTGTATTTACCGTACTAATGATTAATTATTTTGCAATGGGGTGGGACATTTAATTTTGATAAATATAAAATCATAATATCGACTTAAAAGGTAAATTATTATACAATGGTGAATTTAACCTACTTGGTAAATGTCAAAGTAAAACATTGCAAGAAGAAACATGACTCTAGCGTAATAATAGGCGGACGGCCAATATAAGTATAGTAAGTACTATTACGACACCTACATACAAATCAATAGAATGCTCGGGACAAAATATCAAGAATTTGAATGTATTGTCTTACAGTATAATATATAGGGGAAATAGGGTTAGGGTTATGGTGTTTAACGCCATTTTCAACAATATTTCAGTTATATCGTGGCGGAGGGGGGAATAGAAATAGAAGTCTGCACCAATGTTTATCGCAGACAGTCTGAGTAAATTTAAGATCTACAATATATCTGGTTTTGATCTTATTGTAGTCTGATGTGACCACGAGAGATTCAAGTTTAAGTCTATTTTTGCCAGATACGTGTTTTGTCCTCTTCTGTTCTGATCTTTGTGTTCTTTAAAAAACTGTGTGCTCCGCTTATGGTTATTCGAATTTGGATTTAGAACACTATTTCTTCAAATTTGTAATTTACCTTTGCTTTAACTTATACAAGGGATATGATAATATTGGTCCATAAAAGATAAATAGTCGGTCTCTTATTAAAATATTAAACCACTGTCTTAAACTAAGATTTATTTATTGTTCGTTCCCTATCACCCAATAACAACAATCTCATACATATTCAAGACTGCTGGCTTGGGAAGAAATATATTTTACTTTCTATAGCGAATATAATGCAATCACCTACTCCGTTATCGAAATCTACAAACATGATCCTTCATGTACAACGAGCGTGGTATTCTCGAAACACGACATCGACAATAGTCAATGGTCGTGCTTTCTGTATTATAAACTAACAAATTCTTAGCAAAAGACATCCCCTATCCACCATCTGAGGGTGTGCTGGACAGATCAGTGGAGTGATCCTTGACTAACTCTGATCATTACATACAGTCAGACAGGGAAAGTCAGAAAGTGGACATTTACCTGTATGGAGTCGATCATAGTTCTTTGAATAAACATTGAGAATACTGATGGATAATGCAGAGAAACTGGCATCTGGACACCACTATGCGAAAACAAACACAAATAACGTAAATAAGACATGATCCCTCCTACAAACAACTGGAGGTAAAACGAACCAAACATAGTTTTTATGTTTACTATGTTTACGGTTTTCCACTCTACTCTATAATCAAACCAACTTACGAGTATTCGTATTGTCTGTCTAGTGAATGTAGATAAAGTGTTTGTATAAAATGTTTATTTTCCATATGTTTTTCCCATTGCAATAGATAAGAAACAAATAAAACAATCCTTGACGATTTTTTATGTCTTTACTCATACTTAAACCAACTTATGAGTATTCGTAAGTGTCTGTCTAGCAAGCATAGATGAAGTGTTTGTATATTGTGTTTATTTTTCCATATTTTTTTCATAGCAATACATGTAGATAAGAAACAAATTAAACAACCCTTGGTTATTTTTGTATGTCTTCTCTAACAGTTTGATTTATATTTACAGGATAACATTGAGGACTACAGATTCATGAAAACATTATTAGAGGTCTTCTATAGAAGCCAATTAGAACAACTTCACGAACAGGAAGCCTTTATTGCACAACAAGTGGATATTCTCAACGACCAAAGAGAGAGTGTAAGAGCCAAGAAGAGAAGCCACGTACAATGCCTTGTTAATGTCGTAGCTTGTTACAAAAGGCGCAAGTAGATAATGAGAGATGCTGTTATAAGGCAACGACATTTTTTGGTGTAACTAACAAACAATGTTCTAATGACATCATCATACAAAGGAATGAGAGGAGGTTTTAGTAAGGGAATATTTGAAATATGATATCAAAGCACTGTGAATACTGTACTGTTTTGGTTTGTATATTGTACATTTTTTCTTAAATGATATTGTTGTGTAAAATTGTATAAATATTTACTTTGAATAATTAAATTACATGTTAAGTACACCAAAATGAGTGTTGAATTATTTTCCTTACATATGTTAACAAATACCTTAATAGAGAAATGTCACCAGACACATATTTAACAACGGAAGACAACAAATGCATTTTTATATAAAGAAAAACTGTATTTGATCACAATTTGAGAAAAAATAGACAAAAACAAAGGTGAATTGTTCATTTGTTTAATAGTTTTTCAGCTATAAAATTTACTGTGTTTTACAATTGGGAAATAAGAATAAAAGTTACCAGCAGTATATATATATATCTGTTTTCATTTTTTTCTTAGGCATTGCGCCAAAGACTATGAAACTGGTATTTGTTGATTCTCCGCTAAGCACATAGCAGTAAGGAGAAAGAGCAAAGGCTGGTTGGCTCGGAATCAGGATAATGTGTCCGAGTGGGTAGACATGTCTATCCGCGTAGTGTTGTTTTAGTGCGCTAGTGTTGTTCTAGTACAAAGCGGGCCTCATCATCATCTCATTGAAAATTAACTTTTTTTCGCCATGATATAGCTGAAAAACTGTTGAGTTGGCGTTACACTACGATAACTCACTCACTCTTAGGTATTGCGCAACCAACCTACAAGCAAGACGAAATTAATCCTTTTTTCTTAAAATGGAGAAATATAGAATCTTTCTTTGCGAGCAGTTGATTATCGTATTTCTACAATCGAGATAGTTAAACTTTAAAATTTCGAGCCTCAGGCGAGAAATTTTAAAGATTAACTATCGAGACTGTAGAAATACGATAATCAACTGCTCACAAAGAAAGATTCTGTTTCTCTAATTCTTTAATACGTCAATTATTTCGTTTTAAAAATATAGCACTTTAAATACCCCGTGGGGAACCCATCACATTCCATTTGATGACGTATTTTAGTGTTGATATGAATACGCTATTCATAACGATGTCGCTTGAAGAAAACAAAATATTGAAATGACACTGTTTTTCATTTGAAGTAAACAATAGTTAATAACAAATTACAATTGAAGAAAATATTTGAAAGGCACTAAAATCTTTAAAAAGTCTGGGTCATGACCTTTCGAAGATCCAATCAGAAACCGAGAACAAATAAATCACACGTGATGGAACAAATGTTTCTCTCACCGGTAAAAAAACACGAAGAACAGCCAAAGAATTAGAGAATGCTTATTATCTACTCATTATTATATTATAAATAGTTTGAAGATACCACAAGATAATCAGAAGTCGTAAATCGGACAGACAATACAATCGCCAAAAGGAACAGGAGAAAAGGATAAACTATTATCTATAAAGTACAAAATGTATTACACAGAAAACAAAGGACTGACACTAAAAACCGTGGGTGAACTCAGGTACCCCGGAAAGGTAAGCAGTTCCTCATCCACTAGCGACAAATCACACTTCACAAAAATGGAAATATAGCCTTGGGTAGGAGCCATCGTCGTCTTGATCGTATGTTAGCTGGATTTAGAACTGCCTATGACAATCAGAGCCTATCACCACTAGTTCTAATTCCGCTCATGGCGAGGTGTACTCGATACAACATTATGAGATACACTTTGTCAGTGACTTGCGGCAGGTCGGTGGTTTTCTCCGGATACTCCGGTTTCCTCCACCAATAAATCTGACCGCCACAATATAACAGAAATGTTGGTGAAAGTGGCGTTAAATACTATAGCGATAACCATAATCCTTAGGTATATCTAAATCTAAGCTGGTCTTACATGTATCGTGTTCATCGACAGCCATAAATAAATTGCATGGGTTTATCTTTCGCATAGTGGTCGCTTTGTTTTCATATATCAGAAATGTTTTATTATAGTCATTCCATGTGAAGACAATTAGCAAAACAGAAGCCAAAACATTCATGCAGATTTGATTGTCGCTATCATTATTTGGTTGACCCGTATGGAATTTCAGTTCCTGAACTGATCCCTTCCTTAGATTTGGGAATTAGGATTTCACGAAAACTGCAATATTTGATAATATCTCCGGTGACGCCTAATTTCAATTTCTAGATTTTGCGGGAGTTGGACTTGTGACAGGTTGTATAGTTTGGTTTGTTTTGTTTTACTTTGTAGTACTTTATACTATTTTAGTTCTATGTTATGAATATCATTGGAGATCGCAAAGTGAAATAGTGATTGACATTATCTGATGTTCCAATATTCACACATTCTTGTTATCCGATATTCTACTTTATCAGCATTTCTATGTCATCTTCTGTCATCGAATCTCTGACGGAGTGGTATCTAAAATGTAAAAGGAATAAGTCATAGCTATTTATTGATTGAAAATTTCAGAGTTAAATAGATTTGTGAGATCTTTAAGCAAGACTTGTATACCTTTCAAAATTTCTTTTAAAATATACTGTTTAATTAACTTCAATACTTTGTGCATGCCGATATCTTCTGGTGTGTACATTATAGTAGTATATAGTTTTCATTTGTTTTGATATACATAATTTTCTGAACAAATATGTTGTATACTACTCGCTGGAAAAGAAACGTTAGAGAAATCCGAAAGGGCAATCAAGAATGGACAATCTCGAAACATTGGCAATATTGGGCATACAAGACACAGGACGAAGGCAAAACAAAACGCAAAAACACCATGCATACACTGCAAACTAAAAAGATGAGCAACACGGACCCCATCAAAAACCGGGGGTGAACCCGTGTGCTCATAAACGGTATGCAGATTTCTCACTTGCTTAACTTGCACCCCTTTATTGATATATCGTGGGAGATATGGGGAAACCACATTACGTGTCACATACCTATGAAAATGACAATTGCGAGACTATGAAAGCATTACTAAGCCGCTTTGCATGATACAATCAATCTAATTGGCATATAAAGGTCATAGCTCTATTTATCATATCATTTTATACATAACATAAGGTCACTCACACGTGACGCTTAATGAGGTTTTCTAAGATCTCCCACGCCGTAACATATATCAGTATAGGGGGCATAGTTACTGATCTGATTTTAATCAGAATGTAGAAAGAACAGCTTAGTGTATCTTGGTTCTTGGATACAAATGGGCATCAGTATAGGGGTGAGAACAATGACTGGTCTGATTTTTATTGTACTGTAAAGAACACAGTCTATTTTTTCTCGGTTCTTGGATACAAATGGGGATACAAGTAGTAAACATGTCAAGCTCGTAGTCGATCCTGTAAGTGGTTTAAGATACTCGAAATACTCGATGCTCGTGCGATTCTAAATACAGCTTAGAATGTCAGTTCTCAATATACACCCTATTGATGCCCACTACTTAAATAACACTATATGACATCGTGTACGTTTAGAATCTATGTGATGTTTTTATCCCTATCCAAAATTTATCAACACATTATCTGTCTGATATTTAAATAAACATTAGAGAATACCGAAGGAGCTATCAAAAATAGACAATCCAGAGAAACTGGCAACATAGAGTACAAAAGACGAAGACAAACAAAACAAAAACACAACACAATATGTCTTAGATATCACTATACGTAAACAAACACAAATAAGACATGATCCCTCCTAAAAAAAACTGGAGGTAAAGAGGAACCGAACATCGTTTTAGCGGAAATAACGGCGTTTCCAATCATCAAATTTGATAGAGTTAACCATTGGCAAACTTTATTTTAACAATGTTGTTGATCCATATTGTCATATGGCTTCATATTAAATTATGTTGACAGAATTATATTTAGGATTATGCTACTCTCACTAATCCAAAATCTAAGATGAATGTATCGGGGTAAAATTAAAATTTAACGATATTTCATGAGAAACCACAAAACCAAACATTCAAAGGATCGATTGTCGCATCATGCTTGAAAAGTGTGATATAGATTACATTTTGTAGTCTGATATAAGTTTTACTTATATATTTCCAAATATAATAAACATTAAACCGTAATGAAAGCGGGAGGTTTGGCGCTTTAAAATCTGATTCAACCCACCATTTCTTTAGAAATGCCTGTACCAAGTCGGGGTCATTACGGTTTTCACAGTTTTCCGGTTGTTGACTGATTTTGTCTGTTTATATAATTATGAGTTTTGACTTTCCCTTTGTACGATTGTTCGGAGTTCGGTAATTTTGGGCAGGAACTCATTCCGGGGTTAACCCCCGGATTTTAGTTGGTTCGTATAGCTGGATCTTTAGTTTTCTGTGTGGTGTTTTGTATATTATTGTTTGTCCGTTTTCTTTCTTTTGGTCATTGCATTGTCTGTCTTTCCTCGATTGTCCGCTTCTGAAATTCATTGGTATCTTCAAACTTGTCCAATGTATAATCGTAGCAGATTGTAGCTACCCAGTTTAAGCCTTTTGGTTGTAATGCTCCCAATGACTTGTACATTATTTAGTTATCTAACTTTGAGTGTACCTGATGAAACTTATTCCAGAAACCTGTCGTGTGCGATAAATTAGAACAAGTTATGGTGTTTTAATTCCTCTTTCAGCAATGTTTCAGTCATATCGTGGCGGTCAGTTTTAGCAGATGCGGTAACCTCAGTACCCGGCGAAAACCACCGACCTGCCGCTAGTTTATGACAAATTGTATCACCACCTAATGTTGCATTGAGTACACATCGCATTGAGCGGGAGCTAAATTATATATCTGTTTTTTTATCATTATGGATTAATACGATTATTTATGACTTACCATAGCTAATTGATGGTGTGTGTATTGTCTTCCGCCATCAACTATTTAACTGGTTATATTTATATTGTTCGACGACAAATAGCACTTTTTTTTAAAACTTATTCTATGTTCTACGTTTTGTACAAGCTATGTCGTTCTACGACTTGAGGCATAGGTAACCTTTGTCGATTTATAGATATTCACATGAAGCAATTTGGTTTACTTGCTCCCAAAGACTTTAAAAATATTATGACTTTTAGTGTACCTAATGTTGATTATTCTAGAAATGCATCATACGTGCTCATTTGGATATCTACATTTGTATTAATACACTCAACGACAGATTATCTAATTTTAAAGAAAACAGTTTCCTTATTGGCCATAATTTGGACATTGCAGTTTTTGTGTTTAACCTTGTATTTATTGTATTTAAGATGGTATTAGTGAAGTATTGTATAGTAGTTAATAAGGGTAATAACAAACTTACCGAACTCCGAACAATCTTACAAAGGGAAAGTCAAAACTCATAATTATATAAACAGACAAAATCAGTCAACAACCGGAAAACTGTGAAAACCGTAATGACCCTGACTTGGTACAGGCATTTCTAAAGAAATGGTGGGTTGAATCAGATTTTAAAGCGCCAAACCTCCCGCTCTCATTACGGTTCAAAGGTTCCGGCTGTCACTATAACAGTATTTTAATACAGGAACAGAATAGGTAAAATAGTTGTCAAAGCAGTACCATATTCAGTGAAATAAATGTCAAAAACAATTTTACGTCACACATTGATAAAAACATATTTTTGACATTTTTCTTGACTTCTTTATCTTTATAATGTATAATGTTCTTTTCATCCTAAAGCTACTGATAATACTTATACATGTAATATATATATACAGTATATATATAACATTCTAAGTGTATTTAATGAAGGTTATTCCATAAACAGGTCGTGCGCATTTAATTTCCTATCTACTATTTTAATTCATCAAGGAAGTCATAGAATTATTCAACCAACCATTGCAAATAAAGTTTAAATATACATGTATATTGATTGTCCGTTGTTTGACATTAAAGGAATTGTAGCTCAGCCATATACATGACCAGTGCATGTTTACAAATAGTAAATCACAGCAAAAGGTGGTACTATGATCGACCTATTGACGGGTGCGTTGATGCCGTCAAGTATAACGTATGATCGACCTATTGACGAACATGTTGATCCCGTCAAGTAATACAGACGATGATAGATAGGGTATTAAAAGTTTGCCTATTAGCTCACTGGTTTTCATTAGGTGCTGTTGCAAGTTGAATGCAGAGGACACTCATTTACGTAAATGTCTTCTCAAAACTAAGAAATTCGGTTAGATTTAGCCCCACACAATCATAAAAAGACGTCCCTTTGTGTTGTATTCTACGGCATTTACGTAAATATCTTGTCATAACTACGAAATTCGGTTAGATTTGCCACCACACAATCACAAAAGGAAGCCCCTTTGTGTTGTATGCTTACGGTCTATCAGTGAGGTTAGGGTTGCGTAATGAATGCCTCTTTAATGTATTGTTTTACCAGAACAATATATATCGTGCATCCAAAAATGAATCAAAACAATCAGTTATGTAGTTCATTTTAATTGTAGATAAAAAGCATAACACCAATTACAAAGAAATCACTATGCCACAACGCAAAAATATTATACAGTATAAAATGAAAAACAATCAATACATAAGATCGGACTCGATACCAGGCGTCTTAATGGCCCTTCCATTTAGTTTCTCTCTGGCAGGGGGCAGACGTGGTAGTGATCGCATAGTAGTTGGATTTACAACTACCTATCCAATCAATACCTATCACCACTAATGTTGTGAGTTCGAATCACATTCGATACAACTTTATGCGATAAAGTTTGTCAGTGACTTGCGACAGGTCGGTGGTTTTCTCCAAGTACTCCGGTTTCCTCCACTTATAAAACTGACCGCCACGATATAACTGAAATATTGTTGATAGTGGCGTTAAACACCATCAGCCTAACCTAAACCTTTCTGGCTCGGCAGGCTCTGTTCAACGTTGTATATTTACTGTCGTAGTGATTGGAGATAAATACATTATGTTTCCGTTCATGATCAATTAACCAACTTCTTTCATATAAATGTTGAATTTAAGGTCTGTAAACTCTAAGGTCATCGATGGATGAAAGCCTGATAAATATTTAATTCAGAAGAAATAAGCTGACATCAACTATTTCTGCATTTAATCCACAATTTGTTCAATTTAAGATTAAGCCTATGAGAAATGTACGGGAGTTCGTATTGTGAATTACACCAGATGGTTTCTATTATTCTTCATTCTGGGAAAAGTCCAGATGCTTTAATTCTGACATTCAGTGCAACATGCAGGTATCGATTTGTCTGTGACATGGAACTTTACTAACGATGCTATTCTGTACCATGCCACGTATTTTTGGGGAGTCTAAATTTATTATTGTATTAAAAGTTTAATGAATTATTTTCCATGGAATAATCATTAAAAAATTTAAGTATAAATATCATGGATTGTAGAGCTTGACATTCACAGATCTGTATATTATGTCATTTATTAAATATTTGATCATACTTTTTCTTGCACAAAACATTGACAAATTATGTTGGTGAATTGTTACAAGGAATATCAACAATCATTGTTCATGTTACAGCTTTTTATTAATTCAAGACGAGTTTGATGATACCGAAGGGGTAATCAGAATCTGTAAATCGAAGGAGGACAACACAATGGCAAAAAGAAAAAGGACAAAATGACAAACAACTATCTACAAAACACACACAGAAAACAAAAGATCGAGCAACGCAAACCCACTAAAAGCCGAGTGAACTCGGGTGATCCAAGGATAAGCAGTTCCTGCTCCATTAGTAGCACTCGTCGTGTTGTTATTCTAGTTACAAACCAGGTGATAAGTCATGAATCCCGTAAATGAGGTTAGCAAGCAATAACAAGTACATGTACTTATAGTACAATTATATCATTATTCCTTAAGCGAACAGGAAACCCAATTTTCCATAATATAGCATTATAAAACACTTGGTATGGTAGTACGTCACTCCTTCTCCGGTTAAATGAAGCATCAGTCAGCAACACAATGCAAATCATTATCCCCTCAAAAATATGTATATTTACCGAGTCTTAATCAATAAGGAATCAGACAACATGGGCTTAGTTCCTTATATTTTCGATTAAGAATATCCGGCAAAAGAAAATAACAGCCGTCAACAGTTAATCACATAAACAACTGCGCAAGAATCCTCCTTTCGGCATTATTCCAACTATTTTTAAGAACCCTAACAACCAATCTAAAATGGTTTGTTGATTTTCTTTCAAAAATATATGTGTGAAAGTTTTATGGTTGTAGAATTTTGCTTATTTAATGCTACTTTAGAATCTGTGTCATTACCGTATGATATTTGGTGTAGGCGCAAGGAAACCGGAATAGATGGTGTGATGTAGAATAATCCAATTTTTGTGCTCTTTCATGCAAAAGAGTTCCACAAAATGGTGGCACCCATAAACATCTAAATGGTCTGTGCTACTATTACTTAATTGATTATTTAAACAGTTAGAAATCCCAAAGTTATTTTGCTATCTTTTGTTTCAACTAAATATACATCTAATTGTTGGTTTCTTTCCCCTTTAATAAAGAATATTTACGTAACCTTTCCAAAAATAGCTGCATAATCTTTTATCAAATATGTATTTAAGATAAGCTAACGTTAATTGATATAACAGAAAACTGTATTTAAAAAATGGCCAGCAAAATATAAGTAAAATTTAATAAATATGAAATATTTCGGTAAATAATTTATATTTGCAAATCACCCTGAAATCTTATTTTCATGGTATTGATTTTAATGTAATGCTGAATTTACCAGCTTACTTTAATGTAGTCCTATGGTATCTGATCATATGAAAGATATTTTAGCTTAATTGTTAATTTGGTTACACTTTCTTTGATCCTGGTAGGCGATAACAAACATGTACACAAGAGATCGTTAAAATGACGACGTTTTTGTGATTAAATTAGACAGTGACTGATTGTAAACCATCATGAAATGAACTTAAATTCGGTTGTTAACTGATAATACCGATGTTCCGATTATAGTGATTCTCGTGAATGGAGGCTGACCCCTCGTTTTATCCGATTATAGGCTTGGCTTAGCAATAATGGTCTGACACTTTAATCAGTAGTCGATTACATTATTAAGCCGGCTATTCTTCATTGTTTTAAATTACTTCTATCAATTATTTTAAGTGACCATTATATTTAAGCACACCTATGTTTGTTTTAATATGTATTATAAATCATACACTTTGAATTGAATGGTGGTCTTTTTATAATTTGATAATTTGACTCGCCATGTCTCGACATAACGTACTAGTCCGATGTTCAATGAAAATATATCTCATTATATATTTTTTTATTTGATTGATTCAATTCATAATGTATGATGGCGTATTTATGCCAGAGACATAGTTACAGGAAGCAGACTTAATCGTGTCAAGTCGACATATAACTAAGACTTCGACACTTAACATGCCACCTAATATTAGATAAAGCAAGTAGTGTGCCGACAAATGATCCAATATTATCATAGCATCTGGCTTAATAAACTTTGATAATGTCTTCGCCATGACCAATTATATCGGTTTATTTAAGTAAACGTTAGATAGTATAGAATGCGAAATGTAGAATGGAAAACGCATAGATACAGGCAACAGTGGCCACAAGACACAGAACGAAGACCAACAAAACATTAAAAAAAAACACAACACAGAAAACTGGGTATCGTCTACTGAAATGTTGATACAAATTAATTCAAATTAACTAGAATTAAAAATAAAGAAAGAATAAACTACCCCCATATTAACTTTATGATAATATACCATTTGAACATTAAAGACGATTCGTGTTAAATTCTGTAAGATATAACTTACAACCCGCAATGAGGACGAACAAAACGTCACGTAGCATATCATAGCAAAATCCACTAAGGCATCGCTGATCTAATAACGTAGATATCTCATTTACTGTACACGATACGTTTCTGGAATAACCTTCATCAGGTACACTCAAGCGTGAAAGATTGGAAAGCAAGATAATTTAAGACTCTTTGTGATCAAGAAACCCAAGGGGCCCAAACAGGATAACCAAACTAACCTAATGTCACCTATACCTACGGAAGAGAATCTTAGTTTTAATAATAAATACATTATTTAGAAACTGCGAATTTCAATATTGAATATATAAAATATACCATGTCCGTGCCGACACACTGACTACAAAAAACATTAATTAGTTTTTGCAAATCACAGAAACATTTTTCCGAGTCATTCGTAGATACCTACTAGTGCGCACAACGCGTATTTGGAATAATCTTCATCATGTACGTTCAAAATCGAAAGACTAGAAAGTCAAATAAACAAAGGTTAAATCTTTGTTTTTCTTTACTTACAGTGATGTTACATATGATATGTCTACACATTATCGATAAATGGTCGACAAAAACGTTAATAGAAATATGTCATAATTATGTATTGTTTCTGGTGCTATGGTTGAGTCAGGCTATCGTTATGGATGTTACAAACGAAGGGTCTAAATCTGCAATAAATAAAAACAATAACTAATCATTTGACTGTAAACCAATTAAAATTGTATTCTCCCAATCCATCGAGTGTTGAAAGGTGTCTGTTGACCAATTAATATGAGAACTACGTTTAGCGAATAAGCTTTTTAAACAATATATATATATATATATTTATTTCCATTCAAGATAGGGGCGGTCGTGGTCGTAATCGTATGGTAGGTGGATTTATAACTACCCATGCCATGCAATCAGTGCCTATCACCACTAAAGTTGTGAGTTCGATTCCCGCTCATATTGATGTCCAATCAATACAACATTATTTGATAACGTTTGTCAGTAGCCAACGGCAGGTCGGTGGTTCTCTCCGGGTATTCCGGTTTCCTCCACCAATAAAACTGACCGCCATAATATAACTGAAGCATTGTTGAAAGTGGCGTTAAGCATTATAACCCTAACTCGTTCAAGATACAATATATTACCAATGATAATTTACTCCATGAACTTATATTTTTCTTAAAACAAATTCAACACAGAAGACATCCTGGTAACTGTCAGTACACTAACACAGCATGGATGTAAAATCGCCTTCCGAGTCTCTTATGTTAGTCACATTATATCACAGGTCTGTTGTAGATCTTTATAGAAGAAAAGTGGCAAAATTATATTTTTAAGTAACAACATTATTAGTATGATCATCATTATTAATCAATAAACAAAAATAAGATTTTTCTGATTCATAGGCCATACATTTGATCACATTTGGTTTTAAGAGTTTATCCCACCTTTGGTGGGCTGTTACTTTCATAGGTAATTTCCTGACATCTTGACTATTTTAGTACAAATATACGGTTGGCAATTTAGTATTCTTACCAAAAAAAATAAAAATTAAAAAATAAGCTGTCGTCCCAGATAATAAAATGTATACATAGATTCTCCTTCAATTGCCCGTGGGTTACAATATTTCTCTTCTCAAGAGAGTTAAATTTAAAATTTTAACCACAAGCTCGAGAGTGGAGAAATATCGTAACCCACATGGGCAACTGAGGGAGAATTTGTTTCTCTCATTATTTAACACGAACTTTATTTCAAAATCCTTTTAATTACCGATTTGACAACATGCAGGGAAAGGCACGAGACATTTTAATCCTCTAGAGGATTACAGATTTTTCCACCACTGGTTCAGCGGGGTTAAAACGCCGTAATAATGGGAGAAAAGGTATTCCATATTACATGTGGTATGTTTTGGGGGACAATCACCAGTTTAGTCAGTAAAATTATCCAGACAATATTAAAGTATGCATTGCATGGTTATAGATCACTAATATAGCTTAACAAATGATCACAATGTTGTCATTTTTGTAGTCTCCACAACTATGTATTGTATTTTTTTTATATTTAGAAATGGATGTGTACTCTAAACATTTGTGTAAAACATTAACTTATCAAATCGTGTGCTATTCTCCATAATGTGTTCATGTATTCTTTTAGTATGACAACAATAAGTAACGGATTACTTGAACCGATTTAACTTGTCCAGAGTCAAAGCTTGTATGTTACTTGTTAAACTCTTTTACCGACTTGAAATAAATAATATTTGATCTTTAGACCGAACTAAAACAGACACCATAGTATATTTAAGAAATAGATATTAACTAACGCTAACCCGCTTACGGGGAGTTGTGGTCGTGTTCGTATGGTATTTGAAGTTGCAACTACATATGCAATCGGTTCTTATCAAGTTGTGAAGTCGAATCCCGATCATGGCGAGGTGTACTCGATACACATTAAATGATAAAGTTTGTCAGTAACATGCGACAGGTCGGTGGTTTCCTCGGGATACTCAGGTTTCCTCCATCAATAAATCTGGCCGTTATCATATAACTGCAATATTGTTGAAAGTGGCGTTAAACACAATAACTCTAACCTTAATCGCATATAGTAATGTTTTGTTGCTAAGCAACCAATAAACAAAATAATATGAGAGAAAACAAAACTAATACAATGTAGTATAATACTAAAGGAGTGACAGGCGGTTTTCCTTCTTCAAGTTATTTCTGATTAATACCAACACAATTATGCGATTCTAGCCATGACGGCTAAACAATTTCTCATTTGGCGTTAACCAACACTCACTCACTCATGCTTGGGATATTAAAATTTGTAAACAAAGACTGGTCACGTGACCAACAAGGACAGGTAACTGGGTGTACAGGTAAATATTGAAGAGTTCACCAGTATCCTGATGATAAGCATCTGTTCCAATGTTTCAGTCCTACAATTCACGACGACAGCTTTGAACTTTAACAATTCAACAATTTTTAAAATAGATAAAACATGACTAGAATTACTTACATAGTGTGCTTAAATTGACAGAAAAATGACGTACGGAGGATATTAATATCACACTTTAATGTGTTTAAACTGTATGTAACCAAATGCCCAAGCAATTATTTTGTTTTCCAACAGCTAGCCAAGTATTTCCTATTATGTGAAATTTGAAGATGTGTTTGGTTTTTTTTCTCTCTCAAAAAATGGGAAGATTTTTTTTAAAAAGAAACCTTTCAATTTTACACGTATTATTTACAACATATGTCTGCATCCTTCATAGTGACGTCATACGTCATACAGCCAAGAATAGTCGATCAGTCAGTATATATTTTTTTTTTAATATTTATTAACTTTCATTTTCTAGAATTGTTAATTATAGAGTCTGAAGCGCAGTACCTCAAGTAACTGGCGGAATCTTCAATTAGTTGAAGGCAGCCTCTTATCACAGTATCTTGACGCTTTATCTGGCGAAATAGAGAAAAATCTGTATAAAATCTGTATATTATATATATAAAGACACAAGTAATGAAACAAGTTTTATTTAGCCTATGTGGTCATAACTTCCGGTTCGGCAGCAAATAAAGTTGACAATAAAACTATTCCAAAAACGGAGCTGACACAACATGCTTTTATGCATCCCCTTCCTTTTGCAACCTTCTGCCATTCTTTCTCTTAAAGACAGTATGTAATAGAAATAGTTGACACTATGTGTACACATACCAAGCTAGTAGGTCCAAATATTTAGACATTTCATTTCATTTCAATCTACCAATTTGAAGTGGCCGCCAAAATATTTTGTTATTACCTCCCTTTTCGGTAAATGCTAGAGTATTGTTACAGTTGGTATCTTACAAAATTATATACAAGAAACATTAAGTAAAAATAAACCACGAATGCTACTTACCGTCAATTATTTTTTGATAGACGTAAAGCAAATAATTTATTTGTCAACTTTATTTGCTGCCGAACCGGAAGTTATGACCACATAGGCTTAATTTTAAAAACAAGAACGTCTGTCTGCTGTGAAAAAAGACAAATAGGTAGGGAACAAAGCAATGTTTGGTACAAATAAACTATGCATGAAAGGGATTTACCTTCCAAAATTCCAACGTAGCATTATTTTACGGGCGAACGAAGGTTATAAAAAATGTACACAGTTATTTACAGTTAGACAACCTTTGGAGGGAAAAACTTGTTTCATTACTTGTGTCTTTATATATATAATATACAGATTTTATACAGATTGTTCTCTATTTCGCCAGATAAAACGTCAAGATACTGTGCATCTTATACAGTAGAAATAGAAGAAGATCCGTATTAGAGTTCAGTAGAAAAATCCCATATAATAAAACATGCTGAAAACCAAACCAACCATCCCCACGAAGGCCCATTGTTATGTTGTCTAGTACCTTATATAGACATATATATGTGTACAGGTAATTAATTAAAAATCTATATTATTTGTTGTGATGTAGCTAGTTTACTGGTATATCTTCTCCATCATTAATTACCACTACCTGTGTTGCCGGTAATCGTTTTCAAACAAAAATGAAATGTAGAGAGTTAATGTTGCCCCTACAATATGAGAAGTTGTAACAAAGCGTAATAACAGTTCAAACAAAAGTCACACACAATTTACTCTTAGTGGTTTTTGCTTGTTATATGATTACTTGTTTCCTCTTATGCTGACCTTTTTTGTGCTAGAATTCCGACACACAATAAAAAATGACTGGTGACCTCCTGTACCTTCTTTCCTTACTAATCGTATGACGATAGGATTACCAGTATATCCTGTCTATGTCAATTAAGCTCTCTCTTTTTTTTTGCTTTATTTCGACGAATTTCGAAATCAAGATAATATGGAGTAAATTTAGATGCGTTTTTTTATTTACTTTTTATTTATTTTTTTAGCAAATGCACTTTTTTTGTTTCCGACTTTCCCAATTCAAGCACT
Organism: Bathymodiolus brooksi; assembly: GCA_963680875.1. Lineage (NCBI taxonomy): Eukaryota > Metazoa > Mollusca > Bivalvia > Mytilida > Modiolidae > Bathymodiolus > Bathymodiolus brooksi. The sequence continues at coordinate 47,029,166 of OY804590.1, read as the reverse complement.
TATTCGGCATTGAGTAAGAAATGTCCACTTAATTTGTTGTCAGACTATAAACAATGTTAATGCACTATTGTAATATTGTATAGTGCATTAATATAGTACGTATGTAACTTTAAATCTGACTCTACAGCAAGACGAAAACTAATACCACTGACGTTCATCTAAATGGTTTTTATTGAAATATAGACTTTTGTGGTTGTATCAAAATATCAAATGTAGAAACTTTATTTTTGTTGGTCACATACAGCATATCTTTAATTATCGGTAATTTGTTACAGTTTCCTTTGATCTTTACTACCCGATAAATTTAGTAACAACGTTCAGTTGTTACTAAATTTATCGGGTAGTAAAAGATAAGAAGATTCATGAGGCTAGAGCCTTTAATTTCACATACAGGTATATTGATGACGTTTTATCTATCAATAATTCTAGATTTGCAGAATTTCTTCCATTGATATATCCTCCAGAGCTGGAAGTTAAAGAGACCACCGATACAGCTTCGTCCGCATCATTTTTGGACTTATACCTCGAATTTGACGACAGTGGTCAACTCAGTACTAAAATTTATGATAAGCGGGACGACTTCAATTTCAAAATCATAAATTTTCCAAACATGTGCAGCAATATACCAGCTTCTCCTGCATATGGTGTTTACATCTCGCAATTGATTCGCTATGCAAGGGCCAGTAGCAATTATTCTGATTTCCTGAAACGTCATTTTCATCTGAGAAACAGGCTACTGGACCAGGGCTATAAAAAGATTCGCCTTATTCGATCTCTTAAAAAGTTTATATTCCGATACCAATATCTTGTCGAAATATATTCCGTCTCTGCAGAAAAAATTATAAGCGATGCATTTTCATATAGTGAAAATGTATAAAGATAAAGAAGTCGCAAATGTCAATAATTTTTTTGTCAATGTGTGACGTAAAAGTATTTTTGACATTTGCGTCACCGAATATGGTACTGCTTTGACAACTATTTTACCTATTTTGTTCCTGTATTTAAATACTGTTACAGTGACAGCCGGAACCTTTGAACCGTAATGAGAGCGGGAGGTTTGGCGCCTTAAAATCTGATTCAACCCACCATTTCTTTAGAAATGCCTGTACCAAGTCAGGGTCATTACGGTTTTCACAGTTTTCCGGTTGTTGACTGATTTTGTCTGTTTATATAATTATGAGTTTTGACTTTCCCTTTGTAAGATTGTTCGGAGTTCGGTAATTTTGTTATTACCTTTATTGATCACCGACTCGTGATACTATAAGTTATAAGCTCCATAGTGACCGTCTATCGTTATTTAGACGGTCAGTAAATCGTTGAAGGGTGAGCGCGGCAGCGCGAACCCTTCAACTATTTACTTACCGTCTAAATAACCATAGTCGGTCACGGGAGCTTATAACATTTTTGTACGATGTTGCTGATCTATAACTTGAAACAGTAACTAAGTTTTTTCCACGAACTATGTTTGACGGACTTTCTTGGAAGTTCTAAGGCTAAAAACGTAATGGTCAATACACAAAATTAAGCACCGCCCACTGACCTTCTGTATTGTGTCTCAAGAAGAGTTTTTTAACTGTGTTATTTTAGAAGAAAATATAAATCATCATCTTTCTTGCAGTTGTGTTTAATTATGCTAAATAAAAAAAAACCAACATATATATATAGAGAGCCTGCTCAAATACGTCGTCTCAGTTATCGATTACAATATTTCTTTATTTCGGACAGCGTCAAGGTCAAATTATGCAATAATAGATTACACAATGCTACAGTCTGCTTCTATCGTTATATTTAGGAATGGAATTTTTCACTAGCCAGTAAAGCGTATTAATCTTATTCTCTAGATTTCCATATATGGCTTTGCCTTCATCGTTATTTTTAGGAATGATTTTATCCAATCATAGGTCGTCAAATAAATGCAACATCGTACAATAGAAATTATCAGCTGTTGGTCATTTGTCATGCGCGGTCTAACGTGACGTCACTAAACCTTTCATTAAAAAAAAGGTCAAAACACAACAAAAAAATCACAAAGCTGTGTTAAAATTGTGAAATTACCGATAAAAAAATTATTAGTATGTATGGTCCTACCTTTTTTCATTGAAGTACATGTGCCATGGCAGGAGAGTGAGCGATCATGTATATGCGTGTTAAAGGTATTGATTTTGTCCCTTTCTACAATTTTCCATTGGATTTTTGGAAATGTTCCGACAGTCTGATATTTTTTGTTTTTCATTTTATCAACAATATATAAATATCATCGTCATCATTTTTGTTTCTCTGGACTTCCTTGCAGATATGACGGTAAATACTTACGTGAACAAGTCATTGAAGCTAGTATATAAAATACATATTTCTCGTGATGCAACCTAAATATGAGAGTATGGATATTACTTATATACTTATGGGCTTTGTCCGGCAATCTGACCATGCAAAAATATACATTCTAACATGCCATCCTTCTTTCGCTTTGTAAAAAAAAGAGGGATTTATCGATTGAGTATAATCTCATTAGCACATGCGCCGGTGCATGTGACTGACCTTCCCGTCGTAAATGTACTAGTTGATGAATTATCGTCTGCTCGAATTTGACAGTATAAATTGTGTGCGACATTGTCCGCAAACGTAAATATAAATTACCGTCTTCCTATCAAAGTATACTACCGTATTTGTACTCTTAGACATATCAGAATCAAAATATCCGCCAACCCATGTTAAAACTCAAAACACATTCTGGCTTCCATGATTTATTTCTTAAATAAACATGTCCTGAGACAACATAGATCATTGGATCATCATACAAGACGATATAAGAACAGTATGAATTAAAGAAAATAGTACGAACAGTGACAATCCTGATAGACACAACCACATATATCCATAGATATAAATCGCACAGGTAGTATACAAAATGTAATTGATAGCGTGCTTGAATGGAATGTCGGAACATTACAGCAAAATTAGTCAAGATATGACCTCTGTATAATGTTGTGGAAAATGTGATTTAAAATGGAATATATATGATAAAATCGGTAGTGATGGACAATTATGTCCACCTCCCGCTCATCCCCGCACTCGGTAAGATATCAACTTGACGTTTGCATGTACAAGTATCTGACGTCTTGAAACTGTTTAACGATGATTACAAGGCGCTCTCTCCATATCTTCAAATTCAACCCACAAATACCATGCAGATAACTACATGTATCAGGAAATTATCGTACACAAAAACTACTGACCTAATATGACTGAGATTTTGAATTGAAAAGGTTATTTTGTATTGCTTTTATGATATAAATAGCATTCTAAAATATCCAAGAATTGTATACAGATATGTCATTTTCGGGAGGGGTATTTGTGAAAAATACCAGTCGAGAGACGAACAATTTCCCGAGCCGAATGGCGAAGGAAATTTAGTCTCAAGACTGGTATTTTTCGCAAATACCCCTTCCAAATATGATATATCTGTTTAATTACACCGAATATTATTTAGAACACTGGCTAAATAAATAATACCTTTTGTTTGTCGTTTTCAGGACCTAACATGATGTATCTGTTTAATTCTACCGAATGATGTTACATAAAACGCACAACTGATAACGTTTCACAAATTTTGTTACAAGCGTCTCGGTGAAGGGTAAAAACGGCAAATACGATTGTTACATAAAACGCACAACTGATAACGTTTCACAAATTTTGTTACATGCGTCTCGGTGAAGGGTAAAAACGGCAAATACCATGAAAAAAAGTTAAATCTTATGCAAATACACATACATGAAGTAAAAATTCTGCAAATTCACAATGCAAGGCCTGAATTTGTAAAAAAAATATCACGGCTATTAACCAATCAGAATCCAGCATTCTTATATAAGGTGTAATTAATGAATAAATCATATCTTTATTTCCATAAACTATGCATATATAAATACAACATGTACACAAATTATAAAGTACATGTGGGAAAAACAAAATATCTCTCCTGTCCAGGAGAAGAGACTTTCGTGATAATTACCTTGATAAATTTACATATTATTTAAATACGACAATGTTATGAGAAGAATAAAAATTTATTAAACGGGCGATGGACATTTGAGCGAAAAAATAAATTTACATTGTGGACATTTGAGCGACGACATTAGTGAACATTTGAGCGACAAAATTTCAATTGAACCCAAAATTTATATGGACAATTGAGTGACTCACAACCTCTACCTGTACTCACCTGTAAAGTATTACATGAGTCTGTCTTAGTCGACCAGTTGTTATAATTTAGTCGAGATGAACACACTATGTAATATATATATTACCGTTTTCTGAGTTAAACGGTTATTGACGTGTTATTGAAACTGCAAACCATAAACTATATCAAAATCAGGAACATGGACACAGTACTGCCACAATTCATGGTGGAAAAGGATAAAGATAAACAGATGTATGATATGGTTAAAAAATATTCAGTTCTAGTGGTGAAATTTCTCGTGAATAAACTTACACCCGTACTATTGGGTTTAAATGCCAAACAAGAACGGAATTATGAGACTATAGCGCTGAACTTTTATATATAAAACGAGACAATATCCTGCTCAAAAACCGACTTTCATCTCCCCGTGGTGAGTAAGGGGGAACGGAAGAGTTTTTCTCTCGCTCAAATGGGTTATTAAATTTTCGCTCAAATGGGTTAAAGTTGTTCCTGGTAATCGGTGACTACTACATCTGAATTAACAAAATACATATATATCATTTTGTGATAATAGAGCCAAATAATTTTCAAGGACTAATTCATATTTTTTATTTTATAACAAAGCCCATTTGCGGACATGATTATATCTGTACACCATTTTTAATACATCTTTAAATTTTTTGTTAAACACTTGATAATTCCATTCTTTAGGAAATTAACTTTGGGAGAGTTATAGTGTTTAACGCCACTTTCAACAACATTTTAGATATATCGTGGAGGTCTGTTTTATTGGTGGCGTAAACCGGAGGACCCAGAGAAAACCACCAATCTGCAGCAAGTCACTGACAAACAATAAACTTTGGTTATAACATATAATCGACATGCCACAACAAAGAAATAGACTTTTAACAAAGGATAACTGATTACCCTTCCGGAGCACCTGAGTTCACCCCCGGTTTTAGTGTTACTCGATTTTTATTTTTATATGTATGTTTTGTTTATCGTTGTTTGTCTTTTTGTCCTTTTTCCTTTGGCCATTGTGTTGTCTGTTCTTCTTCGTTATACGGATTCTGGTTGCCCCTTTGGTATCTCCAAACTCTTCTGTTTACGATGCTATTTAAATGGGTTTTTTTGCATGATAAAGAGGATAAACTAAAGAGTTTTCGTTGGAGTTCTTTCATAGAACTGACCTTGAATTTAGAGTCACTTGACTTCCCAATGTCTGAGATCAAAAAGTAGCTTGCTTTATGACTGTATCATATATTTCATATATATCAATCCATTTCTATTTAGTAATGAAACTTCTCACTAAATAAATTCATATTATAATGCACTGAAATGGTTGATTGCAGTTATCATGTATTGTTTTCACAGTTGGTACTTGTCGATATCTGTATGAAGACATTCAGATAATATAATACATATATTACCTTACTTAACCACATGAAATTAAAAACAAATATGTAAGGTCCAGTGAATAGAAATACATTTTATTGTAGCAATACTGTTTGTGATCTGATATCCGTAGCCGAAGTTCAAACTGTTAACAACAGAATGACTTTTCAGACACCATTTGTAATTTGTCATGGTGAAGTGAACGCTTTCTTCCTCACAATATGTAAATCAAGGAGATAATAATACATTTGATCAGGATCAATCAGGAAAAACTTGGCAACCGACCTGGTTTAACGTTCTAGCTATGACCTCTTATTCAATACATAAATCTAAATCATATTTAATATCAATAGAGATAAAATTGTAATAATTTCCTTGATTTCTAATAAACGTTTAATTTATTATTATTTCGCCCAGCCCAAATATTTAACATTTCTAGATTTATGTGAATTGCTGACAATTGTTCAATATATATATATAATAAAGAGGAGTATAATGAGGTCTTTAGTTTGACCTTGCGTGACAAGATATCTCCTCGGTCAACGCACTATAAGTTTAGCATGGTGGATTTGGCCGCGTGGTCTAAATCGTTCTGTATTATGCTAATAGAAATCACTGCTGTTGTATATCAACGATGTAGGCTCGAATCCCACTGAGCTAAGAACAACAAATTGTCAGCTAAAATTACTAACATTCTAACTCTAACATTCTTTGCTTGAATGTTCAGACGCTTCTTAAAAATATTTAATAAAGTTCGATATCCTTTTAGAATCAGTTGGGTAGATATATTGTATGATGTCACTTTCTTGAGACTATATAGTATTCCAGCTGTTTATATGGGCTGGAAGATACAATCATTACCCTCCAGACAGATAAACCACCATCCGTGATATAGGCAATACCAGTGTTTACAGTACAAGGTGGTGCATACATTGTTCGGAGTTCGGTAATTTTGTTATTACCCTTATTTGCTTAAGGTTAATATTGCTTTAATAAACTGCATTATGATTGTAAAGATTCGATCATGTGATTGTTTTATTTATTGTCGGTGTCAGTTTGGTACAATAATAGTTCTAGATCTTGATTAATTTAAGAAATAATTACCGGTAGCTATATATTTATATTGTTTTTACCACGGGTTGGCACTTTATGCTGAATATTTTACCAGGAGCGGTAGCGAGGGGTAAAATTAAGGCATAAAGTGACAACCCGTGGTAAAAACAATATAAATATATGGCTACCGGTAATTATTTCGATTCTAATAGGACAATTACGGAACATTTTCAATTCGAAGCAGCCTAGGTCATCCAGTGTGTTTGGCTGTTCCGTTAATTGACCCGACTGAAATGTTACAATAATATTCCGTTTTTTTCCAAAGATGTTTGAAATGACAACCGAAAAGGTGTTTCATGCCGATGACAAATATGTTTTGAGATTATTAAATGTTGTCATTCATGAACATCAATTCAAAAGAAAGGGAAAATACTACAAATTCCACTTCGACAAGGAGGCGTACACGAAGCCAAAAAACGTCAGGATTTTTATGTTCTAAACTGGAAGTCTTCATATGACGTCTTGTTGTTTACGTGCCAAACTGGTCAACAACATTTCGCGGAATTTTAATTTGTGTGATTTTTAGGCCCAGGGATATGCAAGAAATGTTATTCGGGATCTTCGCAAGGGATGTGGGTTTATATTCCCTGTCTGTTTTCTATATCGCCTGAGCCGATTTCCAATACACTAATGTTTAGTTATTTTGTGTATTGCATACTTATCATTGTGTACCTTTTACAGGGGAGTGTCATGGAACAGCCGCTTATAAAGCACATACCACGTCTATCTATGACGTAATCGGTCATAGATAAATATTATTTTTATCACGGGTTTGGACTCAAAGCGTTTGAAGGACGTCATATTAGAATTAAGAAATAATTCATGGAAGCCATATGTATATATTGTTTTTACCACGGGTTGGCCTTTATGTCACGAAGTTTTACCCCGAGCGTTAGCGAGGTGTAAAAAGCTGACATAAAGGCCTACCCGTGGTAAAAGCAATATGTACATATGGCTTCTATGAATTATTTCGATTCTAATATATAAAAATTGGTAAAATATCGTTATATATTGTCGATGACGTCATAAATTACTATGGGTGTAGATATATATTATTTTTACCACGGGTTTGGACTCAAAGCGTTTGAAGGACGTCATATTAGAATTGGAATTAATGGTTAAAAATGCATCATTCTTTAATCTGGATATAGTAATTAGGTCTAATTAAATATTTGACACTTCCGGGTGAATTGGAGTTCGAGTTTGCAGAGGTAATTTGTTCTGATTTATCATTACGGGACCATAAAAATAGTTTGACTGTTAGAAAAATCGGAAGAAACGACAAAATTGATGAGACAAAGATCCATTTGAATTAGGTTATCAGTATCCGTCCTTCTTTCTACATATTTAGAGATCGACATGTTTCCTGAATTAGGTTATCAGTATCCGTCCTTCTTTCTACATATTTACAGATCGACATGTTTCCTGACCAATATAAACTCAAATAATGACAAAGACGAAATGTACATGAGTACTTGTCAGTGACTGTTACTATACATCTATGAGATATCTACATCTCAGGACATGTACATGTATGGAGAACTTATCTGGACATTTATTTTACATACTATTCTGCTATTTTAATTTCTACGGTTCGGAGTTGACCACAGAATACCACAGAAATCACCGGTAATACATTATTTTAAACTGATATAGTGTTGTCCTTATTTGACTGTCTTTAGATCATTCAGTCTGACATTTTTAGTGCGGTTTTGTTATTGTCCGGGTATATCATGTTGCCAAAACACACACTAAACTTCCAAAAGGAAAATAATATATCTTCCTTTATCTCTCAATTGGTTTATTTATAAAGTATAATGGCATGTACAATTCTCATTAAAATTAAAGGGTGCCATGCCTATATGAAATATCATTCATATGTATCTGTACAGATAAACATTTTGTTCTTTATATTCTTACGTTGCTATATACTAACCCCGAGCACTCATGTGGAGTCCTTAAAGGACGGTCTTGCAACCATGTCGGTGGTTTCTCGGGGTACTCCGGTTTCCTCCACCAATAAAACTGACCGCCACGACATAACCTTAATCGACGGGGGCCATCGTGTTCGTAATATTATGGTAGTTTGATTGAGAACTACCTATGCAATCAGTGCCTATCACACTAAAGTTGTGAGTTCAAAGCCCACTCATGGCGAGGTGTAATCGATACAACTTTATGTGATAAGTTTGTAAGTGACTTGTTGCAGATCTGTGGTTGTCTTCTCCTGGTACTCTTTTGTCTTCCATCAATAAGGTGACCGCTACGATAAAGCTGAAATATTGTTGAAAGTGGCGTTAAACGCCATAATCCTAATCATAAATCGACAGATATTTCCGAATGTCCTATTTATTGTTTATATCAGAGTTTTGTTTTCTTAATATGCGTAGGTGTGGGCCAATATTTCTAGTATTAAGGAGAAATCAGTGACGTCAATGCCATAATTAGTCTTGTATCCGGTAAAATAATGTGAACATAAGAAAATGTTACATCAGGGTGACAATGTTGAAAAAAAACGCAATCGTGATTCGAATCTATAAGAATTGGAACACTCCCTAGATCAAATAGCGCTTTACATAGTTATACTTGTATTTTTATTTTGTATATCAACTCGGATAAAATTGCTCTGTGGAAAGTACTACAAATTGTTCCGGTTATATAAATTGGTTATTAATGAATTTGTTGATTTTTCATGAGTAAACAAAAGACAATTTGCACTTTTAGGTAATTGTCTCATTTCAGTGATCACACATAGTTATTGACTATAACAAGCTAACTCGTATCAATTATAAGCGGTTATTAGATCAAATATATTTACTTTCAGTTCTTGAAGTAAAAATGCTATTTTAAAAATCGCAACAATCATCAGATTTGCTTGCTTTTATTTATTTTTTTTTCATTTTAAAGAATTTTTTACATGTACGATATTACTATATCAAACTTAAGCATGGCTGTTAAGCTTCCTCCAAGTAAAAAGTGTTGACAGATATGCTTTATTTGTTCAATGTTCGAACCCCGTAACAAAGTCTCTTACAAGAAAATCTCGCCAAAGGGTTATTTTGCTTTTTTCCAATCAGAACATGTCTTCAATTAGTTAAGACTAATACTTTCTTTCACGAGAGGTTCCGATGAATGTCCGGAGTTATGAAAGATGGAATACGGGAGGAACGTAAATATGAGTGTCTGGTATATGAAATGCTTGCATGACACATACACCTTGTAGCTTCTTAATGAACACAAGTCTGTTTGTAATGGTGACCAGTTGCAAAAGCAAAGCCTATATATTATTTCCATAATTACCCGTGGTTTTCGTAATATTCATCATTACACATGTACCTGAAGGATAGTGTCCTCCAGTGTGAGAAATTTCGTTTCTAGCAAGCGGATCGAAGCTGATTTACCGTGTTCCGCAATGTATTTATTTTTAGTACTTTCCCAATATCTACATTAGCCGATTTTACGTTATGGTGTTTAACACCACTTTCAACAATATTTCAACTATATCGTGGTGGTCAGAGAAAACTGAAGAAATCCACTGACCTGGCGCAAGTCACTGACAAACTTTATCAAATAATGATACCTGTGTCAATCGAAATGTCCATCATTATACATGTACCCACCAAATATTAATTTGTTGTTTTAGAACTTGTTGGCGTCACAAATATCGCCGAAATAATGTTCATTTGTCGTTAAGCACGAATCAATCATATCTCTATGATACTGTCCTTTAGTGTGAGAAATGTCCTCTTTTATAACAAGTGGATTGAAGCTGATATACCGTGCTTATAAAAACAATGTATGTATTAATTATTAAATAAAATCAGGAACTTAGAATTATTTACATATGTTGAGAGTATATATCCCTTTGAACTTGAAATAAAAGATATTACATATCCAGCTGGTCTGTTTTATATCTCGTTTTTTATAAATCATATCTTTTATGTATGTATAATTGAATAACATTTTAAAATTAATAATTTTCACTACGGTAATCTGTTTCATACCTTGACATACACCCATAAAGTAACCGTTCTGTAGACAATCGAAATTTACGACAAAAGAGATAATTTCAACATTTCCCATTGTGAAATTGTCCCAACATCTCAACAGCTAGTTCTTCTATTTATGGCTTCAGATTGTGACTTTGGTATCTTCAAACTTTTCGTAGCAAGAAATGTCTTAGACTACAATAAATTTACCATAAAGACTACACACAAACCAAGCAATGCAAACCAATGTAAAATTCCAGCATACCAACTAAGGATTTATGTATAGCTGCAATATCCTTGAAGGAGCCGTCGTGGTCGTGATCGTATGGTAGTTTTATTTATAACTTCCTATGTATTCAGTGCTTATCACCACTAACGTTGTGAGTTCAAATCCCGTTCATGCGAGGTGTACTCGATACAACACCATGTGATAAAGTTTGTCATTGACTTGCGGCAGGTTCATGGTTTTCTCTAGGTACTCCGGTGTCCTCCACCAATAAAATTGATCCCCACGATATAGCTGAAATATTGTTGAAAGTGACGTTAACCAACCATAAACATAACCCCATACGCCATGATTTTCCTAAATGGTACTAATTTTCATATTTTCAACAATTGTGAAGGACCTTTATATCTATTGCATCTTTTCTTTATCAATTGTGGAATGTCCGAAATTCGACCATACGTGTTCGTGATTTACATACAAATATAAAATCGTTTTGTTGTTTCAATGTTCTTTTTTTTATTCTTTTATTAAATTTCCTATCATCTTCAGACATTTAACACAAAGATTTGTGTAGTTTTGTAGGTTTTTAATGGATTTTTTACGCTAAGCAAACATTATCAATTCTTCCATGTTATCGAAGCAATCGTTAACTTCCGGTTTGTGGAGACGCAATTTCCGTTTTGTATTATGACAAATCTAATTCCAAACACACAGCAAGCGTCCAACGAAAACAAACAGGATAGCAATGAATGAAAAATAAGTTAATCACTTTTTAAGAATATGTTAAACGTCAAACAATTGTCGGAGACAATACCTTATATAAATTGATTATGTCTTGTCAAAGGAATGATTGATGTTACAAATATGGATTTGCACGAGATAATCTGTAGTACAGTTCTGCAGTGAATAATGCATGTACGAATGTGTTTATATGGTTTCCTCACTGCGGAGATATATAACTTGTAATACTTGAAGTGATTAGTTTTATAAAATTTAATTAAAACATAATTCACTGAATATGTGATGAATCAAACACAATACAATAAAAAAAAATAGACACTGAAATCACAACATGGAAGAAAAGAGAAAATCGGTGAAGAAAATGGAAATGTATGTATAAACTGAACCGAAAAAATGGAATGGAAAATATGATTTAGAAATGTTAAGCTGTATTGCTTCGTGCATGCACGACAGGGGTCGTACATTTTACGGCGACACGAACATTGTGAAAAAAACGTAAATTAAAACAATAAATATTCAATGAGTATCTTTTTCGACATGAGCTGATCTGATATCAATGACACGTATGTTGGACATTTTGGCGGTGTCCGTGACCTTGTTTTGATTGGACATTGTTATTGTCATGAACAAACTGTGTACACGTTATTATTCTACATGGGTAGTGATTAAAATCTTTTATTTCAAGAATATCAATACAACTTCTGGTTGGTGTTATATATTCATGCCTAGACGTATCATATATATTTTTGCATGATATAAATTTATTTGGGACACCCTTGCAAATGCATTCCTTTTTTCTACTTCTTTATGTCTTTTCTAACAACTAAATTTGTTTTATATATTTAATTGTGACATTCAATGGTGAATCTGATATACACACAATATTTCATTAGTAGTTGGTTATGGATTTTTGTAGAGGGTACAAAGAGAGGTAGAGTATATTATTGGACAATATTGTTGGTAGCACAATCAAATCCATTCAGTATTCATGACGTATCACCGGGTTCGTACAATGTAACAAGATTGGACTACACTGTTTGTCTACACGATGCTTGTGAACAAAGACAAAGAAAGAAGGCATGGCATATCCGCCGTGAGAAATATCTCTCAAGGCGTCAACCAATCTTGTGGCATATGTGATAATAGTTTACGCAGAATACCATAATCCATTGCATGGAAACTTAGTACCCAGAAAAACCTGCATGTTCACAGCAAACACATGGAAATGTTTATTACATACAAGTCTACCTTCCTAACTAGTACTCAGTTAAATACAAGCATTCATTTACAATGCTATTATACCGTCCATTCTTACGTTGTCTTTCATTTACAATGCTATTATACTATCCATTCTTACGTTGTCTTTAAAATCTGATTCAACCCACCATTTCTTTAGAAATGCCTGTACCAAGTCAGGGTCATTACGGTTTTCACAGTTTTCCGGTTGTTGACTGATTTTGTCTGTTTATATACTTATGAGTTTTGACTTTCCCTTTGTAAGAGTGTTCGGAGTTCTATAATTTTGTTATTACCCTTATTTACAATGCTATTATACTGTCCATTCTTACGTTGTCTTTTATTTTGTGTGATAGTGTGGGGTCTTTTTGAGTGAAAAAGAATCTGCGTAGGTTTTTTCTTAATTGTTTGTTTATATGTGTGTTGTCGTTAGAAATCCAGTTGTCAAGATGTGGTTGGCATCCAATTGACCAGTTTAATCTCGACATATTTTCCCTGTCCCAAGCCAGGACCTGGCTTTCCAACCTCATGTATCATGGTCTTTTTATGTTCAATGGTTTGAAGTGAGAGGTGATTGTTTTGTTGATATTGGTGGAATTGCTATGCATAACTGTTTAAACTTTTTATTCATAATTTTATTGAATGCACCTCTTCGTGTGATTGACACTGATTGCATAGCCAGATATAACTCCAACTTCCACACAGACACGACAACGAAAACCCCTATAATCCCAGTGGTATGGTCCCTTGATAATGGTAAGCCTATACTATGCGGTATATTATACATTGCCATAGCTGATCTGAATCAATTATGTTTTTTGCTTTGTTTAATTTATTTGATTTCAGACTGCAACCGTCGTTACCACTCAAGTTTCTCATATTATATAAGAATAATGCTGTAAATCACATGACAATTTAAAGGAAATTAGTTTCAATGATCTTCGTCATCATGATTAAGAAGCTGATATGAAGTAGGTGTGATAACCACAATAATTTAGCATGCGTGTTGTTTTGATATATTTTATTTTATCTTGAAAAATGTACATGTGTTGAATGTACATGGGCTTGTACGTGTATGTTATCATATACCCTTTTACTGTTTAAGACGTTCATTTTTACATCACAAGGTGTAGTTAAGAGAACAGGTACGGCGATTGGTCAGTCATAAGAGGTATACTATTTGGATTAATTACGGACCAATTGAGGTCCTTGTTGGTTTTTTGGGGGGTTTTTTATCGCAACAAACCTCTTTTTTGTCGATTTGATGCCAGAAAATGCTGAAATGTTGGTTTAATTACATTACAGTATATGTATGTAGTGAAACTAGTTAATGTATAAATTCGCATGACCTGTAAGGTTAGCGAAGTGTCAATTTTTAAGTAATTTTTGTTTGTTTGTGATTTGTTATATAGATGTGCCCCACGTTTGAGTGTATATTATATTAGATGGAAAATAATGCCAAAAACATACGATTTTGTGATATATTTGACTGGTTCTATCAATTTTCTCTCGTTTTCTCTTTTTATACATTGTACTCCGTTAAATTTAATAACCTCTGTATAAATATGGTAATACCATTAAGAAATGAAGTCTTAAGACAGTCAGTGATGGTCAACAATTCTACCAATATCAACAAAACGAACATCCACCCCTCACCTCGAACCACAAAAAAACACCTCAACATATGGCGTTGGAAATCCAGGTCCTAGCTTGTGACAGGCATAAAAACGTGGCAGAGCTAAAGCGGTTAATATGATCCCAATTTTCCCCTCACCTCTTGATTGTTTATAATTCTCTGCGCATTCTTTCTCCACCACATTATCTTGCATTTTCATAATGCTTGCGCAGACATGCAAGTTTATTAAGATGTGTCCACACTGACGTGTCCCAAGTAATTATATTTACGCTTACAGATATGGCAATAATCTCTCTGTTCATCGTAGTGTGCACAGCCAAGCCATACGATGTTCTGATGTATGCCGATATTTGTTTATCGTGCATGTATTAACTGTTGTAAATGTCTTCCGTCATATTTGTCTTTTTAATGACGATTTTGTATGGTTGTTTTTTTATGGATGAAATGGGTTTTTTTAGATATAACGACACATATTTTCTACTTCCGATGTTATTAGAGTTTAGTAATGTTAATTTCTTACTAATTAAAGTTTTTGGTTTACTTCATTTTGTTAAATTTCTTTGTGTTCCTGTTGGCTCATTATATGTTTTGTTTAATTTATCACTTCGAGTATGCAATATTTTTCCAACCGATGTACTGAAATGTACAATCGAATTAAAATTAAACTTTTATTGTATCTTTTCAAGGCGATTTTTTGTCTTTTGTCTTATGTTTTTTCTTATTGTTCATCCTTTGGAATCTTCAAACTTTTTTTTCATATTCAATGGAAAATAATCCAAAGCATTCAATTTTGTTGTGTATTTGACTGTTTCTGACTTAACGTTAATAACTTCTGTATAAATAAAGTGATACTATTATGTTAACCCTTTTGTATCTTCACTTTTTTTTTATACCCCCGCTCCCCGAAGGGCGAGGGGGGTATACTGTTTTACCTCTGTCCATCTGTCCGTCCGTCCGTCCGTCCTTCCGTCCGTCCAAGATATTTTTCGTCACATTTTTCTCAGTCACTGTTGATGGCAGAAATCTGATATTTGGTCACAAGCGTCATATAGGTATACCATATTGTAGGTAGCGTTTTTGGACCCGTCAGATTCCTACTTCCTGTTTGCCGACTTAGTTGGTTTTTTTATACACATTGAACATATATGCACATTTTTCGTCACATTTTTCTCAGCAACTATTGATTGCAAAAATCTGATATTTGATCACAAGCTTCATATAGGTACCCTATATCGTGGGAAGCGTTTTTGGACCCATCAGATTCCTACTACCTGTTTGCCGACTTTGTTGATTTTTATACACATTGAACATATATGCTCATTTTTCGTCGCATTTTTCTCAGCCACTATTGATGGCAGAAATCTGATATTTGGTCACAAGCTTCATATAGGTACCCCATATCGTGGGAAGCGTTTTTGGACCCATTGGATTCCTACTTCCTGTTTGACGATTTTGTTGATTTTTATACACATTTAACATACATTTGTATATGCACATTTGTCGTCGCATTTTTCTGAGCAGCTATTGATGACAGGAATCTGATATTTGGTCACAAGCTTCATATAGCTACGCCATATTGTGGGAAGCGTTTTTGAACCCGTCAGATTCCTACTTCCTGTTTGTCGACTTAGTTGGGTTTTTTTACACATTGAACATATATGCACATTTTTCATCACATTTATCTCAGCAACTATTGATGGCAGAGATCTGATATTTGGTCACAAGCTTCATATAGGTACCCATATTGTGGGAAGCGTTTTTGGACCCATCAGACTCCTACTTCCTGTTTGCCGACTTTGTTGATTGTTATACACATTGAACATACATTTTGTATATGCCCATTTTTAGTCGCATTTTTCTCAGCAACTATTGATGGCAGAAATCTGATATTTGGTCACAAGCTTTATATAGGTACCCCATATCGTGGGAAGCGGTTTTTGACCCGTCAGATTCCTACTTCCTGTTTGCTAAAGAGCGGGGATATCATAAGTGAGCATTAGCTCACAGTTCATCTTGTTTTAACTAATACCAAACACCAACACATATCCAGCACGTGTTTACCTTACCTAATTCAATGTATTATAGTATATAACACGTTTTGTTTTATTTGCTAAGGTTTGCCGTCAAATCCACAGTTGACAAGTCGTAGCTAAGGCTTCTAATACGAATGAGCCGTCATATTGAATTCTTGAAATCCAACATGTCAATTACAAGACTTGTGATGGAAAATAAAGACTTGCAACAGGTCGGTGGTTTTCTCCGGGTACTGACTGCCACGATATAACTGAAATATTATTGAAAGTGGTGTTAAACACCATCAAACAAACAAACAATCAATTGTGGATTTGACAGTCTCAACTATCCGTTTTACTGGCTCCGCTACGCATCTTCAAGTAAATATACATCCAATCTCCAGTTAACGCCGACAACTATTCAAATACAATACAATTATTTCTTAAAAATAGAAGTAACTTTAATTAGACTGTGAAAGGTATTTATTAATTGAAAATCCATTATAGATCAAATGAAAAAAGTGAATTTTACAAAATACGAACCCTGATATAGTACTTTATATGTTATGTGTATGTTTCCGCTATTTCATTAATATTATTTCTTTATTAGCGTTAAACGGATTGAATGCATGCATTAATTAATTTTTAAATATTTGATGGCCGATATGAATATTGCTATCAAAGAGGGGAACTATTTAATTTCATCAGTTCATAGGTCATTGCGTTCAGGCATTGTACAGAAGCCAGAGATTTGGGTCATGTTGTGATTAGTGACCATCATTGTTTTTTCTTGTCAATTTGATTGTTGTGCTCTGTGGCAAATTAATATGAATGAGATCAAATACAAATTTAAAAAGTACAAAAAGCACTCCATTTTTATTATTGAAAGTACAAACAAGGAAGCAACATATATAATGTCAAAACAAAACAAAACAAAACAAAAGATGTTTTAATTGGATTTCAAATACCCAAATAACATACTATTCTAATTGTGGGCTTAAATTCTATGATATAACACAATGTAAAACAGTGTGATGTTTATCATATAAAATATGCAAGATGGTGTATGAAAATCTGATATTTTGCTCTTGGTGGTGTAAGAAGGCCAGATATTTTACACTAGGTGATGTAAGAAAGTTCGATATATTACTATAGGGAGTGAATGAGTGATTGTTGTTAAACGCCAATTGAGCAATTTTTCAATTATATCATGGCGAGAACAATTGAATTTCAATGAGATGATGATGAGGACTGCTTTGTACTATACCAACAGGAGTAGTTGGCTTTTTATAGTGCTAGCCCACTGAAACAACCGTCAGCGGATAGACATGAAGCCCCACTCGGACACATTATCCTGATTCCGAGCCTACTAATCTTTGCTCTTTCTCCTTAGCGTTGCATGCTTAGCGGATAAACAACAATTACCCTTTTTTAAATTCTTGTTTTGACCCGATCGGGGCTTGAACCCAAGATCTACCACACTCGAGTCGATCACGCTAACAATTACACCATTGATGCGGTATTATTAGTCTAGGTGATGTACGGAAGTCTGATATTTTACTCTGTATTAATGTTTAATTAATGAAAATAAATTACTTTTTGTAATTAAGGACATTATAAAGCAAAATGTCACTATTCGGTATTATCATATAAAACAATAATTGTAAGGGGAGACAAATCACATTTGTATGGTATGGAATGAAATGTTTCATGATGATATTTACAAACATATAAGAGTAAAAAAGTAATACAATTATGTCTATTGTACTAAAATCTCAAAACATTGTCTACATAGTGATAACAAATATTTGGCACACTTTAATATAAATTGCCCTTACATCTGTCAAATGTTCTATCGTTCTAATACTGACCCAGTCCAATGACAACACAAGTTTATCAACATATAACTCACAGTAACATACTGGAGTTATATATCTTTTTCTAGGAACAGTTTCACTTCAGATTTCTTCTTTAAAGCCTTCTCCAACGACATAAATGGTCTCTCGAACACAACGGACAAAAGAAGTGCTCCAAATATAGTTACTACTAGATAACCAATTATCAGGAATGTCTTGAAAAAAAATAATAATATCGTGAATGGGTATCTATTAGAATATCATTGTGGATATATATTAATGATAATGATATATTAATATATTATATTTTAGAACTAGTATATACTTATTGACTGAGTATGAGGGAATAGCAAGTTTGTTGTCCCTGAGACACTGACTATTGACCGCGGCGAAGCCGAGGTCAATAGTCAGGGTCGAGGGGACAACAAACTTGCTATTCCCGAATACACAGTCTATCAGTATTTTATTATACCGAAAAACATTAGATTCATAGTTGAATGATCACCTCAAAATGATAAAGACCAATAAAATCACGCATCTTTTGCCAGTATTTTGCATTATAAATCTGAATATTGTCTCATGGACATTGTTATGCTATTTCCCCAGTCATTCATAAGAGTCTGATTCTTTTGAGAAAGTAGACTTCAACATAAATGTACATGGTGACTACAAATTTTATGAAAATTTTGAAATTTTTTGAAATTTTAAAATTTTGTGAAAATTTTGAAATTTTGAACTTTAAAATTTTTATTTTTTTTTTTATTTTATAATTTTGAATTTTTTTTTGAAAATTTTGAAATTTTATGAAATTTTTTATAAGATTTCAAAATTTTCATAAGATTTCAAAATTTTCCAAAAATTTCCAAAATTTCATAAATTTTGATTTTTTTTTTAATTTTTGAAATTTTGAAAAAAAATATCCGAGTTTCTCCATAGCGACGATAACGCCAGAGGATCACGCATAACAATTAGCGTAGTTTATCCAATAAGCAACGTCCAATTAAAATTCCGCGAAAGTTGTTTAAATTGCCAGTAAATAGTTCAGCGGCAGTCAATAGTCTTGAAAACTATGGACCGGTCAATAGTCTCAGTGTTAAAAATGTGAAACAATAGCATATTTATTTCTTTAAAAAAGCTTTAAGAAAGTATATACTGAGGTATAATAAATTTCTTTTAATATTGGAAATTCAATATTTTTCGCTATTTTATCTATTATAGCTTCACTTCCCACGCCCACCAGGAAATATAACGTTTGAAATTCCCGCACGTGAGTTATCTTGCCCAATAACGATTTCCGGTTTAAACCAATCTATTGTAAACAGACGACAAAGATAAACACGTTCGCAACCTATATTTAATTCTAATAACAGCACATGTACTGTTAATGTTTATTATCAGAACTGTTAGACTACTTGAAATTTCTTGCTGTTAGTCTCATTTCACTTATTAATATTTTTTTTAGTTTTGATTAATCATTTTACTATTATAATATAATATAGCAAATATTCGATGTGACTGGTCAATATACACAATGTACAAGAACATTTTCCCTCGGTACCTTGAATTGCATGGATGTGTTATATTGCCCTCCGCAGTTGGCGTCGGGCAATATAACACATCCATGCAATTCAAGGTACCTCGGGAAAATATTCTTGTATATTGACCACAATCACATGGAATCGTTGTATAAAATAACACTTTAACAAACTTTAATTATTATTGTGTTTTGTCTTACAAGCAAACATGTGATGAAAATGAATGACTACCAACACATTTTTGTAGTATTGCAACGAATTGCATTTGTATTGTTAATAAATAAGGGTAATAACAAAATTACCGAACTCCGAGCAATCTTACAAAGGGAAAGTCAAAACTCATAATTATATAAACAAACTTATACTGAGTAAATAGTGTTGTCTTATGTCAAAGTAACATATTGTCAGCTCGGTCATAGAAAAATACTGAACGCTTTGAACTAGACACATACGTTCACTGAAAATATAATTCATTTGTGGGGCATTATCATGACATAGAGTCTTCTATTTTTATCTTTGATACTTCATGATTCCTGGAGATGCGACACATACCAAATTCATGGAGTGTGGATTGACTCTACTGGAGAACGAAGTCACAATCTTCCATATTCGGGGCAAGTACGTTGAATACAACACCACCGAGACGGTAAGTCTTACCCGACTGGAGAACGAAAACAATATCTTCCACACTCGTGGCAAGCGCGTTGGATAATACACCACCGAAACAGTACTTAATACATATAATATAATATAAATAATATAATTTTGTATATTCCTCCACCAATAAAACTGACCGCACGACACAACTGAAATATTGTTGAAAGTGGTATTAAACACCAGAACTATAACCTCTATGATGTTGTATATTGAAATATATACTTACCATATATATATCAGCAACATATATCAACGTTTTTCTAGACATTACATATATAGCTATGACAACTGGGTTCAATAAATATATAGCATATGTCAAACGTGATAGAGGTAGAAATCCTCTCCAAGATAAAATCGTGTTGAAAATACCTATGAAATATCAAAGAAAGAGTAAATATTTAGTCAAAACAGAATTATGTCCATATCTATATGTTGTGTGTAAAGCTACGTTTCTGATTATGCAATGATATAAATGGAAAGAAGAGTTGCATTCGTAAAATCATAGAAACGGACAAATCTGATACCCATATCATACATAGCCATGACGGCTCATTCCCTTGGCTATGCATAGGCGCGACCGCTCATTCCCTTGGCAATGCATTGGCACGAACGCTCATTCCCTTGGCTATGCATAGGCACGACCGCTCATTCCCTTGGCTATGCATAGGCACGACCGCTCATTCCCTTGGCAATGCATAGGCACAAACGCTCATTCCTTTGGCTATGCATAGGCACGACCGCTCATTCCCTTGGCTATGCATAGGCATGACCGCTCATTCCCTTGGCTATGCATAGGCATGACCGCTCATTCCCTTGGCTATGTATTGGCACGAACGCTCATTCCCTTGGCTATGCATAGGCACGACCGCTCATTCCCTTGGCAATGCATAGGCACGAACGCTCATTCCCTTGGCTATGCATAGGCACGACCGCTCATTCCCTTGGCTATGCATAGGCACGACCGCTCATTCCCTTGGCTATGCATAGGCATGACCGCTCATTCCCTTGGCTATGTATAGGCACTTTAATTGTAAAAAAAACAATTGGCGGTTAATTTTCGGCTCTCACATATAGCTGGATGAGCAAAGTTGTTGTGAAGATTGATGAGCCTAATCATGAGCTTTATACATAAAATATTTAAATATATTTTTGTGCCGCAAAAGTTGTCATAGGTAATCTTGAATTTGATGTTCTTAATGTATAATGCAACTGAAAAACAATACAGCAATGTGAAAGTAATGAAAACCATCCATTAAGTAACGCCAAAAGCTACACAATACTGGATATGTGTGGGTAAGTGCTCGAGTGGGTGATTGCTGTTAAACGCCAAAGCTGTATCCTGACGAACACAAGTTTCTTGTTGATTGGATGATTATGGTGATTATAATTGTTTTGTACTAGATCAACACGCTGAGAATTCTAAATGGTGATTCCATGATCAGACATTATGCTTCGTTTCAGTTAACCGTTTGCAAAATTCAAATCCACAGTAATAAATATGATAACCCGATGATTCAAAAGAACATTCTCCCCCTTTCTGCAGTTTTATAAGATAAAATAATATATATGACTTTCCTGTACACAACCAATGCCAAGAACGATAACCGATATATATTATTGAACCTGAACTGCCTCAGGTGGTCGACTTACCTCCCCTGTAGTTATGACACGAAAAGATAATCCATGCTATACAAGCTGACCATGCTGGACGAGTCAATGATTCGTATGCCGCCTGTTGAGGGAGAGTCCAAACTGTCGCATCTTCCATGTATTTAAGATATGATACATATAGTAAGAATACACCTAGCAGTATAGAAATAATCCAACCAACCACAGCAACCAACTACAAATATGGAATTATCACAAATTAAATAATACAGTTGATCCACGTTTTCTTATATGATTGGAAATGGAAGTAACAATATATTTGTATCAGTAATTGTATAGAGTTATTACACTAGTATTGAAGAATGTATCGTATTGTGTGACTTTCCGACTGCATTACTATATATATACTACGAGTGGGCAATGTTTGTCAATATTTTATTGCATAGTACCAAATATAACATTTTATTAGATTTTTCGTAGCTCTAATTCCAGTAAAATATCTCGACAATATATAATTTTTATTTTACAAAGAAATCTGCTAAAATATTTGGTACTATTCTATAAACTAGACTATTTAGTTATATCGCATTTAAGTCGTTGTTCCATTTAACCTTGACATAACAAAGTTGGAATGTTAACATCTGTAATGGGATGACACGACGTTGTTACCAATGCTAACATCTTCAATGAATGACTAATCACTACCAGTGAGAACAGTTTGTATACTAGTGTGCAGTTAGTAACGCCCATATATTTTTTTTAAATCTTCGAAAATTCCATGATTCGTAAACTCCACGAATTTAAATTCTGTTTTGTTTGTTCTGTTGGTCTGGTATCTGGGTTGTTCATTTACTTCTGGCCCAGTGTTCAAGTGACTAATCATCGTCGAATCTACTAAATTGCTAGGTATTGAAGGGTATATCGCTTTTTAAAAGTGCTGTCGAATATGAATAAAAGGATACACAACATGACCCAATACCGAATGTCGTTAGTTGTTAGTTTATATAAACAAAATAAAAAAGATCCAAAATATACCCTTATAATTAGTTTGCTTCATCTAGTAAGACACCATTTACAACAAACAACAAAAAAACGATACTTTCATTATTTTTGTCGATTGCTACAACTTGCTTACTTTCGATAATACATGACATTATCGACCACAAATCGTTCTATTAGAACATACAACATTTTACATCAACATTTCATTCAACATTTATAAAAATGGTTTTTCCCTAATGAAAAACAATCGTCGCAAAATACTATTCACAATGAAGGTTTACTCTAACATGTACATGTAGTAGAATTGTATTTCTGTTTGTAATATTCACAATTCTGATTTTGAGTTCGATAAAATGTGGCACGGTATACTTGATTCAACTTTATATCAAGTTTGCCAGTTACTTGTGGCAGGTCTGGGTGTTAAGGTAACATGTACATCAGTTTATTCATTAAAAAGGGAAAGAAAAACTGACAACCTCGATATATCTGACAAAATTGTTACAATTAGAGTAAAAAAAATATATCAAACAGTAATTGAATAAACACACTTAATGAAATATATCTTAAAATCAGATGATGGTTTTTAGTGGGTTCGTGTTGCTCGATCATTACTTTTCTGTGTAATGTTTTAGTGGGTTCGTGTTGCTCGATCATTACTTTTCTGTGTAATGTTTTGCAGATCATTGTTTATCTATTTATCCTTTTGTACTTTAGCCATTGCATTGTATGTTCTTCTTCGATTTACGGCTTCTGATTACCCCATTGATATCGTCAAACGTGTCTTGGTAAGCACCAGTATTTGTTCTCTAAATTGAGTTAAGACTGGACCTTGACTAAATTTATAGATTACAACTTTAAAATATTTACAATAAATACAAACCATATCTAATTTGAGTCTAATCCTGATAAACATAGTAAAGGCTAGCAGTATACCGACACAGTAGGATGATACACGGCACCATGGAGCAGTAAATACGTTGTTCCAATAATTACCATTATCCATTAATGAACTGTCAAACAAAACATCTATTAGTCATTTTATTCCAAGATATACATGTATCTGTTTACCCTTCCGGAGCATCTGAGTTCACCTCTGGTATTAAGTGGGGTTCGTACTGCTCAATCTTTCGTGTTCTGTGTAGTATTTTCTACATGATTGTTTGTTCTTATTCTTTTTGCCATTAGATTGTCTGTCTTATATTACTTTTCATAGGAGAGGATTAAAGAGCAGCATGGGGTGTGTGTGGGGGGGGGGGGGGGCGGGGGGGGGGGAAGCTGTTTTGTTTTATGTTTTTTTGTCTATTACATATATTGTACCACATTGTTGATATATGGTATAGTTAAAAGAAAAAAGAAAAACTCTTTTGCTTGATCAAACTGTATACATCTATATTTATTATGTAGACATGAACATAATGTATGTAAATTGTCAATTAGGCAAAAATAAAAAGTAAAATTACAAAAAAAAATAAAATTATATTGTCTGTCCTTCCTTGATTTACATCTTTTGATTACCCCTTATGTATCTTCAAACTTGTCTTAATCATATCATACACATTGTAAATTATAGTATCAAGCTTTACCTCCCTCTGGTATTGATAACCTTATATGGGTATGGCAACGTAGCTTTAGCACTGCCCATTAATAATAGATATTTCAAATTGGTCTTCCATCTGTATGATAATGTGATCCCTTAGAGGAGGACCAGAAGTGTCATTGACGCGATATAGGCATTTTGCAACTGAGACTTGGTCAAAGGTCTTCATAACGTCTAGCATTTTAATGAGATAAGCGGTTAAGGTGATGGTAATCTCTTTCTCTTTTTTTTTGTGGGGGGGGGGGGGGGGGTGTGTGGAGGGGCAAAGTAATCATAGAACAATTTACTATATTATGCATGAAGAGTAATGAATGGTTTTTTCACTGATGCATTTAACAAATTG
Source organism: Bathymodiolus brooksi (assembly GCA_963680875.1). Classification (NCBI taxonomy): domain Eukaryota; kingdom Metazoa; phylum Mollusca; class Bivalvia; order Mytilida; family Modiolidae; genus Bathymodiolus; species Bathymodiolus brooksi. The sequence continues at coordinate 47,004,043 of OY804590.1, read as the reverse complement.
ATCATAAACTTTATTATGAAAAAAAGTTGAAACAGTCATGGTCAACAATACCACCAATATTAACAAAACGAACAATCACCTCTCATCTTAACTCAATGAACATTTTGCTATACAGAATGTGAACACAGCTGAATTTACTTCTTAGGACTATTTCCTATAGTTTTTCCTACTTCATCATGTCCATTCCAAAGTTTCAATGTTATATCTACGAAAGAGATCGCTTTGCTTAGTAAGGCCCGTCGTGGTCGTATGGTAGGTAGATTTACAACTACTGTGTAATCAGTGCCTATCACCACTAAAGTTGTGAGCTGAGATGACAAGGTGAACTCAATGCAACATTATGTGATAATGTTTATGAGTGACTTGCGGCAGGTCAGTGGTTTTCTACGGGTACTCCAGTTTCCTCCACCATTAAAACTGACCGCCACGAAATAACTGTCATAATTCTAGCCTATTACCCTTTCGCATAGTTAATAAAGTAGCTATGGATACGTATGTTATCTTAATTACGATATAATAAATAACCAAAGACTCTCTTAATACTAGTGGTAGTGTTGGTGAGCAAGAAAAACAATAATGTCCATGTATATATATTCAGTTTGAGATTTTCAGCATTTATTGGACAAAATATGCCACTGACTTATCATGGGTTTACCGAGTCTACTGGTTTTTCCCGGATATTTTCTTTTCTGAGAGCGCCACGATATAGCTGAAATACTGCTAGAGTTGGCGTTAAACACCGATCAATCAATCATATTTTCTGAGAGCGGCGTTACCGTAATACCGTCTATATAATATTCCTACCTTAGTATGTCTCCACCATACCGATGTTCTTTTATTCCAGTAGCAGTTATTCCCCCTACCATTAATAAAGCAACTATAATGAAGCCCACGCGATGTGATCTAGAATGAAAAGAACATTAAAATATATGCTAACCATTATTGCATAATTAAGACAAATACATTTCATGACATTTACATTATCAAGTAATTATTTTAAATTCCCCAAAACACCTATTCAGGAACCCCATTGCACTTTGCAACTCGTTGTCTAATGAATTAAGCATTTAGAAAATGCAATAAACAGATGTGTTATAGTTATGTCATCACATGAAGACAGGGTATGCAAGCCAAAAGAGTTTTCTTGGGGGGTAAAATGCCGATCCAGGTAATGATACAACAAGAGTACGAGCAGAAAGGTTTAAGATTACATCCCTCACTTGTTCCAATTAACTAATTTGTCACGGTGTAGGAGGTCTGAAGAAACTCTACTATGTGTTACATGCAAGTGATCCGTGGAATGAAAAGGGCGCTTTGGTGGCAATGAAAGAGTGATCCATAAAACGAAATAAATGAAACCTGGTACATAGATATGGTTCAAAATGTGTTTTAATAAATACGTTTAATAGATTGTATAAGTATATGTATACAATATTTTATCTATATTAAATGGCCCTGATTACATAATGCGCTAATTGTGCCAATTTACTATCAGTTTGAACGTAGCATTTCAAAATATCAAGATGAGGGTTGGGATACCGAGATGACCGAGTTAGCCCGTCATACTTTGTGCCTGTCCAAAGTCAAGATCAGTTATGGACGTTAATATGCCTGTGTGTAGAGGCTTAACACGTGCTAGTGGAATGTTCATGTTGCCATGGTTGGCTAAATTACCGGCCGCTACGTATGCAAATGTATATTAAACTACACTTGTTTTCATTTCGTCGTGAAATGAAACATATTTGTTGTGTCTCTTATCGTGTTTTTAAAGATGCATTGGGGTTATTTTCTATGCTTCTGATATACACGAATAGGTCAAATTCCAACCAGATAACTTAAATATTTACAAAATATATACCGTCATTAAATGGAGAACGAGAATAGGGTTAGGGTTATGGTGCTTAACGCCACTTTGAGCAATATTTCAGTTATATCGTGGCGGTCAGCTTTATTTGTGGTGGAAACCGGAGTGCCCGGAGAAAACCACCGACCTGCCATAAGTCACTGACAAACTTCATCTTATAATGTTGCATCGAGTACACCTCGCCATGAGCGGGATTCAAACTCACAACTTTAGTGGTGATAGGCACTGATTGGACAGGTAGTCATAAATTCAACTACCATGCGATCATGATCACGATGGCTCCTGAGAACGAGAATAGGAAATTCGACTAGTGTGATTAGTAAAGCTAACAAATAAAGACAAATCATTGTACTTACATTAAAAATAGGACTATGAGAATTGGCGTTATAACGTTAAGTTGCATAATAACAGCATTGAACCATGACCATGGCATACACTGAAGAAATAAACAAATAAGAAAAGAAAAATACAATATATATAACTTAACTAGATAATTACTGTGCAAATTTCTGATTTGACATAACAACGAATACCCATTTTGGCTGACACCGCAACACTAACATATGGGAAACGATTTCATACTGTGGAAATCTACAACATATGCCACGAGTGATATTGATAGATTTAACTGTTTAACAACACGGCGCATGGTTATTAAGAGATGAGAGTCCAAAAATTCAATTTTTCATAGCGGGTAATTTGATTGGTGAATGATTAGGGGTTATGGTTATGTTGTTTAACGCCACTTTGAACACTATTTCAGTTATATCATGGCGGTCAGTTTTATTGGTGGAGGAAACCGGAGTGCCCGGGGAAAATCATTGACCTGCCGCAAGTCACTGCCAAACTTTTTTTACATACTGTTGTGCACATAAGCGAAATAACAACATTAGTGGTGATAAGCACTGATTGCATAGATGTACGCGATGACGACGGCCATTCTATTGGTGTAGGAAAACAGAGTACAACATTATACCTAAGATGTGTAATTGTCCCACGTGTATTTGTAATGAAGTGCAATGTGTACTTTAAAACATTTGTTTTAAATATCATGCGTTACGTAACCTAATTGATAACATATTAATCATATTATTATAAGTAGTAATATAGTATTAACGTGTTATCAAACTGTATATCCATAAGCAAACTTGTTGTACTTCTCAACTGACCAAAGTTCTTTTACATTCGTAGATACATAGATATTAAACATCTAAGATCAACGTGATGTGTATTGATGTCATATGTACTAGATGGACAAATCATTAACTTATATCTGACTCATAGTGTAATGACAAAAGTCTAAAATATTTGATAGCATATTACATAACATACAAATTGTAAGATTACTACACCTGTATGTTGTTTTCTTGTTGATAAGCCCGCATATAGGAATACTATAGTATTATTACGTGATGTTTTTCATATTGGCCTAGTTATAGGGTCCGATATCCATATTGGACTGGTTTTTGCCGTATTGGCCCAATGAAAGTTTTTATATTATATTGATAGATTTGATCATATAAAGGCTAATAAATCAAAGTTATTTAATACTATTTTATACACCAAATGACATCAGAACGACAAAGATACACAGATGTAGAGGTTATCGACAGAAATAAATAATACCGCTCATCTACAGGCTAGGTGCCGTTTTACACCCATTTTAGCGCATGACTTATTCTCATTGTTTGAGACTCTATTGTGACTTTGAAATGTTTAACAGCAATAAAACTATTGTTCCTTTACTTTACTTTGTGTCTAAGTGTACTGTTGGATAGTCTCTCATGTTCATTTACATATTCTTTTTTCTAATCTTTATCACCATAGCCATGATTAAAAACGGAGGGAGTGCGACGTGACTTTGATTTATATCACACGGATTTATATTTCCTGATTCATTCAGTTCCTTTGACGATGCGTACATTTTTATTTTATATTCTACCAAGTATTGTCCAAAGATCATTACTGGGTTAAACGAACTTTAATTAAATTTAAGCATCAATTAATCCTTAGGTGTAAACTGATTTCATGAGACTTCAAGTGTCCTGACACAAATAAAACTGTCCAGCACGCTATCAATGAAATATTGTTGAAAACATATAATTCTAGCCATAACAAAATGGGGGAAAATCGCACCAGTACATCATTGCTCTACATTTCAAGCTTTATTATAATATGTTTTGTATAATGCACACTTACTCCCAAAACACGATAAAAGACATCAATTATATTACACATATGACAAACCAGTAAAGGAAACAACATGTCTGAAAATACAAATTTGAAGTTTACTTTATTCTGCAGAAACTGAGACATATTTTTATGATAGAATGGAAACCTTGTTAAAAGTCTTTAAAGACGGACAAGTAAATTGCACAACATTTTAGAATTGCAATATTTTTGTTACTTATTCACATTTTTATATAATAATACCTGTTGGAAGGCAGTATGTCCATCAGTTCCAACTAGATTATTTACATACAAGATATGATACCACCACCTTTCCCTGCACGTGTCCGCCAGTTCTATATGACTTGCCCATGTTGGACCATCGCCAATGTATCTATACATGAACGCATAGGACATCATTACTACCATGTAGATAGGAGTTAACCTACAAAACATTAATAAAAGATTATACAGTGGAGGCCTCGTTATTGCGAAGTTGAAGAGAGCAATTACTTCACTTCCGGTTACTGACGGTTGTGGAAGTAAAACGTATTCTACGAAGTGTTTGAAATTTCTCATCTGGTTACTGACTGTTAGGGTACTACGGTATTTCAATATTGAACAACGTGTGTGATGATTTTTTGTTTTGTTTTATTACACAACGATTGGTGTATGTTGTCCAGCGTTGCTAATTTCTGTAGCTTTCTGTATAGTATATGTCTTTTTATTTCTTATCTCAATTTCTTTCCGTTTTCGTTTGGTTTCGTGTGTCCAATGTTGTCCACTCTTCCTTGTCCTTTCGCTTTTCTCTACTGTTTTGTGTATTGCATTGCCGTTTTACTGCCATTGATACAAATAGCAAAGCAGATCATTGTACTATATGGATACCTGTCTATCTGGTATATTGTATAACCATGAAGGTATTAAAGGGAATAGGGAAAACCTAAGTGTATGAGAAAATGCATCAACTTACATGAGATAGATGTATAGAATATATATTTGATGATAAAATCCTAGATATTAAATTTAGTGCGCATGATGCGTTTCTGGAATAACCTTCATTAGGTACGCTCAAAGCCAAAATATTTGAAAGCCAAACAATTTTAAAATCTTTGGGAGCAAGAAAACCAAAGGGCCTAAACAGGATAGCCAAAATCAGCTAAGGTCACCTATGCCTCAGAGAGGAGTACTTTAGTGTAAATAATAACAAGATATGATTATAATCTAACGATTATGAAGTCTCAAGTCTCTCAAACCGGCCACTGTCACTGACAACAAGTTTAAAAAATAAATCAAAGGCTACCTTTGAAATCGAACAATGTTGAATTTTTCCGGTATTGCGGCGGTCATTTTGAAAATGGAGACCGGTAGAAATTTTTCGATGTCGGGAATCAATTCAGGTCATCATAATCTTCCTACATATGAAATTTCGTTGAAATCGAACAATGTTGAATTTCTGCGGTATTGTGGCGGCCAGTTTGAAAATGGCGACCGGTAGACATTTTCCGATATCAAGAATCAATTCGGGACATCATAATCTACCTACATATGAAATTTCGTTGAAATCGGACAATGTTGAATATGTGCGGTATTGTGGCGGGCATTTTGAAAATGGCGACCAGTAGAAATTTTTCAATGTCGGGACATCATTATCTACCCACATATCAAATTTGGATGGTATCGGACAATGTTGAATTTTTGCGGCCATTTTGAAAATGGCGACCGCTAGAAATATTTCAATGTCGGGAATAAATTCGGGACATCATAATCTACCCACATATAAAATGTCATTGAAATCGGACAATGTTGAATTTGTGCGGTATTGTGGCGGCCATTTTGAAAATGGCGACGACTAGAAATTTTTCAATGTCGGGAATCTATTCGGGACATCATAATCTACCCACATATGAAATGTCGTTGAAATCGGACAAAGTTGAATTTGTGCGGAATTGTGGCGGCCATTTTGAAAATGATGACCGCTAGAAATTGTTCAATGTCGGGAATAAATACGGGACATCATAATCTACCCACATATCAAATTTAGATGATATCGGACAATGTTGAAATTTTGCGGTATTGTGGCGGCCATTTTGAAAATGGTGATCGGTAGAAATTTTTTAATGTCGGGAATCAATTCGGGACATCATTATCTACTCACATATCAAATTTTGATGATATCGAACAATGTTGAATTTTTACCGCCCATTTTTTATGCCGTGTTTTGGCAGCCATCTTGAAAATTTTGAAACGCAGAATTGCTCTTCTAATGGTGACCTATCACTATGTCAAATGTTATGTCTCTATGATTATCCATTTAGAAGTTATCAACATTAATGTACGAAATTTCAACTTTCCCATAGGATTCTATAGTAACCCCACCCCCTTTGAACCCCTCACAATATGACTTTGACCCCCTTTACCAGAAAGCTGAAAACTTTAGGACCAACTAGAAACATATATCTATATCTATAACTCCACCAAGTTTCATGAAATTCTGTCCTGTAGTTCCTGAGATCTGCCGTGGACTAGTTCATGTGCCAAAGAAAGAAAGAAGGGAGAAGAAGAAGAATTAATTAATGATAATAATAATAATAATAATAATAATAATAAGAAACGGAGCAAAAACAATAAGTCTCCAAACGTAGTTTGGGAGACTTAATTACATGGTTTAGGATAAATCAGTATTTATAATTGACATCAAATCATGGAAGGAGTAGTTCAAATTTAGAAATGCCATACATTCATAGAAAACATTCACTTTTCTAAAGTAGATTCCTATATAGTGAAACCTTTAAAATGTTGCAACATCCTTCTTTTCTACGCCAAACTGTGCAGTGCAACCGTTGAAGTTGCAAAGATCTGTGTATATATCACTAAATCATAGGTTACATAGAACATACAAGACAGATTGTTGTAGTCTAGTCTCCCGACCAACTATTTGTACATATATGTAATAAAGGGGTTAGAAAGATGCGGAGCTCACTAAGCATGTTTTTTTTTTTACCTTACATGTCTTCATATACGGGATTTATTATAAATTTCCATTTACAACCATTCTCGTTGGATTTTAAGTGTGCAGTATAGTTTTATGGCTGTGGTGTTTAACGCAACTTTCAAAAATATTTCAGTTGTACAATATATAATATCCTATTGGCTAATATATATTTCTAACCTGATAAACCGGCGAGGTAGATATAACAACAGAGTTGTGATCCGTAGTTTCTCTTCACCAGCCATAGACGTAAGTAGTTTGTAAGTTATAATAAATCCACTGAAAAAAATGTATTGGGTATTATAGATAAAAAGCATCGACTGAACAAGCATAAGTGGTCACTAAACTGCAATAATCCTTTTATGCAGAATGTGCAACCGTTCGTTTTAGGTTATTGAACCACTTGAAACTTAAGAGGGTCAGTAGGACCCAATTAATCGTTTCATAGTATATGCTTGCTATATCGGATTATACTACCTTGTCTTTATAAGAAATAAAAACAGCATGTGGAACTGATGGAGTTGTTCGAGTCTATTGATGCTGATGGATTTTTTGATTATCGCTTGCCTACCTCTATTATGAGAATCTTAAAATAATATATGCTTTAAATACAACAGGTACAAGACGACAATACGACTTATTGCGATCACAATCGACAAAGAGACCGATACATTTTCTGTTCAAGGCTGATTGGAATTTGTCCTAACTTTTATGGTGCTATGTACGTTATGCTGTGTTATTCACTAGTGTGGTTCTTTCTGTCTGTCGAGATGATTAACTATGTGCTGCTACCTTTAATTTACACTGTATGTTTTAGGTCTTGCTAGCATATTACAGTTACCGGATCAGGCAATACAAACGAATACTGAAGTCGAACGAAACAAGCTAGGTTTGTAACTAGATGAACACGACGGGTGTCACTAGTGGCGCAGGAACTGCTTACCCTTCCGGAGCACCTGAGTTTACCCCGGTTTTCAGTGTTACTCTATTTTTAGTTTTATATGTATGTTTTGTGGCTCGTTGTTTGTCCTTTCGTACTTTTTCTTTTGGCCATTGTGTTGTCTGTTCTTCTTTTGGCCATTGTGTTGTCTGTTCTTCTTTTGGCCATTGTGTTGTCTGTTCTTCTTCGATATACTGATTCTGATTACCTCTTTGGCATCTTCAAACTTTTCTAACAGATAGTAGACCATATGAACATTATAAATAAAAATTTAGTTGATTTATGAATTTGTCTGATGCCCATATAATCGTCACGGTGATGATATTATCAATATCTAAGAGATTATTGATTCTAGTAATTTTATAGCAATCCTATGATGTTGTACTGTACATGGCGAAACATGATTTGATGGCGGTCTGTGTTAGTGGTAGAGGAAACCAGAATATCTGGAGAACTTCAATGATCTGACGCAAATAACTGACGAGGTTTGCTAGAATAAAACCGTAGATATCTAATTTAGTGCGCACGACCCTTTTCTAAAATACCCTTCATGATGTACGCTCAAAATAAGCTGCATCTAGTAAATGTAGCCACGAGTGCGATTATACCTCACAGCAGTGATTAAGGTGATGGAAACCGATTGGCAAGGTAGATGCAAATGAAAATGTCATAGAAACATGGCTTCAAGAACCGAAATACAGACACTGGGTAGAATAGCTTGACATTTGATATGTTTGAAGAAAATAAAGATATGTAGGTCTTCAGTAAAATACGAAGTTGAAAAATAAATGTTGTAGAATAAGCTTGGAAAACATAGAAAAACGATCATTAAATTTCTAAAAAAAATAAATAAAAACAAGACGTAAACAAACATATTTGTTTTATGACATTCAAAATATATGTTTATATATACTGAGTTATCTGATTACATAGTTAATCTGTATAATAATTATGTGCCAATAGCCTATTCACTTTAATTGATAAACATTTGCCAAAATAAAGCACCATCATTTTTTTCTTCTTAGTATAAGTATATGGTTTTTTTAAAACACCAAGATGTGAGAATGAAAATTAATGAATAGATGCATATATCGAAGATGCTTATGTGTGTGTGTGTGTGTGTGTGTGTGTGTGTCTGTCTGTCTGTCTGTCTGTCTGTGTGTGTGTGTGTGTCTGTACCATTTTTGTGTTTGTGGTGTGTTCGTCATTGGTATGAGAACTTAAGCGGTTAGAGAGCCAAAATTGAAGGACAGAAATAGCAAATGTACACACTACTATAACAAAATTAGTACATTTACAGTGAAACCGCACCCTGAGTAAACCGAGAATCTGCCTAAGCCAGACAGACTTTACAGTCCCATCTACTAAATGTCTATGTAATTTGAACCTGTCTAAACTGAAAAAGTTCTTCAGTTCCAAAGGGGTTTGGTTTAGACAGGTTTTACTGTAGTTGTCAGTAGTAACAATGTGATTTAAGTAGAACAAAAATCATACGTTAGATAAAAGTGATAGTGTCACATGTTTATTATCAAAATATTAATATCACTAGATAACACTTCTTTATTGATAACGTAGTTCGAAAAGACTTGACAGAGATCGAAATTTAAAATACATATTTTATTTAAAGTCAGAAGTTTTCATTATAACAGTACAAATGGGGGAGTTATCGGGTCATGATCTTTAACGCCACTTTCAACAATATTTCAGTTATATCGTAGCGGTCAGTTTTATTGTTGGATGAAACCGGAGTACCCGGATTAGCACAAATGGCGATCTGTTAATACCACATCAATACAATATGAAACATTAAATGTATAATAACAGCAGTACAAAAGATCGAATCAGACATTATCGGTGTCGATGAGAAGAGGTTTTATACTGACGATAATGCACGTCAAAACTGACGTTATTGTTTTTATCGGTGACGTCATAATTTGACAATATCACTCGGCGAGATCATATGACAAATGTACAAATTACCGATAATAACATATACCTCTCTTAATTAGACAAAACTTAAATAATTTGTGTTATGATATTTAACGCCAGATTGTATCCATACAAATCTGGGTTGGCGTTTAGGTTACGGACGCTTAATGTCATTTTCAACACTATTTTTTGCAGTCTGTATTATTGGTGGAGGAAACATCAATACCATTAGAAAACAAACAATCTCCAGTAAGTCACTATGGCAAACTTTATCACATAAGTGTTCTATGGAGTACACCTAGCCGTGGATGGGAATCGAACACACAACTTCATAGCAATGCGAATCTTAAAATTACTAAAGAAACAAAAGGATAAAATATTTGAATAACACTAACTTCTACTCCCATAAAAAAGTGATTATACGTCACTTAAATTGATCTCGTCCTGACAATGCATGAGATATTTGCCGTCGGATGTTAAGCAACCAATAATCAATCAATCATTGCATATCTAGTTATATACCTTATCATGAGGAACGTATCTGTTGCCAGTGTTGAGGAACATACCTTATCATGAGGAACGTATCTGTTGCCAGTGTTGAGGAACATACCTTATCATGAGGAACGTATCTGTTGCCAGTGTTGAGGAACATACCTTATTATGAGGAACGTATATGTTGCCAGTGTTGAGGAACATACTATCATGAGGAACGTATATGTTGCCAGTGTTGAGGAACATACTATCATGAGGAACGTATATGTTGCCAGTGTTGAGGAACATACCTTATCATGAGGAACGTATATGTTCCCAGTGTTGAGGAACATACTATCATGAGGAACGTATCTGTTGCCAGTGTTGAGGAACATACCTTATCATGAGGAACGTATCTGTTGCCAGTGTTGAGGAACATACCTTATTATGAGGAACGTATATGTTGCCAGTGTTGAGGAACATACTATCATGAGGAACGTATATGTTGCCAGTGTTGAGGAACATACTATCATGAGGAACGTATATGTTGCCAGTGTTGAGGAACATACCTTATCATGAGGAACGTATATGTTGCCAGTGTTGAGGAACATACTATCATGAGGAACGTATCTGTTGCCAGTGTTGAGGAACATACCTTATCATGAGGAACGTATCTGTTGCCAGTGTTGAGGAACATACCTTATCATGAGGAACGTATCTGTTGCCAGTGTTGAGGAACATACCTTATCATGAGGAACGTATCTGTTGCCAGTGTTGAGGAACATACCTTATTATGAGGAACGTATATGTTGCCAGTGTTGAGGAACATACTATCATGAGGAACGTATCTGTTGCCAGTGTTGAGGAACATACCTTATTATGAGGAACGTATATGTTGCCAGTGTTGAGGAACATACTATCATGAGGAACGTATATGTTGCCAGTGTTGAGGAACATACTATCATGAGGAACGTATATGTTGCCAGTGTTGAGGAACATACCTTATCATGAGGAACGTATATGTTGCCAGTGTTGAGGAACATACTATCATGAGGAACGTATATGTTGCCAGTGTTGAGGAACATACCTTATCATGAGGAATGTATCTGTTGCTAGTGTTGAGGAGATGACTAACTGGAACGAGAACCTCTTTAATATGTCTAAACCTGCCAGTTGGTTGGCTGAAAGAAACACATCATTATCTGTTTGAAATATGTGACCATGTATATGTTACAGTTGTCGTAAGCACTTCTCTGTATTTTCCTCGTCCATGACTTATCACAGGGTTTGTGACTAGAGTAACACGACGGGTGTCACTAGTGGAACAGGGACTGCTTTCCCTTACAAAAAGGGGGCACCTGAGGAAACCCCCGGTTTTAGTGGGTTTGTGTTGCTCGATCTTTAGTTTTCTGTGTAGTGTTTTGTAGATCATTGTTTGTCCTTTTGTCCTTTTTGCTTGCCGTTGTGTTGTCTGTCCTTCTTCGATTAACGGATTTTGATTAACCTTTGGTATCTTCAAACTTGTCTTAATAGAAAATAAAGTACTACAGAAGAAACATTAACATGTTATCCTATATTTTATTAGTAATATATTTTCAATTACTATTTCACTTGTGATCGTTTTTCTATCTGAATTGTGATTTATTTCTTTATATTTGCATTTCTGGATCTCTGGCATCTGATGGTGTAGTTTTACCTATCCAATGTGTGATTTATTTTTTGCTTTGTCTTTGTCTTTTATTTTCAATCTTTATTGTTTTTGCTGCTTCATAAATGCATGCATTATGTGAAGAATATTATTTTATTGTAGACAATGTTGCATGGATCTGATATAATTTTAATGCAACGGTAATAGAAACAGTCCAATTGTCCTTGTTCCAATATTAAACCGAATTATTCTAAATATTATCTTTATCTCTACGAATTGTCTATAATACAAATGTATATTACTAATACAATTCAGTGAGTGGTTATTGCTTTACGCCAACTCAGCAGTGTTTCAGCATTATCATGGCGAGAACAAGTTAATTTTCAATGAGATGAGGATGAGGTCCGCTTTGTACTAGACCAACATGCTTAGTTGGATTTTCATAGTGCTAGCTCACTGAACCAACAGTCTGCGGGTAGACATGTCGCCCAACTTGGACACATTGTTCTGATTCCGAGCCAACCAGTCTTTGTCCTTTCTCCTTAATGCTGCGTGCTTAGCGGCGAAGCAACAAATGCCAATGTTATAGTCTTTGGTTTGATCCGAATGGCGCTCCAACTCACGATCTACCACGCTCGAGGCGAGGACGCTAACCATTACACCACCGATGCGGTTTATAACAATTACAATTCAAAAAGCATATAAAATAGCTAGTGGTTAAAAAATCATAACGTATACCGTAATTAGCATACTACTTACCAATAATTGAACTGCCCGAGATGGCAGGCCATGTAGCGTTGTACAGGTATGCGTTGCCAACAGTAATCAACAATATAGAAAAGAACCGAAGTCCATGCAGACATGATATATCATCGGGATTTCTATCAAATGATAGCGTTGTCTTCAAATTGGTAAAAAGAGAAAATGACCCAACAATTCGTCTTCCAAGGCCTAGACAGAAAGAAAACCTCATTTAAAATATATGCATTATTCGTTTCCATTACAGCATGTTCAATTGCAACACTCAATAATCAATATATTGACCATATATTCGGCTCTTTATGTTCTTGTTTTTGTGTGACAGATACAGTTCGTTGATTGTTTTGTTGTTGTTTTTTACAATAGGCTCTTGTTCATCCGTGTTGTACTTCTGTGTTCACCGCTAGTTTTTCCCCCAATTTTCCGGTCGATATTCGGTATTGTTCATTGCTATGTCGATATTCGGTATTGTTCATTGCTATGTCGATATTCGGTATTGTTCATTGCTATGTCGATATTCGGTATTGTTCATTGCTATGTCGATATTCGGTATTGTTCATTGCTATGTCGATATTCGGTATTGTTCATTGCTATGTCGATTCGGATTGTGCTGCCGTGTTTTAGTCCTCGATTTCGGCACTTTACTTTGTCATAACAATTATCAATTTGTAGCGTAATGGCCCATAATGCTAGTTTAATCCGATACTTTTTATTGAAGTGTTTGTGCCCAGCCAGGAAAGTGAGTGTATATGTGTGATTTTGCCTCTTTCTAAGGTTGTTCCGTCAGTGTGGTGTTTTGATTTTTGTCTTGTGTTTTTTTTTTAATTGATTGATTTATTTTGTTCAGCGCCACTTTCAGTAATATTTCAGCTATATCATGGCGACCAGTTTACTGGTGGTAGAAGCCGGAGTACCCGGAGAGAACCACCGACCATGGGTAAGCAACTGGTAAGCTTTATCACTTGCGGCTGCTAGTCGAGTGCACCCTTTTTGTAATTTACAAAGCCGGGCGATAGCCCATGATGTATTGGTTATAGGCTTGTATGAGTTGTTAGGTAATCCAACTACCTAACTCATTGAGCCACCCGGGCCCTTTTTCTAAGTCATTGTATTATCTTGTATTGTTCTATACAATACTTTACCATGATTAATTTAGACAGGGTTCTTTTGGACAGCCGTGACCGTGATCGTATAGTTACTAGATTTACATATAATATGATCAACGTTTAATTGTTCACAAACGTTTGGTGAAATCTTAGTCCGATATTTCAGAATAAATGTGAATTAAACAAGTACATGTAATTAACTACCTACTCAGTAATTGATTCCCTATTGGAGCGTAAATTATGGTATGTGGTGTCCAAGACATATTGTGTTGTGTTTTTGTTTTGTTTTGCTTCGTCTTGTATACCTTATGTTGCCAGTTTCTCTGTATTGTCCTTTTTTGATTATCCCTTCGGTATTCTCTAACGTTTATTAACAATGCTTTGTTAGTTTTGCTACCTGTGCACATCGAAAATAGATTTAAGTAAAAAATGTTAAAGGAACACTTACTTTCTTCTTCAATTGTGTCATCTACGATATGGCCATTCCCGGTTTCTTCTGGTAGTTCATCGTCTTTCCTTTTGATATATCCGTTATTCTGGTTAGCATGTAATACTTCTGTTCCACCATTGTCTACAGGGTTACTATCATAGGCTTTGTTGATATAGGTGGTGTCATCGCCGTAACTTAGAGGTGAGTTATGAGTTTTCATTGAACGTGTTATACCATGGAAAATTGTGGCAAATATCACGATTCCAAACATTATGGCCATAATTACACTAAACAAGAACAAAAATATATAATGTACATGTATATAATTTATTTCTATGCACAATATATAAAGGAATACATCTTAGAGGAAAGCAATTATATAATATACTAACATTATATGAAATGCCCTTTTCAAAAGAAAAGTTTGAAGATACCAAAGGGGTAATCAGAAGCTGTAAATCGAAAGGACAATGGAAAACGGAAAAAGGAAAAGGGACAAGCAATGACATACAAAACATTATACAGAAACATATACATATATATAACTTTCAGTATGTGTAACACATATAATTGATAGTTGTGGGTAATCATACAGGCTATAACTCAACTTATCATCTTTGAAGTGTTCGATTTAAAGAGGCATTAGCTACGATTTTGACCAAAATAATTATATGTTTTGGAAATTGGTAAATAGCTTTAAAATGATGAAATAAAGGTAAATATTTCGCATTAAACAGCTTAACGTACCACTTTTCGCCTTTTGAGAACGAAAATTACCATCGATTTATTATTTCCTTGCAAGCAAATAATTTGACCTCGCTTTCTCCGTATGCAAAGTGACAGGTAAAAACGAATAATTTGTATTTAGTCGCTTATTAACTGCAAACTTGCATGGTTCTTTGTCCGTAATTAACGCCGACTAAAAGCAGATTCACAGAAAATAAGAAATAAGTGCATTGTTGTACTGATATAATGATGATTCGGCAAACTCCGTAAACAATGCCGATAATTAATAAGATGGCGTCCATTTCTTGATCGATCTCAAAACACGAGCAGTTGCACCTTTTTTCTCCGATGCGCGTACATTTCATAATATTTATAAATTACAGAAACACGTTTCATCAAGGCATCAATCATATCTGATAGTTTTTATGGGTAACAAAAATTTACGATTTTGACAGATAATGCCCCTTTAATTGTTATCAAAAACGAGACTAATTCACACTGTGTAAAAATAAGATTATATTGTCCTGATTTCTAGAATGGAGAAGCTTTTTTTTGCACGTACATACGCATTGCAACTATTTGCTTTTTAAGTGATCTACCATTTAAAAAATCAACTCAGATCTTACTATATATAATCAAATATATCTTAATGGCAATCCTTTTATAACAAATATATCTTAATGGCAATCCTTTTATAACAAATATATCTTAATGGCAATCCTTTTATAACAAATATATCTTAATGACAATCCTTTCATAACAAATATATCAAGATATTTAAGAAGAAGAATTACGTTTCTAGACACACAAATAAATCTTGTTGAGGACAATACAGGAAAGTCATGAAAGAGTCAAAGATTGAAAATTTAGCACAGGATATTCTTATATGTAATGCATTTCACTTCACTGTCATTTTTAGCGTTACTCGTCCTCATCATCGTATTATCTCCCTTTAATTTTGTTGTCATCAATTCTTTATATATAATGCTGTAATTTTTGTTCGATTCCAACTAATTGTTATTTTACCTTTGTCTATTGAATCAAGGAAAAGCCGCGATACTATTGTAAAAAAAAATAATGAAGGGAGTAATCGTTTAGCTCAAATTCCTGGGCTATGTTTTTTTTTTAACTTGGTCAAAAACTTATTTTCATTGAAACCTAAGCACAGAAATATCTGCATAGCGGGAAAATCCTCAACAAATTATGTTTTTGAAAATAGCCTTAAAATTTTTCAGAAAAAACACAATTTTTATCTAAAATAAAAATGCATAGCCTATCATTTAAATCAACTTGCTACTCCCTATTAAGATTCGTACGTTATAGCGACAGCTGGTTGGTCCTTCGAAAACTCCTTGCTTTCTCCAGTACATACGACACTGCTAGGCTTCAGATCAAATTGTTCCAGAAGACCTATGATAGAAGATAACATCAAGATAGTATCGACATTTCAAAGGCTGCTTTAGGTTTATTTTTGTCTGTTGAAATACATTCTTAAATACGGAATTATATATATCCTATTACAAATGAATGGTTTGAAAAGTATAGCATCTCTAAAACGTTATTCAAAAAAGTACATCGCATTTTCCTTTTACTTTATAATTAGAGTTAGATACAGTAAACTTGAACATCAATGTTTTTGCACTGAACATCTGAAGTTATGATAACCCAGTGGTTATGGTTATGGCCGTATACGTGTATCATGGCAACGTTTTGGTTTTTTTTTCGTGTTTTTGGTTTTTTTTTTTGCTTAGTATTTTTTTTTTTGGGGGGGGGGGGTTATTTTGTGTGAAGTAAACTGGAATATCCTGAAAAACCATTATGTGCGTATGAGCTATTCCTATAGAAGTCAATTATATTGCGAATGTGACTGGATGAACAACCAATACACTTCTAAGTAATTATTAAATCGTAGTGTGCATACAAAAACTTCTTAATTTACAAATTTATAACCAATAGTGGACACCCCACGATATAACTGAAATATTATTGTAAGTGGCATTAAATACCATAACCCTAACCCCAAATAGAGGACATCAATCAGTTATTATGTATGTAATACATAGCGTCATTTTCTTTTGAAACAAACACATTTAAGGATAATATACCATGCCAGATTTTGAGAATATTAATAATCTAATATTTCGTAAACTGCAATAGTATTATTATCAGAATATATTATATTAGTTGTCTGGATCTTGTGAAAAATACGTCACAATTCTAATGTGTTTATATGTCCTACTGATATATCAATACATATAACATATCAATGGAATACGTGGAGACAGTACACTAACCAGAAAGTACAACATAGAAGAATAAAATTAACAAAAAATAGAGCAATAAAAGATCGGACAAAGAACGTGTATTGGGTAGGAAGACCGTGTCCTATTTCACTCATGGTAACTGCCTAATGTCTCATTTACAGCCGTCATGATTCAGAATTGTATGGCTGTTGGATTTACAACTACCCGTGTAATAAGTTCCTATCACTACTATTGCTGCGAGTCGTTGTTCGTGGTAAGGTGTACCCAACACAAGTTAATGTGATAAAGTCTGTTGGTTTCCCCCAACAATAAAACTGACCGCCATGATATAGCAGAAATGTAGTGCGCACGACACGCTTCTTGAATAACCTTAATCAGGTACGCTATAAATAGAAATATTGAAATGCCAAACAATTACGTTACTCTAACCTAGGTGGCAATGTCGGTTGATAGAAAATAAAATGAGCAAAATTGTGTTAAGACTTTGAAGTTATATCACTGACAGGATCCCAGTGTATTATTATTGTTGTATTAACAACATATTTATATCTAATTTGGTCCTTGACTTACCAAGTTTGAAAAAAGTCGGGATACTTTCAGAGTGACAGCTTGCAAAAACACACATGCCCCATGTCATGCCCAATGGTACGCCAAATGTGTTCTGTAATAAACAATACTATACACTTTGACTTGTAATTATGTTACCACCCATTTAACCACAATGCGTATCTTACCTACCAATTAACCACATTGCCTACGTTCCCACCCACTTAACCACAATGCGTATCTTACCTACCATTTAACCACATTGCCTATGTTACCGCCCATTTAACCACAATGCGTATCTTACCTACCAATTAACCACATTGCCTATGCTACCGCCCATTTAACAACAATGCGTATCTTACCTACCACTTAACCACATTGTCTATGCTACCGCCCATTTAACAACAATGCGTATCTTACCTACCACTTAACCACATTGTCTATGCTACCGCCCATTTAACAACAATACGTATCTTACCTACCACTTAACCACATTGCCTATGTTACCGCCTATTTAACAACAATGCGCATCTTACCTACCACTTAACCACATTGTCTATGCTACCGCCCATTTAACAACAATACGTATCTTACCTACCACTTAACCACATTGCCTATGTTACCGCCCATTTAACAACAATACGTATCTTACCTACCACTTAACCACATTGCCTATGTTACCGCCCATCTAACCACAATGCGTATCTTACCTACCACTTAACCACATTGCCTATGTTACCGCCCATTTAACCACAATGCGTATCTTACCTACCAATTAACCACATTGCCTATGTTACCGCCCATTTAACCACAATGCGTATCTTACCTACCACTTAACCACATTGCCTATGTTACCTACAACGATTCGTCTTTACCTCCAGTTGTTTGTATGAGGGATCATGTTATTTGTGTTTGTTTGCATATAGTGGTATCCAATACATATTGTGTTGTGTTTTTGCTTTGTTTTTCTTCGTCTTGTGTACGCTGTGTCGCCAGTTTCTCTGTGTTGTCCCTTTTTGATTGCCCCTTTGATATTCTCTCATGTTTATATGGATAAAAACTCCAGAATTGTACTCACTACTTGTCCCATTGTCTTGTTTATTAGATCCTCGGATAATCTGAAAGTTGTACTACAATATCTAACTTTTGGAGAAGGTGTCATTCGCGGCAACGGCGTCGCTGTCCCGTCTGGCGTATAGCGATCATAATCGACCTCATTTAATGCCATGCATTCATCATATGATCCAATAAAGTGCAGATTCCCCATCAAAATTCCTGTCGGTGGTTTACCATAGGCATCAAACACTAGTTAAAATGTAAATTGTAAATAAGTTGATAATGATAAAAATTATATTTGCATTACATCTCTGTGACATCATCTAAATGTCGCTGTACAGTACTAATTGGATCAAAGAAGGAAAGATGCTAATAATCAATAATTACAATCGCTTTTAATGAGTATTTGCCTTATAATTAATATCATCAAATAAATAGTGATTTAAGTAAGTAAATTTTATTTAGAGTCGGTATATATATACATAGACAACAAATCAACATGAACCCTAAAGTTCTCTTAAACCGACTATACAGATATAAACATAACAACTTATGTCAAGCACTACATAAAATCATAGCAATTAAAGTACATTTAAACAAACATGCAAAATAGATGTACTATTGGCAATCACAAACAGCAATCCATGTGACAAGTGCCTCCCTAGACAGCTGTTTACAATCACCAACAGCAACTCAGTAGCAATAAAAAAGCAAAAATATGTTAAGAATAATCAATGATGGAAAAACATTAAAATAAATCAAAATGATATGCTAAAAAATATCAGAACACAAAATAATAAATTAAAGCAAAGATCATATACACGGAATCATTCTATACAAGCATGCAAAATAGATGTACTGTTGGTAATCACAAACAGCAATCCATTTGGCAAGTGCCTCTCTAGACAGCTGTTTACAATCACCAACAGCAAATCAGTAGCAATAAAAAGCAAAAATATGTTAAGAATAATCAATGATGGAAAAACATTAAAATAAATCAAAATGATATGCTAAAAAATATCAGAACACAAAATAATAAAAATAAAGCAAAGATCATATATAACAAGAAGCTGAAAGCAGAACTAAATGCATGCGGAACAGTGAAATTTCGAGCCATCCCAGGATTGAATCAAGCTTCTGAACTGGGAGAAGCCGTTTTCCCTCCTGCAATGATCCGTAAGGCTATTCAAAATCATATATAAAAACAGAGCACATAACACAAAAGTGCATAAATAAAATTGAAGCACATTAAGACATAAGCAGCACTAAAATAAAAACAGCACATGCATATGCATATATAAGCCAAAGTCAGATTTCCATCGGTTTATGTGTGTCTTTTTTTTATTTTCAACGACAAATGGGAAGTATTTGATCATTTTGTTGGTATTGGTGGATGTAGGACATAACCCGTGACTAATCAACCTCACCCCGAACAAAATCCCAATGGAGATTGATTATTTTACTATAGGAGCTTTTTGTCAGGGAGCTTTTGTCCTGTTCCCGATATTGGTGCTATTCTTGACCATCATTGTTTAAATATTCTTATTACTAATAATAATAAACATATCATTTATCATATACATACTTGCTTTAGCCCAATTGGATCCTGCAATAAGTTCAGTAATAAAACCCATGACATCCTGATAACATTTCGCTGTAGACAGCATAGCGTTGCTTGGCAATGGCAGTAAATGTTTCAAATCAAAAGAGGATAATAACATTTTACCAAGGTCTAGGACAATCTGTGGGGATTTCATCAACGTTGAAGTTAGCAACCCTTTTATTGTTGGCTGTGCTACTAATCCAGTCACTAATTTCCTGATGTTTAGTCTTTCAAAAAACCCTTTGATAAATGTTTGTGGATCATCACTGTTCAAGTCCGTGATGTTTACGCTGTTCATTTCAGCTATAAATAGTTTCAGAACATCCGCTAAATCCGTTTTTGTCAGCTGCTCTACTTGTTGCAAGATAAATGGTACAACGGTGGATGCTAATTCCGGTTTCAATCCGGATGATAACGACAGATTTGTAACAATCGGAGTAACAATTCTACGAATGATATGAATCATGTCTAATTGTGAAACCATTCTATTGATGAAAACGTCATTATTTGTCACATTCAGCCCTGTTGTGTTTACTTTATTTATTTCAGAAATTATTATTTGAAAAGTATTTTTAAATAATGGATTTTCTAAGAGATTTGGAAGAATATCTAGAGTCCATGAAATGAGATGCTGTGATATATCTGGTCTCAACTTGGAAAATTCTTTCAGCAAAGGAATTGCTGATAGTAGTATTCCTTGTAATTTTTCAAACATGACAGGATTATCAGTTAAAACTTTTACAAGAAGAGATATTTTTTGTTGAAGAGGAAAAACATGAAGTGCAGATGAAATTACTTTCTTCCACGTAGGTTTAGACAATACATCTGGCAGGATATTCTGAATAAGTATATTTTGAAACAATGTTGAAATAAATTCATTTGTGTAATTCAAGTCTTGAAGCTTATTTGTTTCAGTTTTGTTCATTTCTATTATTATTTTTGCAATAATGTCTTCCCCATTTTGTTTCAACAAATCAGATAGTTCATCGAAAAGATGTGGAATCATAGCAGCAGACACAACTGGATTTACCCCCATGCTGACTGATAATGGAATGGCAACTTTTGTAGAAATTTTAGTTGCTATTCCTATCCAATTCATTTGTTTGAAAACCCCATCCATAAATTCATATTCATCCGTCGTATTTAATCCACTAATGTTAGCAGCGTTAATTGTATTCACAAATAAGTGAAAGCTATCCTTAAAAACTGTGCTCCTCAACAGAGGTGGGAAACTCTGTAATGCCCATGGTATCAGAGCTGGAAGAATATCAGGCCGTAGTGTAGGTGGCTCTGTTATCAATGGTATTCCTGATAATAATATATGCTCCAGCTTTCCAAAAATAATTGGATTTGCTTTTAGAAATTTGTAGATTAACAATGCTTTCGCCGTATAATTGTGTGAAATTTTAAGAAAGTTTATAATAGATGGCGGTTGCTGTGATGTCATGTTATTTGTCGTCTGGACATGTTGACCAGAAGTAGTAACAACTGGAGTAGTTGTTAGTCTTGGTGGCATTGGATATTTCATTTTGTTCAACTCCGTAACTAGGACAGGAAGAAATGACGGTATATACGACTTAGCAAGTGTATCCACTTTTGTTAGTATAGAAGGGATTATAACCATGGTCGTGTTATGGTTCACTCCATGCTTGATGAACCATGACTCTAAAACTTTTGACCCAATTTGTTGGACAATATCAAACCAGTCCATCTGCGAAAAAATGTCGTGCATATAGGTGAACTCGTTTGTCCTGTTTGCGATACTTGTGTTCACATTATTAATCTCTCGAACAAATATGTGAAAGCTATCTTTAAACGTCTGGTTTTGTAGCAGGAATGGTATTTCATCCAACGCCCATTGAACCATGCTATGTAAAATCACTGGCTTAAACATTGGTTCTTCGTGAAACAAGGGATAACCAGCAAAGAATATCTCCTCTAGTTCGTCATACAACGGTGGTTTTGCAATAATGCTGATTGTAAACATTATTTTATTATCCGTACTCATTTTGTCTAAAGCTCCAACCAGACTACCAATATCTACTGCATTAGTTCGTGTAACACACAGAGCAGACATGCACGTGATGCCAAGAACAACTACGAGGAGCTTCATCTCGCACAGCTGGAAAGTATTAGACTGGCACGAAACCTGAAAAATAACATAGCTTTGAAGTATATAACAAAAAAAACATACAAACCATCGCGTGATTATTCAACAGATGGGGTACACATGCCATGTGTGTTTCAAAGAGGCCTAAGTCAATAAGATGAATTGTTATAACTGCTTAATCAGATATATTACATGTTTTCGAGTGTATACAAACTGAGCTAATAACATTCAACATAGCTCAGAGCAAGAGACATATGCTAAGTAAAGGACGTGTAAATATATGCCAAACTATATCTAGAGAAGTTAATTTTCAATGTCTAGAGATGAACTGAAAATATGAAAAACATACCCGACTTCAAAATGTATTCATCGCTTCAACTATTGCAATTTACGGTACAGTACATCAAGATTAATTTAGGTGTACGGGGATACACGGTGACTTTTATCTGAATGTTCTAAGACCTTTAGTTACCATGACGTATTAGCCATATTACAATAGCACAAACATAAATTACAAAATAATCCCACTACCCTTTACTTCGTGAATAATGCGTGATTTTCTTCTACACCCTATTTTATCTTTGTAGACGATCATAGTTCAAATCTATATTGAAATAATAATGTTAAGGCGATATTTATCAGATATTGTTCACACAATCTATATAATACGAAGAAAAACAATACATACGTGACTTTGAGATACGGATATCACTTTATTTGCATCTTAATTGACCATGAACTGAAACCATCCCTGTCTAAGGTACGTAATTCAAGGTCAGATGTTACATTAATTTATGAAAAACAACATAAACTACCCAAAGCAAGAGATAAAACACACACTATCACTGTTTCAATGAAAAGGACAAAACCAGAGTCCAACATAAATCAAAATAATTCAAGACCAGATAAAACAAAGCACACCAGAAAAACCCAAAATGAGAATTGTGTACTCAAATTTGTAAGTTGTTCCTGTTTTGTACACGATATCCAACGTGAAGTTCAATATATCAATATTGTAAGAATGTCTGTATTCGAGAACGTTACGTTAACAAAACTAATAACACCAAGAACATATCTGCAACTGTGTCCTTGTAAGGTAATCAACCATTTCGTGGTAAAGGCAAAAAAGCTTATGAGTTCATTTAATGGATTTGTGAGTTCGTTGTTTTGGTACGGTCAAATCACAATTGCAGTTCCAGTACCAAACCCATTCTTGATGTTCTATAATGTTAGTTAACTATTTTGGACAATATATGCTATCCTAAATTGAACACTGAAAGTCCGTTAATGTTAGATTTGTACCATAATTGTTTAGACTAGTAATAAAAACTAGATACAATCAAACCTGCTTTAGTGATCACTTCTATTAAGCAATAACTTGTATTATGTTTCCTAAATTTTGATTTCCCTTCAGAGTGCACTTCATATTACTATTCATATTCATACAGGCAATAATCACCTGTCTTATGTGACCCTATTTCGATGTTCCCTTGGAAGGTCACATAAGACAGGTTTGACTGTATTTAATTTAGAGCGCATATCAGGTAGCCAAATAATTAAAAACAATGAGCAACAAGGAAACTAAATGGTCTAAACAGAATAGCTAACATAGGCTAATTTATCTATATATGAAGGAGGTTAACCTTAGTTTTAATAAATTACATTATTTGGGGACTGTAAATTTTAACATCAATATATCTTAGCAAGCAAGTCGGTTCCAATTAAAGCACTGACCACTTGGCGGATAATACCCTCGTGGACTAATAGTCCACCAGCAAAAAAATATGGCTCAATAACAACGTGGGTATCTACTTTATTGCGCTGGCGCGTTTCTGCAGTAAATTGGCTATTTTCTTAGCTAGATCATGGTGAGGACAAGATATATGTTGATGATATGATGTTGTTGTCAACATTATACTAGTAGATCAACACATCGTTCTGGGTTTCCATTAGAATTAGCCCCCAAAAACAACAGTCTAGCTGAAAATATGTCACTCTAATCAAACACTTTATCCTGAACTCTGATCCAACTAGTCTAGTCTCTTACTCTATAATGCTCCTTACGCAGCGCAGAAACAACACATGCAAATTGTAATATTTGTTTTGGTTCGACAAGCAATACAAAAATGTGCCATATGAATTTGAAAGTTTGTGTGTCAATGTTTCGTTGATTCAAATCTGCATGCAAGTACTCCATCGTGACATGATATGTTGATAAATTTCAACAGGAAGCTAACAGTTAAGGGATGGTATGGTTGTAGCATGATTTATTCACATATCAACAATCAATCAACAATCTAACAGTACACTTTACCTTAACATATATGTACTGAAGACAAACAAATTATCATAATATACAAATAAGGCCCTCGGAAGAGGTGAATATCCAAAATTGTCAACCCCACTAGGGTTATTTCCCCGAGGGCTTATTCACCGATTCAGAGGGCCGTAACTGTTTTATTACCGAACAAACAGTTGAAATATACTGTTTAATATTTGAATTGTTAAAGTATTATTTCATTAGGGTTATTCATTGGACGTTGTAATTTTCGAGGGTTATTCACCGTTGAATAATAGGGTTATTCAATGGACGTGTGTAATTCTTGAGGTTATTCACCGTTGGCGGCGATTAGAAGCAAAAATATCCAGATTATTTTATGTCATGTGATTATCTTTTAACCAATAGAATTGATTCTTTATTATGTGAGGTATAATAACATTAATTGTTCCATTGTTTCCATCCCCCGTTAAACAACAACTCATCTGGACATGTTATTACAGGCGATCGGAACCAAATCAACCTTGATAATCTCCGAAAGAGTGTGTCCGTAAATAGAAGGACAGACAACATAATGGTCCAAAGAAAAAGAACAAAAGGACAAAACAATGATCTACAAAACAATAGATCGAGTAACACGAACCCCACTAAACACCGGGGTGAACTCAGGTGCTCCGGAAGGGTAAGCAGTTAAGAGAGAAGATGTGTCATTTTGTCAGAATTGCTTAGATCAATCAAATCCTTAATACTCAGTCGAATTGACAAACATAAATTTTGTGTGAATGCTCGATCAACATCAGTAGTTAAGTATATAAAGTGAACGAGTGTTTTTATTCCCTTCCTGGCAAATATATTGTAGCTGCAGATAAGGCTTCTTATTACATTTTTTTTTGCTAATGAGTATTACTGATAGTATTAAAATGAAAAATAACATATACAAAATACCAGTTGTCGGAACAGTTCCAAAGTCCAATGTCAAAACTGTAGAGAGAGGAAAATTCGATACCCCTTACACGCAACTACATTTATATAACCGCTCATTTTCATGTAGGATTTCTAAAGAATCGTCTTATCTTATCGTTCAAAACTTTTTCGGAAGATATCGACATCTTGTTGAAAAATATTATATCACTTGCCTATTGTTTTCTTATTATGCCTATTGTCTAATATTAAAATGATGGTTAATTATTTAAGGTCATCGGATCTTTTTTTATAAAACTTGTATTATACATATGATAACTTATGTGTCACGAAGATTAAATATATTCTGCATAAAGTTCAAGATTACGACTTTATTTCCTAATACAACAACGCTCCTTACCCAGTTAAATGTGAGGGTTGATATTTTACTAATGTGTGAAAAACACCTGCATGATCGCATCATTCAACCATTAGTTTAACTCCACCACTTTTTATTGAAGTGCATACACAAAGCCACGAAAGTGAGCAGCAATGTATAAGTTCAAAGACCTGTTGGCTCAGAAACAGTATACAATGTGTACGAGTAGAGCAACATTTCTATCCGTGTATTGTTGTTGCATTGAGCTGGCACTATTAAGATCCAATTAAGCGTGTTTGTCTACTGCAAAGCAGAAATTATCATCATCTAATTAAAATGTAACCTTGTTTTAGATGTGATATAACTGAATAACTGTTAGAGAATACCCGAAGGCGCAATCAAAAAAGGACAATTCAGAGAAACCTGCAAGATAGGGCACACAAGACTAAGAAAAACAAAACTCAAACACAACACAATATGTGTTGTATATCGCAATACGCAAGCAAACATAAATACCGTAAGTAAGACATTAGCCCTCTTACAACAACTGGAGATAAAGACAAACCGAACATCGTATATATACAGAAATCGTAGCGGACATCACAACACGGAACTAAGAACGTAAAGACACATTATAGGACAACACAAAACACTAATACTATGAGCAACACGGACCCCACCAAATAACCGGGGGTGAACACACGTGCTCGCGAAGGATGAGGAGTTCCTGCTTCTTATATAACACCATGCATGTTATTCATATATACAGTCAAGTTTGGTAAAAATCTTGGCAGTGATAGAAGAAAGAAAAGAATATACGCTAAAAGTAAATGATCCTTTGTCATTTGAAATATGGATATTTTGTAACGGTCATGGTGACGACCGCAGAATATTTGTAGTGCTCATGTGGCGTTATGCGACACCACGAAGCTGCCTCATGGGTGGAATCATAAGCATGTTCACGTAGAATGCGGAATATCTTTTGATCCAAAGTAGAGTCAAGATTAAGACTATTTAATATTGTCATTTGCTGTCTTCATCTTAAGCTCAAAACATTAATAAGAGCAAAGGCGTATTGTAAATACCACGTGTTTCTATATTAACAAAGAGAAATAATATGCAGATATTTTGATTACTGAACAATTGGTTTTCTCTGGGTCCTCCGGTTTCCTCCACCAATAAAACTGACCGCCAGTATATAGCTGAAATAGTGTTAAAAGTAGCGCTAAACACCATAACCCTAACCTTAACCCTAGCCCTTTGCTATAGAGGATAAACATAAATGATATCATTGATATACAACAGGGAAAAAAAATAAAATACATACCTTAGTGTAACCTTTTAGTCGCAAGTCTTATTCCCAACTGTGTGAAATGTAAATCTGACCAGACGCCTAACGGGTTCTATGTTTGAACAAGATTAAGAGCTTGGTCACAGTGCAAGTAAACAGTAGTATATATGGACTATACTAGTAAGCAAGTTGTTGTCGCGTGACGTATTTTATCAATGGAAGTAAATAATGGTCATATATGTTTTGGTACAAAAAGTTTCATTGAACTCATTTATTAAAATGATTTATTTGTCAAAACAATAATTGTCACGCATTTTTAATGTTTGTTATCACTATCTGTTCAGCCTTACCCAACAAAGTCAATATTTCGGTACGATAACAGCTTATCTTATCGTATTATAGTACACGTAGTTATAAAAGAGGTCAAATACTACTTGTGTTTTATTGAATTATGAACTGATTTTTTTTAAAGTATTACTCAATTAACCCCAGTACTGTCCTAACGCATAAGCACGCTGGGCAGTTGCCCGGGGATCCCACGAGCATAGGGACCCCATATTAATATATGAATGTTGTGTACAGCATTTTTTTTTTAATGTTTAAACACTGATTTTGTTGGAAATACCATTACAATAAATATATGTTTAATTTTATCGACATTTACAGTTTTATTTCTGTGAATGGTTGTGAAGGTATGGGCCCCAGTGCACTGCTTTGATCAAGGGCCTATAATAATGTTAAGATGGCCCTGATTAACCCTATCAATAGAAGGCAACATTGGGTTAATTTGTCTTTGTTTTAAAATAGACAGGTGTTTGTTCGACTTGGACAGGTTTAATTTGCATGTATATCAGACATTGAACCTAAATTTGATCTTCGGTTCAAACCGTATCTACGACCAGTTTATTCACGTCAAACCGTATTTACGACCAGTTTATTCACGTCAAACCGTATTTACGACCAGTTTATTCAAGTCAAATCGTATTTACGACCAGTTTATTCAAGTCAAACCGTATTTACGACCAGTTTATTCAAGTCAAACTGTATTTACGACCAGTTTATTCACATCAAACTGTATTTACGACCAGTTTATTCACATCAAACCGTATTTACGACCAGTTTATTCACATCAAACTGTATTTATGACCAGTTTATTCACATCAAGCTGTATTTATGACCAGTTTATTCACATCAAACCGTATTTACGACCAGTTTATTCACATCAAACCGTATTTACGACCAGTTTATTCACATCAAACCGTATTTACGATCAGTTTATTCACGTTTGACATGATACATGTTTCAATTTAATGAACTGTATCAACCACCTTCTGCATGCGCCACACGTACTGCTTAATATGGAAAACTACACGTGTTCTGTCAATAGATGTATAATCATCTTAACAAACGAAACACACAAATATATCAGACTATTGGTTTCTGTGTGGTAGTTCGCAATTTTCAAGAGACACTGGTCAAGTTCGGACTGGACTTGACTTTAATTGTCATCACAAACAAATCCTAAGCAGAGTTTTAATTTATGATTTGTTGGGTCATTTTTGACATGTACGAAGGGAATTGCTAACGGGGGTGGTGGTCACTTCCTATAAACAAGTATTTTAAGTATGAAAAATCAATGGTTCATCATTCTACAAACCCCAGCTTCTTAAATGCTTAGAGAACATCTTGTGTAATAATTGATAGTGAGAGCTATTATATTATCTGATCGGGTGCAAAATTATGATTGTTATTGAGTAATACAGATGTATATGAATGGGTCTCCAATACCTATACAATATGTGTATGTATATCGGTTTCGTACTGTGATATACAGGGGTGGATCCAGGGGGCGCACCAGATCAAAAATAAATAAAATACGTTTTAATGCCTAAAACAGTAAAAGGTTAAAGTTCATATATTCAGTACATCGGCTTGTATCATCGGCCTCCATTACCGGCCTGTATGTGATATCAGAGACTGCATTTACAATAGCGTTGCTGGGGGTATTATTGTACAAGTCGGTCTCCATGACTTCGTTGATTAAATCGTATCGTGTGAACCGCTTTCTTGTAGTACTACATATCAGGTAAACAACAGTTTTTTTGTAGTACTACAGATAACAAAACATATACGATTATTGGGGAATATTTTTAGATTAGAGCACTGCTCTATTTAGAAATGTGTTGAATTATTTTTCATTCATATATCAAGTCATATCAAAGGTAATGTGAATTTCTGCAAACACAAACCTAATATAAACAAAATAAATATAGCTTTTTAAACATGTTTCCTTAAAAACATCCTAAAACTGTGGGGACCTCTGTACATAATTCTGTCAAAAGTGCATGGAATCCCCCAAATTGTGGGTGTCTTCTTATCTTTTTGAATAGGACGATTGTTTTTTTCTGGATTTATTGAAATTCTCAAATATTGGGTGACATGATATTTCCTATTTGAGTCCCTCCTCCCCCCCTTTTTATAGTTTTATAATACATGTAAATATATTTTACTTTCAATATGTAGGTCGTGGATTTTATTCTGAAGAAGATCTTTGCACGTGTCCTTATAATTAATTGTCTCCCCGTCTTCTACAGAATTTATCATTTAAGCTGTTTAGGTTATATGTTAAATTATTTTAGTGCATTATATTTATAGGCATACCAGGAGTGTATTCCTTCAAAGAGTAGTACTTAAAATAGGGAATATGCTTTTTAAGTAAAATGATTAAAATTATCGTTATGTAGTCTAGCTAAGGACATAAGGGATTGTGTTTTATTAAGTATCTCTAGAAACATTAAGATGGGCCATTTATTTAGCTGATTGATTTATAAAAAATATATCTATTTGACTATTTCTTTCTTTCATTTTTTTCTCTCTCTTTTATTCTGTGATAAGATATGTGTGTTTCCATATACATGTACACAATTTAGTAGACCTCGTCATAAATGTAAACGGCAAGAGTTTATGGGGCGAATTCGTAATGGAAAGAAAGTTTACAATGGGGCGGGAAAAAAATTGTACAATTGGGCGGTGATATTTGTACCTACCTGTATATCTAATTGTAGTCACCGAAAAATTCAGAAATGTGGACTTTCTAATGAGCATAAGGACATAAGTAATAAAAGAGGAAAGTTGCGTACATATTTTTTGTCTTAGCTTTTTGCCATCTGGAGATGTTACATGCTTCGTTGAAAATAATATGTCTATTGCGCCTACAGATGCCAGATGTGGACACTGCTTAAACATTACTAAATAAAGGTAATAACAAAACTACCGAACTCCGAACAAGCCAAACAAGTTACAGGAAACTATTACATGAATTTTTTCCAATGGTAGATGGGTATGATTTAATAGTAAATAAGATCTTGTTTTCTTTTCTTTTTTGGAAAGACAAGTGAAACTGTTGTTATATATTCCATTGCTTTTTAATAATATTTCCTAAGAATGTGCATTCTTCAACATCTTCTAGATGCTGTCCCTCTCTGATATGTAAATAAGTAGCATTCCTTGTTACTATTAATTTTGTTTCCTAGATTCAAAATGCATAACGCTATTCGCATTTTATTTTAGTGGTCGTATTATGGTATGTGCAATTCGTCATAGTTGACGTTGGTTTTGGGTTTTTCCGTCTGCAGACACAATTTTTTTTTGCACCATGATATCCTGTTTAGGCCATTTGGTTAACTTGCTTCCAAAATCTTTTAAAATTATTTGGCTTTCCAATCTTTTGACTATGAACGTACCTGATGAGGATTACTCCAGAAACGTACCTGATGAGGGTTACTCCAGAAACGTACATGATGAGGGTTACTCCAGAAACGTACCTTATGAGGGTTACTCCAGAAACGTACCTGATGAGGGTTACTCCAGAAACGTACCTGATGAGGTTTACTCCAGAAACGTACATGATGAGGGTTACTCCAGAAACGTACCTGATGAGGGTTACTCCAGAAACGTACATGATGAGGGTTACTCCAGAAACGTACCTGATGAGGGTTACTCCATAAACGTACCTGATGAGGGTTACTCCAGAAACGTACATGATGAGGGTTACTCCAGAAACGTACCTGATGAGGATTACTCCAGAAACGTACCTGATGAGGGATGCTCCAGAAACGTGCCTATTGAGGGTTACTCCAGAAACGTACCTGATGAGTGTTACTCCAGCAACGTACCTGATGAGGGTTACTCCAGAAACGTACCTGATGAGGGTTACTCCAGAAACGTACCTGATGAGGGTTACTCCAGAAACGTACCTGATGAGGATTACTCCAGAAACTTACCTGATGAGGGTTACTCCAGAAACGTACATGATGAGGGTTACTCCAGAAACGTATCTGATGAGGGTTACTCCAGAAACGTACCTGATGAGGGTTACTCCAGAAACGTACCTGATGAGGGTTACTCCAGAAACGTACCTGATGAGGGATGCTCCAGAAACGTGCCTATTGAGGGTTACTCCAGAAACGTACCTGATGAGTGTTACTCCAGCAACGTACCTGATGAGGGTTACTCCAGAAACGTACCTGATGAGGGTTACTCCAGAAACGTACATGATGAGGGTTACTCCAGAAACGTACCTGATGAGGGTTACTCCAGAAACGTACCTTATGAGGGTTATTCCAGAAATGTACCTGATGAGGGTTACTCCAGAAATGTACCTGATGAGGGTTACTCCAGAAACGTACCTGATGAGGATTACTCCAGAAACGAACCTGATGAGGGTTACTCCAGAAATGTACCTGATGAGGGT
Source organism: Bathymodiolus brooksi (assembly GCA_963680875.1). Lineage (NCBI taxonomy): Eukaryota > Metazoa > Mollusca > Bivalvia > Mytilida > Modiolidae > Bathymodiolus > Bathymodiolus brooksi. Next base: position 46,971,829 of record OY804590.1, on the reverse strand, counting down.
TACTCCAGAAACGTACCTGATGAGGGTTACTCCAGAAACGTACCTGATGAGGGTTACTCCAGAAACGTACCTGATGAGGGTTACTCCAGAAACGTATCTGATGAGGGTTACTCCAGAAACGTACCTGATGAGGGTTACTCCAGAAACGTACCTGATGAGGATTACTCCAGAAACGTACCTGATGAGGGTTACTCCAGAAACGTACCTGGTGAGGGTTACTCCAGAAACGTGACATGCAAACTAAATTAGTTATCTACATCTGTATTTAGATTGTCATTTGATCACTCTCACTATAAAGGTCTCCAGGCATTTATTATTTCGGAACACACCAATTGACGATATCAAAGCTTTTGTGCGTATTTACACTGTTAGGCATATTACAGTCAAAATAATTCATGGAAGTCATAATGTATTGTGAGTTTTAACATGGGTCGGTAGGATATTAGTATGTTAACCCGAGCGGCGGTGAACGATACAGTTTACAAATATCCTGCAAACACACGCTAAAACTCGCAATACATTATGGCTTCCATGAATTATTTCGACTGTGCTATGCCTAGCAGTACAAATACGACGGTACACTTGGAAGAAAAAAGTAAGTTATGTTTTCGGATGCGGGCAAGGGTCGCACACAAACTATCTGACACCTTTGACCATTCCATCTTTCAAATTTCACTCGTAAATTAAATTGGAGTGTATAGATGAAAAGAACAAGAAAATAAAGAGACAAGGAATAATAATTTCATATAAGATTTTGCAATTATGTGTACAAAACAAAACGAGGAAGTGTCCATTAAGACGCATAAACAATCGACTAACCTACATCTTTGTAGTCGTATTTGACTTATATCCTATATGCTATTAAGTAACTAACATTTTCCAATTTGATGGCATTTCAATTTTAGCAACATAAACAAACGAAATGCTAAGCAAAAGCTTAAAAATAAATCAGTAATTGGGTGTCAATGTCGACAGCTTTCCTTAGAAACTACCCCACCGACATGCGACAATTTATACAAGTCAAAGTCGATAGATGGTTCTCTTTAGTTTTTTTGCGGAAATAAATGAATATGTAAAGAAACAAAGCGAACATTTTACTGTTTGAATGCACCAATATACTGATGCTGTGTAAATACATGAAATCACACAGGA